>JAUMJK010000932.1:0-600000 GCA_033558105.1 Coccyzus lansbergi
GGTTGTTGCGCAGCGCGGGGGAGCGCGGCTGAGCTCGGCCTCCCCCTCCCTTCCCTTTCCCCCCCTTTTTTGTTTTTTTTTTGGTTTTTTTTTTTTTTTTTTTTTCCTCCCTCCCCTCTCCCCCCCATTCCTCCCTTTCTTCCCTCCTCGCTCGGCGGCGGCGGCGGGAGGAGGCTAAGAAGGAGGAGGGGGCGGCTCGAGCCTGCAGGCGGGAGCTGGGGGAGGGAAGGGGAAGGGGAAGGGGAAGGGGGGGCGATGATGAGATAAGCGCTGAGGGCGGCGGAGGGAGCATGTAGGGAGCTGGGGGGGGGCGGGGGGGGTTGGGGGCTGTACCGGGGATCCATCGCCGGGGGGTGGGGGGGGGGGTGGAGGATGCAGGGCTCGGTGTGAGCCGTGGTGGGGGGTGGGGGGGGTGAGGGGGCGGAGGCTCCGGTAGGATCGCGGAGGAGGTGGGGAGGGAGGAGAGGCTCCGGTGAGATCCGGGGGAGAGACAGAGAGAGATTGAGAGAGAGAAGGGGAGGGGGAGAAAGGCTCCGGTGAGATCCCCGGGAAGGGGTGGGGGGGAGGCGGGTCCCCACCCCGGGAGGCTCCCGGGCAGGGGTCCCCGTGGGCTTGGGGTGCTCGGGCCTGAGCCTCTTTCCCGGGGGAAGGAGTCGGTGTGGGGGGAGCAGGGCTCGGTTTGCCCCCCCCCCCCACCCCTTCCCACCCCCGGTTCCTCCTCGGAGGCCCCTGAGCGCGGTGCTTCCCTTCCCCATCGCTCCCGGAGGAGCTGGGGTCGCTCCTCGTTTTGTTTTTCTTTTTTCAATATTGATATATATTTTTTAAAAAAAAATCCAACCACCAACCCCCCCCTCCCCTCCCCGCCCCCGCCACTGAGCCTGCCTCTGGGAGGGAGAGAACCAGGTGAAATCTCACTCTGTTTCCATGGACAACCCGTCCATTATCACCCAGGTGACTAACCCCAAAGAGGAGGAG
Organism: Coccyzus lansbergi; assembly: GCA_033558105.1. Lineage (NCBI taxonomy): Eukaryota > Metazoa > Chordata > Aves > Cuculiformes > Coccyzidae > Coccyzus > Coccyzus lansbergi. The sequence goes on from JAUMJK010000932.1 coordinate 976, forward strand.
ATCCTGTCCTGCACTCAGGATAAAGGTGAGCTGCCCTCTCTCTCTCTTTCTCCATGATGCTTGTTTATTCCTTGCTGGAAATCTCTGCTTGGTTACGCAGCGAGGAACAACTTCCATTTTCAGTCCTGCTGGGAATAAGTGTTGAGGGCTTGTGGGGTTTGGACCATCCTGCTGGGAATCAGTCTTCAAGGCTTGTGGGGTTTGGACCATCCTGCAGGAAATAAGTGTTGGGGGCTTGTGGGGTTTGGGCCATCCTGCTGGGATTGAGGGCTTTGCAGGGTTTGGACCATCCTGCTGGCATTGAGGGCTTTGCAGGCTTTGGAAATTCTTTGTGGGATGAAGGTAGTTGCGCGAAGGTCTCCGAAAGTGGATGCAACTGGGAGCGGGTTGCCCTGTTTAAATCCCCAGTTAAATCAGCAGTTATTTAAATAAAAAGATCATCTTCCTCGTGAGGTAACTTTGTAAGGTTGGCCCTTGGTACCTGCGCTGGATTTGTTGGATGGCTTTGAAATCCCAGCTATAAAGATCCTAATTCCCTCCCCTTCACTTTTTGTGGGGAAAAAAAAAAATGGGGTTTCCTGATTTCTTGCTGTGTTCCTGTATTTCTTCCCTGCCTCAGATTTAAGAATCTGTTCTGCTTTCTGATTTGTTGTTCAAAGATACTTGGGCATCTCGGAGAGAAGCATGGGCTGCTTTTAGAAGCAGGCTCTGTTTACTCTGTAGATAAATAGTTGCTGCTTGCATAAGCCATCACCCTTGGGTTGCCTTTTACTCCGAAATAAGATGAATCCAGCCTGACCAAAGGAGCTGCTTTTCCTCTAAAGTCTAGATGGTAGCAGTTGACCTTAACTTGATTTCATTTTGGAAGCTCAGAGGGCTTTGAGGCTGCAAGGGCTTGTGTTCCCTTACCCCAAGGTATGGGGGAGCAGTGGGGTTGGAGTTCAAGGCAGCTGTGTGTGCCTGCTCTTGCATTTTGGAAGTTGTTTGGGTGTGGAGTTCATGGGTTGTTGCAGGCAGTGCTGGTAAAACAGGGAGAAATGACAGAAATAAGAAATACAGCGTGTGATGGTGTTGCCTGGTAGGTATGGTAACAGCCCTCTGTCTGAATGGTCTTCTAAAAAAATGGTAGATTGGGATATTTCCCCCTAAAGCCGATGGTTTCAGTGTCTAGTAAGCTTCCATTTCCATGTGTCTCATCCTGTAAATAGTGAGGGGTCCTGTCTCGCATGAGAAGTCGCTCCCTGTTACTTGGGAATGCGAAGCTGTAGGTGAAATCTATGTCGTCTCCTCTCATCAGTGCTGCCTACAGGAAAAATATGGAGGTAGACTTAAAAAAAAAACAAGGAAAAGAAAACCTCAAAGCAGCAGGTTGGGTGAAAAATTATATTTTTCATCAGCATAGGATGCTCATGGAACTCTCTTTAATTTCTGTTGCTTGTGAAGTGATACTTGGACTGCGAGGCCTTGTTTGTCACTGGAGATTCGTGATGTTTTCCTGCGTTTTGGCAGCCTTGCACATGGGGCATCTACAGTAAACGAGGTGCTGTGTCTACAGTGTCTTCTAAGACCTGGTTTGGAGCAGACTGACAGGATCCTGTGCTCAGATGTTGTTGTGGTATTAGTGGCTTGCGTTATTGTATGTACTGGAAGAGCTTCGTTAATATTGTTAGCAGCTGGTTGAAATTTTAATGTACAAAAAAAAAAAAGCCAGTCGAGACAAGTAGGGGAAGATCTGACAGCTCAAAATAGGAGGAAGCATCCGCATCAAACAAGTGTCTTCAGAGTCCTCGGTAGAGCAAGCTCTGCTGCTGCTGCGTCGTGAAAATATGCATCTAACTTGCATAACTATGCAGTAACTTGCATAATGTGCATTGTGTTCTTGCTGCTGGTTTGCCTTCAGCAGAAAATCACCTGGTTTTAATTGCATGAGATGGGCTTTTGGGGGGCTGCACGTAGGCACCGGGGGGGTGCGGGAGAGTGGAAGGAGCACGGCTCAAGTTGGAGGCCGGAGGAGACTTTGGATGGTCTCGGTGTAGGAGGTGGATTAATGTTTTTCTCTGTGTTTTTTTTTTCTTTTAAATGCGGTTGAAGTGCAGGCTGTGGATTGACTACACTCTGTGCTGAGCCTCCCAAATCGTGTCAGAGCAACTTTTGCAGGAAGAGAAGTGCAGGTCTGTCCGTGCTGTGCTCTGCCGCTACAGGATTTTAGCTCTGCACGAGGTATAGAGCTACCTGCCTTCCTTGTGTGACTCCACGTCACATCACCCCATTTTCTGTTAGATTTCTTAACAGTTTCAGCAAAGGCTTTAGATTCCAGTGAGCTATGGGAAGGCAGAAAGAGAGGAGGGGAATACAGAGAGGTTCTTGGTGGGAATCATGGTTTAGTGTTTGATAGGAATGGTTGGACTCGATGATCCGATGGGTCTCTTCCAACCTGGTTGTTCTATGATTCTACGACTGGTGTCTAAAGCGACGCTTCGCTGCTAATTCAGCTTGAACTGCGTGTATCAGTACAAAATGGCTCACAAATATGTTAAGGCATGAGGAGGTTAACTCTTTATTTGGCGAATCCAAGCATCACCGGAGCTGCTCTTCTGAGATTTTGTAATGCAGTGAATTCCAACAGCCCTGTACTGTGTGAGCAAGGGCTGCCCAGTTTAATGAAAACCTGCTTGTTCCTCCAGCCGTAGCGTTGGGCTGCAGAAAAACATCCCAGGAATGTAGTGGCCGCACCAGTTGGGATTTTCTTAGGTTTTTGGGGACCTTCTGTTTGTGTTTCTTGTGGTAAAAAAGGGTATGTTTTTTGGTATTGTGAAGCTGGAGAGAAGCAGTTTTACAGTAGCTGAGCAACTGCTGAATAATACATGTGAATACCTTCAAGTGTTTGGGTTTTTTCCAAGATCTGACGTTTTTAATCAGCCGTGAGCCGAGCATTTAGCTTGATTTTTTTCTTTTCTTTTTTTTTTTTTTTTTACTGTATTTATGTTTCAAAAGACGCTCAGTGTACAGCATAACCCACTTTCTCTTGTGCAGGGGAGCACAGTAGGCAAGAAACAGCTGCTCTCTGCTCATGGGGCAGAGATGTTTTTAGGTAAATACTGTGCTTTACAAGTAAAAATGCCTGAATATTTTACTAATCCAGTCGTATTCGCTTCCGAGATAGATGAAGCTGTGGCAGGTTTTTAAAGAGGAGCTTATTAATGCTAAGATGGAACTGCTAAGGTTTATTTTTAACAAATAGTAACAGATTTCGAAGGTGGAAAAAACCCAGCTCTTGGTACTTGGTTCCCTGATCTGTTGCCACATGGTGGTGCACTGGATTTAGTTGTCTCTCAAAATGAGAGCTGAGCATGGAAAGTTGCTACAATTATATTTTATTGTCATTCTGATGTTTGCTGTGAAATGCCTGTGGTGCTCAGGCTCCCGGAGGAGTTTGCTCCCTATCTGTGCTGTTAAATTCGTTCTGGGAAATAGAAACTTAACGTTCTCCCGACTGTAAGTGAGACGTTGGTGACTAAAAATATATTGAGCGCTAAATTCGGGGAGAATTTAATTCCCTGTTAGGTTTCTAAGTGACGAAATTAGTAATTTTTTTGGACAAATGTTTTATTTTATGGTCATTTGGCACTTTTGGAAATCAGAAGCATTTATAACACTTGGAAGTTGGAATGATAATGGATATTTAAGTACATGGAAAGGAGTTTGTGATATCAAATGTGAGCAAGTAAGAATACACATAAAAATATCAGGAGAACTTGAGTATCTGAGTCTCTGTATAATCAGTTCGACATATAAGATCAACTGTTTATTTTTTTTAAGGCAAGTATTTCTAGTCATCCATTGAACCTATAATATAAAATCTATGCAGTTAAATCCCTAGAAAACAGAGCTGTTAGCCCAGAGAAGGGGATTTCCTACCTGCTTTAATTTCATCCTTGTACCTGATGCAAGTTCTCGGCTGTCTCCAAGTGCTGAGTTAAGTAGTAGCAGCGTAACAATAGTCCAGTCCTCTCTGAGGTACCTGGTCCTTCAGGTTGCGGTGTTGCATTTCCTCTCTTCAGATACATCTTTCCTGATTTCAGTAAATTTTTTGTCAGCTCTACGTCTTTTCTTTCTGCTTTAGAGTAACTGAAAGTATTGGTGTCCCTACAAAAGTGTATTTAACAGGCAAACTTTTTTGCCTTCCTTTCTTTCAAATAAAGTTGGGGAAATCAGCAGTGAGACCAGTGTTCATTATCATTTAAGATAACAAGTTCTCAAGATTTCAAGTTAAAAGCTAAAATAATTGTCTTTGTGTCTTCAGTAAAAAGCATTTTGAAAAGATATCATAGACTCATTCAACAACCAGGTTAGAAGAGACCTGCCGGATCATCGAGTCCAACCGTTCCTATCAAAATGTGAAAATGTTAATATTTTTGTCACTACAACATCAGGATTCAGAGTACTCAAACAGTTGGCAATACATTATTGTTAGATTTTTATAATACTAAGCACAGATTTTAACTTTAAAGTAGCGTTAAAAAAAATGGATCTGGAAACTGCTCTAGCGCTCGGTTGGAATGTGAAGTACTCGCAGAGGGTAAAATTTTAAATCATTAACTAATGACATCGTTGTTATATGAAACCAGAGTAACCGTACAGTAGATTCTGTGTGCCAGGGAGACTGTAGTAGCCTGTAGAAACTCAGGCTGTGATTTAGGGTTGCAGTTAACAAGCCGAAGTCTTCTGGCAGTAACACGAGTGATCATTTGCATGAATATCCAATATTCAGTCCGTGTCAGGAAGCTGCAGCATTATCATCTCTTCGTAGTGTGTGTGTCATCCCAGATTCTCATTGGGTTTAACGCAGTGGTTTAACTCAAGTGTTGAGAAGTTTAACGTGCCTTTAAAAATCCAAAGTTGACCTACATTTTGTGAATTCAGTTTTCAGAAATGCAAATAGCATTTTCGGAGGTAATCGGTAAAAACGCAGCGTGATCAATGCTGCTTTTAGGGTTTAATCTGAACGTTACAAATCAGCCTCCGGATAACGGGTCTGTGCTCATTTCTTTAAAGTGCTGTGAAACTAAAATGCTAAGAAAGTGAAAGCTGAGAGAAATGAAGCCTGCTTGTTTGGTCAGTGTTGGTAAAAGACATTCCCATTTGCTTGTTATGTAGGTTCAGCTGTGGGAAACTGATTTTTCAGTCACAGAACGTGTCATTTTAGGTGGTATTCCTGTCTTGTAAAAAGCATCATTCAGACATGAAAATGGGTGCAAATTTGTCTTAGTCCATAATTTTTCTGTGTGTTGAATCTGAAATAATTCCCTCTGCAAACAAGCAAGCCTTTGTTTTCTGTCAGATTTTTGGGTTGGAAGAGTTGTTGGCAATGACCACCATGGCTGGAGCTCAGTATGATGTTTTGTGTTTAAAAACCCTGTTGCAGGCAATTTTGGATATGGAAATGTTAAGCTGGACCGTTTGTCCATTCCTCAACCCTACGTGACAGTGGTTTTCAGAGGGGTTACTCCAAGTTATATTTGAAGAGTTTTTCGCCACAAAGACTTTGCGTTTTCCTTTTTTTAAAAAATAGGGAAAACAGAGGTAGGTCTAACTCTCTACATTCTTCCTTAGGTTTTTACCTACTGTGTGGATGGGTAGGGTGGAATGTGGCTCATCCATCTTTCTCCGCCCTGCCCAGGGGTTGTGTCTTGCTGGGAGAGAAGCTGGGAATGTGGATGTCGCTAGGACGTGGGGTAGGTTCCCACCTGTTGGAGAGACAGAGCAAACTGACAGAGCAAACTTCTGACTTTTAAGGGCTGCAGAGACTGTATGGGACCTTACAGGGTGAGAGGGAATAGATTTAGGGTCTGCTGCAGGCTCCCCACCTGCTCTGACCCTGTCAGTCCTTATACAGCTCCTGGGCAGCGGGTGGTCTTTGATGAGGTCTGTGAGTGTCTCTGTCCACCCAGTTGAGGGGTTGGGTCTGTTCCCCTTGTCCCATTTCATAAGTATATCCAGACAGGGACAGGAATCTTCCAAACTGAAGTAACAGAACAGCTGATAGAGCTAATAAGCAAGGCTGTTTAGATATTTGAAGACCACATCTGGATTGCTAGGGAGGGTTGGGTACTGTTCAGTTCTTCTCAGCAGTGGAAAAAGTCTGAAAAATCTTTTAGGAATTTAAGCAGCATCTCAGAGCTTGCACTGTCTCCATTCTATGGAACAATATTGATATAAGCTGTATTTTCAAGGCTCATCTGTGGCCTCAAGCTCTTCCAGGGGAGATTTAGGCTGGACATATGGAAAAATTTTTTCACAGAAAGGGTCATTGAGCACTGGAACAGGCTACCCAGGTTGGGGGTTGAGTCACCTTCCTTGGAGATATTTAAGGGATGGGTGGACGAGGTGCTGAGGGACATGGTTTAGTGTTTGATAGGAACAGTTGGACCCAGTGATCCAGTGGGTCTCTTCCAACTTGGTGATTCTATGATTGGAAATGTTAACCTTCTATGAATTCTGCTTTTGCAGGTCTTTGAGAGTTTGCTTTATTTTTACTCGGATGATTTAAGTCATAAAATTGACATAGATGTGGCAAATATGGAAAGCACAAGTAGCATTTAAATAAATCCGAGCGAAAATATGTTCTAGGCAGCTTGCTGTGGTATAATTTGGGCTTTTTTTATATTTCTGGAATGTTTGCTATAAGACAACAAATGACAGTTGAGTCCTAAAGTCCTTTCAGTCACAGCTACTTCTGTGTGACATCGATATCAGTGGTAGAAGTACCAGCTTCACACAAATGAGCAGAGCAAGTTCTGTGCGTGATATTGGGCTCTATCCAGTGTATTATCAAAGTGATCACTTGCATAAAAATGCCACGGCTTCTTTTCTTCATGTAAGAAAATCAAGTATGATTTATTAAAAAAAAAAAAAAAGAAAAGCCCATTATTAAAAGTGATTGGCTGTACTAGAAACTAGAATTCTATTATCTAGGATGTTTATTGTGAATTAAATCTGAATAAATATATGGTAGGCTTAGATTCTAAGGATGACGGGTTTTTTAAATGAGATTTTTTTTTTCCTTATTCCCTTTTGCAAGGAAGAACCATTACTCTCTTCTGAACTTCTCTTAGTATATTTAAAGCGTAACGGACAGAGGCAAATAAGATCCTGCAGGCTGCATTTTATGCAGCAGAGCAACCCAAATGAAGGATGTCTGCTTTGTCAGAACCCACTGTGTATGTAGCTTTAAAACGGGTTGGAAAATTCAGGATTATTTTCTGGGAAACAAATATTTCTTTACTGTCAGCCTGACTTTATAGTATGTGTCTCAGTGGTTTTGCTGAAAGTCGGGTCATCTCTGGTGAGGAACTGACCGGCCAGTTCTCTGAGCTGTTTGCTGCTGCTGCTGCACGACCTCCTTATTTTCCTAGTAGAAGGTGATATATTGATATTTGTTTGCTGCCATGCTCTCCTCCGCCCCCTCAGCTCTCTCGCTTCCCGAGTCTTCCTCCAGGATTCCCAGTAGGATTAGCAGGACAACTGATCTTGCTGTTCCTTTCTCTGCTCTAATCATGGGGAAAAAAATATTAAATTTTCCCATTGATTTGATGACTTGGACAGTTTGCTCATCAGCTTGGTGTAAAGCACTTCTGGCTCTAGGGAGTCAGGAGGAGAGCTGTGTTTCCAGCTCCTGGAGCTGACTCCTAGCTTCACAGAATGTTTTGGAGCAGATGGACCAGTTTCCATCTTCATAGTATTTCAGAAAACTTCTGCCACCAGGGATGCTATTGCAGTGGCCTATGTGCAGAAGAATCTGCACATATTTATCTGAAGTAATATAATAAGAACTTCTGTGAAGATATGGATAATTGTTCCAAGCATTCATTTAACCATTTGCATGCAGCACTGCTTTCATAAAATCACCAGGTTGGAAGAGACCCACTGGATCATCGAGTCCAACCATTCCTATCAAACACTAACCCATGTCCCTCAGCACCTCATCCGCACGTACCTTAAACACCTCCAGGGAAGGTGACTCAACCCCCTCCCTGGGCAGCCTCTGCCAGTGACCAGTGACCCTCTGTGTGAAAAACTTTTTCCTACTGTCCAGTCTGAACCTCCCCTGGTGGAGCTTGAGGCCATTCCCTCTTGTCCTGTCCCCTTTCACTTGGGAGAAGAGGCCATCACCCTCCTCTCCACAACCTCCTTTCAGGTAGTTGGAGAGAGCAATGTCTCCCCTCAGCCTCCTCTTCTCCAGGCCAAACACCCTCAGCTCTCTCAGCTGTTCCTCACAAGGCCTGTTCTCCAGCCCCTTCACCAAGGTACTGGGTTGCGATGCTTTCCTGTGTGTGCTGGCGATGTGGAAGTTTTAAGGGACTTGGAGTTGTTGGGTGCTGGTGCCTGCACACAGGGAGAGTTCTGGTATGAGAAGCTGTAGGAGACCTTTGGAGAATGAGATGATGCAGTGATGAAGAACCCTGGACTGTGCTGCAATTCACCCAGTTCCCACCCTGCTGCCGTGGGCAGGGACACCTTCCACTGGAGCAGGTTGCTGAGAGCTTCAACCAGCCTGGCCTTGAACTCATAGAATCATAGAATCACTAGGTTGGAAGAGACCCACCAGATCATCAAGTCCAACAATTCCTGTCAATAAACCATGTCCCTCAGGACCTTGTCCCCCTGTGCCTTGAACTCCTCCAGGGATGGGAAATCAGTGACTTCTCTGGGCAACCTGTGCCAGTGTCTCCCCACCCTCATAGTGAAGAATTTCTTCCTTATATCTAATCTAAATCTCCCCTCTTTCAGCTTAAAGCAGTTACCCCTTGTCCTGTCACTACAGGCCCTTGTGAAAAATGCTATAAAGGTACTGATCATATTTCAGCATATGAATTAATCAGTCATTAGGGGAAAGTGGGAGAAAGTACCTTTATGTACTGACCAAGCGAGCCTGTCGGGTGCCTTTACCTACTACATTTATCGTGAACTGCCACCAACAGTTTTCCTGTGATGGGGCAAGTGGGTTGGAAGAGGATTCCTCTGGCCAAGCCTTTTGTTGGCCAGCTGCCAATTCCCATGATTTTATACCATACGAAGCTGCTTTTGTTGGAAGATCAGTAGGTTGAAAACGAATTGAGAGTTTTGGACGCACGGGAGAGAGGTTATCATATTTGAGGAACTGAGAAAAAAAAAAACACCTCCAAAAACAATAAAAGGAGAAGGAAAAGATTACTGAATGCAATCTCCATTGCAATTCATTTGCTAATTAGACATTGACATAAATTGAAAAGTCCCAGAAGGAGGGGCTGTACAACATAACTGTAAAACAGTTTGCATCTGTGTTGAAGTCTGTGCTTATCCACAAAGGAATGAGATTTTACGTGGATTTCTTTAATCGGGTTTATCATTAGTACGAACTCCTTTTTCCTCACATTTCAAAATCTCACGTCCTTCTGGAAGATTCCCTCTTGTGTTGACATTAAAGATGTCGAGGAAGCTGAGATGAGGAGGTCTAATGGAGAATGAAAGTGAAACCTTAAAAAAACCCAAGCAACGTCCCTTTTAATTTTTGAGTGACTTGAATACGAGAATGTTTCTGGCTCCAGATTGTCCAATTATTATTATTTGTTATGACAAAAATGACAGCCTAATGCAAACCATGCCCTGAAACTCCAATGCTTTTTTTCCTCCTGCCCCGTAAGAAATTTGAAGCACTCCAGTAAATTCTTGCTGTTTGTATTGGGAAGGATGCTAACAACTTTGACAGGCGACTTTGACTGGTATCACTGGAAAGAGTCAGCAGTATGAGAGTTCGGGCTTTTCCTTTTCTGTAAGGCTTTCAGATTTATTAGAATCATAGAATAACCAGGTTGGAAGAGACCCACTGGATCATCAAATCCAACCATTCCTATCAAACGCTAAATCTTTACCCTCCAGCTGCTGCCACTTTTTCTTCTGTAAACATATCATGATGGGAACAGGGATAAAAATGTGAACAAAACTGGAAATCAGACTGGGGAGTTTGGAAGCAGGAATCTGTTCAGCTCTCATTCCTGTGTTTACTTGTACTGTAAACAGTGACTGCTGTATTTTATTATAAATTACCTGCTTAGCATTGTTCTGGCAGGCAAGTTAGCTCCAAGAGTCTTTTAAAGACGTCACTGCCTCAGTTGCTTTGGTAGTGATGGATTCTTTTCAATACCTTTAAATCAAGCAGTTGTTTATCCTAAACATCGTATCTAAATCCTGTCACTGTCTCATGTCGTAGAACTGTAGTATTGTTAAAAGGAGAAAAATGAACTTTGAGACCAAAGCTGTCCCAGATAGAAGAAATCACTCCAGTAGAGTCATAGAGTCATAGAATCATAGAACAACCAGGTTGGAAGAGACCCACCGGATCATCAAGTCCAACCATTCCTATCAAACACTAAACCATGTCCCTCAGCACTTCGTCCACCCATCCCTTAAACACCTCCAGGGAAGGTGAATCAGCCACCTCCCTAGACAGCCTGTTCCAATGCCCAGTGACCCTTTCTGTGAAAAATTTTTTCCTAATGTCCAGCCTAAACCTCCCCTGGTGGAGCTTGAGGCTATTCCCTCTTGTCCTGTCCCCTGTCACTTGGGAGAAGAGCCCAGCTCCCTCCTCTTTACAACCTACAACAGTAGATTCCTAAGAGCTGGTTCCATCAGTCGGGTACAGTTTCCATCAGATGCAAACTGACTACAATACCACATCTCAAGAGAAGAGTAGGTGAGGAGAAGGTTTTGCTTCACAGTTTCTCTTCAAAGCATCCTTTCAGGAAATATATTAAATAGAAAGAATAGAACTGTGCCACTTCATTTTGCACTACGTAGTATGCTTGATGAAGCCTTGAAGTGCAAAACTTAATGTTGACATTGCACTGTTGTGGTTCTGTTCAACTATGAATTCCACACTGGTTAGGAATGACCCAAAAGTATTTCTGTCACCAAACTCTATTCGAATAATGCTTGCAATTTGCCTGAATTATGTATCTAAAAATATGTATTGGAGCTTTGCAAAGTCAAAAATAACTCCCCTGTGCTCCTAAAGCCAAGAAAACAAGAAATTGCACTTCCTCCCTCCTCCCCCAGGAAAAAAAAAATCACACCCCCTAAAAAAAACAGCAAAAAAATTCAGCAGCCAATACCAAGCAAGCACACAACAAAAAAGACCCCAGTATTGATAGGAGAGATATGAACTACTAAAGAAAGATAAGAGTGAAACGTGGCTGGGCTGACTCATCATAGAACATGCTAACAGAGTCATGAATTCAATATGGTGAAGTTAATATCTCTTTAATTCAGGATTTTTTAATATCCTTAACACTGTGGATAAAGGTTTTGCAGGAATTCACTTTGCTGAATAATTTTGTAAGTCCGTAGGCACAAAAAACAACAAAAAAAGAACTTCTGTTGTTTTTTAAACAGTGATGCACCCACTACTTACCAGAACGTTTGGGTTTTTCCCCCCCCCCCCTTAGTAAAGGTGCAAAGTTGAAGTTGTAGAATCATAGAATCACCAGGTTGGAAGAGATCTACCAGAACATCACACTTTAGTGTTTGATAGGAATGGTTGGACTCAATGATCCGATGGGTCTCTTCCAACCTGGTTGTTCTATGATTCTATGGTTCTATGGTCAAGTCCAACTGTTCCTATCAAAGTTAAATATTGCTAATGACCACTTTAAATTCCACCTGGAGTCAAGGTGGGAAAACAAAACAAAAAATGTATGGGTTTTGTTTTAAGCTTTTCAAGTAACTGTCAGCCCAATATGTGCTGCTCCTTTAAAAAAAACTCTGCACATTTTTATGGTGAGGGTGGTTTCTTAAGTAGAGCTGTAGGTGGTCTTTGTATCATAGCCTCCAAGTAACAAATGGCTTTATCTTCTCTCCTGCTAATAAGGTCAGTAAAGATGCTGCTTTGGTTAATAATGACATGGTTTTGAATGGATAAGCATGCTGAGTGGAAAATGGGTTCCCATTTTTCACCTTTCCACTGGCTGATGAGGTGATAGGCAGCTAGCTGGCTGCTGGGAAGGCTTTTACAGGAGTAAACAGACTTTCCTGCTTTTATTAAGACCATATGTGTACAGCAACTGGCGTTGTCTGGGGATCAATAACGTATCTGTCCTCTGTGTTCAGTTCCATAGCTGAGAAAATCATAGAATCACCAGGTTGGAAGAGACCCACCGAATCATGGAGTCCAACCATTCCTATCAAAAACGTTGCAGTTATGGAGGTGACTCTCCAGTCCAGCAGGCAGATGTCTTGGAAAGCAGTTTCGAGTTTGTTTTCTGTTTCATCAACTAAAGCAACCAAACATTTCTTGAGGTTTGGTCTTGTGCTGTGACAAAATAAACACTGAATATTTTCCTAACATGATAAGGTTCCTGTTTGGACCCGGTGTTCAGAAACACTTTGTTTTTTAAATAAATGTTACGTTTACTCAGTGGCAAAACACCTGTAAATCTTGTGTTTTCTTTGTGAAGCCTACAAGGGTTAACGTCTCTGTAAACAGTTGTCTTATGTGTTAAACGATAGCAGAAAAATATTGAGCAAGGGAGCTAGAGGAGTGGCTTTTTAATTCTTCTAGAGGAAAATAAGACGTGTCAGCTCAATGGAGGACTCGGATGCTGAAGCTGGACGTTCCTCTTTGGCAACGCTTGGCTAAAACTGACCGCTAACACCCTTCCCTCTGGAAAACATCAGCTCTATTCATATCGCTTTGCAAAGGTTAAACGCAGCCTTTAGAACAGTCACAGGAAATCAAACCAATCTGCTTCCAAACCATGACCTGCCCTTTTGGCCAAGTAATGCTGATTTTCTTGATTACTGAGAGAACCACATGTAATTATTCTTGCCCTGTGCGGAGGCAGGAGGTGCCCGGCAATGTCCCAGAGCCCCAAGTGCTCGCTCCCTCTTTCGACTTTCTGCCTTGTTTTTTTGTTGCTGTGTTTATTCACAGACACTGCCTGTGTATGGATCTCAGGGTTTCCTCCCTTTTGGAGGAGAACCTGAGCCAGATGTTCTGTTGTTGCTCAGCTCAGAATGCGTGAGTGAGAGATGTGGTGCACTGTGCATTGTTGATGCTGGTTGTTTGGCAATATTCTTTGAGAAACAAGGCTTTCTGCCATCACTGGTACTTAGGTGCAGGCATTTAACTTGCTTAGATGAGTCCTAAATGATGAGTCCAGAGAAGAGCAACAAAGCTGGTGAAGGGGCTGGAGAACAGGCCTTATGAGGAACGGCTGAGAGAGCTGGGGGTGTTTATGCTGGAGAAGAGGAGGCTGAGAGGAGACCTCATTGCTCTCTCCAACTACCTGAAAGGAGGTTGTGGAGAGGAGGGAGCTGGGCTCTTCTCCCAAGTGACAGGGGACAGGATGAGAGGGAATGGCTTCAAGCTCTGCCAGGGGAGGTTTAGGCTGGACATTAGGAAAAAGTTTTTCACAGAAAGGGTCATTGGGTACTGGCAGGAGCTGCCCAGGGAGGTGTTTAAGGGATGGGTGGACGAGGTGGTGTTTGATAGGAATGGTTGGACTCGACGATCCAGTGGGTCTCTTCCAACCTGCTTGTTCCATGATTCTCTGATTCTAAATAATACCTTACTTAAATATCTGGTAGAAACTTCTAAGTCAAGTAATCAAACTGTTGCTAGCAATGCTGGAAATGTTTTCTTCGCTGAAAAAAGTTGAAACTTCCCTGTCCCTTACCCAGGTCATCAGGGACAGGAGTGTCTTCCTTGCTTTGGTTGATAAAGTTAGAGGTCAAGGCATCTTCTATTTTGTTCAATGAATTGGAATGTTTTTCCATTGTGTTTTTTTTCCTTGAGAAAATAATCTTTGATATCCGTTAAAAATTAACATTGGTTTGCCATGTGTGTAATTAAGGTGGATTTGCTTTAATAATTGGTGGAGGAAATGCAGGTGCTTGAAAAATAACTTTGCACTGTTGTAATTGTGTGCTTCAGGGTGACGTGAGCAAGTAATGAACAATATGATGAGAGGCAGTGGCTTCAAGTTGCACCAGGAGGGTTTTAGATTGGATATTAGAAAAAAATTCTTTGCTGAAAAAGCAGTGAAACATTGGAACAGGCTGCCCAGGGAGTGATGGAGTCTCCTTTCCTGGAGATGTTCAAAAAAGCATGAAGATGTGGCACTTTGGGACATGGTTTAGTAGGCACAGTGGTCTTTGGATGATGGTTGAACTGGATGGTTTTAGAGATAATATCCTGTCTTAATAATTCTATGATTTTTCTGTGAGTCATGTCCTGGAGACTTTGTTCATAGAATCATAGAACAACCAGGTTGGAAGGGACCCATCAGGTCATCAAGTCCAACCATTCCTATCAAATACTAACCCATGTCCCTCAGGACCTCATCTACCTGTCCCTTAAACACCTCCAGGGAAGGTGAATCAGCCACCTCCCTGGGCAGCCTATTCCAATGCCCAATGACCCTCTGTGTGAAAAACTTCCTCCTGATCTCCAGCCTAAATCTCCCCTGGTGGAGCTTGAGGCCATAAGTTCAGTAAAGGAAGCATCCACAGTTTTTCCTCTGACCTCCGTGCCTGGCTGTGTGCAAAAAATGGGTGGAATGGAGTTCAAAATCCTAATTCGACAACTTTATCAGTAGCTCCGCATCCTGCACCTCCAGCGCTGGGGCCTGACTGCCCTGCAGTGTCGCCAGGAACGTGGAGTCACAGAGTCCCACCGTTATCTTTAGCCTCAGAGGAGGAGGAGGAGAAGAGGGAAAAGTTGGCAGAAATATTTCAGCGGTTGTTGATGGCATTCTGCTTCTCTAAGTTTAGCAGCATTGGGGGTGGCTGTTAAAACAGGCTTTCAGCTTCTGAAACCCTCTGTTCTGAGCAGCGTTAGGTAACATGGGGCTTCAGCAGGGTAAAACTCCAGCTGTGCTGCAGCTTCCAGAGCTAAAACATTCAACTGAATTGCATTTGTAATTTAGGAAAGAAATGGAATGGATCTGGTGGAACAAGTTCAGAGGAGATCCATGAAGTTGCTCAGAGGGCTGGAGCATCTTCCCTTTGAGAACAGGCTGAGAGAGTTGGAGCCTAGAGAAGAGAAGGCTCTGGGGAGACCTTCTAGCAGTGTCCCAGAAGGGAAAGGGGACCTACAGGAAAGCTGGGGAGGGGCTCTTTATCAAGGACTGCAAGGACGAGACAAGGGAAAATGATTTTAAGCTGAAAGAGGAGAGATTTAGGTTAGGCATTAGGAAGAATTGTTTTCCTGCGAGGTTGGCGAGGCACTGGGAGAGAAGTTGTGGCTGCCCCATCCCTGGAGGTGTTCAAGGATGAGGCTTTGAGCAACCTGCTTGAGTGGGAGGTGTCCCTGCCCATGGCATTGGGTTTTGGAGCTCGCTGATCTTCAAGGTCCCTTCCGACCCAAACTATTCTACGATTTAAAAACTTTCCCTGCTGCGGATAAGAGCCACTTAGTTTGCTCACAGATAAACCTGAGGCAGCCTGTTTAAATTGTGATTCCATATCACAGCGAAGCTATATCACTTTACTCCATACAGGCGAACCTGATCTCAGCATCAGCAGGGGTTTTTTTATTTGTTGGTTTTGTTTGTTTTACCACTGTGGAGAAACTTCTCCTTGTGTCTGTTACACAGCCAGGAGAACAATATAGAGGGTGATGGAAAGGCTGCATTATTCCAGCAGCCTTTCTGATGGTGTTTACAGTTTCTATAGGATGTGAACACATCCTCTGTTGTAAAAAAAAAAAAAAACCAACCAAACCTGCAACTGAATTTGATAAAATACCACCTGTTCTAATGTTTTCTCTGATGGATTTTGTCAGCTGGCTACCTGAGTGAGTACGACCAACCTTTTCTCTGCTTAGCTTCAGCATTTCCACAAAAACTCAAGAATCGCTTTTAACTGTTTCTGAATTAAATAAGCATAAGATCATGAGCTTTGCATGGTTATTTCTGAAAAGTCTCTGTAAGAAAGTTAATTCTCCGCTCTCCTGAAGGCTGCGGCATCGAAAGGGAATCACTAATTTGGAATCACTACTCATTTTGGAACGGTTGGACTCGATGATCCGGTGGGTCTCTTCCAACCTGGTTGTTCTCTGATTCTATGAAGGGAATTCATCTGGGATGTTCGCTTAGGCTGCCTGTATGGAAGGGAATGGGATCTTATTGTGGGAGAAAGGGTAGCAGTCATACATACATGAGTATCGTAAGTGGGATTCTGACTGAATTAATCTCACACTTGATAGTCCAGGGTACTGCCAAGGGGGAAAAAAAGTCCAAATTTTGTATAGCAGTAAAAGAGTTTATGTACTATTAATATTTATATTCAGGAGGTATAAGTTTATTGCACTCATAGCAAAACTTAAATTGTAGAATCATAGAACAACCAGGTTGGAAGAGACCCACTGAATCATCGAGTCCAACCATTCCCAAACACTAAATGTTCAGATCCCTTTGGAGCCTCCCTACCCTCCAGCAGATGGACACTTCCTCCCAGCTTAGTGTCATCTGCAAACTTGCTAAGGGAGCACTCGGTGCCTTCATCCAGGTCATTGATGAAGACATTGGGCAGGACTGGACCCAGCACTGAGACCTGGGGACACGACTTGTCACTGGCCTCCAGCTGGAATTAACTCCATTCACACCATTTAACACCATGTAAATGTTTGTAGCTCTTTAGAACTAAGACTGATTATATGTTTTATAAATTTCATTTGACTTACACTTTTGGTGATTTGGGTCTTGGCTTCTGCTCATTCTTTCTCCGTGAAGGGCACGATGCTGGTGGTAGAGAAGGCTGAGCAGGACTGTGTGGCTGTGCCTGGGCTGAGGGTCTGACCAGCACTCTGCTCACGGAGCTTGTGTCATTCTACCACCCATCTTCCTCCTTTAGGGAATGTAGAACTGTAATAGTTGGGAGCCTTGTCTCATCGCACAGGTATGTGTGGCTTGGCTCCTGTACAGGACTCGTGTTTGTTTCTGCTTAAGCTCTAGTTCAAGGGGAGTCACTGAAAGGCAAGTACTCGCTAAGCTTTTTGGGTCGGGGCACGTTGTTGAATGTACAACCAACTTGAAACTTCTGTGCTGAATTTCCACTTTAAAAAGAGGTGAAATCAAACTGCAAGCTCGGCTGCGCGATGGACGATTTTGATGGTGCTGGATAAAATGCAGCTCTCTGCTGGGGCCTGACACAGTAAGATTCAGTATGAAAGCTTCCTATTTAGTAAATGTTTTGAAAGCATTTGGCAATTAATGAGATGCTAACACTTTTCACCCTTTTTTCTGTGATTAATGATTAACAAGGTAGCATTTTATTTGTACTGTCAGGGGATACCATGGCTTCCTAGACCTCTGCTGTTAATGTGCTAAGAAGTAATTCAGGGGAGTGAGGATGCCTAAACAGTCAGGATCTGGAAAAAGAAAATGGGCTGATATTTTTGGCGTGAGCAGAAAACAAAAAAAAAAAAAAAAACCAAAAAAACCCCAAAAAACCCAAAAAAAACAAAAAAACCCAAAACAAAACAAAAAAAAAAAGGAGGATAAGGCAGCTAACATAAACCTTGATGGAACATGGATGAAAGCTTTTAAAGAATTCCATGTGATGTAAGTGTCAGTTAAAAAAAGAAAAAAATCACCTTTCAGGTGTTACACAAGCCCTTTTCTGGTTTTCTTATTTGGCGAGATCATTTTTCAAGGTGAAAATAACTAAGCTTTAATTTTCTGCTACAGAGAAGAATATAAAAGAAAAGGCTCATTGTTCATAGGAGGCTGGCAGGCTAATGTTAGAAAGTGATTTTTTTTCCAGTCCTATATTCTTTTAACCCATTAGTGGTATTTCAGCCACTAATGTGTTGAAGCCATTGGTAATTTGTAAATACTTGTGTAGAATTCTTTGAAGAACTGAGTGTTAACTGTACAAATGCAAACGGGAACTCTACACAAATGCCTGTTATTCACCTGCAAGTAATGGTGTGGTGTTCAGATGGACCTTTCAGGTCCCTTCTGACCCAAAAGATTCTGTAATTGTGGAGGAATTTATCTTGTTGTAGCTTAGATCCATTGCCTCTTGTGCTGTTCCTGGGTACCTCCAAGAGAGTCTCACTCCATCTACATAATTTCCCCTTAGGAAGCTGTAGCTGCTTAAAATGCTAATCGAAAAATATGAAGGAATACAAGAAGTGCTTGTTTGTCCAGTGTTTCCCTCTTCCTAAAGCAGTTCTCTATCAGTTGGATATGATTAATCTGCAAAGAACTTTTTATTTACATTTGTAGTGATTTTGAGTTTAAACACAACTCTTGTTGTCTCACTTGCATTAGAATCATAGAATCACAGAACAACCATGTTGGAAGAGACCCACCGGATCATCAAATCCAACCATTCCCATCACTCACCAAACTGTGTCCCTCAGTGGATACACAATGGGGACCCCCAGTTCACCAAGCAAGGAGCCCCAAGCCAAAGGGCTTCAGTCCCACCATTGACCATCACCCACACCAGAGTGATACTCCACACAGCCCAAGGGCACACAGAGGGGCTCAGTCCCACTGAGAGGTGATAGTGGAACTGCCACCAACCCTCCCAATCATCCTTACCTACCTGGCTGGGGGGCCACCAGGCCCCCCAGCCTTTCTTCCCCCCCTGCCGCGCTCCCGTGGGATGCAGGGTGTGCCATGGGGACTCACCAGTGAAGCCAGGGCAGCAGTGATACCAGGAGATGCATCCCTTGACCACAGCCCAGCTGGGCACAGCTAGAGGCTGTTGGGCTTTGCCGGGAAGAAAAAGGGATCCCTGGGAGAGGGCAAAGCAGCAACACCTGGGGAGGGAGGAGTCTCCACTAGAGCCCAGGGGCTCTGCAGTTAGAATCAGAGAATCACAGAATCACCAGGTTGGAAGAGACCCACCAGATCATTGAGTTCTGCTCTTCCTATCAAACACTAAACCATGTCCCTCAGCACCTCATCCACCCGTCCCTTAAACACCTCCAGGGAAGGTGAATCAACCCCCTCCCTGGGCAGCCTCTGCCAGGGACCAATGACCCTCTGTGTGAAAAAATTCCTCCTAATGTCTTGCCTAAATCTCCCCTGGTGGAGCTTGAGGCCATTCCCTCTCATCCTGTCCCCTGTCCCTTGGGAGAAGAGCCCAGCTCCCTCCTCCACAACCTTCTTTCACATAGCTGTAGAGAGCAATGAGGTCTCCTCTCAGCCTCCTCCAGGCTAAACACCCCCAGCTCTCTCAGCTGTTCCTCATAGGGCCTGTTCTCCAGCCCCTTCACCAGCTTTGTTGCTCTTCTCTGGACTCACTCCAGAGCCTCAACATCCTTCTTGTGATGAGGGGCCCACAACTCAACACAGTACTTGAGGAGCGGCCTCACCACTGCGGAGTCCAGAGGGAGAAGAACCTCCCTGGCCCTGCTGGTCACACTGTTTCTGATCCAAGCCAGGATGCCATTGGCCTTCTTGGCCATCTGGGCACACTGCTGGCTCATGTTCAGTCGATGTCAGCTAACACCCCCAGGTCCCTCTCCTCCAGGCAGCTTTCTAGACAGGCTTCTCCCAGTGTGTAGCTCTGCATAGGGTTGTTGTGCCCCAAGTGAAGGATCCGGCATTTGGCCGTGTTAAACCTCATCCCATTGGTCTCAGCCCATGGATCCAACCTGTTCAGATCCCTTTGCAGCCTCCCGACCCTCCAGCAGATCCACACTTCCACCCAGCTTAGTGTCATCTGCAAAAGGACCTTAAAGATCCTGTTCCAACCCCCCTGCCAGGGACACCTCCCACTGGATCAAGTTGTCTAAAGCTCCATCCAACCTGGCCTTGAACACCTCCAGGGATGAAGCATCCACCACTTTTCTGGGCAACCTGTACCAGTGCCTCACTGCCCTCAGTAAACAATTTTTTCCTAACATATAAACTAAATCTTCCCTCATATCCTTCAAAATATCTGTCTTTACTCCAAGAAGCTGTTACTAGTATTTGCATATGAATAGAATTACCCTTTTTTTTCAGTGCTGTGCTTCCTCCATTTCCCCTCAGCTGTAAAAATGAACCACTGGCAGCTGGATCTGCAAAGGTGCAGGGAGAGCAGAGGTTAAAAATTGCAGCAAGGGAGGCTTCACCTCTTGCAAAATGCTCTTATGAGGTTACAGAAGACCACTGTTAGGACTAAGTAGGGAATTTTTTTTTTTGTGTGTGTGTGGTTTGGTTTTTTTTTAAGCTGTTGTGGATTAGATAGTATTTCTCTGCTGCTTGAGTTTCGCTTTCTTGGGACACACAGGATGACAGTATTTTAGGTGTTTCTTTTTTTACCTCAACTACGTAGGTGCTGAGGGACATGGGTTAGTGTTTGATAGGAACGGTTGGACTTGATGATCCGGTGGGTCTCTTCCAACCTGGTGATTCTATGATTATATGAGTCTACCTGAAAGATTGTGGAGAGGAGGAAGCTGGGCTCTTCTCCCAATTGACAGGGGACAGGATGAGAGAGAATGGCCTCAAGCTCCACCAGGGGAGGTTCAGGTTGGACATTAGGAAAAAAATATTCACAGAAAGGGTCATTGGTCACTGGCAGAGGCTGCCCAGGGAGGGGGTTGATTCACCTTCCCTGGAGGGATTTAAGTGATGGGTGGACGAGGTGCTGAGGGACATGGTTTAGTGTTTGATAGGAACAGCCGGATTCAATGATCCGGTGGGTCTTTCCCAACCTGGTGATTCTGTGATTCTCTGATTCTAAATGCGGAGCCCCTGGGCTCTAGTGGAGACTCCTCCCTCCCCAGGTGTTGCTGCTTTGCCCTCTCCCAGGGATCCCTTTTTCTTCCCAGCAAAGCCCAACAGCCTCTAGCTGTGCCCAGCCGGGCTGTGGTCGAGGGATGCGTCTCCTGGTATCACTGCTGCCCTGGCTTGACTGGTGAGTCCCCATGGCACACCCTGCATCCCACGGGAGCGCGGCAGGGGGGGAAGAAAGGCTGGGGGGCCTGGTGGCCCCCCAGCCAGGTAGGTAAGGATGATTGGGAGGGTTGGTGGCTGTTCCAGTCTCACCTCTCAGTGGGACTGAGCCCCTCTGTGTGCCCTTGGGCTGTGTGGAGTATCACTGTGGTGTGGGTGATGGTCAATGGTGGGACTGAAGTCCTTTGGCTTGGGGCTCCTTGCTTGGTGAACTGGGGGTCCCTGTTGTGTACCCACTGAGGGACTTGGTTTAGTGAGTGATGAGAATGGTTGGACTTGATGATCCAGTGGGTCTCTTCCAACATGGTTGTTCTATGATTCAAAAAAATCCCTTAGGGCTCTGGCTTCAAAGAAAAAATATTTTAGGCTAGACATTGGGAAAAATGTTTTCACAGGGATGGTCATTGGGCAGTGACAGAGGCTGCCCAGAGAGGGGTTGATTGACCATCCCTGGAGGTGTTTAAGGTGCAGGTGGGTGAGGTGCTGAGGGATATGGTTTAGTGTTTGATAGGAATGGTTGGACTCGATGATCCAGTGGATCTTTTCCAACCTGGTTATTGTATGATTCTCTCTTTAGCTTCAACTTAACTTTTTGCAGTGCCCTTCGATTTATCGCTATAAAACCAACTTGACCTTAAGAAACCAACCCTTCCCTTCATTTCAACTCTGTCATGATAGCAGGTTGCTTCTGTTCTGTTCGTTCTGTCAAATAAAACAATTTGTGTTAATTACCGCTTGGGTTTCTCACATGATTTGGGCACACAGCTCTGTTCCGCTCAATAGCACATGTTCTGGTTGTTTGTTGGTTTGTTTTGGTGACAGCATTAGTGTTTCACTCCAGTGTTTTGCTTTAAGATTAACATATCATTAAGAGGCATAATAAGATGCAGCCTTTATTTGCATGCAGTGAAATGACAGGGGAAGGCAGGGCAGAGTGGTGTAGTTTATTCAACAGAAATAAAACCAAATACAAATAAAAATTCTGAGAGTGGATTAGCCAATTACTTGGCGCGCTCCGCTGTGGGATAGCGAGACCAAAACTGATGCGTTTACGGTAAAACTCATGCTCATGGAGGTGGATTGTTTTCCCAGCTTTGCCAGATGTTGCAAAACACTGAGTGCTTGTACCAAAATAATCTATGTAGCTGTTTCTTGCATAATTTGGAGGCAAATTTTCTCTGATCGGGAGCTAGGGCTGTTTTACCTGGAGAAGAGGCTGAGAGGAGACCTTATCACTCCCTTACGACTACCTGAAAGGATGTTGTAGTGAGGTGGGTTGCTGGTGCCTTCCCCTAGGTAACAAGTAAAGGAGTCATTGAATCATAGAAGGGTTTGGATTGGAAGGGACCTTAAAGATCATCCAGTTCCAAACCCCTTGCCATGGACAGGGACACCTCCCACTGGATCGGGGGCTCCAAACCCCATCCAACCTGCCTTTGAACCCCTCCAGGGATGAGGAAGCCACCCCTAGAATCATAGAACAACCAGGTTGGAAGAGACCCATTGGATCATCGAGTCCTGCCCTGCTCTAGGCAACGTATTCCAGGGCATCCCCACCCTCATGATAAAGAAATATCTTAAAAATTCCAAATGGCTTCAAGTTGAACCAGGGGAGGTTTGTATTCAGTATGAGGAAGAATTTCATTACCAAAGGAGTGGGGAAGCATTAGAACAGGCTGCCCAGGGCAGTGGTGGAACCTCCTTTGCTGGAGGCATTCAAAAAACGTAGATGGTAGCGTTTCAGGATGTGGTTTAGCAGGTAGTGTTGGGCTGGCAATTGGACTTGATGTTCTTGGAGACCTTCTCCAACCTTGCTGATTCTCTGGTTTAGCAGCAGTATTTGCTGTGCCCTCACAGTGCATCGTGCAGTGTGCCCCTGGTATGGATAACGAGAGATTTAATAACTGCAATTTGGTAGATTAACAGTTAAAAGGATGTCTTTGCTTTTGGAGGCAAGAAGTTAATCTTTGACAGCAGATTTTTGACATGTTACTGAAAATCACTTGGTACATAAGCTCTGCTGCTATTTTCAGTGTTGTTTATGGGGCTCTTTTCAGCAAAACTGCTGTCAATGAGAGCCCCGTGGAAGCGAAAATAGCAGCTAATCAATGTGTGGTTTATCCATGTAGTTAAGCGCTTAACTTAAATGGAAAATAGATCCATAAAAAAATAAATAAATCTTTCCGATGTGCTTTGACAAGCTGCTGCAGCCTCATCTTCTCCATTTCCTTGTGTGTGTGTTTGGCTCTCATTCTGGACGTGAGTTGAAATGTGCAGAGTTAGGTGGAAGAAAGGTTGTGGAAGGAAGGTTGTGTAGTTCAGGTTTGTCATCTTTTTAATGCTTTGCAATTTAAATGGGGCTTTCATGAGGGACAGATCATAGATTCATAGAACAACCAGGTTGGACGAGACCCATTGGACCATCGAGTCCAACCATTCCTATCAAACACTAAACCGTGTCCCTCAGCACCTCGTCCACCCGTCCCTAATTAAACACCTCCAGGGAAGGTGAATCAACCGCCTCCCTGGGCAGCCTATTCCAATGCCCAGTGACCCTTTCTGGGAAAAACTTCCTCCTAATCTCTAGCCTAAATCTCCCCTGGCGGAGCTTGAGGAGAAAATACAGTAATTCCCTGACTTTGAGAAGTTTCTCCAGCAGGAGAAGGAAGCCTGCAGAAAGTCTGACCTAGTTTCCCATAGAGATGATTTGAGTGTGGATAAGGATGAAAGAATATTTTTGCTTCCCTGATATTTTGTTGTTGTTTGTTTTATTTTTTTAAAATGAATTTTTTATGTGCTGTGGCTCGTGCTTGCCAGAACATGCGCTTACAAAGGGCTGTGGGGATACAAAACGTCAGCAAGTGTTGTAGTTATGAAAGGAAGACAAAGGGTTTGGTCTGCTGCTCGCCAGGAAGTCACCAACTTCTGACAGTAAAACAGTTTATTAAAATGGGGGGAAGGGAAGCTTGTATCGGTCTTTGGCAGAGACTTTAATTGAGAGCAGATGGCAAATTAAGTCACTGAATGCTTAGTGGCTGGTGTGAAACTCTGTAACTTCAGATCTGGGAGCTGTTACCTTTGACACCTCGGGAAAAGTAAATAAGCTTCTACAAAACCAGAAGAACGAACATGATACTCGAGCTGCCTTATTCATAATTTGTAATTTCAGTTTTCAGAAGGGAACACGGAGACAGATTAAGGACTGCAAGAAACTGGGCTGGAGAACAGGCCCTATGAGGAGCAACTGAGAGAGCTGAGGGTGTTTGTCCTGGAGAAGAGGAGGCTGAGAGGAGACCTCATTGCTCTCTACAACTACCTGCAAGGAGGCTGTGGAGAGGAGGGAGCTGGGCTCTTCTCCCAAGTGACAGGGGACAGGACAAGAGGGAATGGCCTCAAGCTCCTCCAGGGGAGATTTAGGCTAGAGATTAGGAGGAAGTTTTTCACACAGAGGGTCATTGGGCATTGGAACAGGCTGCCCAGGGAGGGGATTGAGTCACCTTCCCTGGAGGTGTTTAAGGGACGGGTAGATGAGGTGCTGAGGGACATGGGTTATTGTTTGATAGTAATGGTTGGACTCGATGATCCGATGGGTCTCTTCCAACCTGGTTGTTCTATGATTCTATAAACCCAGGAAACTGATGCTATCCAGCAGATTTTTCCTCTCAAAGATAAACAGTGTCAAAGAAACTCAACTCTCTCAGCTTGTCAGGTTATAGAAGTGAGTTGGACTTGTTAAGCCTAGAGGAGAAAAGGCTTCAGGGAGACCTTATAGCTGCCTTCCAGTACTTCAGGAGGGGCTAGAGGAAAGCTGGGGAGGGGCTCTTCATCAGGGACTAATTTATAGGACAAGGGAGGATGGTCTTAAGCTGAAAGAGGGAGATTCAGACCAGGCATCAGAAAGCAATTCTTTCCTGTGAGGGTAGTGAGGCACGGATGCTCCATCCTGGAGGTGTTCAAGGCCAAGCTGGATGATGCTTTGAGCAACCTGATCCATGGAAGGTGTCCCTGCCCATGGCAGGAGACTTGAAGCTTGGTGATTTTTAAGGTCTCTTCCAATTTAGAATCATGGAATCACGAGGTTGGAAGAGACCCATCGGATCATCGAGTCCAACCATTCCTATCAAACACTAGCCCATGTCCCTCAGCACCTCATCCACCCGTCCCTTAAACCCCTCCAGGGAAGGTGAATCAACCACCTCCTTGGGCAGCCTATTCCAACGCCCAGTGACCCTTTCCATGAAAAACTTGAACCATTCTGTGAAATTGGTGAAAGAGTGAAGGCTAAACTGGTAGACTACCGTAAGCTGCAGTGAAGCTTTTAAGATGCTAAAGTAGGCAAGTGAGGTCTGTGTATAAACTACTCTCAAACGGGAGCAAAAATCTGATTGATTAGTAGCTCAGGGTCTTCTCAGGAATGTGGCCAGTAAGACTACACGGTGTTCTGGTCTGGTGCTGGGAAGTCAGTAGTGGCCTGGGCTATACAGAGGCTGCAGGTACAGAAATAAGTCATAGGGGATGATCCTACTAAAAATTAAAAGGGACTGGGTGAGCTTAATTGGCGTTTTGAGCTTTTCCTGCTACTTGATCAGAACACTTCATGAGTTTGTGGAATAGTCTACTGCAAAAATTGAGAGGAAAGGGCAAGTAGCCGTATTGCTAGTCCCTAGAAAATCTTGAGATTTTTGTAGTAGTCTGACTTGACACGCAGCAGTAAAAGAGAAAAATATGCCTGTTTACGTGTTCCAGTGTGACAGCTGATTTGTAAGAACGGTGAAGTCATCCTGCCGTACCCTGTTTTGGGAAGGCTGCTTCTGAACTGCTGTGTAAAGCTTTGAGCACTGAATTTGGATTTGAGAGCTTTCCAAGGAGCAAGGAGAAAGAAATTGGACCAGAAAAACTGACCTACAGAGAGTGACTAAAGAAATCAAGAACGACTTTTTTTCCTGGGAGGGAGAAGTCCTGATTTTTGTTTGTTTATTTGTATGTCTGTCCATGGTTTGTATGACTGCACCACTTCAATAGTTAGTTTGCTAACGGAAATCACAATAATACTGATATCAGCAGATGTTTTTTTAATATAGAAAAGGTGAGGTTGATGTGGTGTTAGGGTTAGTTTTGCATGTAGTGAATTGTAAAGATGATTAAGCTTGAAAAAGATCTCTAAGGCCATCAAGTCTAGTCTCACTGTCCCTTCTAAACCTGAAATGCCTTATCTACATCTTTTTTGAGCACCTCCAGGGATGGAGACTCCACTACTACCCTGAGCAGCCTGTTCCAGTGCTAGACAATGCTTTTGGTAAAGAATTTTTTCTTAATGTCCAGTCTAAACCTCTCCTGGCACAACTGGAGGTCATTTTCTTTCATCATGTTGGTTGTTGCTTTGGAGAAGAGCCCAGCACACATCTTGCTAAGACATCCTTCCTAATCTCTGTGTAGTCACTTCTTTTTCTTCTTTCCCACCTCTTCCTGCTGCAGCTTTATCAAATATTACATATAACAGGCTGCGGGGTCTCTGTAGTTGAACAAGAAGTCAAGTTTTAACTTTGAAAAGCATCAGGTTTATTCCAGTAGCACCTTAAATGAGGTCAGAGAAGCAAAGGAATCAATTCAGCTGTCACTTGGAGCAGTGGCACATTCCTTCCTTTTGAGACAGTAACTTTTCTTTTGGCCACATCAGCTGCTTTTTGCAGAATACCTGGAGGGACTGATGGGAGGGAGGACACTTCTACGTTTGTGGTGCGCTTAGCACTTTGGTACTTGTGAGTAGCTGGAGTTGCTCAGCAGAGCACAGGCATCAGGAGATATGTTGGCTCCTTCTGATGAAGCTCTTGGTGCAACAGCCGGTGATTAAGTCTACAGTAATTTGCTGCTGTGCTGCCTACATCCTAGCTGGTGTAGAAGTCTTTAGAGTAAATCCAGTAAAAACTTCAGTAGAGTTGGCTGTTGATCTTAGGATCAGAGCATGGTTTGGATTGGAAGGGACCTTAAGATCATCTGTTTCCAGCAGGAATGTTGAGGATGTTGAGGCTCTGGAGTGAGTCCAGAGAAGAGCCACGAAGCTGGTGAAGGGTCTGGAGAACAGGCCCTGTGAGGAGCGGCTGAGAGAGCTGGGGGGGTTTAGCCTAGAGAAGAGGAGGCTGAGGGGAGACCTCATTGCTCTCTCCAACTACCTGAAAGGAAGTTGTAGAGAGGAGGGAGCTGGGCTCTTCTCCCAAGGGACAGGGGATGGGATGAGAGGGAATGGCCTCAAGCTCCGCAAGGGGAGACTTACGCTAGAGATTAGGAAGAAGTTTTTCACGCAGAGGGTCATTGGGCATTGGAATAGGCTGCCCAGGGAGGTGGTTGATTCCCCTTCCCTGGAGGTGTTTAAGGGACGGGTGGACAAGGTGCTGAGGGACATGGTTTAGTGTTTGATAGGAATGGTTGGACTTAATGGTCTGATGGGTCTCTTCCAACCTGGTGATTCTATGATTCTACGATTCAACCTTCCTGCCATGCGCAGGGACACCTTCCACTGGATCAGGTTGCTCAAAGCCTCATCCAGCCTGTTTTTGAACTCCTCCAGGGACAGTCATCCACAGCTTCAGGGCAAGCTGTGCCCATGCCTCACTACCCTTACAAGAAAAAAATTTTCTTCCTAATATCTCACCTCAATCCTCCCCTCTTTTGGCTTAAAATAGTTACCCCTTCTTCTATACCTACAGTCCCTGATCTAGAGCCCCTCCCTGACTTCCCTGGAGTCCCTCTTTAAGTACTGGAAGGCAGCTCTAAGGTTTCCTGGGAACCTTCTCTAGGCTGAATAACCCCAGCTCTCTCAAGCCATCCTCCTGTGAGTGGTGCTCCAGCCCTCTGATCATCTTTGTGGCCTCCTCTGGACTGGTTCTTACAGTTCTGTATCCGTCCTGGATCTGAAGCATCTGATCCTAATATCTGACGGAGTCGTGAGTCTTGGAGCTGGGCAACCTTACCCTTCTTCAGTTCTGGGGACCCAATTAAGCAAATTGCAGATGTCTTTATGTATATTATGGTAGTTCTACATAGAGCCAGTAATTGAGGAAGTGCCAAAATAATTGGAAAGGATGACAGGAAGGATTTTTTACTCTATTTTAGGCTGTGAGGTTCAGGAGGAAGGAATTGAGGAAGCTGCTGAGAGGATGGGGGGGACAGAAATAACACTACAAAACGCTACAGTGCAAGATACAGAAACATAATACTGTTTGCTTTATGGAACACACTGGGGTGGTCCTGGCAGTATTGTAGCCGTTAAGAGTGGGAAAAGGAAATTTATATTCTCTGGTGGGGAAGGAAACAAGCTGTGCTGAAGGTAGAAGGGGTTGAGGGTGAAGACTGACATGGAGTGGGCAGGCAGAGTAGTCGAGGGGATCACAGAATCACTAGGATGGAGAAGACCCACAGGATTGAGTCCAACCATTCCTATCAAACACTAAGCCATGTCCCTCAGCACCTCATCCACCCGTCCCTTAAACAGGTGGAGTCAACCACCTCCCTGGGCAGCCTCTACCAGTGCACAATTTCCCTTTCTGTGAAAAATTTTTTCCTAATGTCCAGCCTGAACCTCCCCTGGTGGAGCTTGAGGCCATTCCCTCTTGTCCTGTCCCTTGGGAGAAGAGCCCAGCTCCCTCCTCTCTATAACCTCCCTTGAGCTAGTTGTAGAGAGCAAGGAGGTCTCCTCTCAGCCTTCTCTTCTCCAGGATAAACACCTCCAGCTCTCTCAGCCACTCCTCTTCTTCTCCAGCCCCTTCACCAGCTTCGTTGCTCTTCTCTGGACTCGCTCCAGAGCCTCAACATCCTTCTTGTGCTGAGGGGCCCACAACTGAACACAGGATTCGAGGAGCAGTCTCACCAGTGCCGAGTCCAGAGGGAGAATAACCTCCCTGACCCTACTGGTCACGCTGTTTATGATCCAAGCCAGAATGTCATTGGCCTTCTTGGCCACCTGGGCCCCTGCTGACTTAGTGCCTTAGCGTAGGGAAACTGAACAGTTTTCAGATAAAAAAATAGAGTTGTAGACTTCTTCCCTTTACCCCCTAGTCTGCTTCAGGGGTTCCCAGGCTTCTGTAGCGAAGCTCTTCTGTTTACAACCACTTCTTCCTCATCTTCTTACCCATCTCTTTCCAGGCTGCTGTTGCTGCTGCTTCCCTAGCCCCACACAGAAGCCAGGGAAAGGGCTTGAGTACTCTATCAGGTTCACATAAAGGGACTGAGGCATAATGCTGAAACATGTAAATAAAGGTATTGGGACATACTTGGTTATCTGGTTGTAGTGGTGTTGCAAGGTTTGTGTGTACCTTTCAATTAGCATTATCTGCTCTGTCTTGATGAATAACATGTTGTGTGTTTGTTCAGCTGCAGGAACTTTTTAATCTTTTTTTTTTTTGTTTTCCCCACTTCGCTTTCCTCCCAGAAATAGGGAGAAATAATCTCGCCATGGAGAAGTTTAGCAGAGATTTGATTGCGAGTGCATTTTTCGCTGGGAGAATACATTAGTGGTAGCTGGAAGAGAAGAGAACTGAATGTGCAGGATTAAGCTTGAGGCCCCAGCTTCCTGTATAAGGGGAGAGGAGCTCATGAATCCGAGGCACCAGCCAAGAGGAAAAAGGGTAATGGACAAACAGAGGCTGAGTGCGATTTGCTGCGCTGTGCGTCGGCTGGGGCTGGACGGGCTCCCTGCTGTGGGACACAGGCGACATTTCATAGAACAACAAGGTTGGAAGAGACCCACCAGATCATCGAGTCTAACCGTTCCCGTCAAACACTAACCCATGTCCCTCAGCACCTCATCTACCCGTCCCTTAAACCCCTCCAGGGTAGGTCACTCAACCCCCTCCCTGGGCAGCCTCTGCCACTGCCCTTTCTGTGAAAATTTTTTTCCTAACGTCTGAACCTCCCCTGGTGGAGCTTGAGACCATTCCAGAGTTTGGGACTCTGCTCCTGCAGAGCTGCCCATGTCATGTGCTTGAACGCAGGAGGTGACTGAGGGCGACTCGGAGGTCTCTTGTGGTTTGAACAGCTTGGAAAGCGACAGGAGTTTGTTCCTGGGAGCGTTTAGGCGGAAGAGCTCTGCATATGAATTTTATTATTTAAGGCTAAAGCAAATGTTGAGAAGTAGGAAAATGGAAGTTCTTGGAAAAAGCAACACAAGCCCCTTGCTGCTCTGTAGTAGGAGGAGGTTTGTAGGAGGCTCCCAGCCTGGTTCTTGGACACCAAGTGGCTCCAGAGTGCTGTTTCCAAAAACCTCACTGAGACCTCGCTTCCCTTCAAAAGCTCAGTTAGAAATGTGTGCCGCTCGATTCCACAATCTCCAGTCTGAGAACTGATAATCGGAGTGTTCACAAGCTAACTTGCTGCAGTCCAGGCACTACAGAATATCAGTGTCCTGTGGCTTGAACCTTGGATTTCTCTTTCTGCGAGGAATGTGAAGAGCCACCTGAAATTTGCTTTTAACACAGCCAAATGCTGGGTCCTGCACTTGGGGCACAACAACCCTATGCAGAACTACAGACTGGGAGAAGCCTGGCTGGAAAACTGCCAGGAGGAGAGGGACCTGGGGGTGTTGGTCGACAGCCGACTGAACATGAGCCAGCAGTGTGCCCAGGTGGCCAAGAAGGCCAATGGCATCCTGGCTTGGATCAGAAAGGGTGTGACCAGCAGGTCCAGGGAGGTGATTCTCCCTCTGTATTCAGGACTGGTGAGGCCGCTCCTTGAATATTGTGTCCAGTTGTGGGCCCCTCAGCACAAGAAGGATGTTGAGGCTCTGGAGCAAGTCCAGAGAAGACCAACGAGGCTGGTGAAGGGGCTGGAGAACAGACCCTATGAGGAGCGGCTGAGAGAGCTGGGGTTGTTTAGCCTGGAGAAAAGGAGGCTGGGAGGAGACCTCATTACTCTCTACAAGTACCTGAAAGGAGGTTATGGAGAGGAGGGAGCTGGCCTCTTCTCCCAAGGGACAGGGGACAGGACGAGAGGGAATGGCCTCAAGCTCCACCAGGGGAGATTTAGGCTGGAGATTAGGAGGAGGTTTTTCACGCAGAGGGTGATTGGGCATTGGAATAGGCTGCCCAGGGAGGTGGTTGATTCACCTTCCCTGAAGGTGTTTAAGGGATGGGTGGATGAGGTCTGGAGGGACTTGGTTTAGTGTTAGATAGGAATGGTTGGACTAGAAGATCTGATGGGTCCCTTCCAACCTGGTTGTTCTATGATTCTGTGAAAATCCAAACCAAAGTGAAATATTTGGATACCAGCAACCTAACGATAATTTTAAATAGATGTGTAATAAGTTAGGTAAAGGGCAAATTTTTCCATTTCCTACTCCCTTACTTTGATAATAAGTGGAGTATTGCAGCTTGTGTGACGTGTGATGCCTTACAGAAGAGAAATTAAAAGATATAATAAGATACAACTACCTGAAAGAAGGTTGTGGAGAGGAGGGAGCTGGGCTCTTCTCCCAAATGAAGGGGGACAGGACAGGAGGGAACGGCCTCAAGCTCCACCAGGGGAGGTTTAGGCTGAACATTAGGAAAAAAATTTTCACAGAAAGGGTCATTGGGCATTGGAATAGGCTGCCCAGGGAGGTGGTTGATTCCCCTTCCCTGGAGGTGTTTAAGGGGCGGGTAGATGAGGTGCTGAGGGACGTGGTTTAGTGTTTGATAGGAATGATCGGACTTGATGATCCGATGGGTGTCTTCCAACCTGGTGATTCTATGATTCTATATCTTTAAAAAGGTAGTTGGGTTGAAAGTTCAATCAGTTGAGTTAAATCAATAACAAATTTCTTCCAATCATCTTAATAAAAATGACTCCGTTGCCCTTGATGGGCAAAGCCGCTGGTATTATGGTTGAACTTGATCCGGTGGGTCTCTTCCAACCTGGTTGTTCTATGATTCTGTGATTCTGTTGGTGGATGAGAAGCTCAACATAACCCAGCAGTGAGCGCTTGCAGCCCAGGAAACCAGTCACAAACTGGGCTGCATCAAAAGCAGTGTGAGCAGCAGGGCGAGGGGAAGGGAGTCTTCCCCTCCATTCTGCTCTCGTGAGACTTCACCTGAGGTCCTGCATTTAGTTCTGGAGTCCCCAGCGCAGGAGGGATGTGGATCTATTAGAGTGAGTCCAGAGGAGGCCATGAAAATGGTCCAAGGGCTGGAGAACCTCCTGTATGAGAGCAGGCTGAGAGTTGGGCTTGCTTGGCCTAGAAAAGAGAAGGCTTCGGAGAGACAGAGAATCCTTCCAGTACCTAAAAGGGGCAAGAGGAAGACTGGCAAGGGGCTTTTGAGAAGGGAGTGCGGAGATAGGATGAGAGCTTAACAGTTTTAAGCTGAGAGAGGGCAGATTTAGATGTGATACGGGGAAGAAATTTTTTCCTGAAAGGGTGGTGAGGCACTAGCAGAGGTTGCCCAGATAAGTTGTAGATAAACCTCTTCCTGGGGGTGTTTGAGGCCACTTTGGATACAGCTTTGAGCAACCCACTCCGGTGGAAGTTGTCCCTGCCTGTAACAGGGAGATTGGAATAGGCTGCCCAGGGAGGTGGTTGAGTCGCCTTCCCTGGAGGTGTTTAAGGGACGGGTAGATGAGGTCCTGAGGGACATGGTTTAGTGTTTGATAGGAATGGTTGGACTTGATGATCCGATGGGTCTCTTCCAACCTGGTTGTTCTATGATTCTCTGGATGATCTCTGAGGTCCCTTCGAACCTCAACTGTTCCATGACATCCCTCCCCGTTCTGCTAATCGTTCCAGCAGAGACAACACAGAGTAGAAATGAAGATGGAGTTTGTTACATTTGTCCTTTATTCCGCAGACTGTAGTGCGTGTGCTCCTTTCTCAAAGGACACCTTGTCCGGTTCCTTGTTGATGGCTTCCTGGAAAAGATACTTGAAATCTCCAGGGAACTGAACTTGGCGACACTGCCTTCTAACACGAGTCTTGCCAGACGCAAACGCTTACAAGCACTTGTATGGGAGCAGTATAATTGGACTCTTGCTTTCTGATTTCTGAAACATCTGGGGTCATATTCTGCAGCTGGTTTATTTTTATACAAACCGAAGAAGGAATAAGAAGCCTGAGGCTGTAGTGGAACCATCAGAATGCAGAGTCAAGGCTTAAACAAGTAGCACAGGATCGATGCAGCTGCCGTTCTTAGAAGGACTTTTCTCTTCCTAGAAGTTTTCAGCCTCTTAGCAGGCAGTTATTTTCTTCCTTCTGCTCCTCTATACAAATTTTTGCTCCTGTATACATTTTTGCTTGTAGGATTTGGCCTTATTTACGTGTTCTATTAATAACGTGGGCTCTCGATGCCTCCTCAAAATCAGGATTCTCTTGTCTTCTTTGTGCAAACAAACCAATTTCCATGAATGGCTGAAAGAATCGGTTCCCTTCCAGATGATAACTCTGAGTTGTGGACCAAAATGTGTTATGCTCCTTATTGTGGATATGGTAAGTGATGATCTTTCTTGATGGCAGTTGTGAAACTGTATAAAACGACACAGTTTTGGTTTAGAATTGGTGTGATAAATGGTGAAATGTCTTTATTACAGCTTAATTATGGAATCCAGGAGTTTATGACTTAGCCTTGCTTAAATGTGTAGGTGAATCTTTCAAAGTCGTAGGGCAAACACAGTGTTGTTTCTGGAGGCTTAAAAAGATGATGTGTTCTTGAATATTAAATTTTAAATTTATTATTCATGAGGAGAGCAAAGCTGAAAGTTTTTTGGGTTTTTTTTTTTTTCTTCCCTCGGTGGAAATGAACTTGAGGAATACATTATCTGTATAGAGAACAAAAAATAACTTAAAGGACTCCAGCTCTCGCTTATATTGGAGAGATGCATGCTAGCACCACTGGAATCTCCTCAGGGAAAAAGAACCATAATTCTGTTTAAAACAAGCGTGTACAATCATTGTGTAATTCATATGATGTTATTTGAATGCAATTCCTAAGAAAAGTCAGGGCAATTCTAGTTAGAAGAGCTTTGGAGAAGGACAGGATGACTGAGTGACTATTGAAGCTGCTTTAAACTCCAGGTGTAGGAATCATTCCCTCTCTCATTCGGACACAGGGCTGGGCTGCAGAGTTGGGTTACTTGTGCCACTTTCCAGCTGCCTTCTCCAGCTGTGTGCGTATGCATCCAGTCACAGAATCGTAGAACACCCAGGTTGGAAGAGACCCACCACATCATCGAGTCCAACTGTTCCTATCAAACACTAACCCATGTCCCTCAGCACCTTGTCCACCCGTCCCTTAAACCCCTCCAGGGAAGGTGAATCAACCACCTCCCTGGGCAGCCTGTTCCAATGCTCAATGACCCTTTCTGTGAAAATTTTTTTCCTAATGTCCAGCCTGAACCTCCCCTGGTGGAGCTTGAGGCCGTTCCCTCTTGTCCTGCCCCCTGTCACTTGGGAGAAGAGCCCAGCTCCCTCCTCTCCACAATCTCCTTTCGGGTAGTTGTGGAGAGTAATGAGGTCTTCTCTCAACCTCCTTTTCTCTAGGCTAAACACCCCCAGCTCTCTCAGCTGCTCCTCATAGGACCTGTTCTCCAGACCCTTCACCATCTTCGTTGTTCTTCCCTGGACTCTCTCCAGAGCCTCAACATCCTTCTTGTGCTGAGGGGCCCAGAACTGAAAACAGTATTTGAGGAGCAGTCTCACCAGTGCCAAGTCCAGAGGGAGAAGATCCTCCCTGGCCCTGCTGGTCACACTGTTTCTGCTCCAAGCCAGGATGCCATTGGCCTTCTTGGCCACCTGGGCCGCTGCTGGCTCATGGTCAGTCGCTGTCAACAAACCTCCCCCCAGGTCCTTCTCCTCCTGGCAGCTTTCTAGCCAGACTTCTCCCAGTCTGTAGCTCTGCATAGGGTTGTTGTGCCCCAACCCAGGGCACAGGGCTGGACTGCAGAGTTGTTACCTGTACCACTTTCCAGCTGCCTTCTCCAGCTCTGTTTGTATGTACCTGCATGAACACACTTACTGTTGGTTGATGAAGGCAGGGAAAACGTGTGTGAGCTCCTCCATGCCTTGTTAATGGAATTTGGAAAAACAATTAAAGGCAGGTAACATTGCCTAATAAAATAAATTCTTTCAGCATGGAGTGTTTCAAACCTGGGGCACACTCATGTTTGTAATTATTTTCTACTGTCCTACCACTCTAAACAAGAAGTCTAAGCCGAGTGACATCACGTTTAGTGATCTCCTTCAGCTGTACTTTTCTCTTTCCCAGATCACGCTCGACTTAGTTGCCCGAAATGACTCTAGGAAAAGAAAGACTCGAGTTGCATGTTCGGACAAGAGCTGTCAAGATATGTTTTTCCATTGCCTTAGTCAAATTTTATGCAACAATTAGCTGTAATTAGTAATAACCAAACACCTCTGGTATTTTTTTGTTTGTGGGAGACGTAACTTAAATTTACTGATATGTGAAGGACCTCATCTAACAGTACTTCCCACACCTTTAATGTAGCTTCTAGAATACATTATATAAAACAGTGAGTGGTACCACTGCAGGAATTTTGATATTTTGATAGGAATGATTGGACTCAATGATCCGCTGGGTCCCTTCCAACCTGATTGTTCTATGATTCTATGATTTATCCTGTTTGTGATAAGGGAATTGAGTTAGGATGTTATAAACCAAGTACTTCTCTTGACCTTACGGTTAAATTATATGAGCACCTCTCAATTTTTAAGATGTATTCAACCCCGAGCTCCTAGGCTCTGTGTGCCTTTACCTAGGAATAAAAATTAAGCAAGAAATGGTTTGGGGTTTTTTTGTTTGTTTGTGTTTCTTTTTTTTTTTTTTTAACCATAGGTTTAAAAAGTTCTGTAGGCAAAGTACTGTGACACGAGGTGCTGAGGGGCTAACCCATGCCCCTCAGCACCTCATCCATCCGTCCCTTAAACACCTGCAGGGAAAGTGAATCCAAAGTTGTAAGGAAACCTAATTCTGTGTCCCGAGTTGTTGCTTGGAGCAGCCAGTATCTTCTGGCTTTACTTGGAATTTTTCTACTGTCTTTCCTTGTAATGGAAGTACCCGAAATTTGTGGTTGGAAGAGAGAAACTATATTTTTATACTCCAGCCCCACATTCCTTATTGTTTGCTAGGATTTTTCCAGTGACAGAAAACACAGAGATACAGATGTTTGTAGCATAAGCAGAAGAGCAGGAAAAACCTTGCAGGTTTGTCCAACTTGCAGTTTTTAATATTATTTGTGGAGATGCATTTCTTCTTGGGGCTTTATGGAAGACTTAAGGTAATGGTGGAAGCTTAAAACTTGTGGCCAGGAAGCAGGCATAAAGATTATACAAAAGTTGTAGTTTCCTCGCGTTGTAATCGATGGGTTGAAGTGTATTTGAACCTGCAGCTTGCTGAAGGGATATGGTTTAGTGATAGGAACAGTTGGACTCAGTGATCTGATGGGCCTCTTCCAACCTGGTGATTCTATGATTCTATGAAGGTGTTTGTGAGTTGTGCTCATCGCTCATTAAAGGAGGGGATTAAACAGCTCCTTCAGTGCTTGGGCTTCAAGGCATTTTGATAGGAGTGGTTGGACTCGATGATCCGGTGGGTCTCTTCCAACCTGGTTGTTCTATGATTCTATGATCTTATGTATGGAAAAACTTTCCACTTTTACCTCTTGGTTAGAGGAGGGAGGAAAAGGGGGAAAAAAAATGCTGTGAAAGTCCATCTAGCAGCTTTGCCCTGGTTGTGTAAGCTCTTTTCCCTTGTGAATTGTGTTGTGATCACTGTAGGCATAATATTTTCAGCAAGTAGTCTTCCATGAACTGTTTTGTCATCAGATTTTTCTGTACCATTACATTTTTCTTGCAATACAGCGTGGGGAAGTCACTGGAGACCTGAGGCATTCTGGAAGCTAGGGGTGGAGTCTCCACCACTGCCCTGAGCAGCCTGTTCCAATGCTTGATAACCCTTCTGGTGAAGAAGTGTTTCCTGATCTCCAGTCTAAGCCTCTTCTAGTGCAACTTGAGGCCATTTCCTCTAGTCATCACTACTTACTTGGGATAAGAAACCAACACCCACCTCAATACAATCTCCTTCCAGGTAACTGTAGAGGAAGGGCCGTGCTACATTGCACAACAACCCTATGCAGAGCTACAGACTAGGAGAAGTCTGGCTGGAAAACTGCCAGGAGGAGAGGGACCTGGGGGTGTTGGTCGACGACCGACTGACCATGAGCCAGCAGTGTGCCCAGGTGGCCAAGAAGGCCAATGGCATCCTGGCTTGGATCAGAAATGGTGTGACCAGTAGGTCCAGGGAGGTTATTCTCCCTCTGGACTCAGCACTGGTGACACTGCTCCTTGAATCCTGTGTTCAGTTGTGGGCCCCTCAGCACAAGAAGGATGTTGAGGCTCTGGAGCAAGTCCAGAGAAGATCAATGAGGCTGGTGAAGGGGCTGGAGGACAGGCCCTATGAGGAGTGGCTGAGAGGGCTGGGCGTGTTTATCCTGGAGAAGAGGAGGCTGAGAGGAGACCTCATTACTCTCTCCAACTACCTGAAAGGAGGTTGTAGAGGGGAGGGAGCTGGGCTCTTCTTCCCAAGTGACAGGGGACAGGACAAGAGGGAATGACCTCAAGCTCTTCCAGGGGAGATTTAGACTAGAGATTAGGAGGAAGTTTTTCATGGAAAGGGTTATTGGGCATTGGAATAGGCTACCCAGGGAGGTGGTTGATTCCCCTTCCCTGGAGGTGTTTAAGGGACGGGTGGATGAGGTGCTGAGGGACATGGTTTAGTGTTTGATAGGAATGGTTGGACTCGATGATCCGATGGGTCCCTTCCAACCTTGGTGTTCTATGATTCTATGATTTGAGCCAAAAAGGATGATTATAACCGGTAGGATGAACCACGTGCAGAACCGTGGCAGGGGTGAGCTTCTGAGGCAGCGTATTTCTCAGTGCAGGTTTCACTGCATACAGTCCCAGAGGCACCCGTCATCCACTTTCCAGTTTTCAATCGTTGCTGTCTCCCTCTCCTGCCTTTGAGTTAGTCTGAGCTGCTCAGAGAATGGGAAGCATGGAGGGGAGCGATTCTCAGTGCTATTGCTGGTGGGGATCTCTAAGGTTAGAGCTTGTTGCCTTGGGGAGAGGAGGAAGGGTGAATCCTAAGGTCCCTTCCAACCCATACTGTATTATTTTGATAGGAACAGTTGGACTCGATGATCCGGTGGGTCTCTTCCAACCTGATTGTTCTATGATTCTATGATCTTCAGTTCTTATCCAACAGTTCATTCTGTCTCATGGCTTGTGTGTAAAATAACAAGCGAGTGGCTGTCTGCTTTATGGGAAAGTGAGACGTTCAAGCACGGGGGACGAGTTGTGTGCATTCCTTTTAATACAAAGTTTAGGATATTTCGAATAAGGCAAAAGTACTTCATGTTCTGGGTATTTGGAGAAGCAATTAAACATGTCAGCAGCTGTTTCAACACGCAACTGAACTGTGTCAGCCTCGTAGAGGCATCTAAGGTCTCGTTGAAGGCACCAAAATGCTTTTTAAAAACTCTCCTCCCGCTAAGCTTAGCTGAATAAGAAAAGTGAATTTATTTTCTTTATTTATTATCTGAACTTCTAAACAGACAATGAACTGTGGCTTTGTTCCAGAAAGGAATTGCTGGAAGTTGGGCGAGTTTTGCTGCCTTTTTTTGTCAAGACTACATTCAGTCTACAATACAAATTTTGCAGTTTCCTGTATCTTTTTGTTTTGTTCTTACTCTGACAGCTAAAACTAGATTATCGTTTTTCCAGGTGGGAGCGTGCTGCTTTTAATATTCTGGGAATGCTGAGTGGGTAAAATAATCTTGAGACCAAAGTACAAGGTCAGAAGAGCTGGGAATAAATATTTTACAATTTATTTCTTGGGGTCAGTAGAAAATATTAAGTAGTGGCAGCAATCGGTGCTGTTACAGTGGCTGCTGCCGTTGGTTGGGTGTCTTATGCACTGCTGGTAGTGACCATTTCAGGCTTTATAATTCTTAATGTGATATATTGCACTTATCTTGGCCTCAAGCTCCACCAGGGGAGATTTAGGCTAGAGATTAGGAGGAGGTTTTTCAAGGAAAGGGTCATTGGACATTGGAATAGGCTGCCCAGGGAGGGGGTTGATTCACCTTCCCTGGAGGTGTTTAAGGGATGGGTGGATGAGGTGCTGAAGGACATGGTTTTGTGTTTGATAGGAATGGTTGGACTCGATGATCCAGTGGGTCTCTTCCAACCTGGTGATTCTATGATCTTTATTTATACATATAAATATAATGGGATTGCTGAATGGGTAAGCTGAATGCTTCCTTAAAGGTGTGTTTGATGCTTAGATTAGCTCTGCTTTGCTGCAAGGTACACATCCCAGCCATTGGGGAAATTCACACCTGTATATCAGACTCTTGAACGTTTTTTTTAAACAGAATTGTAGAATGGTTTAGGTTGGAAGGGATCTTAAAGATCATCCAGTTCCAACCACCCTGCTATGGGCCAGGACACCTCCCGCTGGATCAGGTTCCTCAAAACCTCATCCAACCTGGCCTTGAACACCTCCAGGGATGGGGCAACCGCAACTTCTTTGGGGCAACCTGTGCCACCCTCACAGTCAAAACTTTCTTCCTAGTATATCTAATCTAAGTCTCCCCTCTTTCAGCTTAAATGATGATGTCAAGTGTATATTGGTTCTGGCTGTTCCTTCCTCTGTAGTCAGAGGTTATTTTTGTAGTTGATGAGGATTCAGAGAGACGTCGAGATGTTGTACTTACTACAAGTACATGACACTTGTCTTTCAAAGCTGACAGTG
Source organism: Coccyzus lansbergi (assembly GCA_033558105.1). NCBI lineage: Eukaryota > Metazoa > Chordata > Aves > Cuculiformes > Coccyzidae > Coccyzus > Coccyzus lansbergi. The sequence goes on from JAUMJK010000932.1 coordinate 40,703, forward strand.
TGTATCCTACTGGCCTTTCAAATACACCCTGGGGAGGAGTTGGAAAGCCGAGGAGAGAGGGTTTGTGCTTCACTAGTGAAACCACAGAATCGTGTAGGTTGGAACAGACCTTTAGATAATTAAGTCCAACTGTAAACCTAACACTGCCAAGTCCACCACTAAATTTTAGATAATTATTAATGAGAATTTGCCATATACCTTTGTGGAGTGTTTTTACTTTAACCCCTTCACTGAATCATAGAATCACCAGGTTGGAAGAAACCCACCGGATCATTGAGTCCAACCATTCCCATCAAGCACTAACCCATGTCCCCTCAGCACCTCGTCCACCCGTCCCTTAAACACCTCCAGGGAAGGTGACTCAACCACCTCCCTGGGCAGCCTCTGACAGGGACCAGTGACCCTTTCTGTGAAAATTTTTTTCCTGATGTTCAGCCTAAGCTTCCCCTGGTGGAGCTTGAGGCCATTCCCTCTGTCCTGTCCCCTGTCACTTGGGAGAACAGCCCAGCTCCGTCCTCTCCACAACCTCCTTTCAGGTAGTTATAGAGAGCAATGAGGTCTCCTCTCAGCCTCCTCTTCTCCAGGATAAACACCCCCAGCTCTCTCAGCTGTTCCTCTTATTCTCTAACCCCTTCCCCAGCTTTGTTGCTCTTCTCTGGACTCGCTGCAGAGCCTCAACATCCTTCTTGTGCTGAGGGTGTAGAGCTTAGCAGGAGCTGCTCTGTTTCAGGGAGGTGAGCTGCAGCATAAAACTCTTCAGAGATGCCTGGCAGCGCCGCTGTTCTGCAGGTGACACTTCCACTGAACTGAAAACCTGCTGTGGTTGACGTTGTAATTACTTCAGATTTAACATAATTACTGGATATGCGTAGAACTGGCTGGAAACGTAAATTCATCGAAATTCTTTCTAGCTTAACTGGTGAGGGCAGATGCAATCGCCTGAAGAAAAAAAGCTGCAAATCGACTTGCTAATGTTTTTCTCTCGTTAATATGCACTCGCATTGCATGTCTCTAAACACTGAAAATGTTTAATAAAGATGAATTTACGTAGAGTAGTCTAAGGTTGGGTGAAGACTATATATGGTTGGACTCGATGATCCGATGGGTCTCTTCCAACCTGGTTGTTCTATGATTCTATGACTACTCCAATAAAGCTAAAGCTGAAGTAGAAATTACTTCGGCAACAGTTCCTTAAGGTCAGATTCTGTCCTAGCGGACATGCTGAAGCATTGTAGACTCCTGCTTGAGAAGTGCCTGCAAGTGAAGATGCAAGAATTAGGGGTTTTAATCAAAATCCGGTGTTTTCATTTTGCTACTCAAAGCTCTGAATTCAGATATACTGCTGAAGCGATCTTAGCTCTGAGTGAGCTGTGACTTGTTTCCTTTGCTTTTAGTTGTCAGAAACAGCTGTTACTTGTATATTCCATTAATGACGGAAGGAAAGATGATCCATGAGTTAGTGAAAGTTGGGGTTTCATAATACAGACATATTTGAGGGAGGGGCAGGGAGGAACAGGGCAAAATAGTAACTGATCCAAATAACTACATTTAAATCAATGTCTTTTTGATGTTATGTAACTCCTGGTTTTCTTCTAAATAAAGTAAGTAAATATTTCATCGGGAGTTATGCGTGTTTATCATGATCGTGCATGATGATCTGAGGGCTGGAGCACTTCACAAAGGAGGACAGGCTGAGACAGTTGGGTTTGTTTAGCCTAGGGGAGAGAAGGCTCTTGGGAGACCTCAGAGCAGCCTTCCAGCACTGACAGGGGCTACAGGGAAGCTGGGGAGGGCTCTTTATCAGGGAGTGCAGGGGTAGGATGAGGGGAAATGGGTTTAAACTAAAAGAGGGGAGATTTTGATTACATTTGAATTTTTTTTCCTGTGGGGATGTTGAGGCGCTGGCACAGGTTGCCCAGAGAAGTTGTGGACACCCTATTCCTGGAGTTGTTTAAACTCAGGCTGGATGAGGCTTTGAACAATGTGATGGAGTGGAACGTGTCCTGCCCATGGCAGGGGGATTGGAACTGGGGAGATTTAGGCTAGAGATTAGGAGGTCTTTCACACAGAGGGTCATTGGGCATTGGAATAGGCTGCCCAGGGAGGGGGTTGATTCACCTTCCCTGGAGGGGTTTAAGGGACGGGTGGATGAGGTCCTGAGGGACTTGGTTTAGTGTTTGATAGGAATGGTTGGACTTGATGATCCAATGGGTCTCTTCCAACCTGATTGTTCTATGATTCTAATCAGATACAGGAGTCCAAGGAGCTATAAGGCATCCTGGTTTTGATTCTTGTGATCGGGGTGTATCTCTGGGGGAGCAAACCTTTTGAATGAGCAGTTTCCTTGGCAAAGATGGGCATGGTAACCCATCTGAAAGTGTCCCCAGAGGACTGGACAAAAAATTCATAAGGTGAAATGCAGAAACTTTTTTTCCTTGCAAAGGAGCACTCTTAAAACAGCATTTCTACAAGATGTGAATCCATTGCAGCAGAGCTGTTTCTAGGAAAGAGAAGAAAGCTCACAAAAATAGATGGATTCTTTAGATTTGATGTCTTACTGAAGTGTTTGCTGCAAAAAGTACAGTTGGGAATGTTGCTGTCTCTATGGGAACATCTTACAGCTATATTTAGGAAAAGTAAATTAAGCTTGTTCTACTCCGATAAAGGAGGTTTCGGTGAGGCTTTGGTTGGGGGATATGGAAGTAATTTGGAAGGGAAAGAGAGTAGAGGAGCCAAACCTTGGGCTGTGAACTTGGTCATTGGAGGTGGAGGCAGGGAAACCCCTGAACACACTTCTATTCAACAGAACAAACTGGGTTAGGAAGTGAACTGACGTGGTGCCCAGCAGTGTTCTTCAGGTTTGGATCACACCTTGACTTGTAAAATTAATTGATTGGATACAATATGTGTCGGGTGGATAACTTAGAGTCATCCAGCCCTGTTCAGTGTCTTCATCAGTGACCTGGGTGAAGGCATCGAGTGCTCCCTGAGCAAGTTTGCAGACGACACTAAGCTGGGTGGGAGCTGGATCTGCTCTAGGGACGGGAGGCTGCAAAGGGATCTGAAGAGGCTGGATGCATGGGCTGAGACCAATGGGATGAGGTTCAACAAGGCCAAATGCCAGATCCTGCACTTGGGGCACAACAACCCTGAGCTGCTACAGACTGGGAGAAGTCTGTCTAGAAAGATGCCTGGAGGAGAAGGACTTGGGGGTTTTGGTTGACAGTGACTGACCATGAGCCATGGAGAAACCTTCTTGAAATTGACCTGGATGAAGGCATTGAGGGTACCCTTAGCAAGTTTGTAGATGACACGAAGTTGTGTGGAAGTGTTGATCTGCTGGAGGGTAGGGAGGCTCTGCAAAGGGACCTAAACAGGCTGGATCCATGGGCTGAGTCCAGTGGGATGAGGTTTAACACGGCCAAATGCCGGGTCCTGCACTTGGGGCACAACAACCCTATGCAGAGCTACAGACTCAGAGAAGTCTGTCTAGAAAACTACCAGGAGGAGAGGGACCTGGGGGTGTTGGAAGACAGCCGACTGACCATGAGCCAGCAGTGTGCCCAGGTGGCCAAGAAGGCCAATGGCATCCTGGCTTGGATCAGAAATGGTGTGACCAGCAGGTCCAGGGAGGTTATTCTCCATCAGGACTCAGCACTGATGAGGCTGCTCCTTGAATCCCGTGTTCAGTTGTGGGCCCCTCAGCACAAGAGGGATGTTGAGGCTCTGGAGCGAGTCCAGAGAAGAGCAACAAAGCTGGTGAAGGGGCTGGAGAACAGACCTTATGAGGAACAACTGAGAGAGCTGGGGGTGTTTATCCTGGAGAAGAGGAGGCTGAGAGGAGACCTCATTGCTCTCTCCAACTACCTGAAAGGAGGTTGTGGAGAGGAGGGAGCTGGGCTCTTCTCCCAAGTGCCAGGGGACAGGACAAGAGGGAATGGCCTCAAGCTCCACCGGGGGATGTTTAGGCTGGACATTAGGAAAAAAATTTTTCGCAGAAAGGGTCTTTGGGCACTGGAACAGGCTGCCCAGGGAGGGGGTTGATTCACCTTCCCTGAAGGTGTTTACGGGACGGGTGGACAAGGTGCTGAGGGACATGGGTTAGTGTTTGATAGGAATGGTTGGACTCGATAATTTGTTCAGTCTCTTCCAACCTGCTTGTTCTATGATTCTGTCAAATAATCAGATGGTTTGGGTTGGAAGGCACCTTAATGATTATCCAGTTCCAGCCCCTCTGCCTTGGGCAGGGATACCTTCCAGATGGTCAGGTTGCTCAGAGCTTGCACGGTGCCTACATGGCACAGAAGTGGCTTTTACAACTTTTCCATAGCTTCATGCTGATTTCATGGCATAAGTTCTCGACGAAAACGTGGCCTGAGATTGCAGAGGCCACGTGTGTGTCTGCGCATATGCAAGTATCCGCCTGTTCATTTGGAATAAGAAAGCAGACTCTGCACAAGTGCTTCTCTTTAGCTTGTACTTTACTCTGGTTTGTTTAATTGGCGTCGGTTCAAAGACTTGGGTTGTTTTCTTGTTATTATAGCAGCTTTGAATGAAATGGATGTTTGGAGCAGGCAGTAACTGCTTTGGTTGTGTGATGGCTTCAGCTGCTGCCTGTTGCTCGCTCCTGTCTACTTTTCTTGAGTTTTAGCTGCTTGACGTTGGGCCAGTTGTTCTTTTCTGCCTTTCCCACCATGTTACACGTAAGCACAACCCAAGGCAGCGCCGATCGGATACTGTACATATTTTCGCTCTATAAACACTTGCTTGTTTACTTTTGCTTCATTGCTGTTTCGGACTCTAATCCTCTCCTGATGCCAGAGGGTATCAGCCATGACTAACGCACTCGGAGATACTGCTGTATGACCCCGTGAGCTGCTTGGATTTCCATTTGTTTGCTTCTCCTTTGCCTTCTCTCCCAAGCATTTAACAAGTGATGATTACATATCTCCCAAGATTTAAGAGGCCAACCTGGGAGCAGCTCAGAAGAGTCGAGATGCACGAAACGTGTGGCCTGGTTGCTCCTTCTGTTTGTTACTTTACGGTTGAAGACAAACTTCACAGACTTACCTTCATGTCAATAAAGCCACTCCAGCAAACAAAAGAAACACAAACAAATAATTTTCTTTAGTGAAACCAAGTGGCAAACAATCCATTTTAAATTCCTTTTAACCACTTAGTAGTCTAGACAGTTACACCAAAGATGAAACTCATCTGTTGTTAAATCATACAGAGTAAAATCAGTATTACTCTTTGATAGCTCAGTGACCTTTCTGATAAGCACTGATGAAAACATTTCTTCCCTTTTCACGAAAAAGTAGATAAATAGACAGGCCCTTCTGAAACCATTCAGCTATTACACAAGTACTGTTAGTACTACTGTTACTCATAAACATCACTTCAATTATCATTACAGTATGTACATACATTACATTCAGTGCTTCACATAAATGAAAATACAATTGACTTTTTTTTTTTTACAAATAGGTTTTTCCTCTACAAAATTCTTTCAGTTCTGATCTGCTGTCCTAGCTTGATCGTAAGCTGCTGGTAATATTTGGAGAAACCTTCTTGAAATTGACCTGGATGAAGGCATTGAGGGTACCCTTAGCAAGTTTGCAGATGACACGAAGCTGTGTGGAAGTGTTGATCTGCTGGAGGGTAGGGAGGCTCTGCAAAGGGACCTAAACAGGCTGGATCCATAGGCTAAGTCCAATGGGATGAGGTTTAAGACGGCCAAATGCCGGGTCCTGCACTTGGGGCACAGCAACCCTATGCAGAGCTACAGACTGGGAGAAGTCTGTCTAGAAAACTGCCAGGAGGAGAGGGACCTGGGGGTGTTGGAAGACAGCCGACTGACCATGAGCCAGCAGTGTGCCCAGGTGGCCAAGAAGGCCAATGGCATCCTGGCTTGGATCAGAAATGGTGTGACCAGCAGGTCCAGGGAGTTTCTTCTCCCTCTGGACTCAGCACTGGTGAGGCCGCTCCTTGAATCCTGTGTTGAGTTGTGGGCCCCTCAGCACAAGAAGGATGTTGAGGCTCTGGAGCGAGTCCAGAGAAGAACCATGAAGCTGGTGGAGGGGCTGGAGAACAGGCCTTCTCAGGAGCGGCTGAGAGAGCTGGGGTTGTTTATTCTGGAGAAGAGGAGGCTGAGAGGAGAACTCATTGCTCTCTAGAACTACCTGAAAGGAGGTTGTGGAGAGGAGGGAGCTGGGCTCTTCTCCCAAGTGACAGGAGACAGGACAAGAGGGAATGGCCTCAAGCTCCACCAGGGGAGATTTAGGCTGGAGATAAGGAGGAAGTTTTTCACAAAGAGGGTCATTGGGCACTGGAATAGGCTGCCCAGGGAGGGAGTTGATTCCCCTTCCCTGGAGGTGTTTAAGGGATGGGTGGACGAGGTGCTGAGGGACATGGTTTAGTGTTTGATAGGAATGGTTGGACTCGATGATCCAATGTGTCTCTTTCAACCTGGTTGTTCTATGATTCTATGAAATAAACCCTCTTCCATACGTGCCGCGACTGCTCTCTTAGTATGGCTAACTTAGCATTGCAGATTTTCCACCTTTCAACTCCCAGGTCTTTGATCCAGCTTCACAAACGCGTGACGTTAACACCAACGTTGCGGATGCATCGAATTCTTTTTTATCAGCAGAAAAAGCCGGTTTGGATTTGCAGGGGCCGCATCTGCTGGTGAACTTTGTGCAGTCTGTCTTTTTTTTTTTTTTTTTTTTTTTTTTCCGTTTTCCTCTTTTACTAGAAGAAAGGTTGGTTTGTTGGCCGCTGGCTCGGGGCGGGACAGGAATGTAATGCATGCACAGACCGCGCAGAATTTCCTGTTCCAGTGCCGCGCCAAACCTCGCTGCTGGGAAAAACTCCAGACTGAGCAGCTCAGTCTTTGCTCAAACAACAAAGAAACGCTGCAGCTTCTGAGAGGCTTCCATTTTTCTTTCTTCCTCTCTTTTTTTTTTTCTTTTTAAAGAAAATAGATTTTTTTTTTTTAAAGAGAATCTTCATGGTGTGTTACTGCTTTAAATAAAGCAGGTCCTGTGTATCCCTGGCTCGTGTCAGAAATGGTGTTGTCAGCAGGAACTGGGAGGGGGTTGTGCCCCTGTACACATGGAGTCATAGAATTACTAAGTTGGAATTATCGAGTCCAGCCATTCCTATCAAACACTAACCCATGTCCCTCAGCACCTCATCCACGCGTTCGTTAAACACCTCCAGGGAAGGTGACTCAGGCCCCTCCCTGGGCAGCCTGTTCCAATGCCCAGTGACCCTTTCTCTGAATTTTTTTTTTTCTGGTGTTCAGCCTGAACCTCCCCTGGCAGAGCTTGAGGCCATTCCCTCTTGTCCTGTCCCCTGTCCCTTGAGAGAAGAGGCTATTATCCTCCTCTCCACAACCTCCTACTCGCTGGTAAGGCCACATCTTCAATCCTGTGTTTGGTTTTGTGCCCCTTTGCTGCAAGACAGACATTTAGGGGCTGGAGCCTGTCCAGAGAAGGGCAACGAAGCTGGTGAAGGGGCTGGAGAACTTGAGTTTATGGAAGCAGCTGAGGGAACTGGGGTGTTCACTCTAGAGGAGGCTGAAGGAAACCTTATTACCCTCTAAAAGGAGGTTTTAGAATCATAGAACAACCAGGTTGGAAGAGACCCATCAGGTCATCGAGTCCAACCATTCCTATCAAACACTAAACCATGTCCCTCAGGACCTCATCTACTCGTCCCTTAAACACCTCCAGGGAAGGTGAATCAACCACCTCCCTGGACAACCTTTTCCAATTTTAGTTATGTAGGTGGGTGCCTGTCTCTTCTCCCAAGTACGAAGCGATTGGCTTAGAGGCAATGACCTCAGTTTGTGCCGGCGGAGGTTTAGATTGGATATCACATAACATTTCTTTACTGAAAGAGTGGTGAAGCATTGGAAGAGGCTGCCCAGGGCCGTGGTGGAGTCTCCATCCATGGAGGTTTTCAAAAAAAATGTGTGGGCATGACATTGCAGTCCATGATTCAGGAGGCATAGTGGTGTCGGCTGCCAGTTGGGCTTGGTCTTGGAGGTGTTTTTCAGCTTTAATGGTTTTATGATTCCATGATATTGCTTCTACCCTATTTGTAGATTACTGAGGCAGAGACAAAACATAGTGAAGCATCGTGGAGAGATGTTTCTGTAACATCACAGCAAAAATTGATGCTTATTTTGTAATATCTCTCCATAATTTAGCCTGCCTAGTTCAGTTAGATTTGTCTTCCATCTAGTTAAAATCCGCAGTGATCTTTCGGTACTGGAGCTACTTGTGCATTATTGGCTGTATTTTATTTTTCTCTTAATCTGTTTTGATGCGTCACTTTTGCACTGCTTGGGGTTTTACATCAGAAATGAAATGTTTTGGCTTAGCAAAAGGAAAAGACTTTAGAGCTTGACCACTTCTTCCAGTGAACACTGAACTCCGGCACTGCCACCTTGCCCTCTGTAGTGGGGAAGTGAGATGTGAGGATTTCTTTCTTTTTACTTTTTAGCTTTGTTTTCAAGTGCTTCTGGTCCTTTGTACCTGTGGCAGTTCTGTTACCCTTTCAGACTGTAGCTGATGGCAGAGTGACTGGGGGGGTGGCTGCTCATTTGTTTTTATCTTCTGATTTCTTTTTTTTAATTTTTTTTTTAAGCAGATGTATGTGTTGAGAATTTATAACCATAGGATTCTTTCGAACATATGAAGTGCTGTGGCTCTTCTCCAAAAAAGAGCAAGTAGTAGGTAGGAAAAGAGTTTGACTGCAAACTCTGTGTGGCTGTGTAAGCAAACTCTGTGTGTATATATCGGTCTTTACCTCCGAGTAGAACCCGGGGAAGGCTGGATGGGCACATTCAGCTCCATTTCAAAACCACTCTTCAGCTATTTACGCAAAAGGTGAAAGCAGAGCAGCTCGTCTTGCTGGAGGAGTTGCTGGAGCGTCGCTGGAGGTGCACATCTAACTTCTCATTCATATTCTTATCCATTTTCTGCTCAGGCTGTTGCAGTGACGAGTGATACAGGCAACAGAAAGTGTTAAGTTTTAATTAGTTTCTTCTTGGATCACTTGGAGACCTGCTTAGAATCATAGAACGACCAGGTTGGAAGAGACCCACTGGATTATCGAGTCCAACCATTCCCACCAGACTCTAAACCATGTCCCTCAGCACTTTGTCCACCCGTTCCTTAAACACCTTCAGAGAAGTTGAATCAACCCCCTCCCTAGGCAGCCTGTGCCACTGCCCAGTGACACTTTCTGTGATTTTTTTTTCCTAATGTCCAGCCTAAACCTCCCCTGGTGGAGCTTGAGGCCATTCCCTCTCATCCTGACCCTTGGGAGAAGAGCCCAGCTCCCTCCTCTCCACAACCTCCTCTCAGGGAGTTGGAGAGAGCAATGAGGTCTCCTCTCAGCCTCCTCTTCTCCAGGATAAAAACCCCCAGCTCTCTCAGACTTTGTTCTCCATCCCCTTCCCCAGCTTCGTTGCTCTTCTCTGGACTCGCTGCAGAGCCTCAACCTCCTTCTTGTGCTGAGGGGCCCACAACTGAACACAGGATTCGAGGAGCGGCCTCACCAGTGCTGAGTCCAGAGGGAGAATAACCTCCCTGGCCCTGCTGGTCACACCGTTTCTGATCCAAGCTAGGATACCATTGGCTCACATTCAGCTGTCACCCAGCACTCCCAGCTCCTTTTCCACCGGGCAGCTTTCCAGCCACTCTTCCCAAAGCCTGTAGCATTGCGTGACGTTGTTATTTCAGCAACATATGTTCTTGTATAACTTGCACAACTTCTGCGATTGTTTTCCAAAACATCCCAGGATGGGTTAATAATGGGTATGTTCAGTTTTCCCTAAAATTCCTAAAAGTTCATCAATCACATTGACATTTTTTTTTTTTCAAATCCAAGTGCAGTGACTGACTTTAAACAGATTTGGGGGAGGTAAGAGATTATCTCAAAAGTAAATCGAAGTGACTTGGTTATTTTCCCCCATGTCCACACCTCTCTTACATGTTTCAGCTTTTCTTTCTTGGCCCCAAACCGCGGGAGCAGCTCCTTCCCGGGCAGGCTCTTCATGCAGAGTGTGGGAAAGAGTTCGACACGGGCGTAGTTAGATGTTTCGGAAAGATTTTCCTTTCACTAAACTACTGTGGGATTTTTTCCCTTCAAAGAAATAATTTCAATGCAAACCCCAAAACTTAAAGTTGTCTGTTGAGGGGAAAGAGGTTACCCACTTCAACTGAACTGAAGATAAGTCTGGAGTGTGTCGTGCTGGATGAAAACTGAGCAGTTTGAGTTACACGTGTGGACAAAGTGCTAAGGGACATGATTTAGTGTTTGATAGGAACGGTTGGACTTGATGATCCAGTGGGTCTCTTCCAACCTGGTTGTTCTATGATTCTATGTTTGAAGGTTAAACCAATTGAGGGGAATTTTCAGGGATGCGACAGCCCTGTTCTTGCTGTAATTTCTGCAAATATTATGAGGGCAAAATGAAACTTTTCAATGAAAAACTGCAAATGGCATTTGGAGCTAAAGTTACGTGCCCTTCACATGCAGATTTGGCCCCAAGTATTGCGAAAGACTTTCTGTTCTGGTCAACATATCACAAAAATAGGAGCTGTATAAGCAACTGGGGTTGTTTAGTCTAGAGAAGAGGAGGCTGAGAGGAGACCTCATTACTCTCTACAACTACCTGAAAGGAGGTTGTGGAGAGGAGGGAGCTGGGCTCTTCTCCCAAGGGACAGGGGACAGGACAAGAGGGAATGGCCTCAAGCTCCGCCAGAGTAAGTTTAGGCTGGAGATTAGGAGGAAGTTTTTCACACAGGGGGTCATTGGGCATTGGAATAGGCTGCCCAGGGAGGTGATTGATTCACCTTCCCTGGAGGTGTTTAAGGGACGGGTGGACGAGGTGGTGAGGGACATGGGTTAGTGTTTGATAGGAATGGTTGGACTCGATGATCCAATGGGTCTCTTCCAACCTGTTTGTTCTATGAGTCTATGAAATTTCATGTTTTTCTGCTACTTAGCACTTGGTAGCTTGAGTCATGTAGGATATAAAACTGTATTTTCCCAAGAAGATCACATAGAACCTCTTAAGAAGATTGAGAAATTATGCATCTGTAACCGTGTATAAGTTTCATAACTGCTTCCTTTTGAAGAAAGGCTTTGTTTAATACTGCTTTATTCGGACTTGAATCTTTCCATTCTGTGCTATAAACAAATTGGAGAGCAGAGAGCTCGTGACACACAGATGTTCATTTTATTGCATTTAGCAAGTTTGTCCGTAAGCGCATGGAAAAATCTCCTCTTTAACTGGTTTATATTATTTGGGAGAACTGGCGATTTCATTCATTTAATTAGGAGGAATTCAGCAGTAATTAACTCACTCACGTGCTGCAGAGAAATGGGCTGCGTTTAGGAGCCCTCAGGTCTGCCCTTGGCACCTTCCTGGAGCAGCAAGGGGCTTTTTCGTAGAATCATAGAATCACCAGGTTGGAAGAGACCCATCGGATCATCGAGTCCAACCATTCCTATCAAACACTAACCAATGTCCCTCAGGACCTCGTCTACCTGAGCATTTTGTATTATGGCTCCACCGCAATCTGGATTTGTGAGTTCACACAACCACAGCAAGTTGTGGCAGAAGAAGTCCTGAGCTGAATTATTTTAGGATGCAGTGCATGAGGCTAAAGCTTTTTCTTTACTCTATGACTTGTGCTGCAGTTGTAACTGTCTTGGTTGGAGAAGAGCAGCTTGCTTCTGCCTCCAGAAGATAGTTTGTGGGGAAGAGCGCCTGAGAAAATGCTGTGGCTTACTTCTATTACTTCTTCTTACTTCTATTAGCATATTTACCGCTCCTCAAATCCTGTGTTCGGATCTGGGCCCTCAGCACAAGAAGGATGTTGAGGCTCTGGAGCGAGTCCAGAGAAGAGCAACAAAGCTGGTGAAGGGGCTGGAGAAGAACAGGAGCGTCTGAGGGAGCTGGGGGTGTTTATCCTGGAGAAGGAGAGACTGTGAGGAGACCTCATTACTCTCTCCAACTACCTGAAAGGAGGTTGTGGAGAGGAGGGAGCTGGGCTCTTCTCCCAAGTGACAGGGGACAGGACAAAAGGGAATGGCCTCAAGCTCCACCAGGGGAGATTTAGGCTGGAGATTAGGGAAAAAATTTTTCCCAGAAAGGGTCATTGGGCACTGGCAGAGGCTGCCCAGGGAGGTGGTTGATTCACCTTCCCTGGAGGTGTTTAAGGGATGGGTGGATGAGGTCCTGAGGGACATGCTTTAGTGTTGATAGGAATGGTTGGACTTGATGATCTGATGGGTCTCTTCCAACCTGGTGATTCTATGATTCTGTATTCTGGGCCACGCTAAACTCTTACTGAATAGGTTAACGATCTATTGGTAGCTGGAATTTTTTGCTTCCCACATCAATGTGGGAAGCTTGGTACTCTCCCAGGAGGGGGGCAGGCAGCTGCACCCTTCTCCTCATGCACCTTCCCTATTACCTTTCTTTGATGTTTATCTCCACCCCTGCAACACGCAGAGCCGAATGCTATCGATACCCAACCTGATAACATCAGCTTGGTAACACAATGGAAGACGAACATGCCACGTGTGCCTTGGAAATAACTCTTCACCGCAGCCCTTATGGGGAACACTGCAAACTCCAACCCCACACATCCCCAGGTGGCCAAGAAGGCCAATGGCATCTTGGCTTGGATCAAACACAGTGTGACCAGCAGGTCCAGGGAGGTTCTTCTCCCTCTGGACTCAGCACTGGTGCGACCGCTCCTTGAATCCTGTGTTCAGTTGTGGGTCCCTCAGCACAAGAAGGATGTTGAGGCTCTGGAGCGAGTCCAGAGAAGAGCAACGAGGCTGGTGAAGGGGCTGGAGAACAGGCCTTATGAGGAGCGGCTGAGAGAACTGGGGGTGTTTAGCCTAGAGAAGAGGAGGCTGAGAGAAGACCTCATTACTCTCTCCAACTACCTGAAAGGATGTTGTAGAGGGGAGGGAGCTGGGCTCTTGTCCCAAGTGACAGGGGACAGGACAAGAGTCCTCAAGCTCCACCAGGGGAGATTTAGGCTGGAGATTAGGAGGAAGTTTTTCAAAGAAAGGGTCATTGGGCATTGGAATGGGCTGCCCAGGGAGGTGGTTGATTCCCCTTCCCTGGAGGTGTTTAAGGGACGGGTGGATCAGGTGCTGAGGGACATGGTTTAGTGTTTGATAGGAATGGTTGGACTCGATGATCCGATGGGTCTCTTCCAACCTGGTTGTTCTATGATTCTATGTCAGTCCTGTTTACTTCTTCGGTCCAGAGATGCATTCTAACAGCACCTGATTTATGGTATCGCGTGTTTCAAGGACAACAAAGCATGGACTTGAGTTGTGTGGAGGTCCAGGTTGGTTAAGAGCAGGCTGAGGTCACTAAGGTGTGAGTTTGACTGGGGAAAAAAAGTGTTGAATGGAAGGAGGGAGGCCTTATTATAAAGAAAAATCTCTGTGATGTAATCGTAAGACTTGAAGACTTCTCTGCTAATAACCTTGCATCTTAAATTCAGTCATCGTGTGTTTGGAAAAATGAGTCTGTGTATTAATGTATTTTTCTCCTGTTGTTTTTTTTTTTCTTTCCTAGTGTCCCAATGTAATATCAGCTTGAAGAAGCAGAGGAGTCGAAGTATCTTTAGCACCTTATTCTGCTGCTTTCGTGACTACAATGTCGAACCACCATCTACCAATAGCACCAGTGCTCTTCCTCCTTTGGTGGAGGAGAATGGAGGACTTCAGAAGGTCAGGCTTTTATCTTGTGTCTTTCATACCTGGGGTTTAACAAGCTTGTCTTAATAGGTTCGCCTTATGGGGAAAGAAAATGCCTATTTTGATGGTGAATTGCTAATATAATCTGTTCAGCTACCATTTAAAACTGACTTGTCCATGAAGGGTATTGGCACTATGCATTTTTATAGGCAAGAAACATTTAAAACCTGAATAAGATGCTAAAAAGATGTGGGCTGCTCATAATGTGTCTGATACTGAGTTGTCTCAGGCTTTGATTATCTTCCCAGCTACTGGAAAGTTAAAATGTGTCCACTAACCTATGTTGGAACTGCTTTGAATGTCATCTCAAAGGGATTTCAGTGGCAAAAAACGGTTTCAGGAAGGGAATAACCATAATTGTTTAGACCTTTTTTATAACCAGTTCTCATACAGAGTCCAGAGGAATCGGGTTTTGACCATTTTTCCGGGCTATTAACTACTGTTTACCTAATAAGTCAGGTTAATTGATATAGGCTTTAGCACTTCAGAGCATTATATGTAAGAGTAACACGTTACTTTGAGTTCTAGTAATTATATTGCTTTGCATAGTCATTAAATTTTAAGACAAACAATTTCATGTGCTCTTTTTAAATGAGAGGATTTGCATCACATTGTATGGCTGAAGAGTGTCAGCTCAATCTAGCAAACACAGGAGTGAAATCTCTTCCATACGATGTTGGTTTTCAGCACTCAGATCTCCACTAGTGCGATATTCTTAATTGAAACACCATTCCCAGGCCATTTCAACCGGACGTTAAAGGATTGTTGAGAATAGCGGAAATATCTCTGTCTTAGAATCATAGAACAACCAGGTTGGAAGAGACCCACCGGATCATTGAGTCCAACCATTCCTAGCAAACACTAACCCATGTCCCCCAGCACCTTGTCTACCCACACCTTAAACCCCTCCAGGGAAGGTGAATCAACCCCATCCCTGGGCAGCCTCTGCCACTGCCCAATGACCCTTTCTGTGAAAATTTTTTTCCTAATGTCCAGCCTGAGCCTCCCCTGGTGGAGCTTGAGGCCCTTCCCTCAGGTCCTGTCCCCTGTCACTTGGGACAAGAGCCCAGCTCCCTCCTCTGCACAACCTCCTTTCAGGTAGTTGAACAAAGCAATGAGGTCTCCTCTCAGCCTCCTCTTCTCCAGGCTAAACACCCCCAGCTCTCTCGGCCATTCCTCTTGTTTTCCAGCCCCTTCCCCAGCCTCGTTGCTCTTCTCTGGACTCACTCCAGAGCCTCAACATCCTTCTTGTGCTGAGGGACCCACAACTGAACACAGGATTCAAGGAGCAGCCTCACCAGTGCTGAGTCCAGAGGGAGAATCACCTCCCTGGCCCTGCTGGTCACATCATTTCTGATCCAAGCCAGGATGCCATTGGCCTTCTTGGCCACCTGGGCCACTACTGGCTAATGTTCAGTCACTGTCAACTAACACCTCCAGGTCCTTCTCTCCTCCAGGCAGCTTTCTAGCCAGACTTCTCCCAGTCTGTAGCTCTGCATAGGGTTGTTGTGCCCCAAGTGCAGGACTTCTCTTCACACTAATTTTTTCATATTTGATGCAGCCGATTTCTCACCTACGTTGTCTAGTCTGTTCTATTTTGTTTGGATTTTTTTTTCCGGTTATTCGAAGTCTGAAAAGCTTAGGAGGAAGACCAAGGGAACTGCTTGGTGGGAGAGAGGAAGGGGAAATAAAGTGGAGTGACTGAGAGAAAGAAGACACGTGGATGGGTAGAGGCTGAATGGTAACAGCTCATGCTGAAACTGCTCATGCAGAGGTGAAGTGCACTGAAATCCCTCTGCCAAGAGGAGGAATTGTGTGGATATTTTCAGACGTTTTTTGCTAGTTGAGGTACATTTGGACTGAATCGAGGGAAATCCAGCCTGGATGTGCTGAAGGGAGAGCTGAGTAGTGTACAGCACATATGTGCACGTTTTATCTGAGAAACGGAAGGAATGGGAAAAGAGTAAAATTTCCTTTTCCACTCTGCTAGGGAATGGGAAGGAGACCAAAATTACAGTTCAGAGAAATGGGAGCTCATTAGAAAGAAGAGCATCGAGAAGAAGAGACTCCGTGATCTGGAGTCAGCAGTTCTTAGATTGCATTTTGTAAAATGCTGCTTAGCTGTGTCTTATGCCTTGAGCAAGCAATAATGTGTATGTTCACGCAAGTTTCCATCCTCACTCGGTGCTACCTTAGCAAGCGATTTTGAGGATGTACAGCAGCCCAAGACAGAAATCACCGAATTCATGGGGTTGTCAGACCACAGGTTAATAGAGAAAAAAAAATACATTAAAATAAAATACATTAAAGTACATTTAATACATTAAAAAGAATTATTAAAGAGTGCGTTTTCTTCAAAGAGAACAAAAGGCACTCAGATATGTACAAGTCTTTGTAGAAGGAATCAAGCAGAGCTAAGCTTTTGGGTAGTTCTTAAGTGAGCGTAAATGAGTCTGTGTCACTTCTGGTTTAAGCGATAAGCTTTGTATGTGGTTTTGTGTAACATAATTAAGTAGGAAAATGTTTTAAAGATAGAAAAGCAGCAGTGAAAGTTTTTGTGTAACATGGTGTAAGGAGGAAAATGTTTTAAAGATAGAAAAGCAGCAGTGAAAGTTTTTGTGTAACATGGTGTAAGGAGGAAAATGTTTTAAAGGTAGAAAAGCAGCAGTGAAAACTTGGATGTATTTGTACACCCTTGGGCTGTCAGGCTGGTGCTTTTCACCAGAAGAGCTGAGTTTTAGAGCCTCACAGGCTGGTGGGATTTGACCCAGTCACACCGAGAACTTTGTCTGGATTGGGAAGTAATAAGTAAGTTGGGGGAAAGTCCATGCAGGAGAATGCCTCACTTTGCATACTAATGAAGTTAAATGTCCAGGAATGACAAAATTACCTGCTTTAGGAAAGAAAAGACGGCCTGACAGCACACTGCTTAGTCTCCTCTGCCATTTAATTGAAGCTCTTTTTGCATTAATTTGCCTGCCAGGTTCAGAATAGTTTAAGTTCTCTTGAGCTGCTGTGCAAATGGTCACTGAAAAGAGCAGCAGCCGATAGAAGTGTGTTGTGTGACTTATTGATCGCGTCGGAGGTGACCTCTGACCGTGGCCCTGTCGGTTCATGTGTTCTAACCCTTCCCTTCAAAAATGGAAAAAGGAAATTGCACAATCGCATTAAACAGCTGCTGTTAGAAACTCATGCAAAGTGCCTGTGATTCCTTCTGTCTTAACCATTTGGCAGAGTCGTTGCATGAAAACCAGTGAGAGAGATTGATGTGACAGGCAAACCTCTCTCTAACGAGGAGGCTCGATTCTTTCCGTGATAACCTGCTGCAAAGGAGGGAAATGGGGAAAGACCATTTCGTAAAGTAATTGAAAACACTCTTCTGAAATTTTTTTCAGAGTAATTGTGTTGCGTGATTTAATTTTTATTATAATTTTACTGTATCAGAAAAAATAAGTTGTTCAAATGAAATCAGTGCTTCATTGAGTGTTCCACCAAATAAAGTGACTTGATTACGCTTGATATTTCAAGTATCCTGTAATTTCTTAACAGGATTTAAAGAAACACCAAACTGAGCATGGTTTGAAGAGGGTTTTTCAGCACTGAGTTCTACTCTGTTGCTGGGAGGGGAGGAAGCCCAAAAACTTCTTTGAAGTATTGAGTTCATTTTTAAACCTTCTACTCACAGAGCAGCTGCTTTGCCCAGTGTGACTCTAATACTGGTAACGAATGATCCATTCTGCCCCTCAAGGTTCTAGGCAACATTTCTCAGTAATAACTTGTATTTACTGAAACTATTGTGGTATTTGTTTTTTGTTAAAATGCGGCAGCTTTTTAATTCAGCCTGAGTTCTGAGTCGTAATCTCTGTTACAAGTGGCTATATCAGCCTGTTTGCAGCTGGGATGCCGAGCCAGATGTGTCACTGGGAGCACACAATGTTCAGCCTCCTGAAATCCTTGCTAATTTTTTCCTGCCTCCTCAGCAGCAGGCAGCTCACCAAGACCTTCCAGCCAGTTTTCTTAGAGGCCAGGGTGCCGGGGGAGAGAAAAAGTCTTCTTTGTTTTCTTCCAAATAAGATCAAATCTCAGTTTCTCTTCTTCACTCAGCAACTTCATAGAATAATAGAATCATAGAACAACCAGGTTGGAAGGGACGCATGGGATCATCAAGTCCAACCATTCCTGTCAAACACTAAACCATGTCCCTCAAGACCTCATCTACCCGTCCCTTAAGCCCCTCCAGGGAAGGTGAATCAACCACCTCCCTGGGCAGCCTATTCCATTGCCCAGTGACCCAGCTTGACTCAACTTCTATGTTTTCTGGGCATACTTCTGGGTGTAAGATTTTTATTTTTTTTTTCTTTGAAGTATTTGCAGTTAACAAGTTCCATCTGCAGGATTGAAGGAAGGATCTAGATAGAGAAAGGTGAGACTAGAGTCATGTAATGGCTTGGGTTGGACGCAACCTACAAGATCATCCAGTTCCAAGTCCCCTGCCGTGGGCAGGCACTGCTCCTGCTGGATCAGGTTGCTCAAAGCTTCATCCAACCTGGCTTTGAACACCTCCAGGGAAGAGGCATCCACGGCTTCTTTGAGCAACCCCTGCCAGAGCGTAGCTTGATGCAAACTGGTTCTCTCTTCCCTTCATAGAATCATAGAACAACCACGTTCAAAGAGACCCATCGGATCATCGAGTCCAACCATTCCTATCAAACACTAACCCATGTCCCTCAGCACCTCATCTACCTGTCCCTTAAACACCTCCAGGGAAGGGGAATCAACCACCTCCCTGGGCAGCCTATTCCAATGCCCAATGACCCTCTGTGTGAAAAACTTCCTCCTGATCTCCAGCCTAAATCTCCCCTGGCGGAGCTTGAGGCCTTTCCCTCTTGTCCTGTACCTTGGGAGAAGAGTCCACCTCACCCATCCTAACCACTACAGAAGATCACCCAGTTGCAATTCTCCTGCCTTGGGCAGGGACACTTTTCATTAGAATCATAGAACAACCAGGTTGGAAGAGACCCACCGGATCATCAAGTCCAACCATTCCTATCAAACACCAAACTATGTCCCTCAGCACCTTGTCCACTCATCCCTTAAACACCTCCAGGGAAGGTGAATCAAACCCCTCCCTGGGCAGCCTGTTCCACTGCCCAATGACCCTTTCTGTGAAAATTTTTTTCCTAATGTCCAGTCTGAACCTCCCCTGGTGGAGCTTGAGGCCATTCCCTCTTGTCCTGTCCCCTGTCTCTTGGGAGAAGAGCCCAGCTCCCTCCTCTCTATAACCTCTTTTCAGGTAGTTGGAGAGAGCAATGAGGTCTCCCCTCAGCCTCCTCTTATCTTTACCAAATCCGTTTCTATCACTTGATGCTCATTGATCCTGTATACACAGTTAATGAGCAAACAAAGTACTGACAATGATAAGTTTCACCCAAAAAAATATGCAGCCAAGGGAAAAGGTTTTTATCATTTCATCTGTATTTATTGTACCATTTAAAAAACAAACTCACAAAACAATTAGTTTCCCAAGCTGGGCAAATCAGTTTCTGGGTTGTCTTAGTGATACAATGGGGAAATGTTGGCATTCTAGGAACAGCTTTGTCCTGCTACCACCACCAGGAGTTCCTGGAAGGACTTCCAACAAATGCAGTCATCTGTCATCTATTTCCAGTGATAGCATCGTGACCTACTTCCCTTCCTGTTCCATAGTATCAGGAAATGAGGCAGGATACTTTTTAAAAGTTTCCCATGGCAGGCGTGTTTATAAAAAGCCTTTGCCTGTTGATGAACACTTAAATTTTACCAGCAAACTCCTGCATTTATAGAATCATAGAACAACCAGGTTGGAAGAGACCCATCGGATCATCGAGTCCAACCATTCCTATCAAACGCTAAACCATGTCCCTCACCACCTGGTCCACCCGTCCCTTAAACACCTCCAGGGAAGGTGACTCAACCACCTCCCTGGGCAGCCTCTGCCACTGCCCAATGACCCTTTCCGTGAAAAATTTTTTCCTAATCTCCAGCTTGAATCTCCTCTGGCGGAGCTTGAGGCCATTCCCTCTTGTCCTGTCCCCTGTCACTTGGGAGAAGAGCCCAGCTCCCTCCTCTCCACAACCTCCTTTCAGGTAGTTGTAGAGAGCAATGAGGTCTCCCCTCAACCTCCTCTTATCTTTCTACTTGTTCTTCCAGTTGTCATTACTACCATTTTGCTTTTTGCATAGGTGCTTTTTGGGGTTCTCCTAAGGAAATTTGCTTGTTTTCCTTGTTTTTTTTACTACAAGACTGGGAGTACCTAGTGGGGCCCTAGTACTCCCTGAAGGGGTGTTGGGGGTCCTGGATAGGTCCTGGGGGTTCTAGGGGCTCTTGTGCACCCTAGAGGAGTCCTGTGCATCTCTAGAGGGGTCCTGAGACTCCCTAAAGGGGTCTTGGGGGGCTCTAGACCTCACCCAGTCCATCCACACCAGATCCCAGGAACCAGATCGTAGTCCTTTCAAAAATTTCAGTATGGTTGGATCCGATGGGTCTCTTCCAACCTGGTTGTTCTATGATTCTATATTGGTTTGGCAACCCTCTGGCCAGGCCATCTCCATTTAGAAACGGTTAATGGGAGCGTCTTTCTCCACACGTTGGGTCCCAGGCTGAGAAGAAGAAAAAGGTCGAGTTGTCCAAAGATGGTCTTGCCTTCTCCTGAGTGCAATACAGAAGTGAGACCACGGAAGGAGCCCTGATCGTGTTTGCTCTCTCTCTGGGCACGGAAAATGAGGTTCTTTGGATTGGTCTATGATAATTGTGTGCTTCTCGAGCACTGTGCTGTTGCCCAAGTGAAAACGTTGTCTTTTCTGAGGCAGTTGTCTCAAGAAATGAGCTTCTGCTCTGCTGCCAAGGTCTGGCTGAGCCTCTTGCTGCTGCAGTGAGAATAGGCAAATATTCCCCATGGGTGGATCTTAAAGCTGAAAAAGTTACAGTAAAAAGTTACAGTAAATACAGGTACTTGATTATTATCATCTCTTATTAATCATAGCATGAGTTTTATCAGTCCAGTCTCCTAAAAACCATAAACGATGATGTACTAACCAATCATTTCAGCGACTAAAATGCAAGGTCCTGGGTTTGGTTTTTTTTTTTTCCTTTTACCCTGGTTTCTCGAATACTTTGAACTTTTGGTTGAAAATGTTTGAGTGCTACATTTACTGCTTCAGACCTTTGTTCTGCCCTTTAAAAGCCATTACCCTTACAATGATTTTTTTTTTTCTTTTTTTTCCCCAGGGTGACCAGATGCAGGTCATGCCTATACCAAGTGTATGTATTTTTATCCCTATTTTCTTTTCATTTTCATAACTTTTGCTTTGATTCGTCTTACGTTGCAGTGTAACAGGTCTGGTTTGCCTTGCATGTTAACAAAAGGGTTTTGTGTTCTGTCTGCCATGTCGTCTACTGAGAGATGAATTGAACTGCATGTGTGGTGCAGGGACTGAAAGAAGAGTTTGGGTTTCTTACAGTTTTCATCTTAAATTTCCGAATTTCTGTCCTTTTGAAAATCCAACAAGTGTGTCTGAAAGTTGAAGTAACCGACTTTAATAGAAACAAAGATGAGTCATCGTCACTGTGTGGGACACATGAGCAAAACACCTTTTTCCTCTGATTTTTTTTTTCCCCTGAATTCCAGTTCAAAGAGTTGGAAAGTACATAATTTGTTTAAAACAAACCACTTTAGGCAAACAGGCACTGACCATATAGCTGCGTCAGTGCACTCATTCGAGATGATGGTCTCGGCATCAACTGCTTTTTATGAGCTTGGAAGAGTTTTACTTATCTCCCCTCGATTAAACTTGGAATTCCATTTGGTATCTGAATTATTTTTCAAAACTAAATAAAAGGAAGAGGTTGGAGGGAAAAAAAATATTCTTCAAACTGAAGCTTTTATTTAGGTTTAACCTTTTTTGGTCAAAAACTGCTCTTTTTCTGCTTGGGTTTTTTAGATGTGGATAAGGACTTAGGCTTTTTAAAGCTGGAAATACATTTTTTGAGCTTCTTTGGTGTTTATAACACTTGATTATTAGAGCGTTTTCCAGGAAATAGCAGTGTTGGGGTTACCATCACAGTCTTCTTGCTTGAGATGTTTTGTAGCCCCTAAAGAGCTGAATATTGCTCACGATACCATATTTTTCCTCTTTCCCACCTTCTCGTGTAGCCTAGTGTTCCAGACCCTAGAAAAACCCTTTCCATGCAGCAGGAGTTCTCCAGGACTGGGCTGATCACTTCCCTCCTTCACTATTTTTCCTTGGATTGAAGAACCGTTAAGAGATTAGTCTTTATTCATAGAATCATAGAACAACCAGGTTGGAAGGGACCCATCAGATCTTCTAGTCCAACCATTCCTATCAAAATTATTACTTCCCTCATAATTTCTAAGACGAGATTACTTTTAATATGGCTCATGCGTGTGTTTGCATCCATGTGTTTATGTGTGAAAAGACATGGACATGTATGTAAACTTAGAATAATCGAATCGCTGGGTTGGAAAAGACCTTTTGAGATCGTGGAGTCCAACCAGACCTGTCCACTAAAAATAAAGGGATAAATCATATCCCTAAGCACTTCATCTCCCCCTCCTTTAAATACCTCCAGGGATACGGAATCAACCACTTACCTGGGTAGCCTCTTCCAGTGCCTGATAACCCTGATGTCTAATGTGACCCTCCCCTGGAACAATTTGAGGCTGTTTTCTCTCATCTTCTCACTTAGGAGAAGAGATCCAACACCCACCTCACCACAACCTCCTTTCAGGTAGTTGTAGAGAGCGATAAGGTCTCCCCTCAGCCTCCTTTTCTCTAGGCTGAGCAACCCCAGTTCATTCAGCTGCTCCTTATAAAGACTTGTTCTCCAACCCCTTCACCAGCTTTATTACCATTCTCCGGACGTGCTCCAGCACCTCTATCTTTCTTGTGGTGAGGGGCCTGATGCTGAATCCAGTATTTGAGATTTGTACGAATGTGGAATGCGATACTTGCTAGAACAGCATCTTTCTGAGGTTCAAGCAGACCTCTGTTGGGTTTGAATCACAGAATCATAGAACAACCAGGTTGGTAGAGACCCATTGGATCATCGAGTCCAACCACTCCTATCAAACACTAAAGCATGCCCTTTTTGCCAGTCACTAGGGCTGTTTGTCCTGAGCACTGGAGCTCAGAGTTTCACTCTGGGACAACTCTCTGACTGTGTGATGAAGGCCCATTAATGCAGAGAGGGTTATGGGTAAGGAACAGTATGTCTTGTACATACCAGGAGAAAAACCTTCTAAACAGGCAGTCAAGTTGACGTTTATAGGGCTCACTGCAAATGTAATCGCTTCATACGTTAGTGAATTCCTTAGTGACTCTGAAAAGAGGGCTGCCCACTCTCCAGTCATTAAACTTTCAAGCTGAAGCCTCCAAAGTACAAGATTTTGAGGATGTTGAGGCTCTGGAGCGAGTCCAGAGAAGAGCGACAAGGCTGGTGAAGGGGCTGGAGAACAGACTCTAAGAGGAACGGCTGAGAGAGCTGGGGGTGTTTATCCTGGAGAAGAGGAGGCTGAGAGGAGACCTCATTGCTCTCTACAACTACCTGAAAGGAGGTTGTGGAGAGGAGGAAGTTGGGCTCTTCTCCCAAGGGACAGGGGACAGGACGAGAGGGAATGGCCTCAAGCTCCACCAGGGGAGGTTTAGGCTGGAGATTAGGAGGAGGTTTTTCACACAGAGGGTCCATTGGGCATTGGAATAGGCTGCCCAGGGAGGTGGTTGATTCCCCTTCCCTGGAGGTGTTTAAGGGACGGGTAGATGAGGTGCTGAGGGACATGGTTTAGTGTTTGATAGGAATGGTTGGACTCGATGATCCGATGGGTCTCTTCCAACCTGGTTGTTCTATGATTCTATGGGCAGCCTATTCCATCTACCCAGCCAGTCATGATGTCATAGATACCAGATTGGTCAAGCATGATTCCCCTTAGGTGAATCTGTGCTGACTACTCCTGACCTCCAGGCATCTGAAGGAAGGTTGTGATATCCAGGATGAACCGTTTCCTCACCTTTATAGGGGTGAAGGTGAGGCTGACTGACCAGGACCTCCACCTTGCCCTCTCAGAAGGCTGGAGTGGTATTAGCTTTTCTCCAGTCTCTTTTTTTTTCCCCCATGGTCTTCCAAAGATCATGGAGAGCACTTTAGCAACTGTTTAGTTCCCTCAGCACACGTGGGTGCTTCCCACCAGGGCTAACAGATTTGTGGGTGACTGCTTGGACTCGTTGATCTCTAACCTGATCCTCATTGACTAAGGGACAGTCGTCCTTTATCCAGACCTTCCCTCTTTCTCCGTGGACTGGGATTCCAGTCTTATCAGTAAAGGCTGAAGTTAAAAAAGGCCTTTAGCAACTCCGTCTTCTCTGCACTCTCGTTCAGCAGCAGGCCCAGGTTTTCCCTGGTCTTCCTTTTTCATAGAATCATAGAGTAACCAGGTTGGAATAGACCCACCGGATCATCGAGTCCAACCATTCTTATCAAACACTAACCCATGTCCCTCACCACCTCGTCCACCCATCCCTTAAACACCTCCAGGGAAGGTGAATCAACCGCCTACCTGGGTAACCTGTTCCAGTGCCCAACAACCCTTTCTGTGAAAAATTTTTTCCTGTTTTTTTTCCTGATAGACTTGAAGAAGCTCTTCTTGTTGTCTTTGGTGTTCTTTGCTAGATTTAATTCCAAGTGGACCTTCGCCTTCCTTGTTGCACCTCTGCACACTCTGACATCTGTATTCCTATATTCCCCCCAAATGGCCAGTCCCTTTTTCTACCCTCTGCGAACTTCTTCTAGTTGAGTGTTTCCAGAAGCCCTTTACTCACTCATGCAGGTTCCCCGCCTCATTTGGTCTTAATTAACACTTAATTTAAAAACTTGAGCCAATGTGAAATTTCACTTGGTTGTTGATAGCGATAACTGCTCTGCAAGAAACGTTTCCAGCTTTAAGGTGGAAGAGGGGAGATGTAGACTAGGGAAGAAACCCTCCTCTCTACAAGCTCCTTTCAGGAGAGCAATGAGGTCTCCCCTCGGCCTCCTCTTCTCCAGGCTAAACAAAAAGAGAGGAGATTCAAATTAGGTATTAGATAGATTTATTTTCTGTGAGGGTGATGAGGCACTGGCACAGGTTGCCCAGAGAAGTCACGGCTACCCCATCCCTGGAGGTGTTCAAAACCAGGTTGGATGAGACTTTGAGGAACCTGATCCCTTGGAAGGTGTCCCTGCCCGTGGCTCTAAGGTCCCTTCCAGCCCAAACCCTTCGATGACTCAAGTTAGATTCTTCAGAATATGGAAACCGTGCAACTTTGTTTTTTGTAAAGGAACTTTGTCCTGTTTGTATCTCCTATTCTGAAGCTATTCCCAGATGCGGCATAGATTCCAGAGCAGTGCAAATTATTTTTCCTTGTAGTGCAAAATTAATTATTTTGAGGGCTAAAATAAACACAAAAGTAGAAAACCAATCCGAGTTTAGCAGAACGGTGATCTGAGGAGTTTTGTGATAGCCCTGGCTTTAAACTCTATAAAATGTAGCTCAGGGCACCTTCGCTTTCCTGGGTTTTTCTTGGCTTTGTTGGTAGAGCAGTCAAAGCAGACCCACAGCAACTTCAGTGCTTGTTTTCATTCTTTAAAATGAAAAGATAGCTGGAAATACAAAGCCATATACTTACGCACATTCTTCAAGAAGCTGGAGTGACCGTTTCTTTTGTTCAATTTAAAATCCCAGTATTATGGGGTGGGACCAAAACAGTCCTCAGAGCCCCTGCGGAAGTTCAGTTTGACCACCAGGACATTGTTTTTCCGCTTGCCCTCACCTCCGTTTAGGTGATTCCTTGTTGTAGCTTTTTCTAGAAGAAATGGTTGAGCTGCCTGTTGCGTCGCAGGAGCAAACCTCTTCTAGCAGCCCTGTTCTAGGTGGGAATAATTCATCTCCTCACGGAGCGTTTAACTGCTGGGAGAAGCTGTCACCTTCGCAGAGCACGGCCCAGAGCATGAATGGAAGGGAAGACCAACAGCGCATTAACATGCTGCATTTAGGCCAGACAACACTTCCAATCCGCAAATCAAGGGCTTTCTAATCCTGGTAGTTGTCTCAGTGGGAAATCTGGGCCTGCAGGGAAGGAAGGTTGTGGTTGTTTCACGCAGTCGATTTCTGAAAGGTTTGTGTTGAGCTGCTGTTTGTGCTTCGAGCAGAAGTCCTGTTTTCTTGCCGCCACGACCCCCTTTTTTTGTCTTTTCGTAGGGAATATACTATTTCCACGGGACTGAAGCAGTGCAGCAGTCGTTTCACTACAAGGTCTGTTAAGCTGAGCAGCCGTGAGACCTGGCTGGGATGCCTAAATCCCAAACAGTGACCAGTTTAAAAGCTTTAACTTGTATACAATTTATGTCTTGTTGGAACTGAAGACCGAGCTAGGGCTTTACAGATACCCACGTGTTATTTCTCTACTGAGTCCTGTAGAAGTCTGCAGACTTTTGGAGAGTTTTGCATAGTAAATGTGTGGTCGTTAGCCACAGTTAAATTCTCTGAATCGCCTTAGCTACCTTTAAAGCCACTGGGCATTAAAAAAAGTTAATTATCAAAGATCCATAAGTATTCCCTATTAACTATGATAGATATCTGGTAATTAGAACTCTTCTTGGCTATGTCTCCATTAGCCAGAAAATTAAAATATGATATTGAATAATGCTTGTTTCTGCTTAAAAGCTTTGCTGCTCTTGCCATGCAAGAAATTGCTTTAGATCAGGAAAGCCAAAGAGCGAAACAAATGGCCTGATATCCCATATACAAATCCTTGAAGTTCCTAAAGCCTCATAGAATCATAGACCAACCAGGTTGGAAGAGACCCACCGTGTCGTCGAGTCCAACTGTTGCTATCAAACGCATCATCCTTGCTCCACATCCTCACACCAGATGGGTAGCAGCCTCCCAGCTCCTAGTGGGGGACAGGACAAGAGGGAATGGCCTCAAGCTCCACCAGGGGAGATTTAGGCTAGAGATGAGGAGGAAGTTTTTCACAGAAAGGGTCATTGGGCATTGGAATAGGCTGCCCAGGGAGGTGGTTGAGTCACCTTCCCTGGAGGTGTTTAAGGCACTGATGGATGAGGTCTTGAGGGACTTGGTTTAGTGTTTGTTAGGAATAGTTGGACTAGAAGATCCGATGGGTCCCTTCCAACCTGATTGTTCTATGATTCTATGATTCTAGTGGAAGGAAAAAACATGCAGTTTAGTCTGATTGGATCTATTTGGTAAACAATTACACATTGTCTCCTAAGCCACTACTGAAAAAGGAGAGAAGTTCTAGCAGTCACGAGCATCTCTGTGTAGATGCCACACGTAAACTTGTTCCTCTCCCAGAGGCTGCAGGTGGATGAGCAAGATGAGCCTCTCACTGTGCAGTGAGGGATTTTGCAATCTCAGAGTTGAAGGTTCTCATTTTTTTTTTTTGTAGTACTCGGTGTACACCCATCCCTTTCCTGAAGAGAAAGATGCTAGTTTCCAGATTAAAACCAAAGATATCTATGGTTGGACTCGATGATCCGATGGGTCTCTTCCAACCTGGCTGTTCTATGATTCTATGATATGATGATGCTCAGATTTTTAATGTACATACATATAAATATATATTTATATACATAAATACGTATACTTATTTTTATATATATTTATTATACTTATTTACATGTATTTATATACATATATATATTTCGGAGAAGTCACAGAATTGTTTAGGTTGGAAAAAACCTTTGAGATCATCGAGTCCAACCTTTAACCTTGCACTGCTGACCTCACCACTAAATCATAAAATCATAGAACAACCAGGTTGGAAGAGACCCATTGGATCATCAAGTCCAACCATTCCTATCAAATCATCTCCCTAAGCATCATTTCTACACGTCTTTTAAACACCTCCAGAGATAGTGACGCAGCTTATTTCCCTGGGCACAGGCTCTTTCAATTCTTAACAACCTTTTTGGTGAAGAAAATTGTCCTAATATGTAATTAAATTTTTTTCCCCAATAGATTTTTATATATATATATATGAAAGAAGATCTGTTTCCATATGTTTACCACATCTAGAGATATTTTCAGCCTGAAAAAGAATTTGTGTAGCACAAGAAGTAGCTGCCTTTGAACAACTTGTGTAGGTTAACAGTCAGAAACGTGACTGAAATGGTGACAGTTGTAAGAGTACAAAAAGGAACTGAACTGTTCTGTGGGGGAGAAAAAATAAGAAAGTACAGTTAGAGCATCTTGAGATATTCCAACCTTTTTCTCTTCTTGAAAGGCAAAAAAAAAAATCAGTGTCAGGACACTGCTTCTGAAGATTATTGTCTTTAAAGGTGTTTTATTTATCTAGTTTATGTAGGTTGCAGGTCTGGATCCTTCTTCCTAGGAAGTGTTGAAGAGGGATGCCTCAAGAAATGTCTTTCACAGTTTGAAACGGGAGCGAGAAACTTAAATTCTTTAGATCGGGTCCTGCTTGCAGACAAGCAAA
Source organism: Coccyzus lansbergi (assembly GCA_033558105.1). Lineage (NCBI taxonomy): Eukaryota > Metazoa > Chordata > Aves > Cuculiformes > Coccyzidae > Coccyzus > Coccyzus lansbergi. The sequence goes on from JAUMJK010000932.1 coordinate 69,058, forward strand.
GTTAGAGCTCAGGCAGTTGTAGAAGTCACTGGACTCCAGATAACCTGGAAAGAGTGTCCGAGAAGTGATAGTCACCCACTCCAGGCATTAACTAGCAGTTGGCTTTCCTTAAAGGCCATTGGTAGGTGTGTGCTGAGGGAAAAGAGATAAGTGCAGGTAGCTTTTGAGCAAGGCAGCTTCCATTTTGGCAGCTGAAGAAACTGTTGTTGATGTTAATTGTAAGGAACTAAACCATTTTCGGTGACCGCTCCTAAAATTCCCCCGAGAACTTACAATTTAGCTAAAGACACTTTGCTCTAAGTCCAGAACCTGAATGATTAGTTACTTCATTTCAACAAGAACTTCTTAGGTGTCCTTGGCTGGCGTCTCTCAGCTTGAGGGGACGTCTGAAGTAAGTCCATATTCTGAGTTCTGGGTTCTGAGGTGTCCACTTCACCTGTTTGTCCCCCACTGTCTGCAGAGGGGTGGCCTCAGGTCTCCGCAGGCACCTCTACAGAAGGCAAGAGAACAAAACCATAGAATCATAGAACAACCAGGTTGGAAGAGACCCATCGGATCATCGAGTCCAACCATTCCTATCAAACACTAAACCATGTCCCTCAGCACCTCATCTACATGTGCCTTAAACACCTCCAGGGAAGGTAAATCAACCACCTCCCTGGGCAGCCTGTTCCAATGCCCAGTGACCCTTTCCATGAAAAACCTCCTCCTAATCTCTAGCCTAAATCTCCCCTGGCGGAGCTTGAGGCCATTCCCTCTTGTCCTGTCCCCTGTCCCTTGGGAGAAGAGCCCAGCTCCCTCCTCTCCACAACCTCCCTCAGGTAGTTGTAGAGAGTAATGAGGTCTCCTCTCAGCCTCCTCTTCTCCAGGATAAACACCCCCAGCTCTCTCAGCCACTCCTCATAGGGCCTGTTCTCCAGCCCCTTCACCAGCTTCGTTTCTCAAAACCATGATAGTTTCATCCTTACCAGAGCAATGTTGTTTGAACAGATAAAAAGATAAGAAAACAATGAAGTTAGAGTTCTGTATCCAATTCTTAATTAATTTAGTTTCCTCTCAGCCTTGAGCTTCTCCCTATTGTTACTTTTCTTTAAAGCTAATGCTTTTTGAGTATCAAAAAAACCCCCTCTTTTAAGCGAGTCGCTACAGTGATTCAGCTTCAAATGGAAGCATTCTCTCCCCTTTCTGATTTTTTGGGAAGTGTCCAGTACCAAAGTCTAAATTAGAATCATAGAGTCATAGAACAACCAGGTTGGAAGAGACCCACCAGATCATTGAGGCCAAGTAGTCTGTGTTGCAGACTAAGATGTTAGTTATCAGAAAACTATTTGGGTGTCTGCTCTGCTTTGCTTTCAGAATAATTACAATGCACACAGTTGGTACCATTTTTTAGTAAGGGCAGAGTCCTGTAGGAGAGCCTGGTCTAGGAGGGGTTTCTTTACTGCAATTTTAATACCTTGATTTGGAACATAATCAACAGGAAAGCTCATGGTCAGCACCCTAACAAGTGGTAAAAATGGGAGTGGAGGCAGCCTCCTGGGAGGTAAAATTAGGAATCCTTCACTTTAGCATCTTTAATAACAGGCTGAGGTAACGATCCATATAAACCTCCACCAGGGTGATGTGGTTGGAAGTGGCAGCGACTGTGAGTAGGATAAACCAACTGCAACCAAACCTGAGGCGCTAGGAAGAGGATAAGAGATTATCTTATACCTAGAAGATATTACCTTGCACCTAAAAGATATTATTGGATGAAGTGTCCTATTTTTCTCCGCTCTTTTTTTAGCCAGTGGTGCTCTTTTACCGTTTACCATCTCCAGTGCTTTGGAGAGCCTTCTAAACAAGTTCCTTATTTACAAAATTAGAAATAAAGTCTCTATGGGTATTGCATGAGCCATTAATTTCCATACGTGCTCTTAAGATGAGCCCAGGGAAACGTTCAACTTCGAGTCACGTGTTTCAATTCCTAGTAACGACTTAACTAGAATAGTAATGTTGGCAGAAAAGTGCCCCTTTCAACGGAGATTTTACTTTTTCTTGTTGTTTTCCTCTTTACTTTTTGTTCGTAGCCACCAGCAAAATACCTCCTGCCAGAACTGACAGCATCAGACTACGGGAAGAAGTGTGTGGTCATTGATTTAGACGAAACCTTAGTGCACAGTTCATTTAAGGTAAGTGAATTCAAAAGCAGTTGCTTGCAACTTGAATTGTCAGGGGACGTTGTAGGAACTGCGAAGCCGCTGAGCATGTTCACCGGTCTTACAGGCTCTTCTAGGATGCTTGGTAGTCTTCGTTATTGTTCATACGAGCGTCAATCCTAATTTAGCTCTAAGGGGAGTAACACAGACAGTGCTGTTTTTTGGGGTCTGAGAAAGTCGCCGCTGACTGAGACAAGGTCATTGCCTTTATGGCTTGAAGTGGTAGCTATTCCAGCAAGGAATCTCCTGCCATTTTAAAATAAATAAATAAATAAATAAAAGCTGACTGTTCACATCTTCTGTTTTCACAGATCACCTTTCCCTGGAGGTGTTTAAGGTGCGGGTTGACGAGGTCCTGAGGGACATTGTTTAGTGTTTGATAGGAATGGTTGGACTTGATGATCCGATGGGTCTCTTCCAACCTGGCTGTTCTATGATTCTAATGATAGAAATGAATTTGTGGTGGCAAACACAAACCTCTCAACCTCAGTGCCAGGTCCTTGTCTTCTGTACCCAGATGGAACTTGCACTTTAGAATTTTTTCAGGGAGATGAGAGACACGGCTGGATGGGGAAGGGCAGGACTGCGCCGTCCTAATTAAATGAGAGTCAAAAATAAGAAGGGAAAGCTGCATTTAACAGTCTAAATTTACATAAAAATAACGACCTCTTAGGCTTAGCATTACCTGAAATGTAAAAATAAAGAGTTTGTTTTCTGAATGCTGTGGGTGACTTTGTACTGTGATTTTTCTCATTCTTGAAACAAGATTCAATTTCAGTGGTTATTCTTTTAAACCATTTTAAAGAAATACACGTTTAACGGTTGACGTGGAAGAAATACTTTCTTGTAGAATTGAGGTTTGCTTTTATCGCAGAGTCCTTACTTAGTGGGCTCATTTTAATCATCCTATTTATCCAAATTATATTTAATGGGTATTTAAATGATATTAAATAGCTATTTAAGAAAATCAAGAGGTAATTCTGCTTAGTCTTGAGCACTAAATAATGTTTGGGGTTAGAAAGAAAAACTGGTCCTGTTTTCTCTGAAGTAAATGGTGTTAGGCAAATGTTGGAATTTTTGCAGCGTTACAGGAATTCTGCAGTGTTAGTCCTAGAGCTGGGAGGGCAGCAAAGTGAAGCCTTGTGAAGGCAGTAGGGAAGAGAAAACAAAGTGGTGGAGGACACTAAGCTGGGTGGAAGTGTGGATCTGCTGGAGGGTTGGGAGGCTACAAAGGGATCTGAACAGGCTGGATCCATGGGCTGAGACCAATGGGATGAGGTTTAACACAACCAAATGCCAGATCCTGCACTTGGGGCACAACAACCCTGTGCAGAGCTACAGACTGGGAGAAGTCTGGCTGGAAAACTGCCAGGAGGAGAGGGACCTGGGGGTGTTGGTTGACAGCGACTGACCATGAGCCAACAGTGTGCCCAGGTGGCCAAGAAGGCCAATGGCATCTTGGCTTGGATCAGAAATGGTGTGAGCAGCAGGGCCAGGGAGGTTCTTCTCCCTCTGGACTCAGCACTGGTGAGGCCACTCCTTGAATCCTGTGTCCAGTTCTGGGCCCCTCAGCACAAGAAGGATGTTGAGGCTCTGGAGCGAGTCCAGAGAAGAGCAACGAAGCTGGGGAAGGGGCTGGAGAACAGGCCTTATGAGGAGTGTCTGAGAGAACTGGAGGTGGTTAACCTGGAGAAGAGGAGGCTGAGAGGAGACCTCATTGCTCTCTACAACTCCCTGAAAGGAGGTTGTAGAGAGGAGGGAGCTGGGCTCTTCTCCCAAGGGACAGGGGACAGGACAAGAGGGAATGGCCTCAAGCTCCACCAGGGGAGATTTAGGCTGGACATTAGGAGGAAGTTTTTCCCGGAAAGGGTCATTGGGCATTGGAATAGGCTGCCCAGGGAGGTGGTTGATTCACCTTCCCTGGAGGTGTTTAAGGGATGAGTGGACGAGGTGCTGAGGGACATGATTTAGTGTTTGATAGGAATGGTTGGACTCGATGATCTGATGGGTCTCTTCCAACCTGGTGATTCTATGATTCTATGATGTCGCAGACTCGGTGATGTTGGACTAACAGTTGCACTTGATGAGCGACTTCCAATCTTAATGATTCTGTGATTCTATGTGCACACTGAATAATTAAGTTACTTTTGGAGTTTCTTTTAGCTGTTGGGTTTTTTTTTTCTTCACTAAAACATGTCTGCTCTACCCAGGCTGTTAGAGCCCCCACATAAAAGCTGAAAAAGCATACAGAAATCTGTGATTTTTAGTACAAAAGGGTTTATTTAAAACACATGATGCTTTAGAATTCATAATTCTGTTATGAAATAGGTTTCATATTTCAAATGCAGATCTTTTTTTTTTAACACGACCAGAGAGGCAGAGTAGTTAAAGTGCTTTTTTATGAAAGCAGCAACATCTGAAGGTGGGTAATTCTTCTTTTTATGCTCCTGCATATTTGTCAAGCTTTAAGGAGATACTGGTCTTTCATGTTAAGTGCATGTTAAAGGAATAAAGTCAAGGCTGCCTTGGCAAGAGTAAAAAAGGAGTAGATAGACATTAGAGTTATCATTCCCATCGTAAAACAATAATAGAAGCAAAAATCATAAATTATTAAATCAAGGAGATGTAAACACAGGGTTTGTATCACATGAATTAAACCACATGCAAGTCTGGAATGTACTTGTTCAAAACTCTCTAGAAAACACTTCTAAAACATTTAAAACTCTGAAATGGTTCTAACTGAAGTATGGGTTTTCTTAACAGAAACACATTCTTTCACACTCTCTCTGAGGTTCCCACTTGGACATGGTTTAGTGTTTGATAGGAACGGTTGGACTCCATGATCCGATGGGTCTCTTCCAACCTGGTGATTCTATGAGGTAGAGTACGTGCCTCCTGTGTGTGATCCCAGAAATCTTTATCCAGCGATTTTCAGACTTTTCTCCTGTCTTCCCATCATGGTGTAAGCGCAGCAGCCTGCTCCGTGCTCTCTTCCTCATCACACTTGTGCCCAAAAGAAAGTTATGTAGCATCTGAAGTGGAAGTGAGAGAAGCGAAAATGTAGTTAAGAGCGATTTGGGAAGTGTTACGAAGTCTTAAGGGTGAGTTTTCTTTGTTAGAATGTGGTTTTCGCTGTACACCTGGTTGCAGTTACTCTCCTGGTGAGAAAGTTCAGTAATAGTCGTGTTTTTCTCAGTGGGCTTCAAAATCTTTGCAACTTGCAGTGACCTATTCTTTCTCTGCTGCTAGAGTATGTTTATCTTGCTTCAGGGAGTGATGCATTTATAAACTCTTCAAGTGCGTGCAGGCCTCTTCAAAGGAGGCAGGGAGCTAGCACCCACTTGAAAACTCCAGTGGCTGAGACTTGCTGACAGTTCATTTGGGTTTATTTTAAGGTGAAGCTTCAAAACATTTTCATGTCCCTGTTCTGGGTCTGTTAGAGGTGCTGCAGAGTACTGAGGGGCTGCCTGCAGCTAACAAGCTCTCCCCTCTCTCTCTTTAAATCATAGATTCATAGAACAACCAGCTTGGAAGAGACCCACCGCATCATCGAGTCCAACCATTCCTATCAAACACTAAACCATGTCCCTCAGCACCTCGTCCACCCGTCCCTTAAACACCTCCAGGGAAGGGGAATCAACCACCTCCCTGGGCAGCCTCTGCCAGTGCCCAATGACCCTTTCTGTGAATTTTTTTTTCCTACTGTCCAGCCTAAATCTCCCCTGGTGGAGCTTAAGGCCATTCCCTCTTGTCCTGTCCCCTGTCACTTGGCACAAGAGCCCAGCTCCCTCCTCTCTACAACCTCCCTTCAGGTAGTTGTAGAGAGCAATGAGGTCTCCTCTCAGCCTCTTCTTCTCCAGGATAAACACCCCCAGCTCTCTCAGCCGTTCCTCAGAAGACCTGTTTTCCAGCCCCTTCACCAGCCTCGTTGCTCTTCTCTGGACTCGCTCCAGAGCCTCAACATCCTTCTTGTGCTGAGGGGCCCACAACTGAACACAGGATTTGAGGAGCGGCCTCACCAGTGCTGAGTCCAGAGGGAGAAGAGCCTCCCTGGACCTGCTGGTCACACCATTTCTGATCCAAGCCAGGATGCCATTGGCCTTCTTGGCCACCTGGGCACACTGCTGGCTCATGGTCAGTCGCTGTCGACCAACACCCCCAGGTCCCTCTCCTCCTGGCAGCTTTCTAGACAGACTTCTCCCAGTCTGTAGCTCTGCATAGGGTTGTTGTGCCCCAAGTGCAGGACCCGATGTAGGAAATGAGGTAGGAAAGTCTGTACAGGTCTGACAGAGCTGAGTGAAGGTGTTTTACAGCCTTAGTTCAGTGACTCCGTAGCAGTTACCAACCAGACCGTCCCAGCCTTTGTTTCAGGCTGTTATCCATGCAGCATATTTTCTGTTAATCAATCCGTTTAAAATGGGATTTGGCAGCTGTGTGTCCCCCATCTCCAAGCTTCAGATCGGGGAGTTTGTTACACACTTCAGCCGTGTTTACGTGACTTTTTCTTACGGACGTGACACAAGGATTCTGCCAAGTTCGATGGCCATTTGAGCTAGTAAACACTGTTAGCAGTGTGTTCCCCCACTGTCTAGCCAAGATTAGACTGTGTGCTCTGAAACTGCCTACAAGGACACTTCTCTGCTTTCCAGAGGAATTTTCCTTGAGCAGCAGTTTTTGACAGTAAAGTCTTAAGAAAGAAGCTGCATTTAGCAGCCTGGACAAACGGACTCAAGGACTTGGACAGAGTGTGCCTGCTCTTCTCTTTTGAGGAGCGGCTGAGGGAGCTGTTGGGGGGGGTCAGCCTAGAGAAGAGGAGGCTGAGAGGAGACCTCATTACTCTCTACAACTACCTTGAAGGAGGTTGTGGAGAGGAGGGAGCTGGGCTCTTCTCCCAAGGGACAGGGGACAGGACAAGAGGGAATGGCCTCAAGCTCTGCCAGGAGAGATTCAGGCTAGAGATTAGGAGGAAGTTTTTCAGACAGAGGGTCATTGGACATTGGAAGAGGCTGCCCAGGGAGGTGGTTGATTCCCCTTCCCTGGAGGTGTTTAAGGGACGGGTAGATGAGGTGCTGAGGGACATGGTTTAGTGTTTGATAGGATTGGTTGGACTCGATGATCCGATGGGTCTCTTCCAACCTGGTTGTTCTATGATTCTATGATTCTACTGCTCTCTTTATTTTTAATTAATTACTACTGCCCAGAGCAGAACATGTGAAGCTCGTTGCTGAATCTCTTTGTCATCCTCCACACAGACTTGATGAAAGAGTTACCCAAGTAGATCCTTACCCTGCTGGTAGCAGTTATTCAAGCAGTAAAGCAGATCACACTGTATGAAGCTTGAAAAGAGGCTGGATGAGGGAAACGCAGTTGAATCTGTATGAACCACACATGGAACTGGGGTGCTGGCCTTAACCCCCACTTCTCCATCCTTCTGGGCAAATTCAAGACCCTTCAGCCCTCTCTCTGTCTTTTTTTTCCTCTCTCCAAGAGCTGGTGATTTATTAGGAACGAAACCAAACTCTATTTTATCCCCAGCCTGAGTAACAGAAGGCTGAAAAGACTCAATTCCAGCGTGACAGGCGGCACAGAGGGAAGGGATGAGAACCTCTGCTTGGTTACAGCCTGTTATCGTCAGGCTCGGAGAGACAAATTAGAGTTTTCTTGAGGGAGTCGTTATTTATTATATTTTTTTCTTTCCCCCCACAACCTGCCACTCTTGAGGCGGCTGGGAGTTCAGTCGAGGTGTTTTGGACCTACCTGGTAACGAAAATCCTGACTGGGGAGGGCAGGTACCTGTGTGGTTGATTCACCTTCCCTGGAGGTGTTTAAGGGACGAGTGCACAAGGTGCTGAGGGACGTTGGTTAGTGATTGATGGGAATGGTTGGACTTGATGATCCGGTGGGTCTCTTCCAACCTGGTGATTCTATGATTCTATGAATCTGTTGAATAGAGCTGTGTGAGGCTTCTGACTTGTGTGTGTAAAGGGTGGACACGCAGAGGGGGATTGTGTGATCAGTAATGCTTATTAACTTGCTCCTGAGAAGGACATGGATCTCCTGGAGTGAGTCCAGAGGAGGCCACGAAGACGATCAGAGGGCTGGAGCACCTCCCAGACCAGGACAGGCTAAGGGAGTTGGGCTTGTTTAGCCCAGAGAAGGCTCTGGGGAGACCTTGTAGCAGCTTTCCAGTACTTAAAGGGGCTCCAGGAAAGCTGGGGAGGGGCTCCTTATCATGAAATGCAGGAATAGGATGAAGGGGAGTGGGTTTGAGCTGAAAAAGGGGAGATCTAGTTGAGATATTAGGAAGAATTTTTTTCCTGTTAGGCTGCTGAGGCACTGGGAGACATTGCATAAAGAAGCTGTAGAGACCCCATCCCTGGAGTTGTTAAAGGCCACGTTGGATGAGGCTTTGAGGAACCTCATCCAGTGGGAAGTGTCTCTTCCTGTGGCAGGGTTGTTGGAACTTGAATGATATTTCAGGTCCCTTCCAATCCAAATCATTCTGCGTTTCTATGAAATAAATAACCTTTTAGCCTCTGAAAAGTTCTTTCTGGTGATCTTGTTTACTATGTTGATTTCTTTCTTTGTCGTTCTTTCTAGCCAATTAGCAATGCTGATTTCATCGTTCCTGTCGAAATCGATGGAACCATACATCAGGTAAGCATTGATGTTCTTCTCGTTTTGTTCTCGGAGTGGAACTCTCCTCGATGTCTCAGAACCATATATGTCTCCGTTTGCTGCTTTGCTTTCAATAACTTGTCCTTTTGCAAAATATCATGTGATGTTCTTTGGAAAGTGTCATTCAGACAGGTCTCCCGGTTTGATCGGTTGTGTGGCTTCTGACTGCTAAGTCTCAATTTTAATTTTTCCGTTTTCCACGGTGTTTCTTTCGGGACTCCTAGACTTTACTCTGATCAAGTCCAAAATATTTTTGTGCAGGATATAAAGATGTGTTTAAGCCCAGAAAAAAATAATTGGAATACTGCATTTCTGATTCCCTCCACAGGCAAACAGGGCATAAGTTGTCTTTTAATGCCTTTTGGTAGTTTATGAGAGGAGACCTCATTGCTCTCTCCAACTACCTGAAGGGAGGTTGTGGAGAGGAGGGAACTGGGCTCTTCTCCCAAGGGACAGGGGACAGGATGAGAGGGAATGGCCTCAAGCTCCACCAGGGGAGATTTAGGCTAGAGATTAGGAGGAAGTTTTTTCACAGAAAGGGTCATTGGGCATTGGAACAGGCTGCCCAGGGAGGTGGTTGATTCACCTTCCCTGGAGGGGTTTAAGGGACGGCTAGATGAGGTGCTGAGGGACATGATTTAGTGTTTGATAGGAATGGTTGGACTCAATGATCCGACGGGTCTCTTCCAACCTGGTGATTCTGTGATTCTAATGATTAATATGAAGCTTTATACAATTATTAAGGAAGAACAGATATATCTTCAGTTTTTGTGGCAACCTCAATTTAAGTTCTGTCCCCTTTTCTTTCTGTAAGTAATTTCAGTTCCTCTGATAGCACTTTTTATAGACTCCAGCATCTTGAGAAGGGCTGGACAGAATTGGAGAATAATTTTATGTCTTATTCCTTAAGAACTTCACTTAATACTCTGTGAAATGGTTTTCAGTAAGTGCGAAACACCCATAGTTTGAAAATCAGTTACTTTGGTGTATCGTAGCTCGGTGTCTTTAATCCGTATTCCTTTCTGAAAATGCTAAATGAAATAAATTACAAGGCCGTGAATTTTCCTCTTCAGACAGACATTGAAGTTCTGGCTAGAGATGGATTTCAGTGGTTAATGTGAAATTGAGCCTTGCTGGTATATGAATCCTGCACATTAGAATCATAGAATCATAGAACAATCAGGTTGGAAGAGACCCATTGGATCATCAAGTCCAACCATTCCTATCAAACACTAAACCATGTCCCTCAGCACCTCATCTACCCGTCCCTTAAACACCTCCAGGGAAAGTCAATCAACCACCTCCCTGGGCAGCCTATTCTAATGCCCAGTGACCCTCTGTGTGAAAAACTTCCTCCTAATGTCCAACCTAAGTCTCCTCTGGTGGAGCTTGAGGCCATTCTCTCTTGTCCTGTCCCTTGGGAGAAGAGCCCAGCTCCCTCCTCTCTACAACCTCCTTTCAGGGAGTTGGAGAGAGCAATGAGGTCTCCTCTCAGCCTCCTCTTCTCCAGGCTAAACAACCCCAGCTCTCTCAGCTGCTCCTCTTCCTCTCCAGCCCCTTCACCAGCTTCATTGCTGTTCTCTGGACTCACTCCAGAGCCTCAACATCCTTCTTGTGCTGAGGGGCCCACAACTGAACACAGGATTCCAGGAGCAGTCTTAAGTATTCACAGTCTTACATATTGGGGTTTTGTTGGTTTGGGTTTTTTTTTTTCTATTAGTTCAGTTAACAATTGTTTATTGTTATTGAAAGCTGAAGAAATGTTTGGCATGTATCAAGTGTAACGTGTAAAATGTTTTTTATCGGTGGGGGGAAAACGCTGTTTAAATAATGAACTCCCTTTCTCTAAAGGACAGTATTCATTGATTTTCTTGCAGAAGGCTGTGGCCTGGTTCAAGTAATCCAGGATAGGCTGTTTCCGTTCTCGCTGGCCTATTCTTGGTTACTTGCACTGGGAGGCAGCTACAACCGCCTGAACCAGCAAGATGAGACTTTTCTGCTCACTGCTGAGAAGATGCACCCAGCCCCCCAAACAGGAGATTCCGGGAGCTTCAGTTGTCACGGGTGGTTTTCTTCATCGTTACTTAAATCATAGAATCACCAGGTTGGAAGAGACCCGTCGGATCATCGAGTCCAACCATTCCTATCAAACACTAAAGCATGTACCTCAGTACTGAGGGTTTTGTTATTGTGAAGCTGGTTTTGAAAGGCATTTCTGTGTCTTGTTTAATTGATAAAAATTGAACTGGGTTTCTGTTTCGGTTTACAAATCATAGAATCCTAGAGCAACCAGGTTGGAAGAGACCCACCGGATCATCGAATCCAACCGTTCCTATCAAAAATACTGCGTCTTTTTAGAATAAGAGTGCTTTGAGGTCTAGAAAATGCATGTAGAAACACCAAATGCCTGAAAACAATTAAAGATAATTACTTGTGTTCTGCCATTAGCAACCGTAAGTATAAAATCCTGTAGAAACATGCCTAGTGCCTGATTTGTGCCATAACGTTTTAGACGTTTAGGAATATTAAGAGTAGGGTTCAGTTTAAATCTTTAAAAAAATGTATTCCTCTAAATTCTTGTGGCGATAAGGAAGAAGTCAGTGAGCGTAAAATACAGAAAAACTGGATGGGTTTCTAAAGCCCTGAAGAGGGTATAGAAATCTCAGAAAAATGCCAGGAGCCAGTTAGTCTAGAGACTTAAACTGAAGCCATCAGGCTCGGGAGGGAAAAACCAAGCCACAAATAACCATGTGGCATTGAGATGCAAGTCCAGCCGCTAACAAAGTAGAGGGGAAAACATTCCAAGTGAGGAGGAAGAGGAGAAAAGAGTTGCTCTGTCAGCTGAAGAAAGCTTTTTATGTGGAGTAAACCAAAGAGGGTTTGTAGCCCAGGAGACCAGTACAGGCGCAGTTGCTTCCAGGACTGAAGTAGAACTTCTCTAAACAAACTTCCAAAGGGGGGTAAACAGGCAGAGAATTAAGAGTCGTTGTTCTGGGGGGAAAAAAAAACAAACCACAAATAGTGTTACATAAGAAAAAGGGAGGAGAGTGATGAGGGAGTATATAGAAAAATAATATAAGAATAAGAAAATATATAATATATAATACATAATACATAATATATAACATTATATGTAATATAGAATATATAGACTAAATAGAATATAAAATATAGATATATAGAGAATATAGATATGTATAATATAGTATAGAATATATAGAATATATATAGGATGTATAATAAATAATAAGAAAATATAAGAATAAGAAAGTATATATAGAAAAGTAATATAAGAAAAAGGGAGGAGAGTGGCGAGGGAGTATATAGAAAAATAATATAAGAATAAGAAATATATAATAAGGATATATAGTACATAATATATGATGTGTAATATATGATATGTAATATATAACATTATATATAATAGAATATATAGAATATAATATATATAATATAGCATATAATATATAGAATATATATAGGGTGCATAATAAGCAATAAGAAAATATAAGAATAAGAAAATATATATAGAAAAATAATATAAGAAAAAGGGAGGAGAGTGGTGAGGGAGTTGGGGCTTTTTAGAGAGAGGGAATTAAGGCAAAAATATGGTGAGAGTTCAACCTGAGAGATCACATTTGTAAATAATAAGGGTTTTAACACGAGGAGTTAATGTGTTGTCCAGACCCAAGAGGTAAGAGTTAAAGCGAAACAGCAAAAGGAGCCAAGTAGAGGAGGCTGAGGCTGCTGAGTGGTGGAGCAAGAGGTCTAAACTGCAGGAGGGGAACAGTACAACTTAAAATACTGTGCACTTAGGGCTAATATAGACCAGTTCATAGAATCATAGAACAACCAGGTTGGAAGAGACCCATCAGATCATCGAGTCCAACCATTCCTATCAAACACTAAACCATGTCCCTCAGCACCTCGTCCACCCGTCCCCTAAACACCTCCAGGGAAGATGAATCAACCACCTCCCTGGGCAGCCTATTCCAATGCCCAATGACCCTTTCCATGAAAAACTTCCTCCTAATCTCTAGCCTAAATCTCCCCTGGTGGAGCTTGAGGCCATTCCCTCTTGTCCTGTCACTTGGTCCAGGGAGGTTATTCTCCCTCTGTGCTCAGCACTGGTGAGGCCGCTCCTTGAATCCTGTGTTCAGTTCTGGGTCCCTCACCACAAGAAGGATGTTGAGGCTCTGGAGCTCTCTCCAGCTACCTGAAAGGAGGTTGTGGAGAGGAGGGAGCTGGGCTCTTCTCCCAGATGACAAGGGACAGAACAAGAGGAATTGCCTCAAGCTCTACCAGGGGAGATTTAGGCTGGACATTAGGAAGAAGTTTTTCCCAGAAAGGGTCATTGGGCACTGGAACAGGCTGCCCAGGGAGGTGGTTGATTCCCCTTCCCTGGAGGTGTTTAAGGGACGGGTTGATGAGGTCCTGAGGGACATGGTTTAGTGTTTGATAGGAATGGTTGGACTCGATGATCCAATGGGTCTCTTCCAACCTGGTGATTCTATGATTCTATGAATTGTAGAGTTCTGCCATCCTCCCACCTTTTCTCTTGGACCTTATCTCTCTGGGTACCCGAATGCAGGGCTGTCTTTCTACCTGCGTCTTTAATAATTTGAAGGTATCATTTGGAAAGGAGATACTACAGAACAACTTTGTGTAGTAAGATTTAATTGAAGAATTAATTGCATTGTTCTTGGAGAGGAAATGACTTGGTTTATGCCTAGTGGGACACAGGAAGCTTTGCTGCCGTTATCTGGAAAGAGAGCAGCGTTGAAGTGCGTCTGTTAACTGTCTTTAATTCCTCAGTGTCACATTTATTTAATGGATTGGTTAAGCACTGCTCTGGTTGTTTAAAAAAATTAGAAATAAGTCTGGATTTTCCGTTGTTAACTTTATCAAAGTTCAAATGCATCACTTGAAATTGAGAGGCCAGATAGGGCTTCATTAGATTTCGTAGAAATAACTTAAAGCGGGTCATGTCTTCGTGCTTGGAGCTGAAGTAAAGTTGAAAAGTAATTAACGCTTCTGCTGTGGTCATTAAGGTCCAGCTCCATCATATGTGCTTTTAATAACATTTTGCTTTCAGATTTAGGTTTTCAAGTCCCAGTTACGCAACTTACTTTCTTCTTTGCTAAAGGCTTTAATTGTTCCACTCTTCAAGCTGGTATTTTTCTCCTTTGGGCTTTTTCTCTGGGTGCCTTACAATTTTTTACCTTTTTATTAATATGACTCTAGTAAAATATGAACCATTAACCTACTTCTACCAATGGAAGAAAGAAATTCCTGAAGTTGCAGGAGTCTTGCAGCTTTTCCTGTGTTCTTTTCTAAGCCAGACTTCTCCGCTTGAAATTTCCAGCATTAAGGTTTATTTGCCAAACGAAGAAGATAAAATGCTGCCAGTGTTTTCTCTCCAACTTTTAATCTAAGTGCAAACAAGATAGAGAAATATTTCTCAAGCAGACTCCCCTCTTCAGCCTCCCAGTGTATTGGGAAGCTTTCTGAGCAGCAGTTATCGTGGTATTTTTTGTTGAACGCAAATAATCTTCCTTGCTCTGAAAAACGAGGCGAGGAGGGTGTGATATCTATTAATTGGGTTGTTGACAGTCACTGCAAAAGGGCAAGAGAGCCTTGCTGAGACCAGGCTGCTCCAGAGGAGAAAGATGATGAGGTTTTTACCATCCGTCTGTTAAGGTCACAGTTGAAGACCATGTAGACTTTGAATCATAGAATCATAGAACAACCAGGTTGGAAGAGACCCATCGGATCACTGAGTCCAACCATTCCTATCAAACACTAAACCATGTCTCTCAGCACCTCATCCACCCGTCCCTTAAACACCTCCAGGGAAGGGGAATCAACCACCTCCCTGGGCAGCCTATTCCAATGCCCAGTGACCCTCTGTGTGAAAAACTTCCTCCTGATCTCCAACCTAAATCTCCCCTGGTGGAGCTTGAGGCCATTCCCTCTTGTCCTGTCCCTTGGGAGAAGAGCCCAGCTCCCTCCTCTCTACAGCCTCCTTTCAGGTAGTTGTAGAGAGTAATGAGGTCTCCTCTCAGTCTCCTCTTCTCTAGGCTAAACACCCCCAGCTCTCTCAGCCGCTCCTCATAAGGCCTGTTCTCCAGGCCCTTCACCATCTTCGTTGTTCTTCCCTGGACTCTCTCCAGAGCCTCAACATCCTTCTTGTGCTGAGGGGCCCACAACTCAACACAGGATTCAAGGAGCGGCATTTGCCAGATGTTCTTCATTGGGCTGTGAAGATATTTGCTGAACCCTCTCGGCAGAGCTGGGTGGCTGATGACTCTCCACGGCTGCTGGATGAGGGAAAGGCTGTGCATGGATCTTCCTGGACTTCAGCAAAGCCACAGAAGCATTCTGCTTCGGAAACTGTCACCTCTTGGCCTGGCCAGGCACACACTCTTCTAGGGGAAAACTGGTTGGCTGGAGGGCCCAGAGAATGGTGGGAAATGGAGTTAACTCTGGCTGGAGGCCAGTTCCAAGTGGTGTCCCCAGTGCTGGGTCCAGCCCTGTTCGATGTCTTCGTCAATGACCTGGATGAAGGCATCGAGTGCTCCCTGAGCAAGTTTGCAGATGACACCAAGCTGGGTGGAAGTGTGGATCTACTGGAGGGTCGGGAGGCTCCAAAGGGATCTAAAGAGGCTGGATCCATGGACTGAGACCAATGGGATGAGGTTTAACACGGACAAATGTCGGGTCCTGCACTTGGGGCACAACAACCCTTAGCAGCTCCCGATATGGTACTGAGCGCCTGGAATTCAAAAAACTAAAGAATTGGCCACAGGAAGAAAATAGTTCCCTCTTACGCAATTCCTGTCATCATAGCAGTTTCATCAGATTTAGTCCTTCTGTAAAGCTCTTCAGGACTGGAGTCACCAGCACCAAAATCATTTCAGTTGAGAGATTCAGATCCTCACTTCTTGAGCAGCCCTGCTGCCTCTCCTTGCCTTTAATGAGATTGGACTCGATGATCCGATGGGTCTCTTCCAACCTGGTGGTTCTATGATCCGATGAGTCTCTTCCAACCTGTTGATTCTCTGATTCCTGATGATCTACAGTATTTCCAATTGCATAATCAGCATGGGGCTTGGCAGGCCCTGCATTCAAATTTCTCGTTGTTGGATGCCTCCTTTTACCTTCCATACTTTTTTCTTCCTTTCAGCATTTCATTTGAACGGCTTCCATGTTAAATTTTGTTTCTTCAGGTTGTTAGGATTACAGAAGTGGTTTGAGTTCTTTTTTTTTTCCTTGCCTTTAACCGTGAACACTATTTGACCTGAATTTGATTTTGTTCTCATTCCAGGTTTATGTGTTGAAACGACCACATGTGGACGAGTTTCTTCAGAGGATGGGAGAGCTCTTCGAATGTGTACTCTTCACAGCCAGTTTAGCCAAGGTTTGTTCCTCTCTTCACCTCGTTAGGTCTTTACGGTGCTGGTCAGTGGACTTTTGGTTGGGTTTTTCTATGGATAATTATTTCCACAGATGGTACTGTCTTAATTTTTTTTTTTCCCCTTCTTTTCTGCTTCTTTGTCTGACAGTGTGTACTTTGTCTGCTAGTGTGTGGGTAAGTGTTTCCATGGTAACACCATCACATATGGGCTTGTCTCATAGTGTAGCCTCCATGCATTGCTCATAATGCCAATATGAAAGGCTTACAAGTTACCATGGTTATAGCAAGAAATTAGAACAAAATAGCGTGTGAGTAAAGCAGCACCTTGAAGCTGGGCATGAAATAAAATACACTCTACTTAACACTTCTCTGTGTGATTAAGAGCGATTCAGAAATTTACTGCATTGGAAAATTGGGAACACGTTTTTTTGGCTCTGTCGAGATGCGGTCGCAATCTGGGGCTGGAAAAAGAAAACATTTTGTGAAGCTGGAAGCATCAACGGGAATATTTTGTGCCCTGTGGTCTCCAGTAGCTGTAGCGCCTTGTAGGTAGTTTTGTGGTAGACATTGCACTAGTAGACATCTCGAGTTCTTCGCTTCTTTCAGTGTGTTGCATTCGTGGTGTCTTGTTTGTGTAATTATATTTATTTCTAAATAATACTCTAGCATAGTAAGTTTTTACTCCACCCTAAGGTAGAGGTGGTTAGGTGGAACCCCCTTTAATCTGCTTTATCAGTGGACTCTTCCCTGTGCTCTTGTTTACCATATCTTCTTCAACCACATTGTGAAAATCCTAAATAACAGGAGAATTTCACACTGCACTTAGTTGTGCAGCAGTTCCCATAGTTGAGCTCATTTATTCCAACTTGAGTTTTCTTCCTCGATTTAAAGTAAAGTTCAACCAGAACTCCAGGCCTGCAAAAAATAAGTTATAATTGCTTATTTATTACATGACTACTTCATTTTCTGTTCTAGTTGGATGCTTTTCCTTGAACAGTTTGTTGGATTTGAAGCTGTGCCTCACTTAAAGTATTACCTTATATATAAATGAGAATTTCCCAGTTTTGTACGTGTGGGTTTTTCTAATAAAAAATTTGTTTGATCTCTGTGGCCCAATTATACAATTTGGTACTTTTACGTTTCTTATTGACCCAGTCACTCCAAGGGCATCATTTGAAAAAGCTGCAGCAAACTCTGATACGTTCGTTGCGGTTTGTCTTGAGAGGCACATGGAAATTAATTAGCTGTGGAAATGGCTTCG
Organism: Coccyzus lansbergi; assembly: GCA_033558105.1. Lineage (NCBI taxonomy): Eukaryota > Metazoa > Chordata > Aves > Cuculiformes > Coccyzidae > Coccyzus > Coccyzus lansbergi. Next base: position 86,612 of record JAUMJK010000932.1, read on the forward strand.
TATGGATTTTCTGTTAGCATTGGCTGGTTTTATGGGAATATTAGGTGAGGTCTTTGGATCCGTCAACTTCTAGGTAACTCCAAGGGTAACTGGAAGTTGGCCCTAAGAATAAAACCTAATCAATAAATCACGGCAGACATTAGAGTGCGAGTTAACCTTCCATAGAAAGCTAACTGTCCTACTTTTCTCTTATCTCTCCCTTAATCACTTCAGGTTTCCAGGCATGTAAGTTAATTAACAACGAGCAGGGAGGAAAATGAAGAAAGGGTATTTCTATCTGAAATGATTTTGTGTGCCTTCGTTGTACAGTTCTGTGTATCAGCCTTATCTGCACGTTGCTAACTTCGCGTCTCTACCTTCTGTTTTTAAGTACGCAGACCCAGTAGCCGACTTACTGGATCGCTGGGGTGTGTTCAGGGCAAGGCTCTTTAGAGAATCCTGTGTTTTCCACCGAGGAAATTACGTGAAGGACCTGAGTCGTCTGGGACGGGAGCTGAGTAAAGTTATTATAGTGGATAATTCTCCTGCATCTTACATCTTCCATCCTGAAAATGCAGTAAGTATTCTTTAGTATTTGAAGTACTTAAGCGTAAGTGGCCTCTTCTCCCAAGTGACAGGGGACAGGACAAGAGGGAATGGCCTCAAGCTCCACTAGGGGAGATTTAGGCTGGAGATTAGGAGGAAGTTTTTCACACAGAGGGTCATTGGGCATTGGAATAGGCTGCCCAGGGAGGTGGTTGAGTCACCTTCCCTGGAGGTGTTTAAGGGACGGGTGGATGAGGTGCTGAGGGACACGGGCTAGTGTTTGATAGGAATGGTTGGACTAGAAGATCCGATGGGTCCCTTCCAACCTGGTTGTTCTGTGATTCTATAACTCTGTCTCTCTACTTTCTGACTCAGAAAATAGCCTTTCAGGATGCCAACTTGTCTTAGTTTCTGCGTTTTCTGCAGGTAGGTTCTGCTATTCACTGCCAAATGGTGAACAACTAGAGCAAAGTGATCTTGACAGCGTGTCAGTCGTGACTGTTCATCTGCTTCAGGTTTAGCTTTTGGCATCGAACCCCATCAGTTCTGAGAAATGCCAAGTGGTGTAGAACCTGAAGAACTAACCTAGCTCTAAAAAGCAGAGCTGCCCTCCAGCGTAGTTTTTCTTCTGGAGCTTGGGAGCTGGGCTCTTCTCCCAAGGGACAGGGGACAGGACAAGAGGGAATGGCCTCAAGCTCCGCCAGGGGAGATTTAGGCTAGAGATTAGGAGGAAGTTTTTCACAGAAAGGGTCATTGGGCATAGGAATAGGCTGCCCAGGGAGGTGGTTGATTCCCCTTCCCTGGAGGTGTTTAAGGGACAGGTGGACGAGGTGCTGAGGGACATGGTTTAGAGTATGATAGGAATGATTGGACTTGATGATCCGATGGGTCTCTTCTAACCTGGTGATTCTATGATTCTTTGGAGTGGTGATTGCAGACAGAATGGTTTGCTTGGTACTCCATCTTTCTTCCTTGAGAGAATGCAAATATTTATTATACAAGATAATTAATGCTTTACTGGTTGCTGTCTGAGTTCTGTGTTTGTAGCTAAGCAGAAGAAAAAAAAATCAAGGTCTTGTTGTGTTGTTAGGCTTCTTCGAGTATTTTGGTTATAACTCGCTTCAGGATTAGAAATGTTAGTCGACGAGTTCATCGGGTTTTTAGGAATGAGGATAAAAGGCAGCAGATAAAAGGGGGAATAATTAGGAGCGATGGAGTTTTCCACTGTGCGTTTCCTACCAGCTCCAGTCGCTGTGATGGGATGGGCTGGCGCTCGCTCCACCCATTGCTCCTGTCCCTCCAGATGTTCACATCTGGTTTGTAGCTGCCAGGACGGAAAGCTGGAACTCCCCTACATGTTTCCTTTGATGTATTTCGGTTGCCTTTTTCATGAACTGTTCAAATTAATGTATGAAATTTTTATCAGGAGCACTGTTTTCTATAGTCCTCCCTCTCCCTCTCCTTAAAGTTCAGCTCTTAATCTCGCAACAGTCAGCTTTTAAATTCAGGTTTTAAGACTGATGCCTTGAGTGATCGGGTAAAAAACATTTTTTCTGGTTGGTGCCACACGTGGTTTCAAGTTGCTATTTATAATAACCGGGAGCTGGAGCTCTAATTTCCGTTCGTGATTAAAATTAAAAAAAAAAAAAAAAAACTGATCCAGATCGTCGCTTGGTGTCTCGGAATTCAGTGCCAAGAAAATAATGAGCTGTAGAAATTTGGGGGATGAAATGAAGGGCCTTGTCAGAGTGGTTTAATCATGGCTAGGAAAGTGGTGCGAGCTGAGATTTGAGTCTCTCCAGAAACCAGAGCTCGTAACGAGATCCAAGATCGTCTTTTAAAGACCTTGGTGAACTACCATAGTGAAGGCACACGGAGCCAAATGTCGGGTCCTGCGCTTGGGGCACAACAACCCTATGCAGAGCTACAGACTGTGAGAAGCCTGGCTGGAAACTGCCAGGAGGAGAGGGACCTGGGGGTGGTGGTCGACAGCGACTGACCATGAGCCAGCAGTGTGCCCAGGTGGCCAAGAAGGCCAAGGGCATCTTGGCTTGGATCAGAAAGGGTGTGACCAGCAGGGCCAGGGAGGCTCTTCTCCCTCTGTACTCGGCACTGGTGAGGCTGCTCCTTGAATCCTGTGTTGAGTTGTGGGCCCCTCAGCACAAGAAGGTTGTTGAGGCTCTGGAGCGAGTCCAGAGAAGAGCCACGAAGCTGGTAAAGGGTCTGGAGAACAGGCCTTATGATGAGCGTCTGAGAGAGCTGGGGGTGTTTATCCTGGAGAAGAGGAGGCTGAGAGGAGACCTCATTACTCTCTCCAACTACCTGAAAGGAGGTTGTAGAGAGGAGGGAGCTTAAGACCATTCCCTCTCGTCCTGTCCCCTGTCCCTTGGGAGAAGAGCCCAGCTCCCTCCTCTCTACAACCTCCTTTTAGGTAGTTGTAGAGAGCAATGAGGTCTCCTCTCAGCCTCCTCTTCAATAGACTAAACACCCCCAGCTCTCTCAGCCCTTCCTCATAAGACCTGATATCTCCACAGACAAACCCACGTTCTCCGCACCATGAACTCCTCTTAACGCGTGTTGGTTGCTTTGTTTCAGGTGCCTGTGCAGTCCTGGTTTGATGACATGACAGACACAGAGCTGCTAGACCTTATTCCTTTCTTTGAAGGACTAAGCAAAGAGGAAGAAGTTTACAGTATGCTCCATAAACTCTGCAACAGGTAGCCCTTGAGTTCTGACTGACTTCTGCTACTCGATTGCAGTCGCCAGAGGCTCTCGTCTCCAACTTTTTCAGCTCTTTCAAATGTAAGTTTTTGGGGAGGTCACCCCTGTCAGAAGTGCTACTCCTCGATCTTCCTGTTACGTTGGACACAAAGGACAATCATAAGTGATGCTCTTAAGCCTTCAGAAACCTGACTCCTAAGGTCACGTGTTCAGACTACTTTTTTTAAAGGAAAAAAAAAAAAAAAAACCACAAACAAAATAAAGAAGCTATTTTAAATGGGACTCTTTTAATGAATTTCATAAATGGACATCTTTTACTGGATCAGCTTTTCTTAAAACATGCCAAAAAAAAAAAAAAGAAGCTTGTATTTCAGCAGTTGAATTTCTCTCCCTTTCTTCCCCTCCCACTATGCAGACGATTTTCCCCTCCTGCTTAGAGCAGTTGACCTGACTCTGATTTTTTTTTTTCTTACCGAATGAAGTGCCTTTTTGAATGTTATTTTAAGATAAAAATTCATTTTTGTATAAGGCGTATTTCCAGACATCTTTTAGTCTTGTATTGTCTAAATGCTTTAAAAGGAAAAAAAAAAAAAAAAAAGAATTTATAGAGCACTGTAATATATAACAAAGGAAGAAGTTCAAAGGAAGATGCTGGGTTCCTGTCTCCGCAGTGACATCGAGTCGTGTTCCGTTTTTGTCATGCTCAGAAGGTTTAAGCACGGGAGGGATGATTTGGGCTAATTACGTGGTGTTTTCGCTGATGTGATTTTTTTTTGGGGGGGAGGGGGGGGGCACAGTTCTGAACATATCTGCAGTTGTTTGATTGTTGGGGAGTGATGGACTCGAGCGAACGAGGTGGCTCATAGATCTAAAGCACCTTTTATTCTAAACAGATGTAAGTTCTATCGTCTCTGCTTACGCACAACTGCCATGCCTCTCATTTTTTTTTTTGGTGTTTTTTTTGGAAAAATCATTATCTTGGGGGAATAGGGAGGAGATCTATTTATTAGTTTAAGATTCTTTTTCTTAAGAAAAATACCCGTCTGGGTAAGCTGGATCTGTATTGAGCTGTTAGGAGTACTTTTTTTCTTTTAATTGCTGCTACTGTCTACTCACCAAATGGAGTTGACCATCGGCTGTTATACTGTTTTTGCCACTGTGCCTGTGCTATCAAACATTTTCTGTAAAAGCTGCAAACTTGGGCAATAAATAAAAACGCAGGCTCCGTAACCCACCCCCCTACAGATCGATCCTCGGTATCCGATAAACCAGAGAACTCAGTTAAAGGTGACCTGCAAAGGAATCTTAGATTTTTTTTTTTTTTTCAATTGGGATGAAGCTTTTCCCTTTGTTCTATGATTCTGTGATTCTTTGATAGATAAAATTGCAAGAAGGATTTTTTGCCCACGTCTCTGTTTCATGTTTCTCCTTCCTCCAAGTGTAAGGTACAGATCGAGAGCTTCGCCAAATCTTGCTAGAAGGGCAGAAGTTAACTAGCTTAGGCTTAAAAAAGGGTCCTCTAGCTTTAGAGGTGGGGAAGTCTCATCTCTAGCTTTAGAGGTGGCTAAGTCTCATCTCTAGCTTTAGAGGTGGCTAAGTCTCATCTCTGGCTTTAGAGGTGGCTAAGTCTCATCTCTAGCTTTAGAGGTGGGGAAGTCTCATCTCCAGCTTTAGAGGTGGCTAAGTCTCATCTCTAGCTTTAGAGGTGGCTAAGTCTCATCTCTAGCTTTAGAGGTGGCTAAGTCTCATCTCTAGCTTTAGAGGTGGCTAAGTCTCATCTCTAGCTTTAGAGGTGGGGAAGTCTCATCTCTAGCTTTAGAGGTGGGGAAGTCTCATCTCTAGCTTTAGAGGTGGCTAAGTCTCATCTCTAGCTTTAGAGGTGGGGAAGTCTCATCTCTAGCTTTAGAGGTGGCTAAGTCTCATCTCTAGCTTTAGAGGTGGCTAAGTCTCATCTCTAGCTTTAGAGGTGAGTAAATCTCATCTCTGAATTGGAGAACCTGCTTAGCATCCTCCATAGTCCCATGAGTACCCATTCAAAAGAAGAACTTTTAAATATTTTGAACCTGTGAAGAACAAGGCACACTTTTTATTTTTTACCTCCTTTCCAGCGTCGCCTTTCAATCCCTTTCTGTGCCAGAAATCTCCAAAAATAAAAATTACAGCTCTGTTTAGCTGTCATCAGAGAAAAATAAAAATGGAATAGTTGGTGCTTCTCGTTAGCCTAGTGCTAAGTTCCGAATTCACATCCCTTTGCCTTTTCGGTGTTTCCTCCAAGTCTTGACGACTTGGGAAAAATTAAAAAATTTGTTTGCGATGGACTCGGATGGTCATCCTGGTCCTACCGCATCGGTCAAGCAGCTTAACAAATCCATTCGTAGAAGGGGCGGAGCAGCCTCCACAGGCAGTGAGGAGATGGTCGTAGGTGCAGTATAAAAGCCAGAGGTGACTTACCCCCCTGGCCAGTGCAGCTGTGCTCCAGCTGTTTGCCAGGCCTGGTCGTGAGGGATGTTCGAGTCCTGTGACACTCGTGAGTCTGTTCGGCATCACCCTTTTCTTTTCTTACCAGCTGGCGTTACCTTAGTACTGTATAACTCTGTGCCACAACAAAAAAAAACTGTCGCGTTTTAAGGCCTTCGTGGCTTGGAAAATGTCAAAAAAAAAGTAAAAAAAGACGTATGGATTCTGGTTAGTCCATTAACGTTTACTTTCCGTTGAAGATGGTTTAATTTTGTATCTGACGTCGGAGTAATGAAACCGTAAAGCTGCCAAAAAAAAAGTTGTTCTCTGAGCAGTATTTTCAACTGGGTTTGGGAGCTCCCGGGCTTTTCAGACCCAGTTTGCAGGGAAGTATTCAGGGTGTAGTTAGATGTGCAGGTATGATAGGAATGGCTGAAAAAAAAAAACAAAACAAAAAAAACCAAATTCAAAGATTTTTCTCACTAGCATTAGACCAAACAATCTTCCAATTAGACAATAACTAACCCCACTGAGGCCCATTGAACCCATTGAACGGTTGGGACCTCTGCTCTGGGAGACGAACCACGTCGTCCGTGTCCGTTTAGGAGAGCAGCGATTTCACGAACCAGTTGCCTTAAGTCTGTGAATGAATGTTGATGATTAAAGTGTCTTGTATTGTTTTTTTTTAAAATCCGCGGAGAATGGACAATTGAACTTCTGCACCAGCTGCTGGAAGAACGGGTCTGAGGTTCTGTACAACTGGGCTTGTTCTGTGTTTATTTTAGGCTCTCGAAATCCAAAAATTTTTTAAAAAAATTATTTTAATTAAATATACAGCATTAAAGTGACATTTGCTGACAATACAAAGGCAAAACGCTTACTAGCAGAGATCAAAAATGTCGCTATGTTAAGAGTGTTTTTTCCATAACTTCTGATTATTTTGATAGGAATGGTTGGACTCGATGATCCGATGGGTCTCGTCCAACCTGGTTGTTCCATGTTCTATGATTCTATGATTAATTTCGTTTTTCCCATTGAAATAAAACTCGGGCTGCTCTGCAGTCAGGTTTGGGCTCCCCTGGGTGTTCAGATTTGGCCAAGGGGATCAGATTCTTTGAGTTGATGACGTTAACGCGCTCATCATACTTGAAATTTCAAGTTGTAAGAACTCGCCGACATCCATAGACTTAGAGTTTCTAGATTTTAACAAAGCAATATAGTTCTGTCCATAAAGCCGGAGAAAGGAGCAGAATGTTTGTTAAAAAAAAAAAAAATCACAATACGGGTATTTGATTCTATTTTAAATACAAGATTTTAAACTGTAAACCAAGAAAAAAGTGGTTATTTCCTGTATCTCTTGCAGATTTTGAAGGGATTGCAGGTCACCGGGGCTGTTGTAAACCCTGGATTTTAGTTGTTTCTGGATATTATAGAAGTGTTAAAAGCGTCTTTTCCAACTTGGCCATTTCCGCTAATGAAACGCTGCCTGGCCCGAAGTTCCGTTGTCCGTTTTCACGTTGGGTTAAAGAAAAAAAAAAAAAAGGGTTTGTTGCCTGTCGAGGTATTTTTAAATTTAACTGTAAAGACAGAATGCCTTCCAGGCTTGAAATTCAGCTGAAGTGTTAGGATTCAATTGCCATTTGTAAACCAGGGCTGTGCGCGGAGTTGTCGTTCACCGGAGTTCTTGTTAACCGGAGTTGTCGTTCACCGGAGATCTCGTTCACCGGAGATCTCGTTAACCGCCGGGAAGCACTGCAGGGTCTGGACGGCAGGTCGGAGCGAACGTCCCATCTTGCAGTGTTCGTTTGGGTAGCTCTGGAAGAACAATCTGTCTATTTGTGTCGCCCTTTGATCTTCTTTTAAGCAGCAAAGTTTTAGGCGGAAGAGACTCAACACCTGGAAGAGGTTGATGGGTGTCCACGATCCCTTTATCATGATTTGATTCGACCGACTGGGGACAAGAAAGGATGGAACTGACACCGGCGCCTGCTGATGGTGCAGATTTTGAAATGTCCATGTAAAAAAAAAAAAAAAATCTGTAGCTCTATTAATTTCCGAACACGTAATATTATGTTTTACAGATTCTTCTTTTTTTTTTTTTTCGACTAATAAAAGACAGAACCGCACAGCCCTGTTTGTAAAACAAAACCAAGTTTGTGCCTCTGATTTCCAAGGTGCTGTGAGGATGTTTAACCGCTGTGTGTGGGGCGAGGAGGGGCAGGCGTGGGGCAGCCGCTTCGAAATCTTCGGGCTAACTATGCAAAACCAGCTGTCACTTCTCCGTTTCTTTCACATTACGTTGTAAAAAAAATCCAGCTGAACTTTCCTTCTTTCTTGTTAAATTGAGGACTTCTCACCGGAGGAGTAAGCGATGGAAAATGTTTCTTTCTTTCTTTGATTTCTTTATTTTTTTTTTCCCTAATAATGGAGCTGTTTACACTTTAATGCAATGAACAATCCAGCGATACTTGAGAAACACTACGGATACCGTGTGAGTGTTTTCAGGAGAGAGAAGTGTTGTCAATCAGGTATTGAATGGTTTCTTTACTGTCACAAATAAAAACTTTTAACAATTGTAGCTCCTTGTGCATGTAATGCTTCTCCGGGAAACGGAATTTTGCTCTCTTCAGCGACAGGCACCACCCTGATCTGGCAGGGGTTTCATTCCTGCTCGTGAGCATCCGTGAGGGACAGTAAATCATCCCTCTCCTCCCCTCTCCTCTTTTTAAGTCATACAGAGGGGTCCTCAGTGCCTGCCCCGACACCTGCTTGTGCAAACAGAGCTGCTGAACTGCTGCTGAACTCTGCTACATAAATTGGTGGCGACTCCGGCAGATGTTGCAGCTATTTACATCTCTCGGATGAGATCATGCAATAATTTGTTCGAGTCTCGGAGCTGCGTGACTCCTTTTGAAGGGCTGACTTCAGCGACGTGAATAGCTGCTCTTAACGTCGCTGCCACGTCCAGATGAATATCTGAATCGAACACTTTATTTGGTTGGAAGGTCTATTTTGGAGCTTTTTTTCTCCGACACAGTAAGTCTTAGGCAGAACCTTCCTTTCTAGGAAAAGGCACATATTATTAATTCTTCGATAGGAATGGTTGGACTCAGTGATCCGATGGGTCCCTTTCAACCTGGTTGGTCTATGATTCTGTGATTCTAATTCTTCATGAGCAGAACACCTCAGGCCAGTTAGAATAAGCAGCTGGCTCAAGATAGCACATTAATTGCAATTAAATATACCAGTTAGTTATTCCTGTGATGGGTTGGGGTGACCCAGGCTGCCTTTACCTTGTACGGGTGGGTTGGGGGCTTTGATTTTAGTCTTCTTGGATTCTTTTTTTGAGGTCCTGAGGGACATGGTTTAGTGTTTGACAGGAATGGTTGGACTCGATGATCCGATGGGTCTCTTCCAACCTGGTTGTTCTATGATTCTGTGATTCTAATTTAACCAATCTCCTTAGCTGCTGCTTAAGAGAAAGATGCTTTGCTTTCACTCGGTCAAACCAGCATTTCAAAATTCATAAACCAGCTCATTGATAGTGGCAAGAAAGATCCCTTTGTTCTATCCCAGCTTATTGGAAGTGTTTGAAAATGGAATACGCTGTAGTCTCTATCAGTCTCTTTAGTCTATAGCAGTATATGCTTTCCAGTCTTTTTTTTTTTTTTTTTTTTCCTTTTTTTATTATGCTCTGACTCGGAAGGAGAAGCAGCTGCTCTGAAATTCCCTGCGAGAGGGGCTGGGGCTCCCTCTGCAAGGAGTGGGCTGCGGCTCCAGGGGATTCCGCAATCTCCAGCAGTTTTCCTGGCAAGAACCTTTCGCCATCCAGACTTCCCACCAACCCAGCTCTGCTGGCAGGAGACCAGGCAGAGTTCTGGACTCCTCTCTTTGGTTCTGCTGGAAAAATACACGATCCTTGGGTAATATATTGGTTTGGACAGGTTGGCAAACTCCAACTTGAAGAACTTCCAGGCGTGTTTTGTCTCAATCCCAAGTGACAGGGGACAGGACAAGAGGGAATGGCCTCAAGCTCCGCCAGGGGAGATTTAGGCTGGAGATTAGGAGGAAGTTTTTCCCAGAAAGGGTCATTGGGCATTGGAATAGGCTGCCCAGGGAGGTGGTTGATTCACCTTCCCTGGAGGTGTTGAAGGCACGAGTGGACGAGGTGCTGAGGGACATGGTTTAGTGTTTGATAGGAATGGTTGGACTCCATGATCCTGTGGGTCTCTTCCAACCTGGTGATCCTATGATTCCTTTGATTCTATGATTCCTATGAATCAGTCTCCGGTGCCATTTTGAAAGGAGCTGTGCTGAGGAGCAGGTTGTCCTCAAGCACCTAATGCCACATTCGGCTGATTTACACTGGATTTTAATGGCGCGTTCTAGGTTTACAGTTGGACTTGCTGCTCTTGGAGGTCTTTTCCAACCTAAACAGTTCTGTGATTGTGTGATCTGCCTTTCTGAAGCACAGGACTTTGGTCTTGGCTCAGGAAAGCAGGTCTGTGTCTGCCATCGCACACCTTCCCCGAGAGCGTTTTTAAAAAGGTTGGATTTGGTCGTTGCCTAACTCAGCAGAAAACTGAATTTTGGAGGTGAAACTGCGTCGGTTTGGCTGTAGCCCTGGCCCTCGCTGACCCCTGAGCAGCCCTTCTCCCTCCCACTGGGCTGCTCTGTGCAACTGGCAATCAGTTCATTTTGCAACTGCCTTTTAATTTAGTGATGTCGACACATTTGATCGGGATGTGAATTGCAGGAAAACGCTGGACAAAGAAATGAAGCCCAGTTGGCCCCCACCAGCCAGAGCAGCCGTCTCGGGCTGGATTCCAGCTTGGACAAGGCTGTTGCTACTTGAAGACCAACAGAGGAGTCACCATTAAGCCTGAAACCTGTCACCTCCCCCCAGGAGCTCCTAGATAAGGAGGTCTTATCATTTCGTTCATCCAAACACAACCGACACCACCATTTAAATAAATATTGCACTGAGGGAGTCTCAGGGTGGTGGGAGGAATCATAGCATCATAGAACAACCAGGTTGGATGAGACCCATCGGGTCATCGAGTCCAACCATTCCTATCAAACACTTAACCATGTCCCACAGGAGTTTCTGCTTTGACAAGGGGTTTGATTTCTTTGTTAGATTTTATGATGAAAACAAAATCTCTTTGCAGCTTAATGCTTGTGATTGCTTTTCATCCTTTGATTCAGTTCGGCGAACTTGGGTTTCATCCTTTTTAAAGCATAGAGTTAAGGTCCAGCCCCAGAAATCCCCCTCGCCCTCCATGTGCCATTCTCCTTGGGAGGAGGAAGCAAAGACTTTATAGAATTGGGCCACAGAGTTCTTGTCCCATCCCTGTCCCAACTCTTTGGACTTGCTCGGCTTTAATAAACATGAACATGAGCCAGCAGTGTGCCCAGGTGGCCAAGGAGGCCAATGGCATCCTGCCTTGGATCAGAAATGGTGTGACCAGCAGGGCCAGGGAGGTTATTCTCCCTCTGGACTCAGCACTGGTGAGGCCGCTCCTTGAATCCTGTGTTCAGTTGTGGGCCCCTCAGCACAAGAAGGATGTTGAGGCTCTGGAGCGAGTCCAGAGAAGAGCAACGAAGCTGATGAAGGGGTTGGAGAACAGGCCTTATGAGGAGCGGCTGAGAGAGCTGGGGGTGTTTATCCTGGAGAAGAGGAGGCTGAGGGGAGACCTCATTACTCTCTACAACTGCCTGAAAGGAGGTTGTGAAGAGGAGGGAGCTGGGCTCTTCTCCCAAGTGACAGGGGACAGGACAAGAGGGAATGGCCTCAAGCTCTACCAGGGGAGGTTCAGGCTAGACAATTAGGAAAAAAAATTTCATAGAAAGGGTCACTGGGCACTGGCAGAGGCTGCCCAGGGAGGTGGTTGATTCCCCTTCCCTGGAGGTGTTTAAGGGACGGGTGGACAAGGTGCTGAGGGACAATGGTTTAATGTTCGATAGGAATGGTTGGACTCGATGATCCGGTGGGTCTCTTCCAACCTGGTGATTCTGTGATTCCATGATTCTATGAAGTATTTGGGATGATGATGGTTGCAGTAGGGAAATGGACTGTCGCATCTTGGAGATGAGGATGAGATGGCAGAAAGGATCTAGGGGCCGTCTAGGGTGACTGTGGCGCTAGAGAGTGGTGAACGAAGCTGGAGCATGGTCTGGCGATGGGTGCACTTGGCTTTTATAAATCCACGATCAACGTTGTATGAAAATGGAAGAGGGTTTTAAAGGCTTGGGCCATGCAGGGCTTGGTCACACCACGAGATGGTGCAGCTGTGCAGCTTTGGCTTTTAAAGGCGCCGTGAAGGAAATTTCAAAGACCTTGTCGCGATTAAAAACATCACTGCAGCTTCAGGACCTGAATCTCCTGCCAGGGTTTCCCTTCCCAGCTTGGCAGATAAGGGTCTTTCTTCAGCTCAAAGTCTCTCAGCATTTACGAGGCAATTTCTTCGTTTGCCCAATGAATGTTGAGTTTCCTTTGTGAAATAGAATCATAGAATGGTTTGGGTTAGAAGGGTCCTTAAAGATCATCCAGTTCCAACCCCTCTGCCATGGGCAGGGACACCTCCCACTGGACCAGGTTAGAATCATAGAATCATAGAACAACCAGGTTGGAAGAGACCCATAGGATCATTGAGTCCAATCATTCCTATCAAACAGTAAACCATGTTCCTTAGGACCACATCTACCTGTGCCTTAAACACCTCCAGGGAAGGGGGATCAACCACCTCCCTGGGCAGCCTATTCCAATGCCCAATGACCCTTTCTGGGAAAAACTTCCTCCTCATCTCCAGCCTAAATCTCCCCTGGCGGAGCTTGAGGCCATTCCCTCTCGTCCTGTCCCCTGTCCCTTGGGAGAGGAGCCCAGCTCCCTCCTCTCCACAACCTCCTCTCAGGTAGTTGTAGAGAGCAATGAGGTCTCCTCTCAGCCTCCTCTTCTCCAGGATAAACACCCCCAGCTCCCTCAGCCACTCCTCACAGGGCCTGTTCTCTCCAGGTCGTCCAAGGTCCATCCAATGTGGCCCTGAACACCCCCAGGGATGGGGCAGTGACCTCTTCTGGTGTCTCCCCTTTCTCTTTGTGACGAATTTCTAGTCTAACTCTGCCCCCTTCCAATTTAAACCCATTCCCCCTTGTCCTGTCCATCCATGCCCTTGTAAATAGTCCCTCCCCAGCTTTCTTGTACACCTGTTTCAGGCACTAGAAATCATAGAATCATAGAACAACCAGGTTGGAAGAGACCCATCGGATCTTCTAGTCCAACCATTCCTATCAAACACTAAACCAAGTCCCTCAAGACCAACGCTGTCTCTACAACCATCTCCAGGGCAGGCAATTGTTTGTGACGATTTTAGCTCCTGATTATTTTTTTTTTCTTCCGTGAAAATGCAGAATCGTGCAGTCAGCGCATGAAAAATAAAGAGGGGAGTACGTACTTCATGTTATGGCTTAGATTTTTGGGTTGGATGTTTGCAAAGAACTATGTGACTAATGATGTTGTAATTCATAGAATGTACCTTTAGTGTATAGTGAGCAGATGTGGTGGGAAAGATGCTTTTTTCTCTGCAAAATAAATAGAAAAAATATGGAAACTAGGCTAAGTGATGTGTGTATGGGGTTGTTTATCCTGGAGAAGAGGAGGCTGAGAGGAGACCTCATTGCTCTCTCCAACTCCCTGAAAGGAGGTTGTGGAGAGGAGGGAGCTGGGCTCTTCTCCCAAGGGACAGGGGACAGGACGAGAGGGCATGACCTCAAGTTCCACCAGGGGAGATTTAGGCTGGAGATGAGGAGGAAGTTTTTCCCAGAAAGGGTCATTGGGCATTGGAATAGGCTGCCCAGGGAGGTGCTTGATTCACCTTCCCTGGAGTTGTTTAAGGGACGGGTAGATGAGGTCCTGAGGGACATGGGTTAGTGTTTGATAGGAATGGTTCGACTTGATGATCTTCCAACCCGGTGATTATATGATTCTATGATTCTATGAAATAATGGAGTCGCTACACCTTCCCTGGTGTGCTAAACACTTTTTTCCTCCAAAAGTTTTGCTGCTAACCTTTCTTTCTTTTGAAAATGAAGCCGTTCAGAATCGTTGGGGATTTGGCTGAAGGGCTGTGGACAAATGTTAACTCTCCAGGAGGCAGGGGGGGAAAAAGATGAAGAAAGCAAGTGGTGCCAAGCTGGCAGGTGTGTAACAAGGCCTGGCTCTTTGTGTCCCTTCCCCTTCCAGTGCAATGAGCCGTGCACAAGGCATGAGGTGAGAAGGGGCAGCAGTCGGTGAGGGGAAGGCCTGAGCCTGCGCCAGAAAGGCTGCATCTGCCCGGGAATGGACCAAACCTGGGGGATGGTGTCTCCCCCTTAGTGCATCAACTGATTCACGTGTGCCCAACCATCCTGTTTGCTGCAAGAGGGTGGCTTTGCAACCCATAAGCATCTCTTGCAGCCCATCAGCGTCATCCTGGCTTGGATCAGAAACGGTGTGACCAGCAGGACCAGGGAGGTTATTCTCCCTCTGGACTCAGCACTGGTGAGACCAAACCTCAAATATTGGGGTCAGTTCTGGGCCCCTCAGCACAAGAAGGATGTTGAGGCTCTGGAGCGAGTCCAGAGAAGAGCAACAAAGCTGGGGAAGGGGCTAGAGAAGAAGAGGAACGGCTGAGAGAGCTGGGGGTGTTCAGCCTGGAGAAGAGGAAAGGTTTTATGCTACTACCTCCTTTCAGGTAGCTGTAGAGAGTAATGAGGTCTCCTCTCAGCCTCCTCCTCTTCTCCAGGCTTTAGGAGTTGAAGGGGTGTGAGGAGAAACCATACAAGCTGCTGAGATCTGGCACCTGCCGGCAGAGCCAAGAGCATGTCTACAGGGCTCTGGGTTGAGCAGGTAGTCAGAGCTGGGGCCAGCCCAGGGGCCGACTATTGTTTGCAGAAATGCAGCTCTGCTTGTGCCAACCAGGAAGGAGTAAGAAAAATCAGTCACCTTAAAGGCTGAGAAATTGTCATTGTGCCAAACATTCCCCTCCCTATTTTTCATGGTCCCCAGAGGGGGTAGAGGACCATCTGTGGCTGATGTATGTGCTTGGTACATTACCTCCACACACCACGTTGCTGTGAGGAGATCCAATATCGCTGCTGCAAGCACGAGAAGGGCACAGATGCTCATCACAATCTTGGTTCAGCTGATGAACGAAGATCAGGTACTTTGCTGGGTGCTCTCTGCATTTCTCTTCGTGGGCTGTGGCCGTCTGTGCATCATAGAATCACAGAATCATAGAACAACCAGGTTGGAAGAGACCCATCGGATCTTCAAGTCCAACCATTCCTATCAAACACTAAACCATGTCCTTCAGCTTCTCGTCCACCCGTCCCTTAAACACCTCCCAGCTCCCTCCTCTCTACAACCTCCTTTCAGGTAGTTGTAGAGATTGACGAGATCTCCTCTCAGCCTCCTCTTCTCTAGGATAAACACCCCCAGTTCTCTCAGCCACTCCTCATAAGGCCTGTTCTCCAGCCCCTTCACCAGCCTCATTGCTCTTCTCTGGACTCACTCCAGAGCCTCAACATCCTTCTTGTGCTGAGGGGCCCAGAACTGGACACAGGATTCAAGGAGCGGCCTCACCAGTGCCGAGTCCATAGGGAGAAGAACCTCCCTGGCCCTGCTGGTCACACCATTCCTGATCCAAGCCAGGATGACTTTGGCCTTCTTGGCCACCTGGGCACACTGCTGACTCATGTTCAGTCACTGTCAACCAACACCCCCAGGTCCTTCTCCTCCTGGCAGTTTTCCAGCCAGGCTTCTCCCAGTCTGTAGCTCTGCATAGGGTTGTTGTGCCCCAAGTGCAGGATCTGGCATTTGGCCGTGTTAAACCTCATCCCATTGGACTCAGCCCATGGATCCAGCCTGTTTAGGTCCCTTTGCAGAGCCTCCCTACCCTCCAGCAGATCATCCTACCCTCCAGCAGATGATATTGAGATGCCAGGAGCACCCTCATGAATGTGATTTTTGTCCATGTCCTCTCACACGTGGACTTTCTGGCCATGTTTACATGGGATTTGCCTTGCCTGGCATCTGAAGCTTTGCTCCTGCTGCAAACAGGGAGGACAAGGGTGACAATGAGCCTTGCCAGTGTTTGGAGGAGAAAAAGCAAGGCAGTTACGCCCCAAGGAGGAAGCAAGCCCTGGCCCTCCAGCAGGTCTGCTCTGCCCGTCTTTGGTTTTAGGATGTTTTCTCTCTCCAGCCAAGGATCTGGATGAGACCAGCACTCAGATCCTCTTTGCTCTGAGATTTACTAAGGAGGACTTTTCCAGGCTACATTCCTTCCACGCAGAGATTCAGCTCCAGAAGAGTGTTTTGGGAGAAGATCACAAATGATGCCTCCAGGGCTACATTCCTGGGCTGGTGGATGAATCATTTTCCAGTCCCACAAGGGAAAAGCCCATTTCCAAGGCACTGAAGGCCAAGAAGGGGTCACAGGAGGGGATGTGAACAGGATGGACTGGTTTCCAAGTTTCAGGGAGCGCATGAGTGAAGCTGAGGGAGAGCAGTTAGCACGGAGCGATGTGCCTGTTTGCACAGCTCTGCTGCTGGTGGCAGCTGCAGACTTCTTTCCTCAGCAGGAGGCTGGATGCAGCACAGGAGCTGCCGCCTGGATCACCTGCCTGGGGAGCAAAGGACCCACCATTTCAAAATAACTGCATTTTGTGTGGAGGAATATATACTTTTATACTTTTTTGCATGAAGGACTGACTGGCAGATGAAAGATTTCGCAGGAATATTTCTTGCTTTACCCAGAAAGCGGTGATTATTTAATCAAACCCCACACCCCAGCTTTGGAGTTTCAGCCAAACTCCAAAATACTTCAAATCTCTGATGATGCAGGCTTGAAGCTATTTCCTTACATGCCCTTTCTCCTAAACCAGCCTTCTCAGCAGGATTATTCTTCCCAAATTGCCTCTAACACCACTTTGCTGGGATGCTTTATATCTCACACTCCCTGAAAAGTAAAGCAGGAGCAGATGAGCATCCTTCTTGGCCACTGGGAGCTTTCGCAGCACTTGCTTTTGAAATGAGTCCAGGTGCATTTATGCCAGAAAATCCCAGCAGCAGATGGGAAACCTACAGAAATGGTCGGTGCCTTGCGGTCTCCGAGACTTTGGAGACATAGAATCATAGAATCATAGAACAACCAGGTTGGAAGAGACGCATCGGATCATCGAGTCCAACCATTCCTATCAAACACTAAACCATGTCCCTCAGGACCTCATCTACCTGTGCCTTAAACCTCTCCAGGGAAGGGGAATCAACCACTTCCCTGGGCAGCCTCTGCCACTACCCAGTGACCCTTTCCATGAAAAACTTCCTCCTAATCTCCAGCCTAAATTTCCTCTGGTGGAGCTCGAGGCCATTCCCTCTTGTCCTGTCCCCTGTCCCTTGGGAGAAGAGCCCAGCTCTCTCCTCTCCACAACCTCCTTTCAGGGAGTTGTAGAGAGCAATGAGGTCTCTCCTCAGCCTCCTCTTCTCCAGGATAAACACCCTCAGCTCTCTCAGCCGCTCCTCTTAGGACCTGTTCTCCAGCCCCTTCACCAGCTTTGTTGCTCTTCTCTGGACTCGCTCCAGAGCCTCAACATCCTTCTTGTGCTGAGGGGACCCTCCAGTACCTTGTGAGCCCTCGTGACTTCCGCACGGGTAGTCCCAGCTTTTCCTCACTGCCCTTTCTAACGCAGAGTTTCCTACAAGGCTGCTGAGGAACATGAAACAGTGACTACCTTTTCCTGTTCTAAAGGCAAAGAGACTCATAAACCAGTTGGATTTCCCACCCGGTTGACTGTCTTGGCAGATAACCTGTGTTTCACTTCCCTGTGGGTTAAGTGTCATCAGATCCTGAACCGCTTCATTTACTGAAGTGCTTCTGTACATTTATCAAACTGCTGGTCTGGCTGGAGGATGGAGGTGCCATTCTCTTTAATTACAGCTCTTTGTAATGATCTGATTTCTGCTTCATTAACATCACACAAGAGTTCTTGGGGGGTGTCTGCTCTAAAGCTGAAAAGGATATTAGAGAAGACAACCTACTATTGTGATGAATTACTCACTTGGCTACAACTCTTCTGTCTCCAGGATGGAGTCAATCCCCGTTTTGGAGGGTGGAATCCCTAAAAGTGGGTTGAGACCATACAAAACTGTGTCTACAACTACCTGAAAGGAGGTTGTAGAGAGGAGGGAGCTGGGCTCTTCTCCCAAGGGACAGGGGACAGGACAAGAGGGAATGGCCTCAAGCTCCACCAGGGGAGATTTAGGCTAGAGATTAGGAGGAAGTTTTTCATTGGAAGGGTCATTGGGCATTGGAACAGGCAGCCCAGGGAGGTGGTTGATTCCCCTTCCCTGGAGGTGTTTAAGGCACAGGTAGATGAGATGCTGAGGGACATGGTTTAGTGTTTAATAGGAATGGTTGGACTTGATAATCCGATGGGTCCCTTCCAACCTGGTGATTCTATGATTCTACGAAAACCGGTGCCTGTGCCATCCAGCCTGTCAGTGCATCAAATTCATTGTCTTAAAAAATACAGCAAGAAAGCTTCAGAGCTGCCAACCTTGTTATGAAGAAGCAGTTAAAAGAGAAAAAAAAAATTGATATTCTGGGAAGGTGAAATTTAGACAATGCAAAGCAGCCAGCAAAACTGATGCCCTTTGTTGCCTGAGGCTGAGTCACCACAGAGAGAGGAAAAACAGCTCTCCCCCAGCTCCCAGAGCCTGGATTTTCAGGAGAGCCTGGATGGTGTGGAATCAAATGAGACAAGGCTGCAGCCTTCAGAGAAGACAGAAGGAAACACAGTATTTGTATATGGTTTCTTTATCCCTCAGGCAATTGGAACTCAGATAACATAGAATCATAGAATCATAGAACAACCAGGTTGGAAGAGACCCATCGGATCATCGAGTCCAACCATTCCTATCAAACACTAACTCATGTCTCTCAGCACCTCGTCCACCCGTCCCTTAAACACCTCCAGGGAAGGTGAATCAACCCCCTCCCTGGGCAGCCTCTGCCAGTGCCCAATGACCCTTTCTGTGAGAATTTTTTTCCTAATGTCCAGCCTAAACCTCCCCTGGTGGTTCCGTTCACCTGAGCTCTTGCAAGAAAACAAGACATTAATCCCTCATTTCGCTTTACTTGTGGCGTGATTCTCATGAAATGCCAGTCCTAAAGAGCCTGGAGCTCAGGGGTTCCACTTCTGGGGTATGAGTCACACCTCCATGACCCAAGGGTTGATGAAAAGTGCCAGGAGGAGAGGGACCTGGGGGTATTGGTCGACAACCAACTGACCATGAGCCAGCAGTGTGCCCAGGGGGCCAAGAAGGCCAATGGCATCCTGGCTTGGATCAGAAATGGTGTGACCAGCAGGTCCAGGGTGGTTATTCTCCCACTGGACTCAGCACTGGTGAGGCTGCTCCTTGAATCCTGTGTTCAGTTGTGGACCCCTCAGCACAAGAAGGATGTTGAGGCTCTGGAGCGAGTCCAGAGAAGAGCCACAAAGCTGGTGAAGGGGCTGGAGAACAGGCCTTCTGAGGAAGGTCTGAGAGAGCTGGGGGTGTTTATCCTGGAGAAGAGGAGGCTGAGAGGAGATCTCATTGCTCTCTACAACTCCCTGAAAGGAGGTTGTGGAGAGGAGGGAGCTGGGCTCTTCTCCCAAGGGACAGGGGACAGGACAAGAGGGAATGGCCTCAAGTTGCACCAGGGGAGGTTTAGGCTAGAGATTAGGAGGAAGTTTTTCACACAGAGGGTCATTGGGCATTGGAATAGGCTGCCCAGGGAGGGGGTTGATTGACCTTCCCTGGAGGTGTTTAAGGCACAGGTAGATGAGGTGCTGAGGGACATGGTTTAGTGTTTGATAGGAATGGTTGGACTCGATGATCCAATGGGTCTCTTCCAACCTGGTTGTTCTATGATTCTATGTGGGATGCCCCGTGCCAGGCTCCCACACCCATTAACCAGTGCCAGCACAACCGAGCCTCCCCAACCGGTGCAGTCTTTGCTGCGAAATGTCTGCTTTCTGCTGGATTCAGCTGACGCTGGAAATCACGGAGGCTCTGCCTGATGACCCTGACCAAAGCGAGCTGGAATGTGTTGGGTTTCATAAGGTTTCCATTAGGGCTGAGAGTGAGCCCCTGAGGTTTTTGCGAAACGCCTAAATTATCTGTACAGCCATTTGCAAAACCGCTTTGCATGTAGGGATGTTTGTTTTTACTGATCCACTCTGCTCTTTGTCTTCCTCTCCCCATTGTCTTCCTCTTCAAGGTAGACGTGTTGCTCTACCCAGAAGCATCAGTTCTGTACTGTGGGCGAGATCTGAGAACAGGGCGATGATGGGATGCTCAGGAGGAGGGTGATCTTTGTCATAGAGATATCAAGCTGGTGCTTGTCTTTACTTCCTGTGATGATATTGGTTGGAAAAACTTATCCATCTGTGCTCCCTCCCTGGTTATCACCCCTTTAACAGCAAGTGCTAATCCCTGCGATTGTCTTTAGAAAGTCGTGAGACAGGTAAACATCTCAGAGCGAGGCTCCCACGGTTCCTTACCCTGGGATTAAGTCTGTAAATCATCTACGTTTGCTTTGCAAAGGATGGAATCAGGATTTAAGATCTCTGAAAGAAGATAGTAATTTAATAACAAGAATCAGCAGGTGATAGTCTTGATCCTCAGCTCAGCTGCTTGTGGCTTATGTAAAAAGAAGGAAAACACTCAGAAGCAGAAACATGAAAAAGCTGCCTGGAGGAGAAGGACCTGGGGGGGGTTGGTTGACAGTGACGGAACATGAGCCAACAGTGTGCCCAGGTGGCCAAGAAGGCCAATGGCATCCTGGCTTGTATCAGAAACGGTGTGACCAGCAGGGCCAGGGAGGTTATTCTCCCTCTGGACTCACCACTGGTGAGACTGCTCTTTGAATCCTGTGTTCAGTTGTGGGCCCCTCAGCACAAGAAGGATGTTGAGGCTCTGGAGTGAGTCCAGAGAAGAGCCACAAAGCTGGTGAAGGGGCTGGAGAACAGGCCCTATGAGAAACGTCTGAGAGAGCTGGGGGTGTTTATCCTGGAGAAGAGGAGGCTGAGGGGAGACCTCATTGCTCTCTACAACTACCTGAAAGGAGGTTGTGGAGAGGAGGGAGCTGGGCTCTTCTCCCAAGGGACAGGGGACAGGACAAGAGGGAATGGCCTCAAGCTCCACCAGGGGAGATTTAGGCTGGAGATTAGGAGGAAGTTTTTCACACAGAGGGTCATTGGGCATTGGAACAGGCTGCCCAGGGAGGTGGTTGATTCACCTTCCCTGGAGGTGTTTAAGGGACGGGTGGATGAGGTGCTGAGGGACATGGGTTAGTGTTTGATAGGAATGGTTGGACTCGATGATCTGATGGGTCTCTTCCAACCTGGTTGTTCTAAGATTCGATGATTCTATAATAGTTATGTTCTCCTGCACATCGTTCTCCTGTGGTGAGGTCAACCATGTTGCTTTAAGGCTCACTCCTTTAGACTCTTTGTCTCTTTACCTGAAGGGCCAAGTCCTGCTGGGTCTCCATTGTTACTGAGTCCTTCCCTGGAGCTTTTTGGCATTCCAGAAAAGCACAATAATTTTCTGAAGTAGTAGTAAATCTAAGCTTTTCTAGCACACACCTCATCCATTCTAGCACAAACCTCATCCATTCTAGCAGACAGTCACACAATAACCTGAAGAACATCAAGTACCCAGACTCTGGCAGCAGGAGTAGGACTAGAGTTGGATGGTGACCTCACGGTGATGAACCTTGGGTCCTTCTGGAACTCTCCCCAGTTACAACAATAGACTCAGTACATCCGGATACGATCTGGGGCCCCTTTGCCGCATTCCTTCTCTGGCTGGACGTCAGCCAGGGCTGCTGTTTGCCCAGGACACGTCACAGTCCCACCTCGGCTCTCCTGTTTTCTCAGTACACCTGCTAATTCTAGGTGGTGGGGCTCAAAAGCAAGTAGAGAGAGGTGCAGAGGAACCCACACCCACAGTGCACACAGGCACGGCCGCTGCCCTGGGAGATTATAGAATCATAGAATCAGAGAACAACCAGGTTGGAAGAGACCCATCGCATCATCGAGTCCAACCATTCCTATCAGACACTAAAACCATGTCCCTCAGCACCTCATCCACCCGTCCCTTAAACACCTCCAGGGAAGGAGAATCAACCACCTCCCTGGGCAGCCTCTGCCAGTGCCCAATGACCCTTTCTGGGAAAAACCTCCTCCTAATCTCTAGCCTAAATCTCCCCTGGTGGAGCTTGAGGCCATTCCCTCTTGTCCTGTCCCCTGTCACTTGGGAGAAGAGCCCAGCTCCCTCCTCTCTCTTCGTTGCTCTTCTCAGGACTCGCTCCAGAGCCTCAACATCCTTCTTGTGCTGAGGGGCCCACAACTGAACACAGGATTCAAGGAGCAGCTTCACCAGTGCTGAGTACAGCTCATGCTGTGCCCCAGTAAGTTGCAGATTAACCTCCTGAAAGGTGACGGTAGCTCTTTTGCACCAAGGCAAGAGTTGCTCACCACGGAGAAGGTGGAAGAAACAGCCTCCTCGAGGATTTTCCTCTGCTTTCCCCCAAAAGTAACTTTGGAAAACATAAAATGCTGCAGCAGGGCCAGGGAGGTTCTTCTCCCTCTGGACTCAGCACTGGTGAGGCTGAGAGGAGACCTTATTGCTCTCTACAGTGACCTGAAATGAGGTTGTGGAGAAGAGGGTGATGGCCTCTTCTTTCAAGTGACAGTGGACAGAACAAGAGGGAATGGCCTCAAGCTCCACCAGGGGAGATTTAGGCTAGAGATTAGGAGGAAGTTTTTCACACAGAGGATCATTGGGCATTGGAATAGGCTGCCCAGGGAGGTGGTTGATTCACCTTCCCTGGAGGTGTTTAAGGGACAGGTAGATGAGGTGCTGAGGGACATGGTTTAGTGTTTGATAGGAATGGTTGGACTCGATGATCCAATGGGTCTCTTCCAACCTGGTTGTTCTATGATTCTATGATTCTATCAAAAGCCTGAAGAAACACAAGCCTCGTGCCTCCAGTCCCTAGCCCAGCACAGTTTGCTTAAAATGGGTTTTGCACTAAATTTGCCAAGCAACAAATTGGTGTAACAGGTACAGGTTTCTTCTGCCTCAATATTGTAAACCCTGTGCCAGAGAGACTGCTCCTGTCTTAACCTGCCACAAGCTGTTGGTTCCAGGAATGTGAACTGCATCTCTGGTGCTCTTGCCAGAGCTACTCCTGCCTGAAATCAGCATTTATCCTTATGTCCTTGGCTTGCCAAGGCCTTTCTTTCCTTTCTTCTGAACTGGGGGAAGAGGTTTGTTCAGCCTCGAGAAGAGAAGGCTCCAAGGAGACCTTAGAGGGACATTCCAATACCTGAAAGTGCCTACGAGAAAGCAAGAGAGGGTCGAGCTTGTGGTGATAGGACATGGGGAAAGATTTAGACTTGTTATAAGGAAAAAATTCTTCACTGTGAGAGTGGTGAGACACAGGTTTCCAAGGGAATTGGTGGCTGCCCCGTCCTTGGAGGTGTTCAGGTCAGGCTGGATGGGTCCTTGGGCAGCCTGATCCACTGGGATGGCCCTGCCCATGGGAGGGAGATTGGAACTAGATGATATTTAAGGTCCCTTCCAACCCAAACTATTCTATGATTCTATGATTCTATGATTCTACAATTCTATGATTCTATGACTTGAATCTCCGCCAGGGGAGATTTAGGCTGGAGATCAGGAGGAAGTTTTTCACACAGAGGGTCATTGGGCACTGGAATAGGCTGCCCAGGGAGGGGGTTGATTCACCTTTCCTGGAGGTGTTTAAGGGACGGGTAGACGAGTTGCTGAGGGACACGGTTTAGTGTTTGATAGGAATGTTTGGACTTGATGATCCGATGGGTCTCTTCCAACCTGGTTGTTCTATGATTCTATGATTCTATGATTTATGATTTGACTCGTCCTACTTCTGCCTCCTTGGGATCCACCATTCCCAGGGCTCTGTGCAGCGTTGCCCAAGAGCTGTGCTGAAAGGGCTCATTTGTGGGATCAAGTCTGGTTGGACTCAATGATCCCATGGGTCCTTTCCAACCTGGTTGTTCTATGATTCTATGATTCTATGAAGTCATCTCTGTGTGCTGAGAGCCACCAACTGACCAAGGTGGCCAGAGGAGGAGGGCATGACTCCCTTCAGCTCAAGACAGTTGTGCCTCCATTGGTGCGGAGCAGCCTTGCACAGTGACACCGCAGCGCAGGAGCATTCCTAACCTCCCGTGCCCAGGCACGTTCCCTTGTCCCAAGACGCTTCCATTTGCTGCAGTTAACCATTAGCCAACACATCATTGCCTGTCAGATGCAGCTCTGTTCTGCCCGGTCATATGTATGAAACCATTTCCACGCGAAGCCCTGTCCTCCACCAGGCCAAGCCCACTGGGCCAAAGAGCAAAGCTGTGTTCACTCTCCCACATCAAAGCTCCTCTTTTGGGGAGGTGGGCCAAATCCTGAGGCTGGTGCTGAGTTCCACGCAGCTGCCAGTCCTCTCTACCTTGCTCACACATGGCTGGCTGAGAGGCAGTTCACATAGAATCATCGAATTATAGAATCACCAGGTTGGAAGAAGCCTGTCAGATCATCGAGTCCAACCTTTCCCATCAAACACTAAACCATGTCCCCCAGGACCTCGTCTACCCGTCCCTTAAACACCTCCAGGAAAGGTGAATCAACCACGTCCCTGGGCAACCTATTCCAATGCCCAATGAACCTTTCCGTGAATAACTTCCTCCTAATCTCCAGCCTAAATCACCCCTGGTGAAGCTTGAGGCCATTCCCTCTTGTCCTGTCCCCTGTCACTTGGCAGAAGAGCCCAGCTCCCTCCTCTCTACAACCTCCTTTCAGGTAGTTGGAGAGAGTAATGAGGTCTCCTCTCAACCTCCTCTTCTCCAGGATAAACACCCCCAGTTCTCTCAGACATTCCTCATGAGGCCTGTTCTCCAGGCCCTTCACCAGCCTCGTTGCCCTTCTCTGGACTCACTCCAGAGCCTCAACATCCTTCTTGTGCTGAGGGGTCCACATCTGAACACAGGATTCAAGGAGCAGCCTCACCAGTGCTGAGTCCAG
This sequence comes from Coccyzus lansbergi, assembly GCA_033558105.1. Lineage (NCBI taxonomy): Eukaryota > Metazoa > Chordata > Aves > Cuculiformes > Coccyzidae > Coccyzus > Coccyzus lansbergi. The sequence continues at coordinate 111,462 of JAUMJK010000932.1, forward strand.
AGGGAGAAGAACCTCCCTGGCCCTGCTGGTCACACCATTTCTGCTCCAAGCCAGGATACACTTGGCAGGGTACTTTAACCTCCCAGAGCAGCAATGGGTCTTTGCGCTGCTGTCCGGAGCAGCTTGCTGAGCTTTTATGCCTCCTTCCTTAGCTTTCCGAAGTGTGAGGCCCCTTCTGTCTTATCTCATCTGGAGGCTTTCGCCCTTCCCTCTTCCTCCCAGAGCTCTATACCCCAAAAGCAGGGTGGAAATACCTTTGTGCCGTGTCATTTTGCAAATACATCCTTGGCAGAGCTTGTTTCCCCGTGCACAATGTCAACCTTGTCCACAGGCATGTGGGATGGTCAAGGCTGAGGCAGATGTGGACCATTACACTGCCAAACCTCGATTTTGCGCTTCAGCAGTCTCCCCACCACCAGCAGTTTCTGATTTACCCCAGTGTCAACTTGTGACAATGTCTTCAGTGTCTTAAGCTTTCACAGGGACACTGAAAACAGCCTCATTTGCCATCTGGATGCATGAAAAGAAAAAAAAAACACACACACAAGGTCTTTAAGCTCTGGGAATACAGAGTCAAGGCTTAGGATCAGAATACAAGTGCATCGGGTCATGCACCCAGGAAAAATAGCTGTACAGGAACATCTCGGATCATGTTTCAGTTATGAAAGTCAGGCTGTTCTGGTTTCCATCACCACTGAGTTAAACTGCTCGGAAATAATGTTTTCTGCTCTATAACCCCGTGACACGACCAGAATGAGCAGGAAGCAAAAGTGCCTACAGCTTAGCACTAACCGAGCCCCTGTTTTAAAGGAAGCATTTTTATTTTCCCTCAGCATAGACTGTTCTAAACTGCTTTACATATATCTCTATAGATTTGGGCTCCTTCAAAGCTGAGAAGCTTTTTGCTGCTTTTACCCTGTGGCAATGGAAAGGAATGTGGACAGGGAGTCAAGCATCACTTGTGCATGAACCTGAAGAACATCAACAAATCTGTGGGGATGGGAATGATGAGGTGCTGAGGGACATGGGTTAGTGTTTGATAGGAATGGTTGGACTCGATGATCCGATGGGTCCCTTCCAACCTGGTTTTTCTATGATTCTATGATTATGTGCTTCAGCCTAGAGTTCAAACTCATGTAGTCACAGCCATAGGGACAGGCTGGTTTACATCAGCCTATATCAGCGCTGATAAGGACCCAGATACACAGTAGGTAGTAATTAAACCACTGATGATGGGAGCTAAAGGGGAAGTGGAGTATTATGGAGTTTGGCGAGAATCCTCTGAGGTCTCCAGGCATCCCTGCCCCAGGTTCCAATGCCTCCCAACACGGCTGCTTGTGTGTGACCCTCACCGCTGGACAAGTGATGGGTTTGGAGTTGACTTCAAAGATAAAATCAGAGCTTGTCATAGGTCCTCATCTTCCGTGGGCTGGAAGAAGATGTAAAAAAAACATGGTTCCTCTGTTCTCTGCAACAGAGGAAGGCACCTGGTATGATTTTTCAGAAGTTAGGATGAAAAATGAAAGGTTAAAGTTGTTATGGGTTTTATGAGCTGTAGCCAGCTGACGGTAAAGAATGAATTGCTTGCTAAGTGTTCTAGTTTTGCATCTTCAACAATGAAACCAAGATCTTTGAAGTGTTCCTCTCAGATACAGACACACCCAGGCTGAATGAGCAGGTTTAGCCCACGCCCTGATTTGCATCTCTCTGTGATTAGTGGTACTCTGGTCCACAGCTAACGTCTTGGGTATTTGGGGTGTTCTTCCCATTAAATATCCCCCGAGGTCAGTGGACTAGATCTGTGGAAACTGTGTTGATTTAAACCTATCCTGGAACCGCATTTAGCTGATGAGCTAAATCTGGTTGGAATGGTTGGACTCGATGATCCGATGGGTCTCTTCCAACCTGGTTGTTCTATGATTCCATGATTCTATGATTCTATGTTTCTATTTTCAGATTTTGTGGGTTAATGTGAAAAAACAAGGAAATAGAGGAGTTTGATGTGTAGGAAGGGAAGGACTTAGATGGTTCCCAGTCTAGAGAGGTCACGTAGCCTTCATTTTTGGAGACATTCAAAACCCACAGGGACTTGCTTCTGGGTCCCCCAAAGGCAGAAACTATCCACAGGGTAGTAAGTTTGGACTTGATGATCCGATGGGTCTCTTCCAACCTGGTGATTCTATGATTCTAAGTAGTGCCTCCAAATCGAAGTGTTTAAGGGACGGGTGGACGAGGTGCTGAGGGACACGGTTTGGTGTTTGATAGGAATGGCTGGACTCGATGATCCGGTGGGTCTCTTCCCACCTGGTTGTTCTATGGTTCTTAATTATGAGCTAGGAAATTGCAACGAATATCCCGAAACAGCTTCCTGCTGCAGAAGGTGCCTGCAGCAAACAGTGTTAGCTTCATAGTTGTTTGGGTTTTTTTTTTTTTTTCTGGTTTATTATTACTTTCTGCCTGGGAGGGCAGCCTTGTTGCTCACTGCAATGCTCTATTAGGTTCTCATTTCAGTCAGTAATCCTGACGGCAATCTTGACCCCTGGTCCCCACCACCCGGGGCTCCCACCTGCCAGCACAGGGGGACCCAGCTCAGCCTTGCAGGGAGAGCAGGAGCAGTCTGTAGAAACTCTAGGCTAGAGATTAGGAGGAAATTTTTCACAGAAAGTGTAATTGGGCATTGGAATAGGCTGCCCAGGGAGGTGGTTGAGTCACCTTCCCTGGAGGTGTTTAAGGGACGGGTGGATGAGGTCTTGAGGGACTTGGTTTAGTGTTTGATAGGGATGGTTGGACTAGAAGATCCAATGGGTCCCTTCCAACCTGGTTGTTCTATGATTCTATGATTCTGTCTGCTCCAGGCACTCCTCTCCTTGAAGCAATAGGACCAAAATGCAGGAGAGCAAAGAATCAGGGACTGGGACTTATGGGCCCAAGCATCAACGTGGCACTGAGCAGCCCCACACCTTGGTTTGTCCAAGAGAGACAGCAAAAAGAGAGGGAGGAAAAAAAAAATCCTCCCCTGCCCTTTTAAATCTGGACAGAGCAGGTTTATAATTAAAGCAGCACTTAATCATTATTGCTGTGTGAGTGCAGAGCTGGTGGATATTTGATGCAGAGAGTTGGTTGAAACTCTCTCGCACCGGCTCCCTCTTTGTCCCTCTGTGAGCCTGGGAATGGGTGTGATCTCCGGGTAGGAGTGTCTCTGCGGTTAAGTAGAGGATTGTATTTCCGAACACTGCTGTTCCCGAGCTGACAAGGTAGCAGAACAGCAAACAAAAGTGCCTTGAAACTCTTCCACCAAAGAGAAGAGAAGAGGAGGTGCTGGGTTCAGCAGAGAAAGACGATCGCAGAGGACACCACACGCCTTCCAGCACGGTAAGACGCTTCCCTGCACCCCTCTTAAATTGATTTCCAAAAGCTTTAATGACTTTCATTCCGTGGAATAGTATGAAACAAACAAAAAAAGGGAACAGGCTCAATATTTTTTAAAAGTCGCTCCCCTGGTGTAAGACAGAATGTCTACTGAAAGCCACGAACCCATCCCAGTTAGCACCATTTGGGGATGGACAAGCCGCTATCTCTGCTCTCCTAGAACCCGGATGGGCTGCATATTTTGATAGGAATGGTTGGACTCGATGATCCGATGGGTCCCTTCCAACCTGGTTGTTCTATGATTCTATGATCAACTCCGAGGACGGGTAGATGAGGTCCTGAGGGACATGGTTTAGTGTTTGATAGGAATGGTTGGACTCGATGATCTGGTGAGTCTCTTCCAACCTGGTGATTCTATGATTCTCTGATTCTTTCAATCCAGCTCTCTGCACAGACTGGCTTTGATTTCACACAACAAACAATTAATGGGGGTTTGGTTTGGCCTGGTTTGTTTTCTGCTTTGCTGCTACAGGGATTTGCTTAAATCTTTGCCTTTGCGACGCAGTTAGGGGGCCAGGCAGCCACAGAAAAGTTGTCGGAAGTCCTCCTGGTTAGGTCTGGTTGTCTAATCGCTAGATCTGCTAATGGCTGAGCTGCTGGGCTGGAAGTACAATGTGTTTTCTCATTCTGTTCATTTGAGATGCAAATTGCACGGAGATAAAATTGAGTTTTCAGGGGGGTTGAGCTGCAGGCTTGCTTGCCAGTATTTTTCTTAGGCGTGCCCACTGCCAGCATAAATATTTAACACAAAGGAGAGCCGATATGAATTGGCATCTGTGGGAGGCTCACGCTTAGTCAAGGCTACCCGAGTGCAGGTGTAAACAAACGTTACAGCAGCTGAAGCAAACTGGCCCCAGCAGAGAAGCATCAAGAAGGTGAATCAGGTGCACTTCACACGCTGCCGCTAAATGGGGAGATTAGAGCCTATAAAACAGAGATTAGACCATCAGAGAGCATTCGCCTTCCTGTCTGGCTGGGTTTTACTATTTCTGCTGCACAGGTTGAAACAAAGGGACCTAAATAGGCTGGAGCGCTGGGCAGTGTCCAATGGGTGAGGTTTAACACGGCCAAATGCCGGGTCCTGCACTTGGGGCACAACAACCCTATGCAGAGCTACAGACTGGGAGAAACCTGGTTCAAAAAGTGCCTGGAGGAGAGGGACCTGGGGGGGTTGGTTGACAGCCGACTGACCATGAGCCAGCAGTGTGCCCAGCTGGCCAAGAAGGCCAATGGCATCTTGGCTTGGATCAGAAATGGTGTGACCAGCAGGTCCAGGGAGGTGATTCTCCCTCTGGACTCAGCACTGGTGAGACTGCATCTTGAATCCTGTGTTCAGTTGTGGGCCCCTCAGCACAAGAAGGATGTTGAGGCTCTGGAGCAAGTCCAGAGAAGAGCCACGAAGCTGGTGAAGGGGCTGGAGAACAGGCCTTATGAGGAGCGTCTGAGAGAGCTGGGGGTGTTTATCCTAGAGAAGAGGAGGCTGAGAGGAGACCTCATTACTCTCTCCAACTACCTGAAAGGAGGTTGTGGAGAGGAGGGAGCTGGACTCTTCTCCCAAGTGACAGGGGACAGGACAAGAGGGAATGACCTCAAGCTCCACCAGGGGCGATTTAGGCTGGAGATCAGGAGGAGGTTTCTCACAGAAAGGGTCATTGTGCATTGGAATAGGCTGCCCAGGGAGGTGGTTGATTCCCCTTCTCTGGAGGTGTTTAAGGGACGGGTGGATGAGGTCTGGAGGGACTTGGTTTAGTGTTAGATAGGAATGATTGGACTCGATGATCCAATGGGTCCCTTCCAACCTGGTTGTTCTGTGATTCTGTGAAAGGCAATGACAAGCTCCAGCCAGGGCGGTGCAGCTCAGGAAAGCCCTTACTTTCTTCCTTCACCTTCCTCCTCTCAGGTGAGCATTTCCTCCTCCTCCTGCCTGCATGGACAAGCTGTCCTTTTCCTCCTCCAGCTCCCTTCCCACCAGTGAACACACGAGTCTCATGACATTATTTCCTAGGCAGGATTTTGTGGCAACGGTTGCCGAGGTCTCCCACCTGGGAGCAAAGGTTTCATGCTGTGGCTGCAAATCATAGGATCATAGAGCAACCAGGTTGGAAGAGACCCATCGGATCATTGAGTCCAACCATTCCTATCAAACACTAAACCATGTCCCTCAGCACCTCATCTACCTGTGCCTTAAACACCTCCAGGGAAGGTGAATCAACCCTCTCCTTGGGCAGCCTATTCCATATGAAACCTTCCCAAAACGATGGGAATGATGCCAAATGATACCTTCCCAATGATGCCTTCCCCTATGTCTTGTGGTTCCTGGTTAGGTTGAGACAATAAATCCTTACTTTTGCATGACCAGAGATGCCATTGGTGTCGCCTGATACTTTCCGTGGAGCTGCATGAGGTTTTCTGGGCTTTAAGCATGGAGGTTGTTACCCTTTCTACTCTGGACCCCCCTGGAAAGATGTGGGACAAGTGACATGGAGGAGATGCACCATGGACTGTGTGGTTTCAGGCTGGATCTGTCCTGCAGCCTGGTCCTCCAGCAGAACTCACTCTGCAGTCATAGAATCATAGAATCACCAGGTTGGAAGAGACCCACCGGATCATCGAGTCCAACCATTCCTATCAAACACTAAACCATGTCCCTCAGCACCTCATCTACCCGTCCCTTAAACACCTGCAGGGAAGGGGAATCAACCACCTCCCTGGGCAGCCTCTCACAGGGACCAATGACCCTTTCTGTGAAAAATTTTTTCCTAATGTCAAGATCCCTTCTTCATCACAGGCAACGGGGTCTTCGGCAGCCTTCTGAAATTTACTCTGGATGGGCACAAATCCACAGGTTGGGCTTTCTGCGTACGAATTGTCCACCTGCACAAGGAAGGACTCGTGTGTGGATGTGCCACACTCAACATATCTCTGCTCCGGCTCTTTGTTTATTCACATATATTCTTCAGCTTCTCTTGGCCCCTCAGAGGAACAGATTGCATGGTCGCAAGGGGATACACGCTCCTACGACTCATTAAAACCTCCCTTCTCGTGCTCTCCCTTTCCACATCACGCAACCCTGGAAATTGGCCTAATTATAATTTAGCTGGGATGATTATACACTTCCACTGCATTTCCATCCATTCTAGGAATGCAGAAAGGGGTGAATCTTGTCACTAAGTATTTGTCATCCTTCAGTCCAGTGAACCCTGTGAGACATAATGTTAATTTCCAGTATCAAATGATGTGCGTTTTCTCCAGTTGCCTTGATTTCCAAGGAACCTCTGCTTGAAAAAGAAAACCTACCATTAGTTATCCAGCTTTATCTGAGCCTATTCATGCTTATCTGAGGCAGTGGTGGGTAAAGTAACAGCGAAACTTGTTATTACCTTATATCTTACCTTATATGTTATTACCTTATATCTTATATCTTGTTATTATCTTATATTTCATGGAAAGGGTCATTGGGCATTGGAATAGGCTGCCCAGGGAGGGGGTTGATTCACCGTCCCTGGAAGTGTTTAAGGGATGGGTGGATGAGGTCCTGAGAGACTTGGTTTAGTGTTTGATAGGAATGGTTGGACTCGATGATCCGATGGGTCTCTTCCAACCTGGTTGTTCTATGATTCTGTGATTCTATGATCTGCATCAAAGACTTGGGACATAGGGGATGCTAAATTGCATGGTTGAGCTCCATCCTGGGCAGATCCTGTGGAAGGAGCTATTCAGAGCAGCTGACCTCTCCTACCTAAAAATGTCCTGTTGCCATGCCCTGGGATGAAAGAAGTTTCTGTCTAGCCCTTTTTTTAAAGCTGCTCTTGCAAAAATGCTGCAAAAGGGTAAGAAAGAGGCACTGCTAGAAATCTCATTCTTTGGGGGTGATAGAGACTATTGAGATACCCACCCTGAGGAGGCTGAGAGGAGACCTCATTGCTCTCTACAACTCCCTGAGCGGAGGTTGTGGAGAGGAGGGAGCTGGGCTCTTCTCCCAAGGGACAGGGGACAGGACGAGAGGGAATGGCCTCAAGCTCTGCCAGGGGAGGTTTAGGCTAGAGATTAGGAGGAAGTTTTTCACGGAAAGGGTCTTTGGACATTGGAACAGGCTGCCCAGAGAGGTGGTTGATTCAGCTGCCCTGGAGGTGTTTAAGGGACGGCTAGATGAGGTGCTGAGGGACATGGTTTAGTGTTTGATAGGAATGGTTGGACTCGATGATCCGATGGGTCTCTTCCAACCTGTTTGTTCTATGATTCTATGATTCTATGAAATGAGAACAGTCCCTTTCTCTTGATAGTCGCTATTAACCTTGCTGCTTTCCACCAGGAAGCCAGTGTTCTTGGAACTGGTTCTCCGGTTGGTCTGAGTGGAGCTCGGCCAGCATTCTGCTTCGTGACCATCAAATAAAGGTCCTGATAGCAAGGGATTTGTTCAACTGCACAAGTGAAACTTGCTCTTTACCTTGTACATGTATGCACATAGACGCATGCACATTCATACAATAAATATAGAAGTATTATATGCAGTAGCAAAAATTATAGCTCTTAGACTCGTTTGGGGAGAAGGCTGGGACAGGAAGGGACTGGTGCTTGGGTTTAACGGTTTTATTTATGGTATTTGGCTCAGTTTCTGCTGACACGTCTGACAACCGGGATCTCAGGGCATGATGGACAGGACTAAGCTCCCGTGCTCTGAGAGTGGTGATGCACAGTGTGACAAGCAGGGCTCTCCGCCCCACAGATCACTAAATCCCTCCAGTCAGAGAGTCACCAAATCTGCCCTAGACCTGATGTTAGGATGCGGGGAGAGTCCTTCTTAGACTTCAGCACCTAAAACTAAGATAAGGGGTTGTTTAGGCTAGAGAAGAGGAGGCTGAGAGGAGACCTCATTACTCTCTACAACTACCTGAAAGGAGGTTGTGGAGAGGAGGGAGCTGGGCTCTTCTCCCAAGTGACAGGGGACAGGACAAGAGGGAATGGCCTCAAGTTCCACCAGGGGAGATTTAGGCTGGAGATTAGGAGGAAATTTTTCACGGAAAGGGTCATTGGGCATTGGAATAGGCTTCCCAGGGAGGTGGTTGATTCCCCTTCCCTGGAGGTGTTTAAGGGACGGGTGGACAAGGTGCTGAGGGACTTGGTTTAGTGTTTGATAGGAATGGCTGGACTTGATGATCCGATGGGTCTCTTCCAACCTGGTTGTTCTATGATTCTATATCCAAGTGAGAGTGAATGAATCCCAGCATCTGACCCCCTCTCTTAGCCTTCTTCCAGGCTCTTTTAACCCTGCATAGGAAGTGGTGAACTTTCCTCAGCTTGGGCTGGGGAAATCACTTCTTTTGAGGGTCTCTTCTCAGCTTCCAGCTGTCATGGAATCATAGAATCACCAGGTTGGAAAAGACCTCCAAGATCACCGAGTCCAACCATTCCTATCTGCCCCTAAAAGCATATCCACAAGTACTTCAAGTACCTGTCACACCCCACCTGTCAGCTCTTGAAGTGCAGGTGCTCCCCAGGGCTCAGGAAGCTCTTGTACCCGTGACCAAACACCCATGCTCTCCTCACTGCTCTCTCAGCTCTTGTCTTACTTGCCTGAAGTCACAGGTTCGGGTTGAAACTCTGGTGTGGGAGAGGATCATAATGTTTTTTCCTGGGGGCGGTGAGCAATTAGACGTTAATTTCTGAGAACATTTCTAACCCGAACCACTTCTCTGGAAAACAGGAAGAGGAATTAAAAATGGCTTCAGGTTTGTTTTCCTTCTACGGGCACCTCCTGCTGTGGCACCAAGCCCTGCCAAAAGCTGCAGTGCTGCTCCCGAGCCAGGGACCTCTCCCTTTCACCAGGGGAGAGAGAGCTGAAAGAAAGGAGAGATTTGTTCACAATGAATTGGCAGAGCACGTGGTTGCCTTTCCCTTGGGATGGCTTTGTAGCCTCCCTGGCTCTCTAATCCCACGCTGAGGAGCCAGCAGAGAAATGGATACCTCCAAAGCTGGCATGGGTCAAGCTGCATTTTATTATCTGAAAATAATGCAGCCGGCACAGTATTTGCTGCTGCAAGGCTCTGAAGTCTTTAAACAGCTTCTCATTCCTCTTGTTTTTCTTCAGAGAGGGGTGGGTTCGCTCCAAAAGAATTCCATATGGGGCACTGGGACTCATCGCAGGGGGAAGCTGCTGCAGCTCAGACTCAGCTGCTGCTTCTGAAAGCTTTGTCCCATGGGGCTGACCTCACCCTACAGCGATTCTACCTGCCTGGGAGAGCCTGATGTTCTCAAAGACTTCCTGGGAGGAAGGACTTCATAGAATCATACAACAACCAGGTTGGAAGTGACCAACTGGATCATCGGGTCCAACCACTCATATCAAACACTAAACCATGTAATAGAATCATAGAATCACTAGGCTGGAAGAGACCCATTGGATCATCGAGTCCAACCATTCCTATCAAACACTAAACCATGTCAGAAACGGCCATGTCTACACGTTTTCTGAACACCTCCAGGGATGGAGACTCCACACAGAGGTGTTAGCTGCCCTGGTTTTCTGGAAATCCACTAGTTCTGATGATCAAAACAGCCTTGTTTCAACTGAAGTGCTTCCGTTTGTGAAACAAAACATAAACACCACCACTGGACACTGCCAGGCACTAAACGACCAAAGCTGGTTCATAGAATCATAGAATCACCAGGTTGGAAGAGACCCACCAGATCATCAAGTCCAACCATTCCTACCAAACACTAAACCATGTCCCTCAGGACCTCATCCACCCGTCCCTTAAACACCTCCAGGGAAGGTGAATCAACCACCTCCCTGGGCAGCCTCTACCAGGGACCAATGACCCTTTCTGTGAAAAACTTCTTCCTAATCTCTAGCCTAAATCTCCCCTGGTGGAGCTTGAGGCCATTCCCTCTTGTCCTGTCCCCTGTCACTTGGGAGAAGAGCCCAGCTCCCTCCTCTCTACAACCTCCTTTCAGGTAGTTGGAGAGAGAATTGAGGTCTCCTCTCAGCCTCCTCTTTTCTAGGCTAAACACCCCCAGCTCTCTCAGCCATTCCTCATAAGGCCTGTTCTCCAGCCCCTTCCCCAGCTTCCTTGCTCTTCTCTTCCTTGGCAAACAGACAGTTAAGAGCCGCGTGGGTGCTCTGACGTTCTCTAAAGGCCACTAAGGCAAGAGCTGCCAACCTCTGTGTTCAGCCAATGTGCTCTCCCTTTTCCAGCTGCAGACACTGCTGAGCACTGGGCTCTACATCAAGATGATGAATGTGGAAACTCAGACTTCACGACTTGGGATTTGTGGCGGATGTTAAGCCTTTCTTATTTAATTGTCGGTCCATTGTTCTTACGTGGTTGAGAAGTTTGCTGGGACAATACAGCTTTCTCGTTCCCAGGAAAAAATAATCAGTTGTTAAAATTTTAGAGGGAGAATTCAGAAATAGCAGCAGTTTTTGGAAAAATCTGCTCCTACAAATCAGTTTCCTGAGACCATCTCCTTGAAGATCAGACTGCTGGAAAGCTACCAGAAGGGCGATAAACAGACAGGACCAAGGAAGTCATAAAGAGAGGTGTGGAGAGATGAACAAAACTTTCTGGATGGAGTAAGGTGTTGAGCTAGAATTTATGGCAGGTGGAAATCAGGCAACTGCAAGGACTAGTCAAAGTCAGAGTTGCCTGCCCTAAGAAATCAGACGTCCTCGAAATATGAAAAGACAGATGAGGTACAGATTGAGGGCTGATGCAACTGGGAAGGTGGTTACTACTGTTAACCTAGTAGTTCCTGATGCTCTCTCCTTTTAAGTAGCAATGGCAGGTCTGGAGAACTCATAGAATCATAGAATCACGAGGTTGGAAGAGACCCATCGGATCATCGAGTCCAACCATTCCTATCAAACACTAACCCATGTCCCTCAGCACCTCGTCCACCCGTCCCTTAAACACTTCCAGGGAAGGTGAATCAACCACCTCCCTGGGCAGTCTATTCCTATGCCCAATGACCCTTTCTGTGAAAAAACTTCCTCCTCATCTCTAGCCTAAATCTCTCCTGGAGGATCTTGAGGCCATTCCCTCTTGTCCTGTCCCCTGTCACTTGGGAGAAGAGCCCAGCTCCCTCCTCTCTACAACCTCCTTTCAGGTAGTTGGAGAGAGCAATGAGGTCTCCTCTCAGCCTTCTCTTCTCCAGGATAAACACCCCCAGCTCTCTCAGACGTTCCTCAGAAGGCCTGTTCTCCAGACCCTTCCCCAGCTTTGTTGCTCTTCTCTGGACTCACTCCAGAGCCTCAACATCCTTCTTGTGCTGAGGGGCCCACAACTGAACACAGGATTCAAGGAGCAGCCTCACCAGTGCTGAGTCCAGAGGGAGAAGAACCTCCCTGGACCTGCTGGTCACACCGTTTCTGATCCAAGCCAGGATGCCATTGGTCTCCTTGAATCCTGTGTTCAGTTGTGTGCCCTCACCACAAGAAGGATGTTGAGGCTCTGGAGCGAGTCCAGAGAAGAGCCATGAAGCTGGTGAAGGAGCTGGAGAACAGGCCCCATGAGGAGCGGCTGAGAGAGCTGGGGGTGTTTATCCTGGAGAAGAGGAGGTTGAGAGAAGACCTCTTTGCTCTCTACAACTACCTGAAAGGAGGTTGTAGAGAGGAGGGAGCTGGGCTCTTCTGCCAAGTGACAGGGGACAGGACGAGATGGAATGGCCTCAAGCTCTGCCAGGGGAGATTTAGGCTGGAGATCAGGAGGAAGTTTTTCACGCAGAGGGTCACTGGGCAGTGGCAGAGGCTGCCCAGGGAGGTGGTTGATTCACCTTCCCTGGAGGTGTTTAAGGGACGGGTGGGTGAGGTGCTGAGGAACATGGTTTAGTGTTTGATAGGAATGGTTGGACTTGATGATCCGATGGGTCTCTTCCAACCTGGTTGTTCTATGATTCTATAATTCTATGCTTTGATAACACGGATAGGGGGATATTTTCTGATCTGTAAATGTGGCTGTAGGAAGGCCTGAAGCGTAAGGATCAATCTAAGTTACTGCTTTAATGCAAAACCGACGAGAGGGCAAATTTTACTGAATGTGCAGAGTCTGAACAGGGGTTCATGGTTACCCCCAAGCAGCTGAGGCCAGAGAGCACGTCCGAGCCATTTAGCCATCTCATTTCAACGACAGTAAGCAAAGGCGAGCCTGCCAGCCTCCCTAATAAGCTGTTCCAATATTTAATTGCCCACTGTGATCAGAAATAGCATCTTATTTTGAGGCCTGTTTTACGTAATTTCAGCTGCCAGGCAACAGTGCTTTCCAAGAAGGCTGAAGTACTCTCTGTGGTCAGTGCACATCCCTCTTCTTGGCACGCTGACCACACTGAGCTCCTGAGCCTGGACCTCACAGGGCCTGGAGGAGGAGGGTGAGCTGAGCTATGCTTCTCACTCTTCTGTTACCTCCCAAAACGCATATCCCATTCCCTGCCACGTCCCAGCGAATCCACCAGGGACAATGCGATTCAGTTTCTCTGTTTGTAGCCCTTCCTGTGATTATACAGTGGCAGAGGCTGCCCAGGGAGGTGGTTGATTCACCTTCCCTGGAGGTGTTTAAGGGACCAGTGGACAAGGTGCTGAGGGACATGGTTTAGTGTTTGATAGGAATGGTTGGACTCCATGATCCGATGGGTCTCTTCCAACCTGGTTGTTCTATGATTCTTTGATTCTATTAAATTAAGAGTTAGATTCATAGAGTCATAGAATCACCAGGTTGGAAGAGACCCATTAACTGCTGTCCTCTCTGTACACAAAAACTGGCACCTACTTGGACCCAGACACTCTGCTATAATGAAGTCAATGAAAGCAATTCAACAGCTCTGCTTTACCTCATCCAATGCCAGTCCAAGTATTCCAAATAATTAGGCCTTTCAGCCTGGAGAGGCTGGAGCCACAGCTGCTTCCCATTTTCCCAAATCTCGACAGAGCATTAGTCATTTCGCTGAGGGTTTTTTATTACTGTGACTACAGCCGAGCAAGTGTGCCGCCAAACCCTGGACAAGCCTAATCAGGCTGAATTCAGGACGTACTTCAGGAGTTTGAAATGATCTCCTATCCCCCTCCTGAGTTCTTATTTCCCCTCCCCACCCAAACAGAGCAAGTCTGCCAGAAGAAATGTCTCGTTAGGTCCGCATTCTCGACACTTACCAGGTTAACCGAAATGAAGTAGTGATTTCTGGCAGTTCCACCCAAACTGTTATTCATTAACCAGTCTTGGGAGTGACCTTGACAATTAATTAGTCATCTAGCCCTTCCTGAAGGCAAAGCTTGTTCCTACACTGTGCTGGTTGGAGAGGGGATGGGGATCACAATTAGCGAGCAGGAGCGTTGCTGTGCTTTTGGCAGCACATGAAGAGGAGGGAGCAGGTGTAATGAAGACCCTCACCCATCCACTTCATTACCTAGATCGCATCAAGGAATCATAGAATCATAGAACAACCAGGTTGGAAGAGACCCCCCGGATGACTGAGTCCAACCTTTCCTATCAAACACTAAACCATGTCCCTCAGCACCTCATCCACCTGTTCCTTAAACACCTCCAGGGAAGGGGAATCAACCACCTCCCTGGGCAGCCTATTCCAATGCCCAATGACCCTTTCCGTGAAAAACTTCCTCCTAATCTCCAGCCTAAATCTACCCTGGTAGAACTTGAGGCCACTCCCTCTTGTCCTGTCCCCTGCCCCTTGGGAGAAGAGCCCAGCTCCCTCCTCTCCACAACCTCCTCTCAGGGAGTTGGAGAGAGTAATGAGGTCTCCTCTCAACCTCCTCTTCTCCAGGCTAAACACCCCCAGCTCTCTCAGCCGTTCCTCATAGGGTCTGTTCTCCAGCCCCTTCCCCACCTTCGTTGCTCTTCTCTGGACTCGCTCCAGAGCCTCAACATCCTTCTTGTGCTGAAGGGCCCACAACTGAACACAGGATTCAAGGAGGCTTGTTTTTAGCTCTGGAGGCTCCAGGTTCTTCCCACCGTGACAACCAGCTAACATACCAGCTGACAGTTCATTTCTAGGTCCTCTGCCCTCAACCAACAGCAGCGTTAACTCTTTACAGTTTAATTTATAACATCTTAACCGAGTGGGGATGACCCAGCAGAGCAGTTGTCTTTGCTATGTGGTGGCTTCCTCTCAGCCCACACTCATGGGATGAACTCGCCTCCTCTTTCTCCGGTTGCAAAAGTCCCTGGAAATGGTTGAAATAGTAGCTGGACCTGGACGTGGAAATTGGGTAGCTGCACGTTACAACTCTGGAGGCAAAGAGGGGACCTACAGCTGCTTTAGTGCCTCTCTTCCCCTTCAGAGGTAAAACAGCATCTGTGTACACGGAAGCAAATGTTCATGCCCATAACCAGGTTTTTTTTTAATGCTGAATTCCTGCCCAGGAGATGGTGACTCATGCTTCCTGCTAATTTGCATCTCACCTCGCACTGGGTAAAACTGGTTTGGTGGAGACAGGAGCTGACCCATACCTCTCTGCTCAAACCTCACAGTGATCCTAAGCATCTTAACCACCCTTTTATTTGGTTTTAAATTGGAAAAGTTTCTGCCCTTCCTGGTTTCAGCACAAATGGGAAGTCTTCACTCCATAAATAGTGGATTTTGTATCTGGGCAGGAGTTGAACGATGGGATCATCTGATTAAAAACCCCACATTAAATCATTAATGAAATGAGCTGTCTGATTACATAAGTCATATTCCAATTATTTCTAACGTGGCCGAAAGAAGCTGGAAAGTCCAAAGAAACATCCAGCCTCGTTTGGGCAAGTTTAATGACTAAAGAAAAAGGGAGGACAGCGTTTACCAGAAAAAGGGAGACCAGCACCAGCAGACAGGTGTCAGAAGGAGAAAGGAGCCCCAGAAGCGGAGCAGATCCAGGATTCCCATTTTGAGTCAAAGAGGTTTGTGTGAAAATCACTAGGTCATCATCAGGAAGGTTTTGTCCAGCATGTCTGTCTGTGGTCAGTGGAATCTCACCAGCTTTTGGGTTAACTTTTCTGATGAGAGAGGTCAGGACGCTGGGAGAAGTAGGGAGCCAGCTGTGTCTCACATCTGGCCAGATGCCACTTTCCTGAACTCTTAGTAGGCGAGCGAGATGCCTGCTGCCTTCCAGAGGGAGTATTTGGCTAAAATGCTTCTCTCTCTTGAATCCTCCTTCGCATTCAAACATCTTTCCAGGCTTTGCTTTCAGGCTGTTTCTGGTTTGATGCTGGAAGGAAAAACCCTAATAAGTTAACAAGATTGCTGGGGGAAGGTTTTTCTTTGATAAGAACCTTTCGAATGCCGTGTTTAAAGAAAGGAAAAGTCTTTTGGTTAAAGATCTGAAGAAGGATCAAGTTTTCAGTTTCAGTTCCTGGTAGCCCTGGACTTCATGGTAGGTGAGTCAGGACCCTATTTAGAAAACTCTCTAATTCCTCTGTAGACACAGAAATATTTTCCTGGATCTGGCTTTTAATCTGCGTGGCTCTCAGTTACCTTTCTGGGAACTGTGATGAAAAATGTCTTTTTTTTTTTTTTTTTTTTCTCCTTGCTGTTTGTCTCCTTGCTTGGAATCTATCTGGAGGAGCTAGGAGGGAGATGAAGGTTGCCTAACGTGCCCCTGGTAGGTACATGATGCCACACAGACTCAGTCTTCCACAGTTCTTCATATAAATCTGTGTTCAGGAAGGAGTGAGCATATCTGACTCCTGCTGCTGAGAGCTGCCAGACTGTGGGTGCTTGCTAAGTTAGCAGAGAGGTGTTGAGGCTGCGCTCAGAACACTCCTGGAGGTGCTCACATGTCTCTACCGCCTGTGCAAGGAGGGACATGGGTTAGTGTTTGATAGGAACAGCTGGACTCAATGATCCAGTGGGTCTCTTCCAACCTGGTGATTCTGTGATTCTCTGATTCTAAATGCGGAGCCCCTGGGCTCTAGTGGAGACTCCTCCCTCCCCAGGTGTTGCTGCTTTGCCCTCTCCCAGGGATCCTTTTATCTTCCCGGCAAAGCCCAACAGCCTCTAGCTGTGCCCAGCCGGGCTGTGGTCGAGGGATGCATCTCCTGGTATCACTGCTGCCCTGGCTTCACTGGTGAGTCCCCATGGCACACCCTGCATCCCACGGGAGCGCGGCAGGGGGGGAAGAAAGGCTGGGGGGCCTGGTGGCCCCCCAGCCAGGTAGGTAAGGCTGATTGGGAGGGTTGGTGGCTGTTCCAGTCTCACCTCTCAGTGGGACTGAGCCCCTCTGTGTGCCCTTGGGCTGTGTGGAGTATCACTGTGGTGTGGGTGATGGTCAGTGGTGAGACTGAAGCCCTTTGGCTTGGGGCTCCTTGCTTGGTGAACTGGGGGTCCCCATTGTGTACCCACTGAGGGACTTGGTTTAGTGAGTGATGGGAATGGTTGGAGTTGATGATCCAATGGGTCTTTTCCAACCTGGTTATTCTATGATTCTATGACTGCAGCGTGAGTTCTGCTGGAGGACCAGGTTGCAGGACAGATCCAGCCTGATTTTATAGAATCATTCTATGATTTTATAGAATCATAGAATCACCAGGTTGGAAAACACCTGTCGGATCATCGAGTCCAACCATTCCTATCAAACACTAAACTATGTCCCTCAGGAACACTAAACCACGTCCCTCGGGACATCCAGAGCTGTTTAATCCAGAGACAGAGGAGAAAATGCAGTCAATCAAGTTATTGTTGTTTTTAATGTAGTACAATCATTCAGGTTGTCATGAGCAAATAAATACAAATCATGGGAGTGCACTGGGGAAGTATGTGACCGCAAAACAGAAAAGAGTGTGCTGTGCTTTCTCTTGAAGCTTGGCCTTCATTTTTGAGCAGGATTGGTTCAAATGGGAAAAGCTGAAATGGGTCTTGCCCTTGACAAATACTATCTGGGCCACAGACACATGTCCAGGCTGCTCAGGAGGCACCTGTCATGTCCCGCAAGAGGCAGCTCTGCTACGATACAACCCACTGTTTGCAAATACATTTGGTTTGGGTTTGATTTGCTTCAGGAGGTTCCCCTGTAAATGATGTAGGTTCAAAAGTTGCCTCTTGAGCAAAACCTGAGTTATCCGAGACGTAGGAACAAGCCACATAGGTAAGGGTGGTCCCTTTTCTCTTTTTGCAGCTGGTAGATACACTAGAGGTTGGATGGGAGACCTTCATCTGCCCGAGGGGCAGCTAGACATACCAAAAACATCTCAAATGTCCCCAGACACCTTCATGTGGGCAACTGAAATCTAAAACCTACCTCTTTCCTCTAAAATCTGCCCCTTACCTCTAGTGAAGGGGCTGGAGAACAGGCCTTATGAGGAGTGGCTGAGAGAGCTGGGGGTGTTTAGCCTGGAGAAGAGGAGGCTGAGAGGAGACTTCATTACTCTCTACAACCTACCTGAAAGGAGGTTGTGGAGAGGAGGGTAATGTCATCTTCTCCCAAGTGACAGGGGACAGGACAAGAGGGAATAGCCTCAAGCTCCACCAGGGGAGATTTAGGCTAGAGATTAGGAGGAAGTTTTTCACAGAAAGGGTCATTGGGCATTGGAACAGGCTGCCCAGGGAGGTGTTGATTCACTTTCCCTGGAGTTGTTTAAGGGATGGGTAGATGAGGTGCTGAGGGACATGGTTTAGTGTTTGATAGGAATGGTTGGACTCGATGATCCAATGGGTCTCTTCCAACCTGGTTGTTCTATGATTCCCTATACAGGCAGGGAAGCGGGAAGGTTTCATTCCTCAGGCTCACAGTGCTCCAGGGTACCTCATCCAGCCTGACCTGACCTTCGGTGGCTGCTCCAGGAGCGTGCGGGTCTCCTAGAGGTCCACTGTTGCCTCTGCCACCCTTTGTGCCATGGTGAGAACAACGCAAGACTGATAATAATCCTGCACCAGAACAATGGTGTCCTCTCCAATATTTGTTGGGCTGTGACTGCACACTTTTCTTGCCCTTCCGTGAGTGTGGATAGCCTGGGGATGGGTGTTTATCCCACCCAACTCTTGGTAACTACAGCTGCTCTCTCTTCATAGTCAGTAGAGGCACTTCAAGGTGTGGATTATCTGTATTAAACCTCCACAAATGGTAAGAGGAACCCAGCTGACTAGCACACTTGCTTAACTCAATTTTATCAGTATTTTGTTTTTTCTTCTTCCTTTCCCTTCCAGTTCAGCCTACAGGATGACAGATGCTGACACGAATCTCCCAACTATTGAGAGAAAGCTGGGACTGCAGATATGGAGCATAGAGGTATGACAAGAGGCAACGATGGCATATGTGCTCTGTGTGTGTGTGTGTATGTTTTGAGAAAGAGATATGCCTGAAGTAATCCGGGTGGGTAAAAAGGTTCTTCTATATAAAATATAGTGGGAAGCAAGAGACCCAATGTCTCCCTGTGCAGCTTTCAACATGTTATTGCTTTGGTTTCCTGCTCTGCAAACCAGAGATAATCATAGAACAACCAGGTTGGAAGGGACCCATCGGATCATCGAGTCCAACCATTATAATAATACCGAATAAAGAAGTATGAATGTGGTGGGACTGAGGATATTCCTCCAGTACTGAAGGCTCCCTCACCTGCCTCAGAAGTGAGAGCAAGGCTTCAGTAGTGCACCAGAAATAAATTACCTCTTTCACTAAGAAGAGGGGTTGTGCATAGGTAACCTTCGTCTATACCAGCCGCTGCTGTGGGGAAAGCACTCGCTTCTGCAGCAAAGTCATAGAATCATGGAACAACCAGGTTGGAAGAGACCCATGAGATCGTCGAGTCCAACCATTCCTATCAAACACTAACCCAAGTCCCTCAAGACCTCATCCACCTGTGCCTTAAACACCTCCAGGGAAGGGGAATCAACCACCTCCCTGGGCAGCCTATTCCAATGCCCAATGACCCTTTCCGGGAAAAACTTCCTCCTAATGTCCAGCCTAAATCTCCCCTGGTGGAGCTTGAGGCCATTCCCTCTTGTCCTGTCCCCTGTCCCTTGGGAGAAGAGCCCAGCTCCCTCCTCTCCACAACCTCCTTTCAGGTAGTTGTAGAGAGCAATGAGGTCTCCTCTCAGCCTCCTCTTCTCTAGGCTAAAGGGGCTCCAACACATACCTCCAAGCAGTGGTGGACCTCTACAGGTCCCAACTGCATTCCAAATACCACAGGGGCTTTGCCTTTCCACTGCATTAAGCTTCTTGCCAGAGGATCTGTAATTAGAGATGTGTTGATTCACAAGGGTCAGTCAGGTATGCTGGGAAACAAGTCAGGCCACCAGAGGAATGTGTGTCTTTAATTCCAGGGAATCACAGAGCTGGTTCAAGCCCAAGAGTTGCTTGTGTACTAGTGGGTGGCGCATCCAGGCACCTGCACTGGGCAGCCCTGGCTGGTTAATTGTGCACTTGTACCAGATCAAATGTGCTCTTAGGGCCTGGAGGGTGGAGGGACACGTGAGTGTCCTCAAGCCTGTCTTTTCTCAACTGATAGTTGAGTTAGTTTCAACTGATAGTTGCTATGAATCCCTGGTAAAGTGATTATCCCAGCAAAGCTCTGGAAGTTAGCCTTAAACTAATGAATGCTGCATTAAAACCATGCCCCAAAGCTGAACCTTGGATGAGATGTGCTCGCTCTCTTGGGAAATACCCTATAAAAGCAGCTTTAGAGCACTTCAACCTGAGCACTAAGTCTTCTTTGGACTCGATGATCTGATGGGTCCCTTCCAACCTGGTTGTTCTGATAATATGATTCTTACTCCAGACCTGCAGGATTGCAGAGGGTCGTAAAGAGAAAAAAATACTTTTCAATCTGTCCAAGCAATAATATCTTTTGCCCCTTCTCATCTCTTCATACTTTCAGGATTTTCCCCAGAAGCGGCTTTTTCCAGCCTTTGAGCACAGGTCTGTTCTTCCTTCTCAGGGTTGTTCATCCTTCCAGTACTTCAAGGGGGCTACAGGAAAGCTGGGGAGGGGAAATTTATCAGGGAGTGCAGGGGTAAGAGCAGGGGGAACGGTTTTAAACTGAAAGAGGGAAGATGCAGATTGGATATTGGATAGGAACGGTTGGACTCGATGATCCAGTGGGTCTCTTCCAACCTTATGATTCTATGATATTTGATAGGAACGGTTGGACTTGATGATCTGGTGGGTCTCTTCCAACCTGGTTGTTCTATGATTCTATGATATTAGACAGGAATGATTGGACTTGATGATCCTGTGGGTCTCTTCCAACCTGGTTATTCTATATTTCTATAATTCTATGATATTAGATATTGGATACTAGATATTAGGTAGAAATATTTTCCTGTGAGGGTGGTGAGGAGATTGCCCAGAGAAGTCATGGATTACCCATCCCTAGAGGTGTCCAAGGCCAGGTTGGAGGAAGCTTTGATCAACCTGATCCAGTGGGAGGTGTCCCTGCCCATGGGACCAGATCTTGAAGATCCTCTCCAACTCAACTTAGTGTTTGATAGGAATGGTTGGACTCAATGATCCGATGGGTCTCTTCCAACCTGGTTGTTCTATGATTCAAACCATTCAATGGTTCTAAGTTTCTAATTGTCACCTTAGTGTTTTGTGCACTTTAGTGCTCTTGTTTCATATCTACCACCTTCTGACTCTGAAGTCCTAACAACGACCCAAACATTCATTTTCTTACAGAATATGAAGATGGTTCCGGTACCTGAAAAAGCTTATGGGACTTTTTTTGAAGGGGACTGTTACGTAATTCTGCACGTAAGTGAGTTTGGCAAACGTTAGCCTCTTTGGTAGGCAACTGGTTCAACATTTTTTCTCTGGCTCTGACCTGGATGTTGGGTATCCCCACTGGTGAGAACAGCCCTGTGGGTAGAAGTTATGCCTGTGCATTCACCATCTAATCACAGACCTGAATTTAAAGTGGCTGTGGTGACAGCACTCTGTGTTTTAGTAAGCCAGAAGTCCAGAGGAACCATTAACTTAGTAAATAATTAAAAATATTTATCTTCTGATCAACTGAGTCATGTCCAAATGCAGTAGAATGGCTAGTACATTCCTGGTGAAATAAATCAAGGCCCAGACCTGCGTGACTTGTGAGAGTCTTTTGGGGATGTGCGAGATGGGCAATTGGAGGGTCTAATTTTCAGCAGGTGATATGGGTTATGGGTGGGTGCCAACTCCTTGTGTCACACAAACCACAGAGGGTCACATCCTCATTGGGCATTGGAACAGGCTGCCCAGGGAGGTGGTTGAGTCACCTTCCCTGGAGGTGTTTAAGGGATGGGTGGATGAGGTATTGAGGGACTTGGTTTAGTGTTTGATAGGAATGGTTGGACTAGAAGATCCGATGGGTCCCTTCCAACCTGGTTGTTCTATGATTAGGATGTGTCCCCACCAGCACAGTTCTGCTCTCCTTAATCCGTCCCACACAGATTTGATCCAGACCTACTTACAAAGAGCTGAACCCAGGTTAGGCAGGAGCATGGAGAACTTCTGAGAACCAACTCTAGTCTTGGGCTGTGCAAACTGCCTTGTGTTGCCAGAGCTCTATGGAAGAATGATGTGTTGCGCTTAGCATCTAGAATTCCTTCCAAATCTCTTCATCTGCATAAAGCAATCTTGATTCATGAAAAAATGTCTATGTGGTGGAAACCAGAAGCATTTCCCAATTCCCAATTATGGCCTCAAGTTCTGCCAGGGGGGATTTATGCTAGAGATTTGGAGGAGGATTTTCATGGAAAGGGTCATTGGGCGTTGGAATAGGCTGCCCAGGGAGGGGGTTGATTCATCTTCCCTGGAGGTGTTTAAGGGACGGGTGGATGAGTTGCTGAGGGACATGGTTTAGTGTTTGATAGGAATGGTTGGACTCGATGACCTGATGGGTCTCTTCCAACCTGGTTGTTCTATGATTCTATGATTCCTGGGTCTAAGTGTCCCTCCTTTAGATACTTCCATCACTCAGTAGACAGTAAAACCTCCACTGTCCCACACTAAACACGTGCAGATCCATACATCAAGCTGGAAGAAGAGGCTGGGACAGCAACAAAGGATGAGTCTCTTCTTGCTCTAATTCATCATACACTTGCCGTTGTGCTACCTTTCGATTGCTGAATTGATCTGGTCGCAGAGACTCAAAGACGTGCTTAGAAGAGAGTATGAGTGTCCTGGCAGGGAGCTGACTATAGATATTAGTATAGATTTTGATGCTCACAGGCTCAGCTTGTGCTGCAATAGCTTCCCTGGGCAGAAGAGCCCTTAATCAACCCTCTGCTTTCCTTTGCCTTTGCAGACAAGAGGGTAAAAATGCTCATCTTTGCATTCTACATCTTCACTGGAGGCTCTCCAAACAATGATTGTGCACAGGACGATGGGACTTTGATCATCTTCACTAGCAGCGCCTTAAATTGAGTGATTTTGCCACAAATGAATTGTCTGTGCCTAGAGGAACTGAGCTCTATTTTATTCGAGTTTCTCTGCTGTGTTTTCACCGCGCAAAGCGAATAAACAAAACTTAGTGTCAAATCCACTTTATCAAATGAGCTTTTAGTACCTTTCCTGGGTGTCTGTGATAGGGTTTAACACAGTGGGTGCTGAAAAATAACTGGTACAACTCACGTAACCATAAGCACACCTGCTCTTGCATCGCTTGCTCCCTCTTTCTAGGATGCTGCGTTTTTCTGTAATAAGACAAATCACAGAATCCAGGCCTCGGCTTAGCTCCTTTTGGATTTATACCCATTTTGCTCGTTGGCAGGAATTCAGAGGCAGTTTGTGTTGCTATGTAGTACGATAGGAGAAAGAGAATGGGAAAGAAGGGATAGTAGTTTCATGGAATCACAGATCAACCAGGTTGGAAGAGACCCATCGGATCATCGAGTCCAACCATTCCTATCAACTTCAAGAGATATTCCTCACAGAGTCAGTGTGGTAGCTGCAGAAAGCTAGAAAGTAAGAATGAACAACCTGATAACATCAACCAGTAGATCTAAACCCAGTTTAGGAACTTAATTTAAGCACATTATAAGATTTATTTTTTTTTAATCACACAGGATATGATTGCATAGGATTTTTTTTCCCCCCAAAAAAATAGTTTTGTGCAAATTCTAATAAAAATGTCTCACTGCAAAATGACTGAATTACATTTAGAACTAATTAAATAATTTCTGGCCACTTAATCTGGACTATTCTATATTAAAAAAACCAAACAAGCAAACCTAAAACCAAAAACGGGGGATCCTCCTTGGCTGATGACCTTAACCAGCCTTGATTGCAGCTGAAGTCTGATCATACGTGATTTTTCAGACTTGAAAAGTAGCATTTGAACTGATTGAACGTACTCTGTGTGGAAGCTATCATACAGTTTTGTTTCTTCACTTTGACAGACTGTTTAATTTAGATTTCAGTCAAGTTATTTCCCAAGCAGCGGGACCAGTGAATCATGCTTTCACACAAAATTGCGTCCTGCCTTCCCCTCCCTTTCTTAAACCTAGCTTAGGACTATGATTATACTGCCTGTTTGATAGGAACGGTTGGACTCCATGATCCGGTGGGTCTCTTCCAACCTGGTTGCTCTGTGATTCTATGAATCTATCTCCAGGCAAATAAGCAACATTTTAAAAAGTGAACTATGACAAGAGTTTCCCTCAGATTTTAATATCGAACTCTACAAAGGTAGGACAGGGTGAACACAGTAATTTCTGTAATTGCGCGGGTGCTCGGTTTCCCTTGATAACAAGATTTCCAAAAGCCTCTAAGACAAAAAAAAAATCCTTCAGTGTAATATGTACATAAGCCGTAGAAGTGCTCTCCCAAATCTGGTCCCTGGCTTCAGG
Source organism: Coccyzus lansbergi (assembly GCA_033558105.1). NCBI lineage: Eukaryota > Metazoa > Chordata > Aves > Cuculiformes > Coccyzidae > Coccyzus > Coccyzus lansbergi. The sequence goes on from JAUMJK010000932.1 coordinate 135,636, forward strand.
CTGAGCTCCCAGGGAGCATCCTAAGGCTCAGTTCTGTCTCCCCTCATCCAGGAGAAAAGCAGAACTGGGAAAGACCTTGGGAAAGGGCTCTAAGATCACTTGGTTTTGACAGGTGATATTGCTTGAAACACATATGTGGACTGTCTCTTCAACATGACTTGTCTTTCCCATCTCTTCCAGACCAAAAGGACCTCTCGTGGCACCACTGTGGATTTGCACTACTGGATTGGCAAGGACTCATCTCAGGACGAGCAAGGTGCTGCAGCCATGTATGTCACCCAGCTGGACAGTGCTCTCCGGGGGAACCCTGTGCAGCACCGGGAAGTGCAGGGACACGAGTCTGAGACCTTCCAGAGCTATTTCCGCAATGGCATCATGTGAGTAGTGTGAAACACCTTGCAACAAGCTGCGTCGTGGTCCCTGGGGTTCCCTCTGCTTCTCTGTCTCAGAGCCATCAACATTTCAAATATCTGAAAAACGTGAATTCATAGAATCACCAGGTTGGAAGAGACCCATCGGATCACTGAGTCCAACTATTCCTATCAAACGCTAAACCATGTCCCTCAGTGTCTCATCCACCCGTCCCTTAAACACCTCAAGGGAAGGTGAATCAACCACCTCCCTGGGCAGCCTCTGACAGGACCCAATGACCCTTTCTGTTAAAAATTTTCTTCCAACCTGACCATTCTATGATTCTATAAAATACAAAATTTGACATTCCATTTTTAGGACTCTGAGGTTATATTTGCTCCAGAATTTTTAGTTGTCACCCAAAAGCTTCCAGTGTTCTAAAGGCTATAGAGGGGAAGCTATTTTCTAGGCAGCTCTAACTCCTTATTTCCTGATACACAACAGCTACAAGAAAGGAGGAGTGGCTTCAGGATTTAAGCATGTGGAGACCAATATGTACAACATCAAGCGTCTTCTTCATGTCAAGGGGAAAAAGCATGTATCGGCCACAGAGGTAAGAAGAGCCCTCTCTTTATGGATCACTTCTCCTTGCCTCTCCTCCTACACCCATTTTTGACATGGTTTGCTCATCACTGTCCAAGGAACCATACTACAGGATCATTTTCAAGACCTCACTTAGAATCATAGAATCATAGAACAACCAGGTTGGAAGAGACCCATTGGATCATCAAGTCCAAACATTCCTATCAAACACTAAACCATGTCCCTCAGCACCTTGTCCACCTGTCCCTTAAACACCTCCAGGGAAGGGGAATCAACCCCCTCCCTGGGCAGCCTAGTCCAATGCCCAATGACCCTTTCTGTGAGAAACTTCCTCCTAATCTCTAGCCTAAATCTCCCCTGGTGGAGCTTGAGGCCATTCCCTCTTGTCCTGTCCCCTGTCCCTTGGGAGAAGAGCCCAGCTCCCTCCTCTCCACAACCTCCTCTCAGGTACTTGTAGAGAGCAATGAGGTCTCCCCTTAGCCTCCTCTTCTCCAGGATAAACACCCCCAGCTCTCTCAGCCGTTCCTCACAAGGCCTGTTCTCCAGCCCCTTCACCAGCTTTGTTGCTCTTCTCTGGACTTGCTCCAGAACCTCAACATCCTTCTTGTGCTGAGGGACCCACAACTGAACACAGGATTCAAGGAGCGGCCTCACCAGTGCTGAGTACAGAGGAAGAATCACCTCCCTGGCCCTGCTGGTCACACCACTTCTGATCCAAGCTAGGATGCCATTGGCCTTGTGGCCACCTGGGCACACTGCTGGCTCATGGTCAGTCGCTGTCGACCAACACCCCCAGGTCCCTCTCCTCCTGACAGTTTTCCAGCCAGACTTCTCCCAGTCTGTAGCTCTGCATAGGGTTGTTGTGCCCCGAGTGCAGGACCCGGCATTAGGGGTTTGGTTTTATCCTGGGAGAAACCATCAGGCTAAATGAGTAGCTGAGTCCTAGAAAAATGAGCCTGTCACTGCAGACCAGTTGTTCCATCCCCAAGGGCAAGTTCTCAGTGGCTGACACCTGCCTCCTGCAGCTCTTTTTGTCAACCCCAAGTTTACCACATGCTTTTATTTCCTCATGACAGGTAGCACTTTCCTGGGACAGTTTCAATAAGGGGGATGTTTTCTTGCTGGATCTTGGGAAAGTGTTGATTCAGTGGAATGGACCCAACTGCAGCATTGCTGAGAAATCCAGAGTAAGTACGGGTGAAAACCAATTAGACTACTAGAGGTATTTGTAGAATCACAGAATCATGGAATCATTAGGTTGGAAAAGACCTTTGAGATTGTTAACCATACCTGTCCACCCTGAAATCATTTCCCGAAGCACATCATCTACCCACCTTTTTAAAGACCTCCAGGTACGGTGACTCAACCCCCTCCCCAGGCAGCCTGTTCCAGTGCCCACTAACCCTTTCTGTGAAGAAATTTTTTCCTAATTTCCAATTTAAACTTCCCCTGACACATCTCAAGGCCATTCCCTCTTGTCCTATCACCTAGCACTTGGGAGAAGAGACCAACACTCACCTCTCCACATTTTCAAGTAGAGAGCGATAAGGTCCCCCCTCAGTCTCCTCTTCTTAAGGCTAAACAACCCCGGTTCCAGCAGCTACTTCTCGTAAGACGTGTTCTCCAGCCCCTTCACCAGCTTTGTTGCTTTTCTCTGGGCAGTCTCTAGGACCTCAATGTCTTTCTTATAGTGAGGGGCCCAAAAGTGAAGGCAGTATTCAAGGTGCGGCCTCACCAGTGCTGAGTAGAGGGGCAGAATCTCTTCCCTGATCCTGGTGGCCACAGTGTTTCTGGAAGAAGCCAAGATGCTATTGCCCACGTGTTGTTATTGGAGGCCCATGGAAGCTCTTTGCTCCAGTTCAGACCTGGTCTCAGCTTGGTTTTCATGGGCACATAGAATCATAGAACAACCCGGTTGGAAGGGACCCATCGGATCATCTAGGTCCATCCCTAGGTCCAGCTCCCTCTGGGCAGGTCTATCTTCATCCCTCTGTTTCATGTGGTTTGCACGACACAGGACTAAAAAGTCAGCAATGCCAGTAGGTTCAGATGCAATTACTACCGCACAGTAGATGAATTTTAATCTGTTTTACAGCATCAGAGGTGCTTCCAGCTTGGTCAATATGGCACAAGCAAGAATACATAAGCCAGGTACTAATAAGTCATATCCATAGCTCTTAAGGCACTTTGCAAAGGGGTCATTATCCTTATTTTACCGATAGAGGAACTAACATACGGAAATGTAATTAAGCAAGTTAGTTCAACTAGTCATCAGCGAAGTTGGTGGCCGAACTCATAACCAGTCATTAGAGGCATTAAAAGGCAGGTGGGTCTGCTTTGGACGTGATGTCGCCTGGTGAGCTCCGAGAGGGGAGAGCTTCACAGGGATGGGACTTTTCCAGGACACGATGGCTACTGGGAAGAAGAGGTCATGGTTTGTCTCAGGCCTGGCAACCAAGCAGGTTTTTTCCTAGGTCTAAGAAAAGAAGGGTCCCAATCATAGAATCATAGAACAACCAGGTTGGAAGGGACCCACCGAATCATCGAGTCCAACCATTGCTATCAGACACTAACCCATGTCCCTCAGGGCCTCATCTACCCATCCCTTAAACAACTCCAGGGAATGTGAATCAACACCTCCCTGGGCAGCCTGTTCCAATACCCAATGACCCTTTCTGTGAAAAACTTCCTCCTAATCTCTAGCCTAAATCTCCCCTGGTGGAGCTTGAGGCCATTCCCTCTTGTGGAAAATGGAGATTTCAGCCTAATTAGTTGCTGAAAGACCCATGTTTGTCGAAAACTTGAAACATTTAAATGTGAAATATCATCACAGGGCACGCAGGGTCCTGCAGATCTGCACATCCAGCCTCATCATCCCCAGTGTGCACATGTGTCTCTCCTAGACCCTCTCACAGGATGACTGGACCTGCTCATGTACAGTTGCATGTAGGCAACTCCTGTTGTGTTTACTGTGTGCCTGTGCCCTGTAGGAGCAAGTTCCACTGGTATCATAGAATTATAGAATCATAGAATCACCAGGTTGGAAGAGACCCGTCGGATCATCGAGTCCAACCAGCAATATTTTCCTGAGAGTTAGTTAATAAGCACACATTACAGTCACATCCCCTTTTTAACAGCTCCACTTGAAGGACAGTAGAAGCTTCAGAGAGCTGTGGTAATCTGGCTTGGGCTGTTCGTGCTCAGTCGTTGCTTTAGGTCTGAGTCTCGATGAATTTTTTGTCTGGGTCAGGACTTACCTCCTGGTGATCCTTGTGCAGGGTCTCGCGCTGGCTCGCAGCATCAGGGACAGCGAAAGGGGTGGCCGTGCTCAAATCGGCATCATCGACAACGAGAAGGACTCCCCTGACCTCATGCAGATCATGACGATGGTGTTGGGTGAAAGGCGCGGGGAGCTCCACGATGCCATCCCAGACACAAAAGCAGACGAGCTGCAAAAAGCAAATGTGCGACTCTACCAGTAAGTCCAGGGATGGGTTTCAAACACCGTCCATTCTCATGGTGGATGCTGCAAAGCCTGACTTTGCTCAATGACTGTGTCTTTCAGTGTTTATGAGAAGGACGACGACCTGGTGGTGCAGGAGGTGGCCACTCGGCCCCTGACACAGGACCTGCTCCAACATGAGGTGAGAGAAAACCATCAGCCCTTAATAGGAAGCAGAGGAACCGAGCAACTGTTCCGTGTTTTCAGATGAATCATAGAACAACCAGGTTGGAAGAGACCTATCAGATCATCGAGTCCAACAGTTAAATCAGTCAATATATTTTACTATACATGTTCGTAGAAAATATCTGTACTTAAGTATAAATACTTAAAAAATATCGTCACATACTTCCCATATACAAACACTTAGACCAATTCCAGCTAATAATGACTAAGCAAAAGTAAATACAAGATTTATAACTTCATTGATGAGCAACGGTTTGAATGGGACACCTAGTTTTCTGAAAATGATCAGCTCTTCCATCCTCCAGGTTTATCAGGTGTCCTGAAAACAGGACAGCTTAGCCCTACTAAAAACTCGGTGCCTGGAGGTAGGTGGAGTGTTGAAGCTGCTCTAATGAGAGGTGGCAAATTGACCCCTTTGAGCCAAGGATGATATTAGGTTGGTTATAAGAGTTGAGGAGAGCTGGGGGCCAGGAATAGAATGCAGGTGGAAACAGGACTTCTGCAGAATTGAGAGCAAATAAATGCTCTGCTCATAAAAGCATGAAGATATGTTTTCCTGCTGTAGCAAGTGGCAGATCTCAGTGACCTTCCATGGAAGGACATTCCTTGCATACCCTCTGTCCTAGAGCTTTGTGATGAACACAAGGTTCCTAGTTTCCTTCTGTTTAGCAGAGGATTTCTCATCCTTAATTCTCTGTAGTGCGAATCAACCCATTCCAAACAAAAAAGTGTTGCTCTTGCAAAAGGCTCCAGCTTCTATATTCACCCTGGTGTCAGCCTCATTAAATCTCGATCTGCCTTTACAGGCGTACGAAGTTTTTCCTTGTCAAAGTTCAGTTTGAAAAAGAAGCAGCCTTTGGTCACACAGTGGGTTGTCAATTTGGAGCAGCAGCTCTCTGTGGTGGAGACAGGCTGCCTGGCAGACATCTCATCCTCTTTGGGATTGGGATACTACCGAGTTCATAACGATGCGATGCTTTCAGCTCCAGATCAGGGGCACCAAATTGTCATACAGAAAATCATAGAATCATAGAACAACCAGGTTGGAAGAGACCCATCGGATCATCAAGTCCAACCATTCCTATCAAACACTAAACCATGACCCTCAGGACCTCATCCACCCATCCCTTAAACACCTCCAGGGAAGGGGAATCAACCACCTCCCTGGGCAGCATCTGGCACTGCCCAATCACCCTTTCCGGGAAAAACCTCCTCCTAATCTCTAGCCTGAATCTCCCCTGATGGAACTTGAGACGATTCACTCTTGTCATGTCCCCTGGCACTTGGGAGAAGAACCTAACTCCCTCCTCTCTACAACCTCCTTTCAGGTAGTTGTAGAGAGTAATGAGGTCTCCTCTCAGCCTCCCCCAGTTCTCTCAGCCGCCCCTCATAGGGTCTGTTCTCCAGACCCTTCACCAGCTTCATGGCTCTTCTCTGGACTCACTCCAGAGCCTCAACATCCTTCTTGTGCTGAGGGGCCCACAAATGAACACAGGATTCAAGGAGTGGCCTCACCAGTGCAGAGTCCAGAGGGAGAAGAACCTCCCTGGCCCTGCTTGTCACACCATTTCTGATCCAAGCCAGGATGCCATTGGCCTTCTTGGTCACCTGGGCACACTGCTGGCTCATGGTCAGTTGCTGTTGACCAACACCCCCAGGTCCCTCTCCTCCTGGCAGTTTTCCAGTCAGACTTCTCCTAGTCTGTAGCTCTGCTCAGGGTTGTTGTGCCCCAAGTGCAGGACCCAGCATTTGACCGTGTTAAACCTCATCCCGTTAGACTCAGCCCATGGATCCAGCCTGTTTAGGTCCCTTTGCAGAGCCTCCTGACCCTCCAGCAGATCCACACTTCCACACAACTTAGTGTCATCTGCAAACTTGCTAAGGGTACCCTCGATGCCTTCATCTAGGTCATTGATGAAGACATTGAACAGGGCTGGACCCAGCACTGAGCTGGGTCTAACCTGGGCTTCTCCTGCTCCTTTCGTAGCAGATTTGGCACAGACGAGCACTACCAGCAGCAGGCTGAGGATGATTATTTCAGCATATAATTCTCCTGGAATCTTTTGGGACTGGTGTTTCTGTTGGAGAACACCACTCGTGAGATGGTAATTGCCAGTTTTGAACGGTGCCTAGGAAAAATACGTATTTTAACTCATTAGACAGCAGGTACCTGGGTCAGGTGAGCTCGCAGCGTCAGCATATCCATGAACCCCTGCACTGTAGGGTTGATGGTAGTTCTATCTATTCCATTTACTGCACCACATTAAATCCATTCACTCTTGCCTCTTCTAACGGTTGCGCCAGGGATGCAGCTCTGCAAGGCAAAGAGACAAGCTAAACCTACATCTGTTCTCAATCCTCAAGATCCTGAGTAGGCTACAAATGTGGACTTTTGCCAGTAAAAAGCTTTTGGCATCTATTTTTTTCTGTTTCGCCTCAGGACTGCTACATCTTAGACCAAGGTGGGTTTAAGATTTACGTCTGGAGAGGAAAAGCCTCCAGCCTGGAAGAGAAAAAAGCAGCCTTCACTCGAGCTGTGGTGAGTTGCAATACAGAATCATAGAAGAGACCCATCGGATCATCGAGTCCAACCATTCCAATATAGTGCAAACAATGTTGTGGGAGGTTAACTAAGTGCTAACCTAGATCTGACCACTAATTACAATTAAGTGTAGGTGTTGAGGAGCTGGTCTGTGTAATAGCAGCAAGAGAACTTAAAGGTCTTGGGGAAGCACGATGATGTAAACACAAAATTGTTAGTCACCAAATCGCACTAGGGCTGAGGATTGTCACTCAAACTAGGAGGGAATTGGTTAAAGAAAATGAAACAGAAATGTTGTTCAACACTTCCTTATCAGGCTCAGCACTGGCCCTTCAGAAAGAAAATTAGGGAGTTCTGCAAGCGTCACATTTTTTGTACACAGTAAGTGATGGATTTCTGGAACTTGTTGCTTCAAGAGACAGGGCAGAGAGGATTTGCGGGGCTGTGAAGGGATTAGATAAATTCATGATCAATAAACAGATATTAAAGGGGCTCTTCTATCCTCTCTAATATCCATGACCCAATATTGTGGAAGCTTGGGAGAGTGAGGGGATTGTACTGCTCACTTAACAGCATCTCTTAATGCCACTGACCCAGGCAGCGTGGACCACTACTCTTACCCTGAACGGCATCTTTTTTATTCCAAACCAAGAGTAAGACCTTGACCAAATCACTGGGGAACTCGATTATTCATCTTCAACGAGGTCTTGCTAGGAGACACTGAACATCAGTGGACACCTCTTCCATGAGGTCTTACCCGGAGGCACACGGCTTCAATACTGATTGCACCGATAGTCTCCGAGATGAAAAGCTTAGAAAAAAAATTGCCTTAAAAGTTATCTCACAGCCCTCGATGCTTCTTTCAAAAGCTTAACTGGGATACTTTTCAGCAGGCAATCAGTTCTGCAAATTCTGGCCCAGAGCTCCATATGTAGAACAAAAGATATCTCTTCCTTTCAGTGCGGCAGGTGGGAGGGATGGAGAGACCATCTGCTCTACTTTTCCCTAAGGGGAGTGTGTGGCTGCAGTGTTTACAGCAGAAGATGAATGCTCCGAAACCCACAATCGGCCTTCTTCTCTAAGCCCTGGCTGTCAGTGCTGTACCTCCAGGTCATCCTGGAACCTGCTGAGATAAACACAACAGCAGTTCCCAGACCCAAGCGATGACTTTGGCAAAACAGAGATCGGCTTCTTCCCTCTCAAATTTTATCAAACACATCTGCTGGAGCAGTCTTTTAACTCAATAGTAGCTCTATCATAAAGAAATAATTTGGGTTGAAGGGGAAAAAAAAAAGAAAGAAAAAAAACCCCAGATACTTGTGAGACTTTAGTCCTTTCAGACCACAAATCACGCTCTGGGGGATTTAGCTGCCTCTATCCTTTCACTACTTTGTCACGCGTTCTCTCTACCACACTGCAGGGAGGAGAGTCTTCCTGGTTTAGAGAGGGCCAAAAAGTTTGGGGAAGAGCAAAGGACTGAGCTGGGTTCTCAGGTCACACTTACATCACATCACTGCTCCCTCCACTCCTGGATCCATCACCAGAAGAGAGGGCTTTTCGCTATAGAATCATAGAACAAACAGTTTGGAAGAGACCCATTGGATCATCGAGTCCAACCATTCCTATCAAACACTAACCCATGTCTCTCAGCACCTCATCCACCCGTCCCTCAAACACCTCCAGGGAAAGGGGAATCAACTATCTCCCTGGGCAGCCTATTCCAATGCCCAATGATCCTCTGTGTGAAAAACTTCCTCCTAATCTCCAGCCTAAATCTCCCCTGGTGGAGCTTGAGGCCATTCCCTCTTGTCCTGTCCCCTGTCCCTTGGGAGAAGAGCCCAGCTCCCTCCTCTCCACAACCTCCTTTCAGGTAGTTGGAGAGAGCAATGAGGTCTCCCCTCAGCCTCCTCTTCTCCAGGATAAACACCCCCAGCTCTCTCAGACGTTCCTCATAAGGCCTGTTATCCAGCCCCTTCACCAGCTTCGTGGCTCTTCTCTGGACTCACTCCAGAGCCTCCACATCCTTCTTGTGCTGAGGGGCCCACAACTGAACACAGGATTCAAGGAGCGGCCTCACCAGTGCTGAGTCCAGAGGGAGAATCACGTCCCTGGACCTGCTGGTCACACCATTTCTGATCCAAGCCAGGATACCATTGGCCTTCTTGGCCACCTGGGCACACTGCTGGCTCATGGTCAGTCGGTTGTCGACCAACACCCCCAGGTCCTTCTCCTCCTTCCAGTTTTCCAGCCAGACTTCTCCCAGTCTGTAGCTCTGCATAGGGTTGTTGTGCCCCAAGTGCAGGATCTAGCATTTGGCCGTGTTAAACCTCATCCCATTGGACTCTGCCCATGGATCCAGCCTGTTTAGGTCCCTTTGCAGAGCCTCCCTACCCTCCAGCAGATCCACACTTCCACACAGCTTAGTGTCATCTATTAACTTGCTAAGAGTACCCTCAATGCCTTCATCCAGGTCATTGATGAAGACATTGATTAGACCTATTGAGTGAGATTTTCTACAAGACTGAGGTGCCATGTAGAGATTAAGTTCAGGATGTGATCCAGGTGACCAGCCTCTAGTTGGTACTGTACAGTCCCCTAGAAATGGGTATGAACATGGATACTACAGTGAGAGCTTGTAGACACCTCCATTTATCAATCTGACTTGCAAGCCTTGGGGTGAATCCTTGGTCATGCCAGTGTCTTTTGTTGGGGACATTCACTCTTCAGGCTGGTTCAGGTCCACATTCCTCTTCTCAAGTCTGTAAAAAGCTCAGTGTGTCCCCACTAATGTTCTTTTTTTCAACCCCACTAGGGTTTTATCCAAGCCAAAGGTTATCCTTCATCCACCAACATTGAAGTGATCAACGACGGAGCAGAATCAGCCATGTTTAAGCAGCTCTTCCAGAGGTGGACAGAAAAGGATGAAACACAAGGACTGGGCAAAGTCTACACTACTGGCAAAATTGGTGAGTGTGTTTGTCCTGTGTTTGGCTTTCCTACCTGTGCTGAGCAAGAGCATTGTTCATAAACTGAACAATGCTCAGGAGTGCTGAGGCTTCTTATGGGAATCAGGCTGCCACTTATTCCAAAGACAACTGTTGGCCAGAGATCACTCTGGTCTGAAAACCAAAGGTCTTCATCAATGACCTGAATGAGGGCATTGAGTGCTCCCTTAGCAAGTTTGCAGATGACAGGAAGCTGTGTGGAAGTGTTGATCTGCTGGAGGGTAGGGAGACTCTGCAAAGGGACCTAAACAGGCTGAGTCCAGTGGGGTGAGGTTTAACACGGCCAAATGCCGCATCCTGCACTTGGGGCACAACAACCCTATGCAGAGCTACAGACTGGGAGAAGCCTGGCTGGAAAACTACCAGGAGGAAAGGGACCTGGGGGTGTTGGTCGACAGCCGACTGACCATGAGCCAGCAGTGTGCCCAGGTGGCCAAGAAGGCCAAAGGCATCCTGGCTTGGATCAGAAATGGTGTGACCAGCAGGGCCAGGGAGGTGATTCTCCCTCTGGACTCAGCATTGGTGAGGCCGCTCCTTGAATCCTGTGTTCAGTTGTGGGCCCCTCAGCACAAGAAAGATGTTGAGGCTCTGGAGTGAGTCCAGAGAAGAGCCACGAAGCTGGTGAAGGGGTTGGAGAACAGGCCTAATGAGGAGCGTCTGAGAGAGCTGGGGGTGTTTATCCTGGAGAAGAGGAGGCTGAGGGGAGACCTCATTACTCTCTATAACTCCCTGAAAGGAGGTTGTAGAGAGGAGGGAGCTGGGCTCTTCTCCCAAGGGACAGGACAAGAGGGAATGGCCTCAAGCTCCACCAGGGGAGATTTAGGTTAGATATTAGGAAAAAAATTTTCACAGAAAGGGTCATTGGGCATTGGAACAGGCTGCCCAGGGAGATGGTTGATTCCCCTTCCCTGGAGGTGTTTAAGGCATGGGTGGAAGAGGTGCTGAGGGACATGGTTTAATGTTCGATAGGAATGGTTGGACTCGATGATCCAATGGGTCTCTTCCAACCTGGTTGTTCTATGATTCTAAAAATTGTATGCAAAGTTTCATGCTTGCAGAACTCCCCAATTTCCTTTTTGAAGGGCTAGTACTGAGCCTGATAAGGAAGTGTTGAACAACATTCTGCTTTCATTTACACTGGCATCGGCCCAGCCCCCTCTTGACGTCAATGGAATTATTCTGTATTTGCACCAGGTGGAAATGGTGCCTCAGTTTATCAGGGCACTGAATGAATATTACGATGCATTAACCCAAAAGAGTAAACAACACCAAAGAGAGAGGACTTGCTGATGAATAATGTGTTGGTGACAGAGACGATGATTGTCTCCATAAATAATTGCTTGAGGGTGACAAATCTCTTTCCCTCGGAACTTCTCTCTTTTCTTTCCACCTTTGCCTCCATCTGTGCTGTCCATAAATACTCTATCATGAAATGGAGAAATGCAGCCACTTTATTTCTTCAAGAGACATTTTAAAAAGAGGGAAATAAGTATTATTTCGGAAAACAATGATGAGTTTTCAGTCAGGAGACCACTAATATTTTTACCAACCAGTCATCACTGTAATGTGTGGCCAGTTGCCAGCCTGGAACAGATAAACTCTGGAATGCATGAGCTCTCCTACGTTGCCAAATCAACGTTGGCTTCCTAGTGGCAAGACTGGCTTTTCTCAACCACTAAACAGGTTTTTCTCACGTGTATGACACTTATGTGTGTGCGAGGGTGATGCAGAAGGTTTATATGTTATTGTGTATTCACTGAGTTCTTTTTTTTCCCCCTTTTTGTTCTGCTGGTGCATGTAGCCAAGGTGGAACAGGTGAAGTTTGACACCACTCAGCTCCACGCCAGACCAGAGCTAGCCGCGGAACAAAGAATGGTAGATGATGCATCTGGGGAGGTAGAGGTGAGAGACCTTCTTTTTTTTTTTGACAGAAGATGAATTGATCAGTATGTTTCCAAACATCTCTGCATTTTCGCAAACAGCAGTTGTGTAGAACTGTGAAGATGTGCCTGCCTACCAGGTCCAGGGAGGTTCTTCTCCCTCTGGACTAGGCACTGGGGAGACTGCTCCTCGAATCCTGTGTTCTGTTGTGGGCCCCTCAGCACAAGAAGGATGTTGAGGCTCTAGAGTGAGTCCAGAGAAGAGCCACGAGGCTGGTGAAGGGGCTGGAGAACAGACCCTATGAGGAACAGCTGAGAGAGCTGGGAGTGTTTAGCCTAGAGAAGAGGAGGCTGAGGGGAGACCTCACTGCTCTCTCCAACTCCTTGAAAGGAGGTTGTGGAGAGGAGGGAGCTGGGCTCTTCTCCCAAGGGACAGGGGACAGGATGAGAGGGAATAGTCTCAAGCTCCACCAGGGGAGATTTAGGCTAGAGATTAGGAGGAAGTTTTTCTGGAAAGGGTCATTGGGCACTGGCAGAGGCTGCCCAGGGAGGTGGTTGATTCACCTTCCCTGGAGGTGTTTAGGGACAGGTGGACAAGGTCCTGAGGGACATGGTTTAGCGTTTGATAGGAATGATTGGACTCGATGATCCGATGGGTCTCTTTCAACCTGGTGATTCTATGATTCTATGACCTCCTTGAGTGCCACTGACTGCTGAAAGTCCATTGATGGCGCATGAGTTTTGACAGACACTGGAGAGAACTGACTTTGCCAGCAAGCATTTAGTCAAGTTAGGCTCGATGATCCGATGGGTCTCTTCCAACCTGGTTGTTCTATGGTTCTAAGTTGGGGAGACACAGGCTGGCATCCAGGAAAGAGAGGAAGGATTGTCTTTTCCCACAGAAGACCCTAACTTCGTTGATGTGCTAGCAAAGGGGCTGTGCTCCCTCTTCACACTGGTGCTCACCAAGATATTTCTTTCACCAGGTGTGGAGGATTGAGGACTTGCAAATGCAGCCGGTGGATCCCAAGACGTACGGACAGTTCTACGGGGGAGACTGCTACCTGGTCCTGTACACCTACCTGAGGTCAGGCAGGCCTCACTACGTCCTCTACATGTGGCAGGTAGGTCAAAGGGAAGGAGAAGGGGCTGTGGTGTGTCTGCTAGAAGCCTAACTGAAGGAAGAACGGAGTCCACAGAGCACCCAGAAGTCCTGAGCATCCAGAAGAACTCAGGTGCTTTGTGCTCATCAGTTACCTATTGCAAACATCCTTTGCAGTGCTTTGTAGGCAGCACAGAGGTCGAGCCCAAGCTATCATCCGACTGAGAGCCAGCAATATCTTGCAGGCAGAATGAAGGATTATGGGACTTGTCGTGTTGAGGTCAAACTTTGTAGTCTTTCAGATTGTCCCTCAAAACCACCCTTGAGGTGGTTGACACCCCTTCCCTGGAGGTGTTTAAAGTGCGGGTGGATGAGGTGCTGAGGGACATGGGTTAGAGATTGGTGGGAATGGTTGGACTTGATGATCCGGTGGGTCTCTTCCAACCTGGTGATTCTATGATTCAAAACCTCAGCTCTTAGAGTCGCCCAGGGATATGAATATCTCTGCTTTCCTCTTTTGAAAGTGTATTTTCTTCCTGTGGAAAGCAGAGAAGCTTTAAAAAGGTGATGCTAAAGACTCCCAAAGTGGGATGCTAAAGTCTCCAAAGCCACAATGGAAGTTAAATTTAAACATCTGGTAGTTTTTCCTCTGATCTCACGGCATTGTGTGCAGGGCTTGGGATTGGGGAAGATCATAGAATCATAGAACAACCAGGTTGGAAGAGACCCATCGGATCATTGAGTCCAACCATTCCTATCAAACACTAACCCATGTCCCTCAGGACCTCATCCACTCGTCCCTTAAACCCCTCCAGGGAAGGTGAATCAACCACCTTACAATGTGCAGAGTTTTAGATCCTTAATCTCTTCATATTGCATGGATGCTCTCTCTCTCCTCCCTAGGGTCGCCATGCCTCTGTGGATGAAATCACTGCCTGTGCCCTCAATGCCATCGAGCTGGACAAGAGGTACGGGGATGAGGCTGTGCAGGTGCGCGTGACCATGGGCAAGGAGCCCACACACTTCCTGGCTATCTTCAAGGGCAAGCTGGTCATTTATGAGGTAAGATGGCTTTGTGCACGTGGGCAACGGGAGGCGCAAGCATCAACGATGGTCTTGTAGTTGCAATGGAAATAGGCCAGAAAAATGTCCGGAAAAACTCCTTTCCTGAATAGCATGAAAGGAGTGGCTGAGAGAGCTGGGGGTGTTTATCCTGGGGAAGAGGAGGCTGAGAGGAGACCTCATTACTCTCTACAACTCCCTGAAAGGAGGTTGTAGAGAGGAGGGAGCTGTCCTCTTCTCCCAAGTGACAGGGGACAGGACAAGAGGGAACGTCCTCAAGCTCCACCAGGGGAGATTTAGGCTGGAGATTAGGAGGAAGTTCTTCACACAGAGGGTCATTGGGCATTGGAACAGGCTGCCCAGAGAGGTGGTTGATTCCCCTTCCCTGGAGGCGTTTAAGGGACGGGTAGATGAGGTCCTGAGGGACATGGGTTAGTATTTGATAGGAATGGTTGGACTCGATGATCTGATGGGTCTCTTCCAACCTGGTGATTCTATGATTCTATGAAATGTGGAATGGGGTTTATTCTGACTTGGAATCAGAAGATGTTTTGATTTCCTCACCATGGTCTGTCTCTGTGGCAGCATGGAGGGATGTAAGCCCAGAAGCCTTCTTCCTCAAACCAGTTGTAGCTTGGGTTTGAGCGCCCTCCTCACCCCCTCAATACCATCCTTCCCTCTGTTTCCTCTCAGGGTGGTACAAGCCGGGATCAGAAAAATGCACCCGAGCCAGCAATCCGCCTCTTCCAGGTGAGGGGCACGGATGAGATGAACACAAAGGCCACAGAGGTTCCAGCCCGGGCGTCCTCCCTCAACTCCAATGATGTCTTCCTGCTGGCAACCAGCCAAGTCTGCTACCTGTGGTGTGGGAAGGTGAGACCGCACTGAGTCCTGAGGAGGCAGACAAAGGAAAACAAAAGAAGGGGCTCTTGTCCCAAGTGACAGGGGACAGGATAAGAGGGAATGGCCTCAAGCTCCACCAGGGGAGATTTAGGCTGGAGATTAGGAGGAAGTTTTTCACACAGAGGGTCATTGGGCATTGGAACAGGCTGCCCAGGGAGGTGGTTGATTCACCTTCCCTGGAGGTGTTTAAGGGACAGGTGGACGAGGTGCTGAGGGACATGGTTTAGTGTTTGATAGGAATGGTTGGACTCGGTGATCCGATGGGCCTCTTCCAACCTGGTGATTCTATGATTCTATGACTAGAAATGGATTCGGAGTGACCAGCTCAGATGAAACCCTCCAAAGCGTTCGAGCAGGCCTGAAATTCTCCAGAGGAGGGTAGAACCAAGGCAGCTTTTCCCCATAGGGATGTTTTACCTACTCTTCCTCTAATTCCACCTCAATCTTATGTCCTCAATCTTATGTCCCCACCACAGGGATGCAGTGGAGATGAGAGAGAGATGGCGAAGATGGTGGCTGACATCGTCTCCAAACGGGACAAACATACCATTTTGGAGGGACAAGAGCCAGCAGACTTCTGGGAAGCCTTGGGAGGAAAAGCACCTTATGCCAGTGAAAAGAGGTAATGGTGACCTGCTTGCTCCTCTGGGCTTGACCTGGCAGCCTTAAGGAAGGAATCAAAACTCTGCAGGAAAGCGAGTGAGGACTTTGATACCAGGTCCTCCCCAAAGGGAATGCTCGGCCCTAATATCACCAAAAGCTTGGTCAAAAACCACAACGAGATGTGTCTTTCTTGGTTTGGGGTCAGGTTTTATGAAGCGAGAGCTACAGATCCCAGCTCCGCAGACAAGGGTGTTCTACAGTCTTCCTTCCCCTTCCAAGGGCTACATGAGTCATATGTCCATTATTGGCTTTATGGGCAGAACTACAAGTTGCATGAAAATAAACCTGCTTGGATCAACCTGGTTTTCTCCAGCCCTCTGGGCAGGTGATTTCTTCCTTTACAACCAGGTAATCTGATGTGGCTTTCACTGAGAGCAGGCTCATCTCCACCAGGAGAGAAGGGTTCTGCTTTTGCCCTCTATGAGTGGAAAAATAGTTGCCTTTAAAAGTTGTTAAAATGGTCTAAGAATTCTCTGAGACCTGTCATTGCCTGACTTTCAGCCCCTCTAATGAACATTGCCATGTTTTCACAGAAAGGGTCATTGGGCAGTGGCAGAGGCTGCCCAGAGAGGTAGTTGATTCACCTTCCCTGGAGGAGTTTAAGGCATGGGTGGATGAGGTGCTGAGGGACATGGTTTAGTGTTTGATAGGAATGGTTGGACTCGATGATCCGATCGGTCTCTTCCAACCTGGTGATTCTATGATTCTATGTTCCCATATCTTCCATCAAGGTCAAAGCAAGTAGCAGCAGGTCCCTACAGTAAACCATGAGGGAATGATTTCCGTCTCCTGCTTTTTCTTTCCCTTCTGTGCATGAGGAAGGTTTCAAGAGCAGGTCACACACTACCAGCCTCGCCTCTTCGAGTGCTCCAACCAGACCGGCCGATTCATCATGACAGAGGTGGTGGGCTTCTGCCAGGAGGACTTGGACGAAGATGATGTCATGCTGCTAGACACGTGGGAAGAGGTCAGGGTTCACTCCCCCTCCTCTTCCCCCTCGCCATATTTTCAAACAGCATATGGCTTCATTTGTTTGAATCCATCATTTGATGTGAAACAGAGGGCAGTGTGCCCTAAAGGGACCTAAACAGGCTGGAGCACTGGGCAGTGTCCAATGGGATGAGGTTTAACACGGCCAAATGGCGGGTCCTGCACTTGGGGCACAACAACCCTATGCAGAGCTACAGACTGGGAGAAGTCTGGCTGGAAAACTGCCAGGAGGAGAGGGACCTGGGGTTGTTGATCGACAGCCGACTGACCATGAGCCAGCAGTGTGCCCAGGTGGCCAAGAAGGCTAATGGCATCCTGGCTTGGATCAGAAACGGAGTGGCCAGCAGGGCCAGGGAGGTTCTTCTCCCTCTGGACTCAGCACTGGTGAGGCCGCTCCTTGAATCCTGTGTTCAGTTGTGGGCCCCTCAGCACAAGAAGGATGTTGAGGCTCTGGAGCGAGTCCAGAGAAGAGCAACAAAGCTGGTGAAGGGGCTGGAGAAGAAGAGGAGCGTCTGAGAGAGCTGGGGGTGTTTATCCTGGAGAAGAGGAGGCTGAGAGGAGACCTCATTGTTCTCTATATCTCCCTGAAAGGAGATTGTGGAGAAGAGGGAGCTAGGCCCTTCTCCCAAGTTCCAGGGGACAGGACAAGAGGGAATGGCCTCAAGCTCCACCAGGGGAGATTTAGGCTAGAGATTAGGAGGAAGTTTTTCACCCAGAAGGTCATTGGGCATTGGAATAGGCTGCCCAGGGAGGTGGTTGATTCCCCTTCCCTGGAGGTGTTTAAGGGATGGGTGCATGAGGTGCTGAGGGACATGGTTTAGTGTTTGATAGGAATGGTTGGACTAGAAGATCCGATGAGTCCCTTCCAACCTGGTTGTTCTATAATTCTATGATTCTGCATTGTCTCCAAACTCATTGTCATGGTTGGTCAGACAAGCAGGTTTATGTCCAGTCCATCTCACCCATGCACAAAACGCACGAGTGAGGAGCTAGCACTGCTTCAAGAGGAAACAGAGAAACTAGGTCCATGCCTTGCTCCACGGCAAGGGGAGTTGGACCTGCTCCAGTCTTTGCCAGTGCATACAAAGCTCACAGAAACTCTCCCCCTCAATTCTCAGCATCAATAGTGAGGATTTACATTAGCCTATTCAAAACTGACTCTGAGGGGTTTGCTTTCTGGGGTCATTTGAATTGTTGGTCATGCAAAGACTAAGTTTAGCTACCTTGAAGTATGTGAGAGCTGTTTTCCCAAATGTTTATGCTTTGGGCCTGTCTCAAAAGGAAAATCTTCTTGTTCAGGAGGAAATCTGGCATCAGAATCCCAGGGAACTGTTGGGAAACAACAAGATTTATCTCTGGTTCTTTTGGCAGGGATGAACAAACACCCATTCCCACACAGGTCCTAACTCCTCACTGATCTTTGTCACCTTCTCTCCTTGTAGATCTTTCTTTGGATTGGCAAAGCCTCCAACACGTATGAGAGGAATGAGGCAATTGCCTCAGCTAAGGAGTATCTCAAGACCCACCCGGCAGGGAGAGACTTGGCAACTCCAATAATACTGGTGAAGCAAGGCTGTGAACCCCTCAACTTCACAGGATGGTTCAATGCTTGGGACCCCTACAAATGGAGCGTAAGTTGCTGGGAAAGCCCTGTGGTGTCTACACATGCTCACTAGTGCTTAAAGGGTGTTATGAACACGGAGCATAACCTCTGTGATGAATGGAGCGAAGGTGCTGAGGGACATGGTTTAGTGACTGATGGGAAGGGTTGGACTCGATGATTCGGTGGGTCTCTTCCAACCTGGTGATTCCGTGATTCTATGATTCTGTCTCTATGATGTGTCCTGAGGTTCATGGCTTCCTCGTGCTACCTGAACAGATTCTACTGCTTTGCCAGTAAGAAGTACCTTCTCAGTGAAACTGAGGCTTTTGCAAATATAAGTAAACGTACTTGAATTCACAATATTCACATTTTTATTTTAAAAAAAGATTGAGTTCCCAATCAGGTCTGTGATTTCAGCCGAAAATCAGTGGGGCTGCTATCAGTAAAATCAAGTTCAGAGTGAAAACAAACGGTTGGAAACAACCTTAAAGATAATCCAATTCAACCATCCCCCAAGTGCCATGGACAGGGACACCTCCCATTGGATCAGGTTGCTCAAAGCCTCATCCAGCCTGGTCTTGAACACCTCCAGGAATGGGATGTCCACAACTTCCCTGGTCAACCTGTTCTAGTGCCTCACCACCCTCACAAGAACAAATTTCTTCCTAGCATCTAATCTGAATCTTTCCTCTTTCAGCTTCAAATCATACTCCCTTGTCCTATTCCTGTGCTCCCTGATAAAGAGCCCTTCCGTAGCTTTCCTGTAGGCAATTGTAAAACCATCATAAAGAAAACTGGAAAAAAAAAAAAAAAGGCTAATCTCCAGCCTAAATCTCCCCTGGCAGAGCTTGAGGCCATTCCCTCTTGTCCTGTCCCCTGTCACTTGAGAGAAGAGCCCAGCTCCCTCCTCTCCACAACCTCCTTTCAGGTAGTTGTAGAGAGCAATGAGGTCTCCTCTCAGCCTCCTCTTCTCCAGGCTAAACAACCCCAGCTCTCTCAGCTGTTCCTCATAATTTAGATTTGGAATAGAGGACAATCCTAGAGGGCCTGTGGTGGTTAATAGAGCTGGAATACCTACTCATAGCAAACATCTAGATGGAAGCAATGCTGCCAGGACGTGCACATAGATTCCTGCCACCCGATGTCACTGGTGTGCGTGGTTTAGAATCATAGAATCATAGAACAACCAGGTGGGAAGAGACTCATCGGATCTTCTAGTCCAACCATTCCTATCAAACACTAAACCAAGTCCCTCAGGACCTCATCCACCCGTCCCTTAAACAACTCCAGGGAAGGTGACTCAACCACCTCCCTGGGCAGCCTGTTCCAATGCCCAAGGACCCTCTGTCTGAAAAACTTCCTCCTAATCTCTAGCCTAAATCTCCCCTGGCGGAGCTTGAGGCCATTCCCTCTTGTCCCCTTTAAGGGGAAAAAAAAAAGGCAGAAGGAGCCTGGGCAGTTGGGAAAACCTTAGCTACCAGGTGGTGTTTTCCCAGTGCCTTCCCTGGAGGGCTGCCATCCCACAAGCAGTGCTGTGAGTGAAGTCCTCTGCTGCAGTTTGCAGGTGGGACAGCCAAAGGAACGGCCTGAAAGTCCCCACGGGACTTCACATTTCAAGAAAGTTCATAGAGGTCTTTTATTTGCCGTAGCTGTGTTTGCATTGTGTGCTAGTAGAGAGCCTGCCTTGGCTATCGTCAGATTTGGACAGATAAGACAGCAACTCCCAGAGTGATGACCCTCAAAACAATGTTAGTGCTTAGAACAAAGGTCAAAGCTTGTTGTTTTGTTTGTTGTTTTGGTTTTTTTTATTTTTTTTTCCTGAGGAACTGCTGGAAAACAAGGAATACTGCCCATAAAATATGTGTATTCAAAAATATCCCCTGTAGGCAGCTTCTGCAACTACAGACAAACAGTCCAAACTGTTGATATCCCAGAAACATCTTGGGGCGGGGGGGGTTAATTGCTCAGTTTTTGGTCTAAATTTGTTTGCTCTCCAGCCCATGTGTTTTCATTGTTTATTCTTGTTGGGAAACTTAGTTGGATGATTCTGTGAAGAACTGACACCTCCTGGCTGCTTAGGAAAACACAGTCGAGAGCTTTGTCAATATATCCAGTGTGTGTGTAAATATATATATATATATATATATTTATATTTATATACAGACCCTAAAAGGAGCGTCTGGGAGAGCTGGGGTTGTTTAGCCTAGAGAAGAGGAGACTGAGAGGAGACCTCATTACTCTCTACAACTACCTGAAAGGAGGTTGTAGAGAGGAGGGAGTTGGCCTCTTCTCCCAAGGGACAGGGGACAGGACAAGAGGGAATGGCCTCAAGCTCCGTCAGGGGAGATATAGGCTAGAGATTAGGAGGAAGTTTTTCACACAGAGGGTCATTGGGCATTGGAATAGGCTGCCCGGGGAGGTGGTTGATTCCCCTTCTCTGGAGGTGTTTAAGGGACAGATAGATGAGGTGCTGAGGGACATGGTTTAGTGTTTGATAGGAATGGTTGGACTCGATGATCCGATGGGTCTCTTCCAACCTGGTTGTTCTATGATTCTATAATTAACTGAGAATACTTGGCATCAAATGACAAGAAGTCAGGGAAGGAGACTTTTAAAAATCTATTGATTTAACTCCATGAATCAGGGAAGGGGGAAAATTATTTTATCCCAGATTTTCATGCTTTGCAAGATCTATTTAAAACTTAAAAGGTCTGAATGCAGCAGTAAATGCAATTTCTCTCAATTTGCCTTTTGCTCTCTGAAGTTTTTAAATTTTCACGGAAAGGGTCAGTGGGCACTGGCACAGGCTGCCCAGGGAGGGGGTTGATTCACCTTCCCTGGAGGGCTTTAAGGGACAAGTGGACGAGGTCCTGAGGGACATGGGTTAGTGTTTGACAGGAATGGTTGGACTCGATGATCTGGTGAGTCTCTTCCAACCTGGTTGTTCTATGATTCTATGAATTACAAAGGCTCAAGGTAATTTGTTTCTTTGTTTTCAAGCAAAAGCTCAGATTCTGGCAATGTCCTGATCCCAGGAGCTGGGGTTTGCAGGAATCACCCGCGGGCACCTTCATGGGCTTTAAAATACACATAATCTCCTGACCCCATTAGAGAACAGGAACATGTACTAGTTAAAATGAATGGTTGAATGGTTGGACTAGAAGATCCGATGGGTCCCTTCCAACCTGGTTGTTCTATGATTCTATGACTCTATGAAAAGCAGCCCACATCTCCTATGAATCTCTTTCCTTTTAGGATGGCAAGTCCTACGAGGAGATGAAGAACAGCTTAGGAGATGTATCGGCTATATCCCAGATCAAAGTGGTGAGTTGCTTCTTGACCACGCGGGTAGGAAACATCTGGGTTTGAACACCACCATGTCTCGTGAAGGAGAGGATAGAGTGATCAGAGCAGGCATGGGGCCTCTTGGCTGTCAGGATCAGAGCTGTGCTCTTCCGTGGAAAGCAAGGGGAGGTGTGATTAATAACTCATAAATGCAGTCAGATCTCCTGGGCCTTTTCCAGTCCTGCAAAGAGACATCTGCGGCAGGGGACTGGCCAGCTGCTTTCTAACCTACGTACACAAATAGAAGTGTGCAGCTAAATGAATTAAGCATTGTATGAGTAGTCTGAAGTGTTGTGGCCACAGAGACCATGGACAAGGGGTCCCAGGTCAAGGAAGGCACAGCCCAACAGGGATCCTACAAAACACAGAGAGCACAAGGTCCCAGTATTCCCAAATGTGATGATTGCATGGCATCAGTTCTTTGCTAGGCAAGGGGAAGGCTGGAAGAAAGAGTCAGGGGCTTTGAATAAGGAGATGTGGCAAGTTGGGGAGGGTTACTCAGGTAATTTTAGACACAGTGGATATCTAATCTCACCTTCTGTCCTCCTACATGGAACTTCCCCTGCTGCTATCTTGACAAAAATGAGGCTACTCTAAGTATCTTCAGTTATTTCCAAGGGCTGTCGTCAGCCCTGTGCTTCTAGCAGCCCTAAGATCAAGATGTAACACTGACAGCAGTGCTGGAGTTTGGAGTTTGAGGGAGTTGTGAGTTTGAGGGAGTTGTGAGTTTGAGTTTGAGCGAGTTGTGAGTTGTGAGTTTGAGCGAGTTGTGAGTTTGAGCGAGTTGTGAGTTGTGAGTTTGAGTGAGGAGCGAGTTTGAGTTTGAGCGAGTTGTGAGTTGTGAGTTTGAGTGAGTTTGAGTGAGGAGTGAGTTGTGAGTTTGAGCGAGTTGTGAGTTTGAGCGAGTTGTGAGTTGTGAGTTTGAGTGAGTTTGAGTTTGAGCGAGTTGTGAGTTGTGAGTTTGAGTGAGGAGCGAGTTTGAGTTTGAACGAGTTTGAGTTTGAGCGAGTTGTGAGTTGTGAGTTTGAGCGAGTTGTGAGTTGTGAGTTTGAGTGAGTTTGAGTTTGAGCGAGTTGTGAGTTGTGAGTTTGAGTGAGTTTGAGTTTGAGCGAGTTTGAGTTTGAGCGAGTTTGAGTTTGAGTTTGAGCGAGTTTTGAGTTTGAGCAAGTTGTGAGTGAGTTGTGAGTTTGAGTTTGAGTGAGGAGCGAGTTTGAGTTTGAGCGAGTTTGAGTTTGAGCAAGTTGTGAGTGAGTTGTGAGTTTGAGTTTGAGTGAGGAGCGAGTTTGAGTTTGAGCGAGTTGTGAGTTTGAGCGAGTTGTGAGTTTTGAGTGAGTTGTGAGTTTGAGTTTGGACTTTCTCCTTGCAGCTTTGGTTCTCCAAAGCAGCAGACAAAGTGCTAGTTAATGCCAGGAACAGACCCTCAGCCCCAGCAGTGAGACAGGTCCTGGGATGCCTCCAAGTTGCTCTTGCAGAGCTTCTTGTCTTGACATGTTTTCCTCAATTTTGGCAGGACCTTAACAACATCAGCCTGAACAAGACAACCCTCAGTGCGACCAGCTTGGCTGGTTCAGGTGTGACAAGTTCGTCATCTGAGTATAAATCACACTTCAACCACAGTGACAGCAACAGCTTCAACAACAGCAGCAACTACAACAGCAGCAGCCCTTCCTTGGTGCCTAATGGTGAAGGAATTTACTCCCGGGAGGTGCTGATGAACAGGACAGTGGATGAGCTTCCAGAAGGCGTGGATCCCACTAAAAAAGAGGTGATGGGATTGCTGGTTTGATGCCTTTGTATCTTAACCTGGGACGTAGTCATTGGCTAAGTCCTGCGTGAGGCCTAGGGACATAGAAGCTGGACACTTAGCTCTCATCAAAAAAAATGGAACTTCATAGAATCATAGAACAACCAGGTTGGAAGAGACCCATCGGATCATCGAGTCCAACCATTCCCATCAAACACTAAACCAAGTCCCTCTTACTTCATGTAAGAGAAAATTGTGATAGTTTTACCTTACTTGATGTATTTCTTGGGGTGGGCAAGGTAGTTAAGCAGTTAATTTTCAACTATTTTATTCTGCTAGACTTGTTTAATTCTGCCACCCAACATCCATCCTTGGAGGGACAGAGAATCAATCTCACAGAGTTCCTATGAGACAAGGTGAAGGGGCTGGAGAACAGGCCCTACGAGGAGCGGCTGAGAGAGCTGGGGGTGTTTGTCCTGGAGAAGAGGAGGCTGAGGGGAGACCTCATTACTCTCTACAACTACCTGAAAGGAGATTGTGGAGAGGAGGGAGCTGGGCTCTTCTCCCAAGTGACAGGGGACAGGACAAGAGGGAATGGCCTCAAGCTCCACCAGGGGAGATTTAGGCTAGAGATTAGGAGGAAGTTTTTCACACAGAGGGTCATTGGAATAGGTTGCCCAGGGAGGTGGTTGATTCCCCTTCCCTGGAGGTGTTTAAGGGACGGGTGGATGAGGTCCTGAGGGACATGGTTTAGTGTTTGATAGGAATGGTTGGACTCGATGATCCGATGGGTCTCTTCCAACCTGGTTGTTGTATGATTCTATGATTCTAGTTCCCACCACAGGGACAGGGCAGCTGTGCAGGAGCTGTTGCTCTAGCGTCAGAGGTCATCACTGGCACAGGGAGGAGGGGATGCAGCTATTGGAGGTGTCCCAGCCTCTGCAAGAAAACAAAGCTGACCTCTCTCCTTCCTCTCTCCTCCCACTGCAGTACTATCTCTCTGATGCTGATTTCCATGATATCTTCGGGAAGTCCAAGGAAGAGTTCTACCAGATGCCCAAATGGAAGCAGCAGAACGAGAAGAAGCAATATGGACTCTTCTGAGACCGCAAGGGGCTTATCTGGCATCCAGTGACTCTGGGACCAGCACTCTCTCTCTTACGAGCTGCAGGGAAGATGTACAGATGTTTGTTCGATGAACCCAACCCAACATCTCAGTCAGGCCCAGCTCCACTGCAGTTATCCCAGTAACCACTGTTGATGGGATGACTCCTTTCTCCCTGCAAGCCCTGACCCCAAGGAGGCAAAAAGGTTTTGCAGGAACAACTTTGCAGGACGTTTTTGCCTCTTTCTGACACTTTATTGCTAATTGCCATGAAGATGAGTGTGTGTTACACAAGCGTATTGTAGCCTCTTCTTTCCTCTCCCTTTTGCAAATCGCCACGTGCACAATGTCATGATCTTCCTTCATTCGTAAAAGTTTAAAATTAGGCAAGACAAAGGCCGCTTGAAGCTGCTATGTAAATTCTGGGTGGGGCAAGGAGGGGGAAGCTCTAAGAGGACAGAGGGAGAGCCTTGAGACCCAAAGAAAGGTAATGGAGTAGCCAGATGTGTGACGGAGAAGCCCATGAGGTGAGATCAGCCAGTTCAGCTCCTTGTTACCTTGCAAAAAAGCTGCTTGCCGAAGAAGAGCAAGGGTCAGTCCTAGGCTAACATGCAGAGACCAGAGCAGGTAAAACAAATGAGAACCTGGCTTGGGGGAAAAAACACTTAGTAGCAACATATTTATTAGCTCATCTATTTCAAGAAGATGGTGAGATTTACAGCTAGACACAGTTCATAGAATCATAGAACAACCAGGTTGGAAGAGACCCATCGGATCATCGAGTCCAACCATTCCTATCAAACACTAAACCATGTCCCTCAGCACCTCATCCACCCGTCCCTTAAACACCTCCAGGGAAGGGGAATCAACCACCTCCCTGGGCAGCCTATTCCAATACCCAATCACCCTCTGTGTGAAAAACTTCCTCCTAATCTCTAACCTAAATCTCTCCTGGTGGAGCTTGAGGTCATTCCCTCTTGTCCTGTCCCCTGTCACTTGGGAGAAGAGCCCAGCTCCCTCCTCTCCACAACCTCCTTTCAGGTAGTTGTAGAGAGCAATGAGGTCTCCTCTCAACCTCCTCTTCTCTAGGATAAACACCCCCAGCTCTCTCAGCCGTTCCTCATAGGGCCTGTTCTCCAGCCCCTTCACCAGCCTCATTGCTCTTCTCTGGACTCACTCCAGAGCCTCAACATCCTTCTTGTGCTGAGGGGCCCAGAACTGGACACAATATTCAAGGAGCGGCCTCACCAGTGCTGAATACAGAGGGAGAATCACCTCCCTGGCCCTGCTGGTCACACCATTTCTGATACAATGGTCATAGCAATGCCATAGCAACCGATTCTCATCCTGTTTCCCAAAGCACCAGGGGAATAAAAGCCTGTCACACCAAAGGGATGCTCTAGTTTCCCCTTCTTGTGCTGAGGGGCAGAAGAACCTCCCTGGCCCTGCTGGTCACACCATTTCTGATCCAAGCCAAGATGCCATTGGCCTTCTTGGCCACCTGGGCACACTGCTGCCTCATGGTCAGTCACTGTCGACCAACACCCCCAGGTCCCTCTCCTCCTGGCAGTTTTCCAGCCAGACTTCTCCCAGTCTGTAGCTCTGCATAGGGTTGTTGTGCCCCAAATGCAGGACCCGCCATTTGGCCCTGTTAAACCTCATCCCACTGGACTCTGCCAAGTTGTTGAGTTTGATTGCCAAATAAGACTCAGACTACACTTTTTCTTCATTCAGACAGCTTCTCCAATCTCATCCAGCCTCCCTGAGCACAGGCAGCTCCAGGGGAATGTCGGAGTCTGGCTGCCTGCAGATCAGAGGTTTGAGGACTCCACAAGAGTTTTGTGTATGACCTGAGGCAGAGTGTGTCCTGCTGAAGGGTTTATCCGTTTTCCATCTCTGTGATGTCCGTAGGGCTGAGGGTGCTTAGTCCCATCAGGGGTTGCAGCGGGAATTGTGAAATTAAGGGATGCAACTGTAAGCTAAATGAAGACACATAAGTTTAAGAATCCAAAAGACGTGGTTTTGCAGCTTTACCTCCTCTCCAGCCTCCCTGGTTGTTCCAAATAAACAGCCAGCAGCAGCACTGAAAGTGCCCTTGATCAGCATGTAGGGTAAGACAGCAGTAACGAAAAGCTCTGCAGGGCCACAAATCCTTCAGACATCCTGGTTAATGGGATTGGGTTTTTTTTTAAAAAGAAAAGAAGAAATTGAGGATGTGACTCACAGAATCATAGAATCATGGAACAACCAGGTTGGAAGGGACCCATCGGATCTTCTAGTCCAACCATTCCTATCTAACACTAAACCAAGTCCTTCAAGACCTCATCCACCGGTATCTTAAACACTTCCAGGGAAGGTGACTCAACCACCTCCCTGTGCAGCCTATTCCAATGCCCAATGACCCTCTGCGTCAAAAACCTCCTCCTAATCTCTAGCCTAAATCTCCCCTGGTGGAGCTTGAGGCCATTCCCTCTTGTCCTGTCCCCTGTCCCTTGGGAGAAGAGCCCAGCTTCCTCCTCTCCACAACCTCCTTTCAGGGAGTTGTAGAGAGTAATGAGGTCTCCTCTCAGCCTCCTCTTCTCCAGGATAAACACCCCCAGCTCTCTCAGCCGCTCCTCATAGGGTCTGTTCTCCAACCCCTTCACCAGCCTCGAGAACAGACCCTATGAGGAGCGGCTGAGAGAGCTGCTGCTCTGTTCCCAAACACCATGTAGCCAGGACCATTTGTCTCCCTCTGCCTGTGTACCCTGCTCCTGAAGTCCCCTCATTGCCTACAAACAGGGGTAAGAATCGGTAATTCCTTCAAATAAACCACGATCCCATCATTACCTCCATGTTCCTGCCATCACTTCATGCCTTTTGTGCTTCAGGGTGCAGCCCAAAACACATTGAGCCACCCTCCCCATCCCACCCCTCTGCGGAATAAGGTCAAGAATAAATCATAGAATCACCAGGTTGGAAGAGACCCATCGGATCATTGAGTCCAACCATTCCTATCAAACACTAAATTATGTCCCTCAGCACCTTGTCCACCTGTGCCTTAAACCCCTCCAGGGAAGGTGAATCAACCACCTCCCTGGGCAGCCTATTCCAATGCCCAATGACCCTTTCCATGAAAAAATCATTTTCCTCAGTAAAATGCAGCGATGTCACCTATCAGCCATAGAATCATGGAATTGCAGAAAAATTTAGGTTGGAGAAGACTTTTAACATCATCGAGTCCTAAGGCTGCCAAGCCCTCCACTAGACTACATCCCAAAGTGCCACATCTGCACGTAAATCCCGTGACTGTGGATTTAAGCAGCATCACACAGATGGAAAAGCAGCAGAAATACGACCAGATTAGGGACATTAGTCTGGTTTGCTACAAATGGGACAAGAGGGAATGGCCTCAAGCTCCACCAGGGGAGGTTTAGGCTGGAGATTAGGAGGAAGTTTTTCACTCAGAGGGTCATTGGGCATTGGAATAGGATGCCCAGGGAGGGGGTTGATTCACCTTCCCTGGAGGTGTTTAAGGGACGGGTGGATGAGGTGCTGAGGGACATGGTTTAGTGTTTGATAGGAATGGTTGGACTCGATGATCCTGTGGGTCTCTTCCAACCTGGTGGTTCTATGATTCCATGATTCAAAATACAAAGCTTTGGGTGATACTTTAATTTCTCTCCCAGGAAGCTGGACAAGGGATTCGGAAGAACCAAACTTCATGTGCGTTACGTTCAAGTAAGATGAAGAGGCAAACAGTGACAAGGAATTGGATTTTTCCAGTTTTTTTTTTTTTTTTTACTTTTAATAGTCTAACATATTGTTAGTAACATAGTTGGTGCTTCAAAATATATATTATTTTATTTCGACAATATTCCCTTCACTCTGTAGTCGGACTTGAAGAAAAAATCACCTCTTGCCATAAATATGCTCTTTGTGCTGAGTTACTTCTACAGTGTAACTGGGACGAGGGTAGCTTTTACAGCTACTTCTACTGCTACTTCCTCTGTGTTTAAAAAGAAAAAAAGACATTTTTCGATTTAAAAAAAAAAAAGTTTTACTGCTGTTTACACTGTCAGCTGAATGTATTTCCACTGTTGTCAGTAAAAGACATTCTCCGAGGTCCCTTTGCTTGGGTTTTAGTTTGGGTGAGAGGGAAATCGGCTGATCCGCAGCTTCTTTCTCCTTCACAGGGTGGGAGGAAGGCTTTGAACGCAAAGCGACCTGCCCGAGAGCCAGGTAGACGGGCAGAGTAGTGTTCGTGTATTTTTTATTATCATACAAAAGGAAAGCTGAGTTATACAACTCGGGCCTCTGTAGTGCTGCTTTCTGGTTTAATCTGTCAGAGAGAAAGGAAGAATTCTGTCCCCATTTAAGACTTCATATGGTGGAAGACGTCTTACATCTGCAGTCGCAAGAGTCGGTTGGCACCTGGTCACCCATTTCGGTCGTGGAGTGGGGTTTGCTCTTGCCCAGATGTTGGGTGTTGTTCCAGATGTCTGACTGAACTTAACCCAAGAGCTGTGCTTTGCTAAAAAGAGGTGTCCCTTTCCTCTGGCTAAAAGCAGAATTTTAAAAAAATCACACTAAAACAGTGAACTAAAAACACTGGTGGTTTGGTCAAACAGGTATAAAAGGATTATACTCAGCAGCAGCATTAGGATGTTTCCAGCACGCAGAACGGAGAAGGTTGATGGATATTTCTCACCAGGGGTTGTACAGGGCACCGTGTGCTGCTCCGGAGAAAGCACTGGGCATCTAACAGGACCCTGGCGTTGGCAGACTTCGCACGCTGAATTCCTTCTGGGTCTGGAACCAGGTTCACTGTGCCCTGAAAGAGCTAAGCTGCTAATCACAGTCCTGGATGCTGACGTACACAAAGAGAGTGGAGGAAGAGTATGGGTCTCCATTCTTGGTCAGAAGGTGGATGTGGCGGTAACCTGGGAACAGAGACACAGATGGAAAGTGACCTTCTCATAGGATCATAGAATCACTGGGTTGGAAAAGACCCACCGGATCATCCAGCCCAACCATTCCTATCAATCACAGTCCCTCAGTGCCAGAGCTTTTGCTTGAAAACAAAGAAACAAATTACCTTGAGTCTTTGTAATTCATAGAATCATAGAACAACCAGGTTGGAAGAGACCCACAGGATCATCGAGTCCAATCATTCCTATCAAACTCTAACCCATGTCCCTCAGCACCTCGTCCACTTGTCCCTTAAACCCCTCCAGGGAAGGTGACTCAACCCCCTCCCTGGGCAGCCTATTCGACTACCCAATGACCCTTCCTGTGATTTTTTTTTTTTTTCCTAATGTCCAGCCTAAACCTCTCCTGGTGGAGCTTGAGACCATTCCCTCTCGTCCTGTCCCGTCCTGTCCCCAGGACGAACCAGCTGCAGCAAAACTTACTAATTAATTCTCACATATGATAAAGCATTCTATGATTACATCTCTTGAAACAAGATAGTTTTATGTGAGAATTAAACGTACAAACCATTTGCAGCAAAACGTTATCAGTCGATTCGTGTTTGAAATGTTATCAATCGATTAGTGTTTGATAGGAATGGTTGGACTCGATGATCCGATGGGTCTCTTCCAACCTGGTTGTTCTATGATTCTATGATTCCCAATCAATTCCCACACCATCCATTGTGAGCAGCGATAAGAATCGATTTCCCACTTACAGGTACTTGGATAAATTATCCCAGAGATCTTTTACATATTCTATTATATATTTTGTCCAGCTGCAAAACTTTCTGCTGACTTTTCCCGAGACCTTGCAAAAACATCTCCCTCTGTCAGAACAATTTTGCCCCCAGTACCTCACAGGACAAGAGGGTCTTAAAGTAATGGCTTTGAGCATCAGTGGCTAAGATCACTCGTAACAAGGGGATCCCTTCCCCAACAAACCATTTGTCATCTTGTGCATCCCCCAGAGAGAGGACCTGTTCTGATCCAAGGTGAGACAGATCTGGACCTCTCATCTAGGACAACAAAGCCTCCCAATGGGCTTATTGCTTCTGAGGATACAGGAGTAAAACCTTACCTTGCTTCAGACTAGTGAAGGGAAGGGTGTACTGCCCAATGAAGTCGTTTTTTGTTGACATGTCAAAGTCTTCCACCACAAACCGGACCAGAGCAAGCGCAGGGACCTCTATGTCAAATGTAAACTCTTCGTCCCATTTTGGGTTAAAGCCTGGGCAATACAGACAAGGACGGAGGTCAGAGCTGCTCACAAACAATGAAAGAAATGAGATGCTCACAAGCAAGGATGGAGCTCAGAGATGCTCTGAGAGATACTCAGAGAGGCTCTGCCTGACTGTTAACCTAGTCTAACCCAGAACAAAGGTTTAAGGAGATGCTGAGACCATTGTTATCAGCTCTGACACCGATTTGCTACCTGCTAGGAATAAATTATTCAGCTTATGCTGCTCACTGCAGTCCCAGAAAGCAGCAAGAAGCAAGAGAGAGGTGAACTCAGCTTTGCTCCACAGGCTCTTGCTGGCTAATGCTGGGATGTCTTGGTGGCCACTGGACCAGCTGCAAGTTTTTACAGTCCAAAACCAGGGAGGAGTAGAGTTGAGAGCTGTGCCTTTGCATTGTGGCAGCCTTCTGAGGCCTTAAGCCTCACTAAGTGGTCAAGGGACACACATCTGTAACCGCCCTGTGCTTCTCCCAAGGGACAGGGGACAGGACAAGAGGGAATGGCCTCAAGCTCCACCAGGGGAGATTTAGGCTGGAGATTAGGAGGAAGTTTTTCCCAGAAAGGATCATTGGGCATTGGAATAGGCTGCCCAGGGAGGGGGTTGATTCACCTTCCCTGGAGGTGTTTAAGGCACAGGTAGATGAGGTCCTGAGGGACGTGGTTTAGTGTTTGATAGGAATGGTTGGAGTCGATGATCCGATGGGTCTCTTCCAACCTGGTGAGTCTATGATTCTATGATTCAGTTTGCTTGTCTGCAGGAAAGGTTCACAAGGAGTGTCCGATGACAAAAAGCATCATCAGGTCTGTGGAGAAAAATGTTTTGTCTCCCTGTGTAACAGAAGTGTCTGAGACAGTCAAACCAGCCCCACTTCTGTTGTAGGTAAGGATCTTGTGATCTGGACTCACACAGCAAACAAAACCGAGATCGTTGCACCAGATGAGAGGCGAAGAGTAAGCTTTCTTACCAGGGCATGCCAGGTGCTCTCTGCAGTTTCAATAAACCACTCCCCAGAAACAAACAGGAGGAAAGAACACCCTGTTTGGAACTCTGCTGCCACCAGCCCTGCCTGGGCAGGGGAGAAACCCCCAGGACAGCAAAATGTCATGCTCAAGGAGGATTTGTGGGCAGTTCAGCAGGAGGTAGGGACCTTTCAGCTGAAGACGTTGAGATGGGCCTGTGGAATGTGCCACCATGAATTTTCTGAGCGGGGTTGGTGTACTTTCTTTTGGACTTTCACAGGATTAAATGAACTGGACTGCTCGGATAACACATATCTTCTTTACCCTTGGGAATAAAGACAGTGTTGCTGACTCACGTTAGCAGAAATCATCAAAGATCAGCCTCACAGGAAGGCTCCTCTGGGAAGATTTTGGTAGGGACTGTGCGTCCCAGGTCAAGTCCAACTGCCAGGATATAAAGAGCATTTCCATATCTCTAGCTTTGCAGAGACAATTGACGTGGCTGATGTTTTCCAGGGAATGTTCTGTCTCAAAACATCTGAGAGAATAAAGAACTTCCAAAAGTAATTCTCCGTAAGGACATCAGTCTGTGGGGCTAGTTCGTGCCACCAAGAGCATACCTCCAGGGTCCCTACACCAACAGGCATAGAATCATAGAATCATAGAATCATAGAATCACCAGGTTGGAAGAGACCCATCGGATCATCAAGTCCAACCATTCCCGTCAAACACTAAACCATGTCCCTAAGCACCTCTTCCACCTGTCCCTTAAACACCTCCAGGGAAAGGGAATCAACCACCTCCCTGGGCAGCCTCTTCCAATGCCCAGTGACCCTTCCCGTGAAAAACTTCCTCCTAATCTCCAGCCTAAATCTCCCCTGGTGGAGCTTGAGGTCATTCCCTCTTGTCCTGTCCCCTGTCACTTGGGAGAAGAGCCCAGCTCCCTCCTCTCCACAACCTCCTTTCAGGTAGTTGGAGAGAGCAATGAGGTCTCCCCTCACCCTCCTCTTCTCCAGGCTAAACACCCCCAGCTCTCTCAGCCGCTCCTTATAGGGCCTCTTCTCCAGACCCTTCACCAGCTTCATTGGTCTTCTCTGGAGTCTCTCCAGAGCCTCAACATCTTTCTTGTGCTGAGGGGCCACCAAATGAACACAGGATTCAAGGAACAGCCTCACCAGTGCGGAGTCCAGAAAGAGAATAACCTCCCTGTACCTGCTGGTCACACCATTTCTGATCCAAGCCAGGATGCCATTGGCCTTCTTGGCCACCTGGGCATCTTGTGCATCTGCTTAGCATGGCAGGTTCGGCAAGAAATGCAGCCACACAAAACCATCAAGCTGCTGCCCCAGGGGAGCCCAGCATGGAATGATGCCCCTTACCATTGTTTTCAATGACTTTGGTCTGCTTCTTATTGTTATCCTGTTGGACACCGTGGATCTCTATTGTTACTTTAGGATCGACAATGGAATTTTTGCTCTTGTTCACCTTGGGCAGTTGCTGACCAGAGATGATCTGTGGAGGAAGCATAAGAAGAGGTCAGGACATGGTTAGGAAGTGGCACTCCTTGGCAAACCTCCCTCTCTTTTTCCAGGCATGTGGGGCCTGCTGTCTCAAGCCGGTGTTGGTCTTTCAGAGCCAGCCCTGTGACAACCTTCAGAGGAATCCGTCACGAGCCAAAGCCCCTAACGGATATAGCTTCAGCCCAGCCAGCTGGCTAGGGGGCAGGCAACTCTCCTAACTGTCCCCAACGCGATCAGATGATACCTGGAAACAACAGTGGTGACCGTTGACTGCCTGTGAGTTTCTGTAACACCAGTGAACGTTGCCTTTAACCTCTCCTCTTGCTGAATATTAAGCATGTGAGTAGGTCTCTGGAGGATGAAAGACCATGCAGGACTGAAGCGGAGATCCCAGCAGTTGAAAATGAGTAGGGGTAGGATAACATTGCCCAGGTGTGACCTGGAGAAGGTGCAGCCTACAAGTCCCCCCCTCACCCCCACCCTGTGAAGGTGGATGCTACTGAGACATTTCCCAACTTCTATTCTTACTTTAAGCAGAAGTTTCTTCTTTGTCCCCCACGTTCCTTCTGTGATGGATTTTGGATTGAATTTGGTTTGCTCATCCCGGAGGAATTCTGGCTTTAAGACGTACCCAGAAAACCCATTGTCCTGGAACCGGCCCTGGTAGACATCCATTTCCGTGCCTGCTGTCTGGAAATTTAGGGCAACTGCAACACAAATCAATAAATTCAGTCGCTTTCGGATAAATCAACGGGAGTCTCTTTACACTAATTCTGTTCACATTAAATCACACTTCACGGACATAAACATCGGCTTCGTCATGCTTCAAAGAGCAGTGATAAACTCTGCCCCACACCGTCTGCCGCCCCATAGGATTTCTTACATTCAGAGACATTAGAGGCAGCAGGAGCCATCAGAGCCACCTTAGCTGTCCTCCCACCTGCCACAGGGTCAAAAGGTGCCTTGCACTGAATTTCTGTCACCTGCTTGAGCAATTGCACTGTTTAGATAAACCTATTCATTTCTGCGCTGGAGGATTTTTCTCCTACAGCGAAGCCAGCAAATTCTTCTCCGATTGTTTCTCAGCCAGTTAGCCTCATTATAAAACTTCCTTTCCAGCCCAGATATGCCTGTTCCCATTTGCCACCCTGAGCAGCATTGATGCCTCTGTTGGGTAGACTAGAAAGCTCCTTGCTGTCTGAACTCCTCATGCACAGGTACAGAAGCTGTCATGAAATCATCTCTTTATTGTTATCTAACCAAAATAGATCAAGCCTCAGTGGTGTCCTAAAATCAGACAGGTTTCCTGTCTCCTTTCCAATTTGCCACTGTCTTTCGAAAAGCATTGATGTCAAATCTGGAAGCAGCCTCTCTGAAGAATCACATAATCCTGCAGGGATCCCAGTGCCTGCTCAGTACTCAGTTGATTTCTCAAGGGTGACGCTAACGCGTTCAGCCACTTCTGAGACAGCTCTAGGACAAATGGCAATTTATCCTGGCCCTGGGTCCTACATACGGCCCTACATACAGTCCTTGAGGACTGAACATGAGCCAGCAGTGTGCCCAGGTGGCCAAGAAGGCCAATGACATCCTGGCTTGGATCAGAAATGGTGTGACCAGCAGGGCCAGGTTGGTTATTCTCCCTCTGGACTCAGCACTGGTGAGGTCGCTCCTTGAATCCTGTGTTCAGTTGTGGGCCCCTCAGCACAAGAAGGATGTTGAGGTTCTGGAGCGAGTCCAGAGAAGAGCTACGAAGCTGGTGAAGGGGCTGGAGAATAGGCCTTATGAGGAGTGGCTGAGAGAGCTGGGGGTGTTTATCCTGGAGAAGAGGAGGCTGAGAGGAGACGTCATTGCTCTCTCCAACTACCTGAAAGGATCCAGGTCAGATATGGCATGTGTGTCTGGTCTCTGCATACCTCGAGGTACTTACCATTGCCTCCCATGGATATTTCTGAGGTCAGACTTAATCATAGAATCACCAGGTGGGAAGAGACCCGTCGGATCGTCGAGTCCAACCATTCCTATCAAACACTAAACCATGTCCCTCAGCACCTCATCTACCCGTCCCTTAAACCCCTCCAGGGAAGGGGAATCAACCACCTCCCTGGGTAGCCTCTGCCAGAGACCAATGACCCTTTCTGTGAAAAACTTCCTCCTAATCTCTAGCCTAAATCTCCCCTGGTGGAGCTTGAGGCCATTCCCTCTTGTCCTGTCCACTCTCACTTGGGAGAAGAGCCCAGCTCCCTCCTCTCCACAACCTCCTTTAAGGGAGTTGTAGAGAGCAATGAGGTCTCCTCTCAGCCTCCTCTTCTCCAGGATAAACACCCCCAGCTCTCTCACACGCTCCTCATAAGGCCTGTTCTCCAGCCCCTTCACCAGCTTCGTGGCTCTTCTCTGGACTCTCTCCAGAGCCTCAGCATCCTTCTTGTGCTGAGGGGCCCACAACTGAACACAGGATTCAAGGAGGAGCCTCACCAGTGCTCTGAGTCCAGAGGGAGAATCACCTCCCTGGACCTGCTGGTCACACCGTTTCTGATCCAAGCCTGGATGCCATTGGCCTTCTTGGCCACCTGGGCACACTGCTGGCTCATGGTCAGTCGCTGTCGACCAACACCTCCAGGTCCCTCTCCTCCTGGCAGTTTTCTGCACAGACTTCTCCCAGTCTGTAGCTCAGCATAGGGTTGTTGTGCCCCAAGTGCAAACGACTTGCAGTCACATATCTGCATCAGTGGAAGCCTCATCACAGCCAGGTCATAGGTGACCCTGCCTGGCTAAAGCTCTCTGACCTTCCAGTCACACCCACCAATCTGGCAGCCAACATTCCACAAGTCAACGGGGTTGTAATTAGAAGAATCCGTCCTCCAGCCTGCAGGGTAGGTCCGGCTCAGGTGCCTGATGTTGTGATGAATAAAACTGGTTCCTGCAGAAAAAAAAAAAAAAAAAAAAAAAAGAAAAAAAAAAGAAAATGGCCCTTTCAGTAACAGCAGCTACTTTTATCTCTTCTTGATATTGCTGTATATACAGGTTTCCCCCCTAGCAAGTCTGGATGAATTTGAACCTATATAAAATGCCCTTCTTGGTAACAGCCTCTACAATATTAAGTTATTCCTGCTGTCCCACCATGGCTTGCTTGGTCAAAAGGATAATAACCCATATCCTTCAGGATGCCTTTCCCTCATACTCACGCATCACTAGCTGATTCTTTATGTGGGGCAGGAACAGGAGAAGGCCTTTTGCCAGGGCAGAACACACGTACCTGACTCCTGGGCTAGTTTCAGAGCTTTGCTCTCTGAGAACGATGACATCTCATAGAAAGCGCGAGGATGGCCGGGGTCCTCGAAGCCATTGAAATGGACACTCTTGCAGTAGACGACTGTGTCTGACAGCTCCTTGGCCAGCTTCAAGGTGTCACTCTAAAAGCAGGAGAGGAGGAGAGCTGTGGGGAGGCAGTCTCTGCAGTCATGCTCGAAAGAATCATAGAATCATAGAACAACCAGGTTGGAAGAGACCCATCGCATCTTCTAGTCCAACCATTCCTATCAAACACTAAACCAAGTCCCTCAGCACCTCATCTACCCGTCCCTTAAACACCTCCAGGGAAGGTGAATCAACCACCTCCCTGAGCAGCCTGTTCCAATGCCCAATGACCCTCTGTGTGAAGAACTTCCTCCTAATGTCCAGCCTAAATCTCCCCTGGTGGAGCTTGAGGTCATTCCCTCTTGTCCTGTACCCTGTCCATTGGGAGAAGAGCCCAGCTCCCTCCTCTCCACAACCTCCTTTCAGGTAGTTGGAGAGAGTAATGAGGTCTCCTCTCAGCCTCCTCTTCTCTAGGCTAAACACCCCCAGCTCTCTCAACTGCTCCTCATAGGGTCTGTTCACCAGCCCTTTCACCAGCTTCGTGGCTCTTCTCTGGACTCACTCCAGAGCCTCAACATCCTTCTTGTGCTGAGGGGCCCACAACTGAACACAGGATTCAAGGAGTGGCCTCACCAGTGCTGAGTCCAGAGGGAGAATCACCTCCCTGGACCTGCTGGTCACACCATTTCTGTTATAGGCCAAGATGCCATTGGTCTTCTTGGCCACCTGGGCACACTGCTGGCTCATGGTCAGTCGCTGTCGACCAACATCCCCAGGTCCCTCTCCTCCTGGCAGTTTTCCAGCCAGGCTTCTCCCAGTCTGTAGCTCTGCATAGGGTATTCTGCAAAGGAACAATCACGTTTCATCTAGGACCCCTGGGGCCTCTCTTCTTCACCATCCTCACATGAAAAGGTTGCACACCATCAACACTCAGGGGCAGCCCTATGCAGAGGGAGGGTGGACAAGGGGCGAATTCTGCATGGAGAGCGCTAAGCCCTCCTCTCAGAGCACCAGTGTCCTCTCAGGCCCATCTTGGCCTTTCTAATGATATCACTGGCTAAAAAGCATATTTCCCCTGGGCTGTCCCTCCTTCTGCGTTTAGTTGTGTGTCACTACGTGAATGAATAGCTCACAAGTGTTTAGGGCTCCAGTTAAATATTTAGTTTCAGGGGAAGCAGTGGAGGACAAGATTTCCCTTGTAATTTGAAACAACTAAACACCTGTTTTCCGGAGAAAGACAGGAGTTGGGTGCTACCTCAGATGTGATAGAAATATTACTTCATGCAGCAACTAAAAGAGGAAACAAATGATGTTGCTACTGTATTCGTGCACATCTTCACAGCTGAAATGTGCTGAGATGAACAGGGTTCTGTCTCACTTGATTTTCCTTGGGAGGAGGAAAGAAGGCGTCTTTGGGGTTGTTGTTAGATGTTGGGACTTAAAAGGGTTTCAACTGTGACATTAGGCAGCCTTTGTGCACGAGGAGGCAGCTTTACACCTGTTTTGCAATGGCCTGAAAGCAGCAACCATGGGAAGTAGTTGAGTCACCATCCCTGGAGGTACTTAAAAGACATGTAGATGTGGCACTTAGGGCTGTGGTTTAGAGGTAGATTTGGCAGTGTTAGGTTTATGGTTGGACTTGATGATCTTAAAGGTCTTTTCCGACTTAAATGATTCTATGGTTCTGATTCTGTGGAACTTAGGAAGTCTCCCTAACAGATATTGAGCCATGGAATCTACTGGCACTGCTGTTCAACCTGTTTACTTGCTCAAACATTAAGTGGTCTCTCTAAAAGAGACTGTAGAGAAAACTGGCAACAGAAGAGATGCTCTCCTGTCCCTGCATCCTTCTGTGGATGCTCTCCCTGATGGTGAGATAACCTCTCTGCTGCTTTCTGCACCGTCATTTCTATTTCGGCATCAATGTCTCCGTTTGCTAAACCTCACAACTGAGCCTTAGCAGCACGTTTTCCACACTGTCCTGGTCCCAAACACGCAAAAATGAGGAAACAAGGGGAAGGAAAGGAAGTTCTGGCCTCCAAAGAGCTTGGGATCTTTTCTCCCTCATTTTAAAGACCAATCTTTGTGCTTAGCTGGCTTTGCAAGATCTCTGCTTATACTTGGGGCAAAGATCATTTCAAAGATCATTTTCATACTTCTAACACTGTTATGCGCTGCAAATGTCGCCAGCTCGGGAGTCACAAAGAACTGTGGTACATTTAAAAGAATTCAGGTGGGGTTTGTATTAACAGCTCAACAAAAAAAAAAAAAAAAAAGCTTGTGTCTTGCTTTGTTGTTTTTTAGCAAACCAGAAAACCGAATCCTGTGTAACACACTGACCTCCAGAAGCAATAAAGGACAGAAGGAGGGGGGGTGGGTGCTACTTATTGATAGGAATGGTTGGACTCGATGATCCAGTGGGTCTCTTCCAACCTGCTGATTCTATGATTCTATGATTCTATGATCATGAGCTGAACAAGGGCAGGGATCATTAGCTCCGTTGATTTCAACAATTCACCCCCATATAAACCCAGCTGAGTAACTGAAACTACACTAAAAACTATCTTAGCTGGGAACAAACTAAAAGTACGTTTCGGTCGCTTTTCTTTTTATTTCTTGATGTGGTACAAAACCCTCCTAGAAAGTGATTTCCCAGCAGGAATCATGGGATAGGCTAACAAGATGGGATCTCCTGATGCAGGACTTCAGAGCCTTCTGCAACATGTGAAGATCTTTTTTATAACTTTTCCTCCTCTCCAGGTCTGCCCTTTTCCAGGACTCATTACTTCTTTTACTTACCTTCCCCTTCTGCTCTACCTCAGTCTTTACAGATTCATCTTCTATTTCAGCAGCTTCATCTTCATCAGAGACATCCTCAGCCTCCAGGTTGTTATTCCCGTTTGTCTCGGTGGGGTCCTCCTGCCTGCTCAACTTCTTGCCTTTCACAAGGATCTTCCCTTTCAATTGCTGCACAAGGAAAAGCAGACAAAACATCTGGTGATTAGAAAAGACCAATCATCACCATGCCTACTAAACCTCATCCCAAAGCACCACATCTGCATGTTTTTTGGACACGTCCAGGGATGGAGAACCCACCACTTCCCTGGGCAGCCTGTTCCAATGCTTCATCACTCTTTTAGTAAAGAAATGTTTCCTAATACCAAATCTAAACCTCCCCTGGTGCAACTTGAGGCTGTTTACTCTCGTCACTTGTTACTTAGGAGAAGAGATCAGCATCCATCTCACTGCCACCTCCTTTTAGGTAGCTGTAGAGAAATAAGATCACTCCTCTACAGAGCTACAGACTGGGAGAAGTCTGGCTGGAAAACTGCCAGCAGGAGAGGGACCTGGGGCTGTTGGTTGACAGCGACTGACCATGAGCCAGCAGTGTGCCCAGGTGGCCAAGAAGGCCAATGGCATCCTGGCTTGGATCAGAAATGGTGTGACCAGCAGGGCCAGGGAGGAGATTCTCCCTCTGGACTCAGCACTGGTGAGGCTGCTCCTTGAATCCTGTGTTCAGTTGTGGGCCCCTCAGCACAAGAAGGATGTTGAGGCTCTGGAGTGAGTCCGGAGAAGAGCAACAAAGCTGGTGAAGGGGCTGGAGAACAGGCCCTATGAGGAATGGCTGAGAGAGCTGGGGGGGGGGGTTATCCTGGAGAAGAGGAGGCTGAGAGGAGACCTCAGTGCTCTCTACAACTCCCTGAAAGGAGGTTGTAGAGAGGAGAGAGCTGAGCTCTTCTCCCAAGTGACAGGGGACAGGACAAGAGGGAATGGCCTCAAGCTCCGACAGGGGAAATTTAGGCCAGAGATTAGGATGAAGTTTTTCACACAAAGGGTGATTGGTCCCTGGCAGGGGCTGCCCAGGGAGGTGGTTGATTCCCCTTCTCTGGATGTGTTTAAGGGATGGGTGGACGAGGTGCTGAGGGACATGGTTTAGTGTTTGATAGGAATGGTTGGACTCGATGATCCGATGGGTCTCTTCCAACCTGGTGATTCTATGATTCTATACTCCAGCAAAATGCAATCTCAGAACTAGCCGATACAGCCCCTCCGTCTGCAAAGGGCAGAATCATAGATTGGTTTGGGTTGGAAAGGACCTTAAAGATCATCCAGTTCCAACCCCATCCCCACCATGGGGAGGAATACGTCCCACCGGATCACGTTTCTCAAAGCCTCACGTTCTTTCCCCATCGACACCCTCTATTTGCCCTTCCCACCACAGCAAAAGCAACCACCATTCGCAAATGTCAGGACTGCGCAAAACCAAGGATCTTTTATAAAGCAACACAGGCATTTTCAAAGGAGAGAATTCCCCTTTTGTGGGTGCAAGCGAATTGCATCTCTTCCAACCTGGTTGTTCTATGATTCTATGATTCTAAGAATTGCCTTTTACAGAGAGCAGCCCAACTCCTTACCTCTTGGCTAAGCTGTGGCTAAAGCTTGATTTGAGCTGAAATTTGACACTGGCCCCTCAGGCAGCAGCCGAGAGCATTTCTCTTCAGCTACCACAAATGATCCGTTTACCCTGAGGCACTTTCCCTGTCACTTAAAAGCTGAGCAAAGCCATCTGGGGAGGAGTGTACCAGTTACCCTTTGGGAATAAAAGGCCCAAAGGATCAGTTAGAACACAGCAGTATCCTCCTCCCTGTCCCCAGACCATCCTCCCAGCCCCTCATTCTTCTTCCAGGCAGAGCTGTGACCTGCTCCTTCATGTCTACGTCTGGCAGACGAGAGAGAGCTTGTCTTCAAGAGCCTCTTTTCACTCTGCTGCTCACATGCCCGTAGCCACCATCCTGCCCTGAAGATCCAGCTCTTCCCTGTCCTTCAACTATACTCGCTGGCAGCAGGTGAAATCCTGTTCCGTGCAAGTCTTTCAGTTCCAGTCAACACATTTAATGGAAGATCCTGGAGGGATTGCACTGGGGACAGTGAGGAGGGACTTAAAGAAGCCCCTCTTGTCCTTCTCAGGCTGCAGATAGCATCCTGCTGTATAACATATTATTGTCTAGCTCTGCTTTCTAACATCACAAAAGAAAGTTTACCAACTCAGCTCACAGATAGAGTTACACTGGGAAAAACTTGGATATGCTGCAAATCATAGAATCATAGAACAACCAGGTTGGAAGAGACCCATCGGATAATTGAGTCCAATCCCTCCTATCAAACACTAAACCATGTCCCTCAAGACCTCATCCACCCGTCCTTAAACACCTCCAGGGAAGGGGAATCAACCACCTCCCTGGGCAGCCTATTCCAATACCCAATGACCCTTTCCGTGAAAAACTTCCCCCTAATCTCCAGCCTAAATCTCCCCTGGTGGAGCTTGAGGTCATTCCCTCTCATCCTGTCCCCTGTCCATTGGGAGAAGAGTCCAGCTCCCTCCTCTCCACAACCTCCTTTCAGGTAGTTGGAGAGAGTAATGAGGTCTCTTCTCAGCCTCCTCTTCTCCAGGAGAAACACCCCCAGCTCTCTCAGACGCTCCTCATAAGGCCTGTTCTCCAGCCCCTTCACCAGCCTCGTCGCTCTTCTCTGGACTCGCTCCAGAGCCTCAACATCCTTCTTGTGCTGAGGGGCCCAGAAGTGAACACAGGATTCAAGGAGCGGCCTCACCAGTGCTGAGTACAGAGAGAGAATCACCTCCCTGCCCTGCTGGTCACGTTGTTTCTGATCCAAGCCAGGATGTCATTGGCCTTCTTGGCCACCTGGGCCACTGCTGGTTCATGGTCAGTCACTGTCAACCAACATCCCCAGGTCCCTCTCCTCCTGGCAGCTTTCTAGACAGACTTCTCCCAGTCTGTAGCTCTGCATAGGGTTGTTGTGCCCCAAGTGCAGGATCTAGCATTTGTTAAACCTCATCCCATTAGACTCAGCCCATGGATCCAGCCTGTTCAGATCCCTTTGCAGAGCCTCCCTACCCTCCAGCAGATCCACACTTCCACACAGCTTATTGTCATCTGCAAACTTGCTAAGGGTACCCTCAATGCCTTCATCCAGGTCGTTGACAATCACTTTCCTGCCCCCGGCTGTGGTATGAATTGTCATCCGGAATCCAAACTGTGTTGATCTTTAATTACCAGCATTTCCCTGCTAACACAATCTGCAGCGATTCTTTGCCTGTTTATATTTACAGCCCTTTCAGCCCTTTCCCCAGGGACAGACCTCACCCTTTTTTTTAATATAAAAAGTATTACATCATTGCAAACTTCCCCATGCCATCTTCACAAGGAAGTGGAAAATCCAAGAGGTTTTGTTAGGTTGGTTTTCCTTAACGTTTCAGCTTCAATGTATTTTCCACCAAAAAAATATAACCCAGTGGTTCAGCCCTTTGCACTCTTCCAGTTTACACAGGAGGATGGCAGAGGAAAAGTACCAGAGGGAAAAGGAAAGGGGTTTGCTACATTGGCAATTTCTCCCCCTTTAAACTAAATGGAGCAGTCCCTCCAACACAGCAGAACAGCCCAAACCCTTTCCCTAAGGTAGATCTGGGTCAGTTTGTTCCAGTTGGGGCCACGTGTCCATCTGGGCAATCGGAGCAGGAGGTTAGATGACCACGGGAATGGGAAAATCATCTTTGGGAAGCTTAGGTCATTCTCTTACGCTCACATCAGACATTTCTTTCCCTGGTGTTTCTCTTTTCTTGCTTCATATCATATATCTATCTCAATTTAGGGGAAATTTAGGCTAGAGATTAGGAGGAAGTTTTTCACACAGAGGGTCATTGGGCATTGGAATAGGCTGCCCAGGGAGGTGGTTGATTCACCTTCCCTGGAGATGTTTAAGGCACAGGTAGATGAGGTCCTGAGGGACATGGTTTAGTGTTTGATAGGAATGGTTGGACTCGATGATCGAATGGGTCTCTTCCAACCTGGTGATTCTATGATTCTATATATCTATATCACATATATATATATATATGTATATCTCACATATATCTTCTGGTTGCAAGGCACTGTTTTGAAAACCTACTGGCAGCTGATCCTGATTCTGCACTGGGATCAACAAGCCAGGAGGTGACACCAAAGACACTGATTTTTCCTACCCGGTATCAGGCTGCAGAGACCTCTCTCCGTGCTGGGTGTATCCTCAGCCTGGGAGAGTCACTTCTTAAATGGAGGCACTTTGTCTGCGCTGGTGCAAAAGTCCTGCTGATGCAGCAGCATTAAAACTTATGATTCATCCTAGTTTATATCTCACTGGTGCCTAAGGGAGCGATGCAGATCAGCTTCCCTCTGTGCTAGGCTTGGGATCAAGTGAGGCGTGACACACCCTAACAAAAGGGAAAGTCAGAAATGGAAGAGAAAGGGAGAGGGAGAAAAAATACAGAAGATCATAGAATCATAGAATCACCAGGTTGGAAGAGACCCATCGGATCACCGAG
Organism: Coccyzus lansbergi; assembly: GCA_033558105.1. Lineage (NCBI taxonomy): Eukaryota > Metazoa > Chordata > Aves > Cuculiformes > Coccyzidae > Coccyzus > Coccyzus lansbergi. Next base: position 179,626 of record JAUMJK010000932.1, read on the forward strand.
TCCAACCATTCGATGATCCGATGGGTCTCTTCCAACCTGGTGATGCTTCGGGTGGATCGTTTTCCTCTCCTTCCTCCCTCCCCTGCCAGATTTATCCCACCCACAAGCTTCTTCCAGCTCATCCAGTTTTTTGGCAAATGATTTCTTTAGCAATGAAATGCTAAAGTTTAAAGGGACCGCAACCATCCACACAGAAGTCTGTGAAGCGTTTAAGAGGAAAGAAAGGAAGAAAACACAAACCCAAAGGGTGGAAACAGCTGAATGCTTAATTTTGGCTTCTGTTTTAGAAATGTAATTCTTTTTTTTTTCTTGTACCAAGATTTCATTTCCTTTTTTGCTAATGATTTTATAGTGGTTGTTGGCTATTGAAAGCTGTATATCTCCTCCCTCCTGCAGGGTCCACGCTCAGCTCCCACCTTCACAGCCGCCTGGAATCATGGGAATCAAGGGGACATCTCTACACAGCCTCCTGATTCTTCTTGTTCTCCACAGACATTTCCATCCCCACCTGAGAGGAGACCTCACTGCTCTCTACAACTACCTGAAAGGAGGTTGTAGAGAGGAGGGAGCTGGGCTCTTCTCCCAAGGGACAGGGGACAGGACAAGAGGGAATGGCCTCAAGCTCCACCAGGGGAGGGTCAGGCTGGACATTAGGAAAAAAATTTTCACAGAAAGGGTCATTGGGCACTGGCAGAGGCTGCCCAGGGAGGTGGTTGATTCACCTTCCGTGGAGAGGTTTAAGGGACGGGTGGACGAGGTGCTGAGGGACATGGGTTAGTGTTTGATAGGAATGGTTGAACTCCATGATCCGATGGGTCTCTTCCAACCTGGTTGTTCTAGGATTCTATGATTCTATGAAACAAAGAGCCACAGAGCATTTTGTGCCTGGGGTGCACAGGCTACTTCACGATACTCCTATTTCTTATTCTACCATTTTCCACAATCTCTGTTTCTCAGCAAGTGCAGTTCCCACCAGTCCTCAGGCACACTATTTACTACTTGGCACCCACAAAGGAGACAGACCTCTCTCTAGTTCCACCCTCAGAGGGCACAAAGTGCGAGAGCAGCCTCGCTTACCTCTGGAGAGGGGAACTGGGATTTGTTTCCATCAAGTGGAGCAACCAAGAGCATGTCCTGTAGGATGGTCGTCATGTGGTGAGCCATGACCTTCTGCTGGTCAACACTGCAGTGGTTCTCCAGGGAGATGATGACAGGGTACGGCGAGGTCTAGATCAAGACAGAAACGTACAGCATCAGTGAATTCTGCAGTTTCACCAGTCTTTAGTAACTGATATAAACCCCAGTGGTGTTTTCTCTGGAAATCAGTTTCTCCACCAGCTGCCTGGAGGAGAGGGACCTGGGGGTGTTGGTCAACAGCGACTGACCATGAGCCAGCAGTGTGCCCAGGTGGCCAAGAAGGCCAATGGCATCCTGGCTTGGATCAGAAATGGTGTGACCAGCAGGGCCAGGGAGGTTATTCTCCCTCTTTACTCAGCACTGGTGAGGCTGTTCCTTGAATCCTGTGTTGAGTTGGTGGCCCCTCAGCACAAGAAGGATGTTGAGGCTCTGGAGTGAGTCCAGAGAAGAGCCATGAAGCTGGTGAAGGGGCTGGAGAACAGGCCTTATGAGGAACAGCTCAGAGAGCTGGGGGTGTTTATCCTGGAGAAGAGGAGGCTGAGGGGAGACCTCATTGCTCTCTACAACTACCTGAAAGGAGGTTGTGGAGAGGAGGGAGCTGGGCTCTTCTCCCAAGTGCCAGGGGACAGGACGCGAGGGAATGGCCTCAAGCTCCACCAGGGGAGATTTAGGCTGGAGATTAGGAGGAAGTTTTTCACACAGAGGGTCATTGGGCATTGGAATAGGCTGCCCAGGGAGGTGGTTTATTCCCCTTCCCTGGAGGTGTTTAAGGGACGGGTGGACAAGGTGCTGAGGGTCATGGGTTAGTGTTTGATAGGAATGGTTGCACTCGATGATCCGATGGGTCTCTTCCAACCTAGTGATTCTATGATTCTATATGTGTTCCTCTAAAGTAGGAATGGACCCTGAGACCTCAAAGCGACACAAATCACAGGATGGTGTACATTTCCCAACAGATATGCTCAAGATCCTGGGCTTTTTCATTGCAGCGGGTCCAGGCTGCAGCTATGCTGACAGATTCAAACTCATCCTCAGATAGTGCTCTGCCTGCCCAGCAACTCCCAGGAATGGGTCTCCACAGAAAGCAGAACGTGGATGCCCAGAGGGATGCATCTTGTACCCATGATAAATGCTGAAGTGAAGTCTTCATTGTTTATGTTCTCTGCTAGAAAGGCAGAGACCTCCTGTCAGTCTTTGATTGTGCAGTACGAGAAATCTTAGACAGTCCCTCATCCTTACTTTGAAAGCATAGTTCTTGATGGCCTTAATGACATCGCTGAAGAGGATCTTGGAGGTGAGAGTGTAGCCGTGATAAATGACGGGCTCTGAGTTAGGGCCATCCCAGCAATCCAGTTCCACACAGCGGCAGCCTTTGGTGAGGGCTCTGGAAACAAAGAAGGGACTTGGTTGGGTTCTAAACCTTCTGCTCCACCTCAAAACTAGGGTGCACCAGGCACAGGTATTGCCTGGGAAGGTTGGTGGGAAGTTTAGGGAGCGAAGGAGAAAAGAGGATCTTGGAAAAACAGGAAAGTGAATGAAGAAAGGATGGGATCAGGAGAGCTCAGTCAACAAAGAGAGTTCAAGGATGAGCAAGGAAAGCAGAGTGGGATCCGAGAAAGGAAGCAGTGAAAGACAAGAATTATCCAAAGAAGAAATAGTGAGTGCCAGATGTGAAAGGACATCCATGACTGTGCCCCACGTCTTTTCCCAAGGATGGTGAAGAGGAGAGAAAATCAAGGGTAGTTGCATTGAAAGACAGACAGAAAGACAGCTTGGAAGCCAGGGCATGAAGCCTGGATGGTGGAACTTCATCTAGATCTGAAAAGGCAGGAGAGATCAATCCTCAGAGCTGTTACGGAGGTAACTGTGGGAACTCCATCATGTCAGGGGAGACTGTTGAGGGCCTAGAGGCTGGATTTCCACTTGAAACTCCCCCTCTCCATAGCCCTTCTTTCATTTTAATTTACTGTCAAATATGGGTTACCCAGGACAGACTTATCTGTCTAAGAGGTGATCTTTTACACTAACTCCCTACACATTTCAGATAATAAAACTTCTTTATTCATGGCAATAAGAAGTATGGGATATTTTTATTTTATAGCCAAAACATAATTCTGTCATTTTAAGATACGGTAAGAAGAATCCAAACAGCTACTGAAAAGCAACATGTGCCAGATGTCACTCTCTATTCTCTGAGCTTTTGCTTCCAGCCATTCTTCCCCGAGAATCAGATAAGTAATAAATGAAGATAGAATTGTAGTTGTTAGCTTACTAATAAGGAAAACCTGTCCCGCTTAATAAAAGTATTTGTCATAGCAAAAGTAACGTAAGGTGGTTGTGTAAGTTAGCCAAGACCACTACAACCATCTGGCCTTCAGGCATAAGACAGCAGCCGATGTTAAAGGCCGAAGTAGGAAACACCTAATCTTCTGCTCAGGGACACTGTGAGAGCATCTGAGCGGTTAAAGAGGGACCAGGCATAAGCTTCCTGATCACCCACACTCACGTCTCACCTCTTTTGTTTGGACTGCTCAGACCAGGTCTCTCCAAAATAAGCCCAAGAATGGTTCTGGGATTAACCTATGCCAGAGGCTACTCCCTAAAGGCAGTACAGATCATGAACATAAAGACAATACACATCATTTTTTAGATAGGAATGGTTGGACTAGAAGATCCGATGGGTCCCTTCCAACCTGGTTGTCCTGTGATTCTGTGATTTTGGCTCCTTCCTGTGCCTATACAGTCCTGCAGCTCTATTCCAGAAATCTTTGCACCTCGTAAGCTCCTTGTACTCTCTCATATCATATTCTGAGGATTGCAACATACTCCCTCAGCATCATGCTAGAAGGCTGCAATCCAGCCCCCACACGACTGGAGATATTTTAAACTGCTCACAAATGCAGTAATTGTACATCTGACATTCCAGTGAACACCACACGGGGCCCAGCAGAGCCCTAGGGGGCACGGCAAACCTGGTCTAGAAACAGGTCAGGTCTAGAAACAGACTCACCCTGATGTGAACGTGAGCCAGTCCACACGACCTGGTCTTGGGGTGGGAGTCTGACTCCTGGTCCTCTGGCAGCGAGCAATACAGACGCACCCTGTCTTCTCTAAGAAAGCCATCCAGCTCTCACACACGCAGAAATACACACACATACATTACCTGATATAGGCTTCTGTGCTGCTGGGACCCGTGAGCTGGTCCTCCATGAGGTAGGTATTGTGTGAGGACGACACCAAGTAGTGGCTGAGAGGCTGAGTCATGTCCTGGTAAACTTTCCGGTGGGCAGGGTTGAATATGTTCCCGTCTTCAGACAGAAGGTACATCAGGAAACCGTCTTTGGTCATGGCGTTCCCCCTCTTGGCTGCCGGATAAATGGACAGAAACCCCCACGGTAAAAATCTGATGCCACCAGGCTGTGCCGTGTCCTTCACTACGATGCCCCCTGCTCTCCAGAGGCTCTAAAATGGGCTCCCTAGACATTCGGCTGATAGTAAAGATATTGATGCTGCTCAGACAATGCTGACAGCTTCATCTGCCTGAAAATGCTTTTAAAACCCCTTCGCAAGGATGGCTTTTTTATGACATTTACTGTCCTTCATAATCCCCTAAAAGTGTCAAAGACAGCACTTACCTACCTTATCTCTAGAGACCTACAGTTTAGTGTTTCATAGGAATGGTTGGACTCAATGATCCGGTGGGTCTCTTCCAACCTGGTGATTCTATGATTCTATAAAAATCTCCATTTGATCACTTCAAGCTTCCATCATGTCAAAACAGAGAAGCTGTCAGATGTCTAAACATCACCAGATAAATCCTGTCTGCATTGTCCAATGAGTACAAGATTCACAAGGAGTAAAATGCCAATTACCCTACTTTGAGGAGAAATTGACATCTCCCCATCTTGAGGGACTGAGCTAGACCTCAGTGTAATCCCCAAATTCTCCCAAGTGACAGGGGACAGGACAAGAGGGAATGGCCTCAAGCTCCACCAGGGGAGATTTAGGCTGGAGATTAGGAGGAAGTTTTTCACACAGAGGGTCATTGGGCATTGGAATAGGCTGCCCAGGGAGGTGGTTGATCCACCTTCCCTGGAGGTGGTTAAGGGACGGGTGGATGAGGTCTTGAGGGACTTGGTTTAGTGTTTGATAGGAATGGTTGGACTAGAAGATCCGATGGGTCCCTTCCAACCTGGTTGTTCTATGATTCTATGAAATATGGCATTTGCAAAGCGTTGTCCCTCTCCTGAAGGTAAAACAGGAGAAATGGGCAAAAACTGCCTATGATCCTGCATTTGTCTTTTGGGCATGTTCTCCAAGATGCTTCAGGCTGGCAATTCACCTAATTTCTGAGCAGAAGGACAGTTCTGTGACTGCCCTCCTAAAGAACTGTCCCTTCCTTGGTCCTCTACTCAAGAGATCTCATCACCCAATGACTTTTCAGGTGCCACATTCAGGGATACCTGCCTCTATTCCTGCTTCCGGAGAGCAGAAAGGTTGCTACACTCTTCATCTTGCAAAGCCATGTGAAGCCTTGACATTTGAATAAGCCAACATGGACCTTCCCTCAGGAATTTTCACCTTCCCTGGAGGGGTTTAAGGGGCGGGTGGACAAAGTCCTGAGGGACATGGTTTAGCGTTTGATAGGAAGGGTTGGACTCGATGGGTTTCTTCCAACCTGGTTGTTCTATGATTCCATGAATTTCATGACCCTCTAGTCAACTCTGTATTGATCCCTCTCCAGCTGCTTAGTGTACCCAAGACAAAACTGAAGAGAAATATTTCCCAGGCCCTCCCGTGCCCTCATCTCCTAGAGCTGCTAATGTTCCCCTAGAAGACCGTCATCCTAGAAGCAGAAAATTACACATGTGCCTGCAGAAGAAAGCAGCAGAAAAGCAATTCATCGTTCATCAAGAAAGCAAGATTTTGAACCGAACCACCCAAGGTTTCCAACCTACCTCTTTCATTGGGCTCGTATCTCTGAATCAAGGCAGGAGCAGCAACAACAGCATCTTCTTCTTGCTGCATCTCATAGAGGAACCTGACCAGGTTCTGGCAGGACATGAACCCTTCTGCGCCTGAGTATTTTTGGAAGATATTGTCTATTTCTTTCCTCTCTGTCAGTATCTTGTAAAACTCCTCTATCTCATCATCCTCCAGAGCCTCTGTTTTGGACTTGTCACAGTGCTGTAAACGTAGAGGGGAGAAGGAGTGAAAACCTTCTTTCCTTCTGGCATATGCCAGCCGTAACCTGCACCAGGGCTACACAACGCAGAACACAAAATAATTGGAAATGGTTACTGCCTAGTGAATGAGAAGCACTTGATCAATGACAATGGCTTTCACCGACATTGCCAAGTCAGAACAGTTGCGATTATTATTTATTCGTATTCTCAACGTGCTGAAATGGATCAGGCGTGACCTTGATCCCCACTGCACCGAGTACTGTGCAAAACCATAGATTAAAGGGACACTCCTTGACAATCTAGGTACAAATCTGGACTCCAGAGAAATTTATCTCTTGATCGCAAGAGGTGGAGAAATATAGGGAAACAATAATTCAGTGCATCTCTTGTTTAGCCTAGAGAAGAGGAGGCTGAGAGACCTCTTTACTATCTACAACTACCTGAAAGGAGGTTGTAGAGAGGAGGGAGCTGGGCTCTTCTCCCAAGTGCCAGGGGACAGGATGAGAGGGAATGGCCTCAAGCTCCACCAGGGGAGATTTAGGCTAGAGATTAGGAGGAAGTTTTTCACACAGAGGGTCACTGGGCATTGGAATAGGCTGCCCAGGGAGGGGGTTGATTCACCTTCCCTGGAGGTGTTTAAGGGACGGGTAGATGAGGTGCTGAGGGACATGGTTTAGTGTTTGATAGGAATGGTTGGACTGGATGATCCGATGGGTCTCTTCCAGCCTGGTTGTTCTATGATTCTATGATTGACAGAGATCGTGGCCTAAAATCCAGTATGTAAGGTGAACAATGCCTTCCCCTTGATCTCAGTACATTTGAGCTCAAAAGACCAGCAAAGCCAGTCATAGGGTTGGTTGCAAAGACGGCATCAAAAATTACTTTAAAAAAAATCCCGCTAAACGTGTCCTTATTTCGATATGAAAAAAATCCCACTCTCCATGGATCTTTTTCAGTCATGTTCAAACCCCACCAAATAACAAAACCTCTACATTTCAAATCAGATACCAGCTTCTCAAGGAGCTGTCACTCATGTTTTTTCATGCCCCCGTGTTCCTTCACGGTTTGAACTTCCTCACTAGGTAACAGCTCTGACAGAGAACCACAGTCAAGGACATGGCTGACCATGAAAGATGAGGAGTTTGAGGTGTGCATATTAGTGTCTCCGTGAACCTGAGTGAACCTTGAGCTGCCAGAAAGAGTCAGAGCCTTCCTGATGCACCAGAATGAATATTCACATTGAAATGAAGTGAGCAGTTAGAGGAGCTTTACACAGTTTCTGGTTGCATTGCGTATGTCTTACTCAGGAGGGTCTAAAAGCTACTCTGAACACAGAGTTAGGTGATGAAAATCAAGAATAATGTGAGAACATGCCCTGTAGCTCTGTCTTGAATCCTTGATCACCCTTCCTTCCCGTGACTAAATGAATAAAAAACTCACTCAGACAGGAAAGATCACTCTTTTCATGTGCTGGAATGTTTCTCAGTCCGTCTATGTTTAGGTAGTATGTAAACTGGAAATGTAATTGCTTTAAGAGCAAGAAAGACTCTTCCTGGAAGCAATTCAGGCCACAAAAGCTCAGAATTAACCTCCAAAGAGCCTCTTTCCAGTGGCTATACAGGAAACTTATAACAATTAAATGCCTAATGAGGGTACTTCAACTAGCTGCCTGCATTGAGATGGATTGAATCAAGGTTTAGTAATTACTTGGAGTCCTTAAGCCGTAAGAGAATTGAACTCCATCAAGTTTCCACTCCCGGAGCTCTCTTGTAACTATTGCAACAGCAAAAGGGCTTCACTAAAAGATGAGGAGACTGCGCCTCCAAAATCAAGGTGTCTTTTCAGATTTTTGATGTTTGAAGGCATAAGGAGGGATTTAATCTGATGTGTGAGATGTATTGTTTTGGATAAGGTTAGTTGCATCTGTGTCTCCATTATTGGTTTGACCTATGCAGACTGCAAAAGAAACCCAAGTGTTGGCCACTCCTTTCAATGTAGATGTCTGCACTGGAGACATCTGGCTCAAGCAGATGAATCTTAGTCTTATTGCTGTTCTTCCAGGGGATAAAGTAGGGAATAAAGATTGGGAAATGCCAGCCAGAGTGGGCAGTCCATCTGGAAGATTTTGCAAGCTGAAATTCTTTAAGGTCTGTGGATAAACTTTCCGCAGTTCTCGCACTTAATGGAGAGAGAGAGAGAGATCTCCATAAAACAAGGATTAGGAAATTTGTACCTTCTTTGGCAGAAGATCCTAGTGAGATCCTGCCAACCCTTCTCTGCTATCTGCATAAACAAAGGGGTAAGAAAGCTCCTGCCTGGTGCCTAAAACCACCCACACGTTTATTGCTCATCAGAAAAAGCATTTCCGAAACTGCCCACCCATGAATCCAAATCCTCCTTCAGACAGGAGAGAAGTCAGGAAATCATTCAGGTGTTTTATCTCACCTCAGCAGGAAGGTTTCTTTAGAGAGAAACCAAAAACATTAACAAGTGAGGATTTTTCACCACTTTCTTATCTTCTAAGAGGCTCAGCCAGCAAGTCGAATCTTGAGGTTTAAAAATTATATGTCCCTGACCAGATTAAATATGCCTCGGGCTATTAAATCAACCAGACTCGTCCAGTTTTGGGTGCAATGTTGCATATCTATCATTTAGCTGAGTTGGTTTTGGTTTTTTTTTCCTAATGAACATTTAGGTTTTGTTTACATCTGTCACTTGACACCCTCCTCCTCTGAAAAGGTGAGAATCTGGTTCATAATTGTAACCAAACCAATTTTAGACTTAGTCAGTGCCATGTGGTGTGGCACACAGACCTCCAGATTCCCATTAGCAAGTTTGCAGGTGACACTAAGCTGGGTGGAAGTGTGGATCTGCTGGAGGGTAGGGAGGCTCTGCAAAGGGGTCTGAACAGGCTGGATCCATGGGCTGAGTCCAGTGGGATGAGGTTTAACATGACCCAATGCCATCTCCTGCACTTGGGGCACAACAACCCTATGCAGAGCTACAGACTGGGAGAAGTCTGTCTAGAAAGCTGCCAGGAGGAGAGGGACCTGGGGGTGTTGGTTGACAGCGACTGACCATGAGCCAACAGTGTGCCCAGGTGGCCAAGAAGGCTAATGGCATCCTGGCTTGGATCAGAAATGGTGTGACCAGCAGGGCCAGGGAGGTGATTCTCCCTCTGGACTCAGCACTGGTGAGATCGCTCCTCGAATCCTATGTTCAGTTGTGGGCCCCTCAGCACAAGAAGGATGTTGAGGCTCTGGAGTGAGTCCAGAGAAGAGCCACGAGGCTGGTGAAGGGGCTGGAGAACAGGCCCTATGAGGAGCAGCTGAGAGAGCTGGGGGGGGTTTAGCCTAGAGAAGAGGAGACTGAGAGGAGACCTCATTACTCTCTCCAACTACCTGAAAGGAGGTTGTAGAGAGGAGGGAGCTGGGCTCTTCTCCCAAGTGCCAGGGGACAGGACAAGAGGGAATGGCCTCAAGCTCCGCCAGGGGAGGGTCAGGCTGGACATTAGGAGGAAGTTTTGCATGGAAAGGGTCATTGGGCATTGGAACAGGTTGCCCAGGGAGGTGGTTGATTCCCCTTCCCTGGAGGTGTTTAAGGGACAGATGGACGAGGTAGTGAGGGACATGGTTTAGTGTTTGATAGGAATGGTTGGACTCGGTGATCTGGTGGGTCTCTTCCAACCTGGTGATTCTACGACTCTATGAGACCTTGACCTCAGCCAACAAACACCAAATACTTTATCTGCTTGCTCACATTACCTGGAAAATCTTCTTGGCATGATAGTCATCGACTTCGATGTTCACTTCTTTCAGGAAGTCCTTGAGCTCTTTCAAGCTCATCTTGTTGTCTTTGTTTTTGTCAGCTTTCCGCAGGCAGGTATGAATCCAGCTGCAGAGTGATGTAAGGAAATCTTTCCAGGTCACTGCCTGCCCTAAATACCAACCTCCTGCTGCCCGTGCCGGGTGGTAAATATCTTGGAAGAGCCTAAACCACCTCTCCAGCTGCTGTAAATGAGCATGTGACCACCCAACAGCTTACATCATCCCACCTTCTGCTCCGAAAGGGCAAAATGGTGCTTTGGCAGAGCTAAATTCGCTGTAATAGAAGCAATTGTGACCTAGGAGAAGCTTTTCACCATCTGGCCAAGGCTGGATCGGCTCCCTTTACACAGTAGGAGTTTCTGGCCGCAGCCACCTCACAAAATAGCCTCATAAAAGATTTCTCTTTTATGACAGAAAGTACATCCCGATCCAGGCTGTTAAAAGGGGGTAGAGGAGGAATGAAAACAGCTCCCAAGTGGGTTAAAGTGATTGTTAAAGATTTGATCAATATTGTGTACCAATCATAGAACAACCGGTTTGGAAGAGACCCATCGGATCATCGAGTCCAACCATCCCTATCAGGGATTCTCTAAAAGAAGCATTAATGTTAATTTTTTGGCTCACTCTCACATTCCATATTTATTTAGGCATTTCTATCCGTACTTCTTAAGAACTTTTATTGGGAGCAGAACCAAACCAAACGTTGTGGGTCTTGTGTCCCCTTGAGAAATGCACAGGATCTGTTGCTGTATCATATTATGATAATTGTTGATAAAAGCTTCGTTTATAATAGATCTATAGAATCATAGAATCATAGAACAGGTTGGAAGAGACCCATTGGATCATCGAGTCCAACCACTCCTATCAAACACTAAACCAGATATTTAGTATATCTATGGATCTGGAGTAATTACTACAAATAATATAGCACCGTAACTTCTTAATTACTTTTTTTTTCACAATAGCCCCCAAAAAGGGCATTAAGAGACAGCCCATAACCCTGGAGCAGAGTATTCTCCACAGCTGCCACTGCACTCAAACGTTTCTGCACTATGGAAATATGTGTAAACTCTTTGTAAGTGTTGTTTATCTCATGGAAAGCTGAACTTTCAGTCTTTAAAAATCTTGGCAGGTGCTATGCGGTGACCTCACGCTGCATCCGCCTTGGCCTGGTGATATTAATATTCCCCTTCTTTAGACACAGAAACCAAAATAAAGAGAGGCGACGTTTCCCCAGCTTCCAGGGACACTCCAGGGCCCTGAAGCAGGGTCTGGATAGGACTGATTCTTGCCAGAGAACCAAGCAGTGTGCCCAGGTGGCCAAGAAGGCCAATGGCATCCTGGCTTGGGTCAGAAATGGTGTGACCAGCAGGGCCAGGGAGGTTCTTCTCCCTCTGGACACTGGTGAGGCCACTCCTTGAATCCTGTGTTGAGTTGTGGGCCTCTCAGCACAAGAAGGATGTTGAGGCTCTGGAGTGAGTCCAGAGAAGAGCAACGAAGCTGGGGAAGGGGCTGGAGAACAGGCCCTATGAGGAGCAGCTGAGAGAGCTGGGGGTGTTTATCCTGGAGAAGAGGAGGCTGAGAGGAGACTTCATTGCTGTTTATAACTACCTGAAAGGAGGTTGTGGAGAGGAGGGAGCTGGGCTCTTCTCCTAAGGGACAGGGGACAGGACAAGAGGAAATGGCCTCAAGCTCCACCAGGGGAGATTTAGGCTAGAGATTAGGAGGAAGTTTTTCACCCAGAAGGTCATTGGGCATTGGAACAGGCTGCCCAGGGAGGTGGTTGATTCACCTTCCCTGGAGGTGTTTAAGGGACAGGTGGACGAGGTGCTGAGGGACATGGTTTAGTGTTTGATAGGAATGGTTGGACTCGATGATCCAGTGGGTCACTTCCAACCTGGTTGTTCTAAGATTCTCTGATTCTAGAACTCAAGTAAGCCAAGGGGGAAATTCATAGTGTCGTGGCCAGAGGTGAGCAGCAGGGTTGACTTAACACTAAGTGCATGGAGAAACTACTCTTGTTCTAACCACTGGGAAAAAAAAATCCATCTTCTTGAAAAAGTCTGCAGCCATTTCCACTGATCGTGAGCACCCAGAGGTCATGGCACATACCCGAAGCTGACTCTGGAAGGCAATATGCTTTTCTTATACCCCTCTCAGAGAGGCCAAGCAATGTTAGAGCAAAATCAAAGAACCTGCACAGAGCAGAGGTCCACAACTGGTTCTCTTGCTGCAAGGACAAGCAGGAAACAGAGAAAAAGACTAGAGACAACATTTCAGCAGTGTTTGGTCCCCAAAACACCCAAACTCGCCATGGATCTGGATGCCCACAGGCTTGAGAGAGCTTAGAGGAGGTGAATGAATGAGGCACTTCAGCTGAAAATCTTCTCATCAGATACAAAAAGCATTTTGCAGCCCTGGTTGGGGATTTTCCTTTCACCTTATGTGTTTCTTTGGGCCAGAGTGAACTAGGAAAAAGCTGTTCCCATTCCTGTATATTCCTCCAGCCCCTTCACCAGCTTCGTGGCTCTTCTCTGGACTCATTCCAGGGCCTGCCTGCCTCTTGTTTTTAAAGGATCCACCAGCTCCAAGGCTACCAGCTGTCTATTAGAAACCAAAAAGCGGTGACTGAAACTATCTGGCAGAAATCCCATGAATGTGCTCGCAACAGGAACGCTGCAAAACTTCTGGCTAAGTGGTTTCCAACCAGAAGAAAAGTTCATACATAAATCCCAGAATTTAAACAGATGGTGGCACACTATTCAAATAAAAGGTCCCTGTATTTTCCTCCCTGCAAACATACCGGCAATGTTTACTAAACAATCTGTGTTAGCTCGTTGCAGGGTTGAATCTGAGGCTTAATAAAACAGTCCCATATGCATAAGAACATCAGAAGTGCTCATCAGTCACGTAGGAGTTGTAGGAATATAGGAGTGGAAAGGCCACACATCGTAGAGTCATAGAACAACCAGGTTGGAAGAGACCCATCAGATCATCGAGTCCAACCATTCCTATCAAACACTAAACCATGTCCCTCAGCACCTCATCTACCCGTCCCTTAAACACCTCCAGGGAAGGGGAATCAACCACCTCCCTGGGCAGCCTCTGCCACTGCCCAATGACCCTCTGTGTGAAAAACTCCCTCCTCATCTCCAGCCTAAATCTCCCCTGGCGGAGCTTGAGGTCATTCCCTCTTGTCCTGTCCCCTGTCACTTGGGAGAAGAGCCCAGCTCCCTCCTCTCCACAACCTCCTTTCAGGGAGTTGGAGAGAGCAATGAGGTCTCCTCTCAGCCTCCTCTTCTCCAGGATAAACACCCCCAGCTCTCTCAGACGTTCCTCAGAAGGCCTGTTCTCCAGCCCCTTCACCAGCTTCGTTGCTCTTCTCTGGACTTGCTCCAGAGCCTCAACATCCTTCTTGTGCTGAGGGATGACCCTAAATTTAGTCCCTTGCTACCATAGGCAGCTCTATTGGAGTCTAAACTGAACAAACCTCACCTGAAACGAACAAGTATTTTGCTTTCAGGACTAGTTTTCAAAATCTCACATGCTCTTTACTTGCTTTTTAAAGGTTTGGGAGGCTGGGAAAGAGACACTGCAAAGCAATTCTCCAGTCATGGGGGACAGGCAGGGGACCCAACGCTTCTTGTTGTCTAATGACTCTCCCCATTCTGAGCTCACAGAAACAGAGAAGGCTTCTGAGGTTTAGAAAAATCTGATTAAGCCGGCGCTGCCAAGCAGACCTAGTGAAGACAGTCTAAATTTAAAATCCTAAGCTTTAATTAAACATCATCCAATTTCAAATGAGAAATCATGCTGTTCTGTAATTCCAGGTTACGTTAAACGGCCTGAGACAATCCCAGATTGGAAGCCAGCTCTGCACAGTAATTACTCTTCCAGAAATATGGCTTGCGATCCACCCTATTTAGCTTCAATTCTGCTTTCCAAAGACAGGGAGGCTACTTTTCCACACTGGAAATTTACAGCCTTCTTCCCTTGCAAATGTCATTATTATTATTTTTCCCCCTTAGCAATCTTATCTCTTCTTACCGGGAAGATTTTCAGCGATATAGTCAATTTGATACGTTCCAGGGACAAATTCTGTAGCCCAGATTTTCTCCACACACTGTGGGGTGGGGAAAGCTGGGGAAGGGGCTGGAGAAGAAGAGGAGCGGCTGAGAGAGCTGTGGGGGTGTTCAGCCTGGAGAAGAGGAGGTTGAGGGGAGACCTCATTGCTCTCTACAACTACCTGAAAGGAGGTTGTGGAGAGGAGGGAGCTGGGCTCTTCTCCCAAGGGGACAGGACAAGAGGGAATGGCCTCAAGCTCCACCAGGGGAGATTTAGGCTGGAGATGAGGAGGAAGTTTTTCACACAGAGGGTCATTGGGCATTGGAATAGGCTGCCCAGGGAGGTGGTTGATTCACCTTCCCTGGAGGTGTTTAAGGATAAGGTTTTGAGGGACTTGGTTTAGTGTTTGATAGGAATGGTTGGACTGGATGACCCGATGGGTCTCTTCCAACCTGGTTGTTCTATGATTCTATGATTCTCTCAAATCAGGGCAAAACTGGCCAGCAGGTTCATATGTCATGGGCAGAGCCTCAGACACACAGGAACTGCAGAAAATCCACTAAAAAACTACACTCACAGCTATTTTATCTTTCTGTAAATGTATGAGACCTGTGGTCACAAAGCAATTTATCGAGTGAAATGCAGCACCAGGAAAAATTCCCCGTGAATCCAGCAGAGCCAGGATTTCACCCACTAACTAATGCATCCTGCGTTTCACAACGAGTTCACTCTCCCTTCCTGCTCGGTTGATTTTCCTTTCCGATGTCTGCATTGCCACTAGAGCAATTGCAAATTCTCGCAGGGCAAAACCTCCTCACGTGATGAGGCAAATAAGGAGCAATTTCAGCAAAGCCAGTAGAGCTACCCTCAGTCAGAAGGGGAGAATCAGCTCCCTTGCCTCGTATTACTGAGAAACATGATAAACAACGAGGGCTTTTCATGCCTTGCCAAGAAGTGCCTGTCCTGGAGTTTGCTGCAAAGCGAGTGAAACAGACCCCTGAAGATTACAAGAAATAATGATTGTTTTATCTGGGGCTCCCTGAAAGAGGTATTTCTTTGCTTAAGGAGGTAAGTGAAGCCTGAGTCTACTCTTGCTTGTATCACAGTAAAATACAGGGAAAGAAAAAGCACTGGAAAAGAGGGAGTTTGCCTGAGTGCCAAGTCAGCGTGAAAGAAAACTCATTGCCCAAGGCCGATAGGAAAAAAGGGGGTTAGTCTCCTGTCTCCGCCCACAGAGAAAAACAAGTGCATCTTTGTGCGTGATTAATCACTTTGTAAGGCAAAGGATACTGTTGGAGTTTCTGTTTCTGGTTCATGGAGTTGCTGTGGGCTATGATTTTTGCAAGGCCGGAGATCCAGTGGTTGGCATCGTCCTCTGAACTCGCAATGAGGTCCAGGTTTTTACGCTGGTCTTTGAAAATGATGGAAAAGCAGCGATACTCCGGGACATCCTTGGCGTATTTTTCCATACCTTCTGTTTTATGGCCTGACCTCACATCCCGAATATCTTCAATAGAGACTGTGGAAAGAAAGCAGAGCCTGCTGTCAGGAGGGTTTCAGTCAGCCTTATCTCTACTTGGCGACGGATATTAAGAAATTACTCTTTCTCCTTTTCTTGCAGCCTCTGGAAGCTTCCCTCCCCTTTCCCCTCCTTCCCCAAACTTTAGTCCCGAAGCAAGTTCAAATCAAAAGGAAAAGAAAAAGCAAGAAAATTAAAAATTAAAACCACTCTCCCCACCACATTCTTTATTTAACAACAGAGCAGAACACTAGGTGCCTCACTGTGATATCATGTTTACGAGATACAGACAACTGCCAAGAAGTCAGTTCCAGTCCTTGGAGCATCCCTGGTTTGATCTCTGCTCCCATTTGACACTGGGGAAAATAGAGTTCATAGAATCATAGAACAACCAGGTTGGAAGAGACCCATCAGATCATCGAGTCCAACCATTCCTATCAAACACTAACCCATGTCCCTCAGCACCTCATCTACCCGACCCTTAAACACCTCCAGAGAAGGGGAATCAACCACCTCCCTGGGCAGCCTATTCCAATGCCCAATGACCCTCTGGGTGAAAAACTTCCTCCTAATCTCCAGCCTAAATCTCCCCTGGTGGAGCTTGAGGCCATTCCCTCTTGTCCTGTCCCCTGTCCCTTGGGAGAAGAGCCCAGCTCCCTCCTCTCTACAACCTCCTTTCAGGTAGTTAAAGAGAGCAATGTGGTCTCCTCTCAGTGTGTGACTATAAAACACCCCCACAGGGGAAACTTGCCTTTAAACACCCATTTCATCCATTCCTTCTCTTAAGCTGCTGCAATTCCACCATTAAAGTGCCCGGTTTACTCCAAGTCAACACTGCAGAAAGACGCGGCTCAGCATCCCCCCCCTGCACATTTTTAGCACAGCTGCCCCGAGATCATCTAAAAATCATCAGATGCTCGTTAGAGTCCGTAAACTTTCCTTTTGACCCAGGGCAGTCACAATGATAAGAAAAAAAAAACCCAAAACCAAACAACCCACACATGTGATTCTATGAAAAAAACTTCAGCCTTCGTAAGCCAGTGACCTTCCAGAACCAACACTTTAAATTCCCATCACATACTGGGGTGGTCAAACATCCTCCCAGCACATTGCTGGGTTGGTTCCTACACAAGAACACCCTGTGAAGGCCTTCCTGGAGCTGGCAAAGCTCCTCCCTGACAATCAAGAGCAATTATCTTTGTGTGGTCTTTTATTATCTCTTCATAAAGGCCAATAGTTAATCTGCTGTAGTGGGGGAAGGAGAAGCTTGGGTTGGGTTGGGTTGGGCTGGGCTGGGCTGCTGTGGGATTACTTTATCTGGCCAATTTATAGTAGAGTAAAAGTTTATAGGTTTAAGTACTGAAACCATCCTTGAAAGAAAAGGCCTGTGATTCCCTTGTAGTTGGGCTGCTAATTGAGAGCCTTGCTAGTGATTTGGCCCACACAAAGGGCAAATTATAGAATCATAGAATCATAGAACAAGCAGGTTGGAAAAGACCCACCGGATCATTAAGTCAAACTGTTCCTATCAAACACTAAACAATGTCTCTTAGCACCTCGTCCACCTATCTTTTAAACACCTCCAGGGAAGGTGAATCAACCCCCTCCCTGGGCAGCCTCTGCCAGTGCACAATGACCCTTTCTGGGAAAAACTTCCTCCTAATCTCCAGCCTAAATCTCCCCTGGTGGAGCTTGAGGCCATTCCCTCCTGTCCTGTCCCCTGTCCCTTGGGAGAAGAGCCCAGCTCCCTCCTCTCCACAACCTCCTTTCAGGTAGTTGGAGAGAGTAATGAGGTCTCCTCTCAGTCTCCTCTTCTCCAGGATAAACACCCCCAGCTCTCTCAGCCGCTCCTTATAGGGCCTGTTCTCCAACCCCTTCACCAGCTTCGTTGCTCTTCTCTGGACTCGCTCCAGAGCCTCAACATCCTTCTTGTGCTGAGGGGCCCAGAACTGAACACAGGATTCTAGGAGCAGTCTCATCAGTGCCGAGTCCAGAGGGAGAATAACCTCCCTGGACCTGCTGGTCACACTGTTTCTGATACTTGCCAGGATGTCATTGGCCTTCTTGGTTACCTGGGCACACTGCTGGCTCATGGTCTGTCGGATGTCAACCAACAAAGAGGAAAAAAAGAAAGCTTTTGGAACACAAATGTTGTGTTCTACTTAATAAAAGAAAAAATAGGGTAAGATAAATGACATGTTTAATCCATGGTTACAATAGACCACTGACCACGAGCATCTCAGTCTCAGACATGTGCCACACAGATGGTCTGTAAGGAGGTGATTCTCTCACTCCCATTCTCCTCTGGTTATGGCAGCGCGAGTGGAAGGATCATCCTGTTGTTCCTCATCACCTGCCAACTGCTCACCACTGCTTGGCTTAAGAGAGTTATTGTCCCTTCAGGATGGCGAGAGAGTCTGTTTGTGCAATCAATCCCTAAACTTTGGCTTAGAAGTGATGCGGTCTTTCCAAGGCTAGAAAAATCTGATGTTAAATATTGGAAATTTAGAATGGATTTTTGGAAACCGTTATCTGGCAAAGCAAACCCACTGGAAAAGAAAGCTGTGTGGGAGGAAAAAAAAAGATTGAAAGCCTATGTCTGGATGAGCTGTCTTGATCTCTGTAGGGTATGCTAAGAGGATAACGAAGGGCACAGAGCTCCTCCACGCAGAAGAGATACAAGAAAGGTTGAAGAATAAGATTGACACCCAAATGGTGGGTCCTGCACTTGGGGCACAACAACCCTATGCTGAGCTACAGACTGGGAGAAGTCTGGCTGGAAAACTGCCAGGAGGAGAGGGACCTGGGGGTGTTGGTTGACAGCCGACTGACCATGAGCCAGCAGTGTGCCCAGGTGGCCAAGAAGGCCAATGGCATCCTGGCTTGGATCAGAAATGGTGTGACCAGCAGGGCCAGGGAGGTTCTTCTCCCTCTGTACTCAGCACTGGTGAGACTACTCCTCAAATCCTGTGTTCATTTGTGGGCCCCTCAGCACAAGAAGGATGTTGAGGCTCTGGAGTGAGTCCAGAGAAAAGCAACAAAGCTGGGGAAGGGGCTGGAGAACAGGCCTTATGAGGAGCGGCTGAGAGAGCTGGGGGTGTTTAGCCTGGAGAAGAGGAGTCTGAGAGGAGACCTCATTGCTCTCTCCAACTACCTGAAAGGAGGTTGTGGAGAGGAGGGAGCTGGGCTCTTCTCCCAAGGGACAGGGGACAGGACAAGAGGGAATGGCCTCAAGCTCCACCAGAGGAGATTTACACTAGACATTAGGAGGAGGTTTTTCCCAGAAAGGGTCATTGGGCATTGGAACAGGCTGCCCAGGGAGGTGGTTGATTCACCTTCCGTGGAGGTGTTTAAGGCACAGGTGGACGAGGTGGTGAAGGACATGGTTTAGTGTTTGATAGGAATGGTTGGACTCGATGATCCGGTGCATCTCTTCCAACTTGGTTCTTCTATGATTCTATGATTGACTGTAGTCACACAAAAGACAAGGAGAGAAACTATCAACACAGGAACTGTTAAAAAAGGAGGGTAAGGGAGGACACTTTAAAGCTTTCCATAGCTTGGTTGTGTGCACTGCTTTCATCTATCGATATAAAAGCTTGAGCCAAAGGAGTCAGCCCAAGCCATCTGCAAATGTTATCTCTTTTCTGGAAAATCTTAACCCAGCATGAGTACATTATCAGCTGTTCCTGGGCAGGGAACACACTGTATTAGCCATCCCAAATTAACTGTGCTCAAAGCTGAGCTCTCTGCAAGAAGAAAGCAGAAAAAAAGTGGGGGACAAAGATGTTTCACAGCAGAAGAACACCTACCACAAACATCTATCAATCGTGTAACCCTGCAGCCTCCCTCTTCCAGCAAGTCCAGAGAAGAGCCACGAAGCTGGGGAAGGGGCTGGAGAACAGGCCCTATGAGGAACTGCTGAGAGAGCTGGGGGTGTTTAGCCTGGAGAAGAGGAGGCTGAGAAGAGACCTCATTACTCTCTACAACTACCTGAAAGGAGGTTGTGGAGAGGAGGGAGCTGGGCTCTTCTCCCAAGTGACAGGGGACAGGACAAGAGGGAATGGCCTCAAGCTCCGCTAGGGGAGATTTAGGCTGGAGATTAGGAGGAAGTTTTTCACCCAGAAGGTCATTGGGCATTGGAATAGGCTGCCCAGGGAGGTGGTTGATCCCCCTTCCCTGGAGGTGTTTAAGGGACGGGTGGATGAGGTCCTGAGGGACATGGGTTAGTGTTTGATAGGAATGGTTGGACTCGATGATCCGATGGGTCTCTTCCAGCCCGGTTTTCCTATGATTCTATGATTCCATTCTCATCACACCACAGTGAGGAGGTAACTACCAGCAGAAAGGAATCTGTAGAGTTTGCATCCACTTCTTCTGAGTGTTTACATGTGCTGAAGAGGTGCTTGGTGTAAAGCCCAAGACATGAAGCACAACACAAGGAAACTTGTGTCCTTCCTGGCCTCCAGAGTCAAACAGGTTACCTCCCAGTCAGTATTTCTGCTGCGGAGGCTTCTCAGCCAGCACCACGCCTGGTGGCTCCTTGCTCACAAGGACACACATAGCAGAATTCCCCTAGAGGTGGGGAAGTTACTCCTGTCTCAACCAGTCTCAGGCAGCTGTGAGGACTTTTTTTAATCCTCCTTTCGATTTTTATGACTGTGTACACCCCTTCCACACCTCCCTTGCTAGTTCTCAGCCCAGTGCCCTTCTCCTATTTTCCTGTGGCATTTGCCAGCAGGTATGATCAAGCCCACAGGATGCAGGAGGACAGTTTTTACAGCCATAATGTTTTCAAGCAACCTACGTGTATCTTTCAGGTGCCTCCTTCGATTTGGATTTTCGTCTTCATGTCTTTCAGAGAGCTTGCTGGTAGGACAAGAACACCTCCCAAAGGAAAATAAAAGCTGTGATTCCCACTAATGTGCGCGTAACCAGACTTAGAGAGTCTGCAAGTACCCAAGCCCAAAACAGTGACCCACAAAACCTCACTGAGTGGGGGCAAACCCTCACCTGTGCCTCTACCTAACCCAAAGGTTTCCCCGAGCCATAGAAGGTAGTTTGTCCCTTCAAGAGCCCCCTCTACAAAAGACTTCCCCCACCTTCCTCCACCACTTTCATAGAACAACCAGGTTGGAAGAGACCCATCGGATCATCGAGTCCAACAATTCCCATCAAACACTAAACCAAGTCACTGCTCCTCAGATGAAATGTCCAGAGTGTGTAGAGAGAATGGACTGTAAAACACTTGGGTAATTCTAAAGAATGCAGTGAAAGGAGGAATGGAGGCAGAGAGCAATCACCCTTTGCCTTCCTCGTTTTTGGTAGACAGCCCTCTGAGAGGAAAGAACAAGGAACATAACCATCATCTCCTACAAAGCTCCTTCACCAGCCTCGTTGCTCTTCTCTGGACTCGCTCCAGAGCCTCAACATCCTTCTTGTGCTGAGGGGCCCACAACTGAACACAGGATTCAAGGAGCGGCCTCACCAGTGCTGAGTCCAGAGGGAGAATCACCTCCCTGGCCCTGCTGGTCACACCATTTCTGATCCAAGCCAGGATGCCATTGGCCTTCTTGGCCCCCTGGGCACACTGCTGGCTCATGTTCAGTCGCTGTCGACCAACACCCCCAGGTCCCTCTCATCCAGGCAGCTTTCTAGACAGACTTCTCCCAGTCTGTAGCTCTGCTCAGGGTTGTTGTGCCCCAAGTGCAGGACCCGGCATTTGGCCGTGTTAAACCTCATGCGAAAAATGCTTCTCTTTCCTTGTACTTCTGCTGACAAAGAGGGAGGAGAAGGCGGATGTATAGACAGCTGGTAGCACTGCCAAAGCAGCTGGCCTCGACTTGCTCATGAGGGGAGGACGGCAGTTTCTTCACACTAGGGGGAATCCTACCTTCCAGTCATTAACAAGTGATCCCTGCAATGTGGCCTTCAGTCACGTTGAATTACTCCATCCCACTCTAATTGCCTCCATAAGTCACTCCTGTTTACTGTCAGGGACTGCAGATGAGCAAGGTGCTCAGCTGTTAATCGCTCGCACTGTATTTGCACACACTACTGCTCGTCCGCGGAGAGCTCAGACCTCCGCCTGCTGCCCATGTCTTAGCATCTTGTCAGGAACAGATGAAATCTGCTCCCTCACCCCAGGACTGCTCTGCCAGTCAGGATGGCTACAGCAAGACTACGTGGCAGGTTTCACAACACACACAGCACACGGGGGAAGCTGGCACCGCGTGCTTGCTTCTCTCTTTGCTCTCGGCCCAGAAAAAGCAGTTTAGTTGATTTCAGTTTCACCACAAGTGGCTGCTGCTAATGGCCAAACGCAGTTGGGTTCAGGAGCGTTGAGATCGGCGGGAGCTGGAGCAGTGTCAGCTCTCTGGCCCAGGAACATCAAAGCTTATCCATCATCCTCATCGCTGAGAGATGCATTACCATAATGATTCGAGAGTGGCTTTAGCGTCACCCCCGCTGTGCTGTGCCTCCTTAGCCCTGAACGTATTGCACTCTCACGTTCCCAGCGCATGAATTACTGCAGGTCCCAGCTGCTGATCCCTCATCCATTCTCTTCTCCTTTACCCCTCCGCTGACTCGCTCCGCAGGCTGTTTTAATTTGAGATCTGCCGCGCAGCAGTCGGCCTTCACCACTGGTGTGTGTCACCAGCTGACAAGCAGTGATATAATGTGCATGTCATTTCGCGGGTTGTTTGGAAATACCTTTTAACATAAGATCTTCACCCAGTCTTCCTCACTACCCATCACACCTTGGGCATCATAGAATCATAGAACCACCAGGTTGGAAGAGACCCACCAGATCATCAAGCCCAACCATTCCCATCAAACACTAAACCATGTCCCTCGGCACCTTGTCCACCTGTGCCTTAAACCTCCTTTCAGGTAGTTATAGAGGGCAATGAGGTCTACCCTCAGCTCCTCGTCCACCCGTCCCTTAAACCCCTCCAGGGAAGGAGACTCAACCCCCTCCCGGGGCAGCCTGATGTAAGTAGATCGATCTCTATTTGCATTCCTTCCACACATCACCAACAGGGCACTACAAACGATTTCTGCAACCATTTCCCACTCCTCCTTCTATCTCAGTGCCACTAAATTTGGATTTAAGACTCTCAGCCCTTGCGTCTATTCATTTAACATACACTCTGGAGAATAAGGTCAATATTTGTGAGTGTGCTGCCTGTGATGAAAACTGTCCCGGCAGCACATGCGGTGGCCTGATTCAAAATTCAATCGAAAAAACAGACAGCCCTGCATTCAAAATGACTTTTTTTTTATGGGTTGAGTGATTTTGATAAAAACTAATGAGAGCCACAGACAGAGGGTTTTGTTTTCACAGCTGATGGACGTCTTGCATAACACATTCACATCAGCAAATATTTTTTCCAGGGACAAACACATGTCTGACCATGAAGCAGTGATTTCCTAAAGCAACCGCCGAAGCAGCTCCAGGAGGCAGGTGTTGGTGTGGTCAGCTGCCTGCTGTGTGTACACAGGTTGCTAAGAGTTTCTATTGACTTTAGGCACTTATCAGGAACAATCGTAAGTTTTCATTTCCTGACTTTAATAGAATCACAGAGCAACCAGGTTGGAAGAGAATCACTGGATCATTGAGTCCAACCGTTCCCCATCAAACACTAATCCATGTCCCTCAGCACCTCGTCCACCTGTCCCTTAAACCCCTCCCAGGGAAGGTGAATCAACCTCCACTCTGGGTAGCCTGACCAGTGCCCAATCACCCTTTCTCTGAAAAATTTTTCCTAATATCCAGCCTGAACATCCCCTGGTGGAGCTTGAGGTCATTCCCTCTTTTCCTGTCCCCTGTCGCCTTGGGAGAAGAGGCCATCACCCTCCTCTCTACAACCTCCTTTCAGGTAGTTGTAGAGAGCAATGAGGTCTCCTCTCAGCCTCCTCTTCTCTCTTTATTAAGTGCAGAGCAATTTCATGTCCTTTCTGTCCTCCTGCAAGGACATGCAGGGCATTAATTCAGTGGTGGTAATTGTTCATTCTTCCACCAAAAAAACGGCATGTTCATCGCATGGCATTTTAAAGGCGTTCCCAAACTTCACAGGGTCAAGAATGAAAGAAAACGTTTTGTGCTGAACTTTGAAAGCTGGCTACGAGCACAAACCCTTTGTAGTATGGTTGAACCATGCAAAAGCATCCTAGAATTGGGCTGGAAGTCAGAGGAACTGGAAGAAATTCTACATATATATGGCCTCAAGCTCTGCCAGGGGAGATTTAGGCTGGAGATTAGGAGGAAGTTTTTCACACAGAGGGTCATTGGGCATTGGAATAGGCTGCCCAGGGAGGTGGTTGATTCACCTTCCTTGGAGGTGTTTAAGGGACGGGTGGACGAGGTGCTGAGGGACATAGGTTAGTGTTTGATAGGAATGGTTGGACTCGATGATCCGATGGGTCTCTTCCAACCTGGTTCTTCTATGATTCTATGATTCTCTGTTTTTAATAGTAAGGATAATTAATAACTAGATCAAAACATCGATTTCATTACTTTAAACAGCAACACAGGCATCACTTGCAACATTCAGTTGTGAAATTGAATTTAGCTCTCCTAGAATCATAGAATCACCAGGTTGGAAGAGACCCAGCAGATCATCGAGTCCAACCATTCCTATCAAACACTAACCCATGTCCCTCAGCACCTTGTCCACCTGTGCCTTAAACCTCCTTTCAGGTAGTTATAGAGGGCAATGAGGTCTCCCCTCAGCCTCTAGATCCTACTGGAATGGTTAATGTGTCCTCCAAAAAGCACTGTGGGTAATATAGTTACCAAGACAGTATCTAGTCTAAATTTCCAGTTGTTTAAAATGAAGACAAGAGAGGAAGGTACTGGTTGTACCCACATATCCAATCCAGGCTCCGTCTGCGCCTGTGACGACCCTGACATGTTAGGGCTTTTTTAACTTCAAGCATCTGAGACTCTTTAGTCCAGCCTTGGCCGTCCCTGGTTTTATCTGCTAGACACAAGGGTTTTCAAACCGCGTTTCTGCATGATTATAAGAGCAGTAACACTAATAACAGGAAACTATCCATACAAAACCATCACCCTTACGCGACTCAGACTCTGCTGCTCAGAGGTGCCTCCATCTTCTTGCCCTCAGCAACACTGCAGATAAGATTAGACCTGCGGCTAAAATCTTCCAGTTCCCATCCTGCTCATTCTTTCCCCTTCCTCAACAAGGCAGCTTATCAGCAGTTTTAGAAAGTCTTTGTACTTGAGGGCAGAGATACTGCCTGTTAACAAGGAAGAGTGACCCTCTGGAGAGACTTGCCTTGAAGTCCTTGATTTTGAATATCGAATCATGACCCTGCACTCTTCCTCTGCTTTTTTACCACCTACACACACCAGATCAAATGAGAAGGAAGCTGTAGCGGTGGAGCCCACCAGAGGAAAGAACATTAACCAGGGATGATCCTCTCTAGACGTAAACACGGGGCAGCCTGGTGAAGTTAAAAGCCCAAGAAGCAAACTCACACTCTGAAAACTTGGGAATAAAAGGTCTCAGAGGACTGAGAGAGGAGAACTGCATGGGAAAATGGATGTCCTTGGGGTTATGGCTTGGGGCTGGGCATCCATCGCTCCAGCGCTCATCTCTCTTGTTGACTTCCACATTCAGGTGTGTCTCAAGAACCTGTTGAAGGCAGCCCTGAGGTTGTTCTCCATCCCTCCCAAAAACTTGTGCCACAGCCTGAGGAACAATTTCACAACTTGGAGGACACAGCCTGCCCTGGCACCCTTGGTAAGTCAACCTGGCCCTGTGCCTGCTCCCACAGCCACACAGCCACAAAGTCAGTCCAGCCAGTGCCCTGACAGAAGAGCGAGGACAAGCTCTGCTTTGACTGTGAATACTTTGTGGACTTCGAATACTGTGCCCAGTTCTGGGCCCCTCACCACAAGAAGGATGTTGAGGCTCTGGAGAGAGTCCAGAGAAGAGTGACAAGGCTGGGGAAGGGGCTGGAGAACAGGCCCTATGAGGAGCGGCTGAGAGAGCTGGGGGTGTTTATCCTGGAGAAGAAGAGACTGAGAGGAGACCTCATTACCCTCTCCAACTACCTGAAAGGAGGTTGTGGAGAGGAGGGAGCTGGGCTCTTCTCCCAAGTGACAGGGGACAGGACCTGAGGGAATGGCCTCAAGCTCTACCAGGGGAGATTTAGGCTGGACATTAGGAGGAAGTTTTTCACAGAAAGGGTCATTGGACATTGAAATAGGCTGCCCAGGGAGGTGGTTGATTCACTCTCCCTGGAGGTGTTTAAGGGACGGGTAGATGAGGTCTTGAGAGACTTGGTTTAGTGTTTGATAGGAATGGTTGGACTAGAAGATCCGATGGGTCCCTTCCAACCTGGTTGTTCTATGATTCTATGATTCTATGACTGCTTTGTCTCCCTTCCTGCTATCTCAGTGGAATAAAAGAAGGGAACTTTCTCTGGGGAAGGCTACTCATGCAGGGAGGCATTTTGGAGCACACGTGCGGCTGTGAGTTGGTAGGTGATATTACTCCATCTTCACTTTGCACTGAGGATACTCCCCAGGCACAGCGAGTTTGGCTTCTGGCAGTGGCACTGCCTCCATCTCCAGCAGTGTGGCAATGCTCACTGTGCCCTGGTAGCAAAGTGAATCCACTCCCAGCCTCTGCCCAACACCCAGCTCAAAGGATTTGATCTCACTGCAAGGTTTTTATTGCAGCTTAGTGTATAAAAAGGTTACGGCAGTGCCAGCTTTCCACATTGCTGTCCCAGCAGTGGAAGCAATGGGTTCAATCAGTGCTTCTCAATGATCTGATGGGTCTCTTCCAACCTGGTGATTCTATCATAGAATCATAGAACAACCAGGTTGGAAGAGACCCATCGGGTCATTGAGTCCAACCCTTCCTATCAAATTGATGAAGGTGTTAAAGAGTATTTTACCCTGTGACCTTACTCCTCCTACTGAAGATCTGATTACTACTTGTGGGAGGGAGATAATTTGGGAGACCCGCCCTTCGTTTAGCTAGTTGTGATTGTTTCAATAAAAATTGTGTAAAGAACACAGACAGCGTGTTCTACATTTCAGCAAGCCCTAAAATATATTCTGGGTTGTTCATTTACCTCCCGGCATTATAAGACTGTGATGACTAGTGACAGAGAAATAAGTCAGAAAAACACCAAATGAGTAGAAAAAACAGATATAAACAGATATACACTCTGCCTCATCCTGTTTCGGCTGCACAATTGGGTTCCTGGTGTCAATTATGGCCCTGAGATGGGTGACGCCGGCACTTAATGGTTTTCCCTGTGTCCGTACAATGGTGAATGTCATATCTGGACTTTAACAATAGGGCAGATTCTGAGTTTCCGAGATAAGGATGAGAACATGCTTTCCTTTCCAGAGATAGGCTGACTCCTGCCAGCCCATGGATCTCTTCACGTCTGCGGTTCCCTTGCGAGGTTTAAATGCCGACTTTCCCAGGGGCTGCAGGCAGACAAGTGTTCTGGAAGAGCTCAGATTCATAGAATCATAGAACCAGGTTGGAAGAGACCCACTGGATCATTGAGTCCAACCATTCCTATCAAACACTAAACCATGTCCCTCAGCACCTCATCTATCCGTCCCTTAAACACCTCCAGGGAAGGGGAATAAACCACCTCCCTGGGCAGCCTATTCCAATGCCCAATGACCCTTTCCGTGAAAATCTCCCCTGGTGGAGCTTGAGGCCATTCCCTCTTGTCCTGTCCCCTGTCACTTCTTGGGGAGAAGAGCCCAGCTCCCTCCTCTCCACAACCTCCTTTCAGGTAGTTGCAGAGAGTAATGAGGTCTCCTCTCAGCCTCCTCTTCTCTAGGATAAACACCCCCAGCTCTCTCAGCCGCTCCTCATAAGGCCTGTTCTCCAGATCCTTCACCAGCCTCATTGCTCTTCTCTGGACTCTCTCCAGAGCCTCAACATCCTTCTTGTGCTGAGGGGTCCACAACTGAACACAGGATTCAAGGAGCAGCCTCACCAGTGCTGAGTCCAGAGGGAGAATAATCTCCCTGGCCCTGCTGGTCACACCATTTCTGATCCAAGCCAGGATGCCCTTGGCCTTCTTGGCCACCTGGGCACACTGCTGGCTCATGGTCAGTCGCTGTCGACCAACACCCCCAGGTCCCTCTCCTCCTGGCAGCTTTCCAGCCAGACTTCTCCCAGTCTGTAGCTCTGCATAGGGTTGTTGTGCCCCAAGTGCAGGACCCATGTGTTAAACCTCATGCTATTGGACTCAGCCCAGTGGTCCAGCCTGCTTAGGTCCCTAATTAACAGCTAGATTAACAGCTCGAGAGCACCATTCCCCACCACAGGTGCTCAAGCCGTGTCTCACGCTTGGGCACCCGAATGACCTGAACTCCGGCTTTGGAGAGGAAATGAAGCAGGCAGGGCTGCTGAGAGCGGAGCAGCCTACCCCACAATCATTTCAAGCGGTAGCTCAAGAGCTTGGGAAATGTGGCCATTCCTGACACAGCAGATTCCTCCCAGCTGTATGTAACAGGAGATGTCATCTCATTGGGCCAAGTCCTACCTCCACACCACAAGCGTAATGGTCCTGGCTCAGCCCAAGCAGCTCTGCCTACAGTGCCCCACACCTGTAATTAAGCAAACTTTACTCACAGATCTGTGACTCTGGAGACCTCAGCATCTTCTTTGATTCCTGCCATATGGTTTTGCAGTCCTCCTGGAGTTTATAAAACCGTTCCTTTCTCCAAGAGCTTGACTTCACTTTCAGCAGCTGACTGCCTTTCAGGAGGAACTTCAGATCCTTGTCATCTTTCAAGCCTGTGGAGAAACAGCAGTGGGAATGTTGTAAGAGGCAAGAAATTATATCATAGAATCATAGAACAACCAGGTTGGAAGGGACCCATCGGATCTTCTAGTCCAACCATTCCTATCAAACACTAACCCAAGTCCCTCAAGACCTCATCCAAATGTTCATATGTTTAGGGCCTTCTCTCCCACAGGACACCAGTCACAGACAGATCACTGCGGTGCAGCCAGGACGGCAGAGCAGGGAGACCCAGAAATCTACCATGACAGACTTGATGCTCACAAAAGAGGCCAGAGCTTCATAGCAGCTTCCCAGTATTTAGGAGAGTCCTACAGGAAAGCTGAAGAGGGGTTCTTCATCAAGGAGTGCAGGGACAGGAGGAGGGGGAACAGTTTTAAGCTGAAAGAGGGGAGATTTAGATTAGATATTAGGAAGAAATGTTTGACTGTGAGAATTGTGAGGCAGCGCAGAGGTTGCCCAGAGAAGTCATGGATGCTCCATTATTGGAGTTGTTCAAGGGCAGGTTGGATGAGGATTTGAGCAACCTGATCCAGTGGAAGGAGTCCCTGGCCATGGCAGGGGGGTTGGAACTGGAAATCTATTCTGCAGCGGATTTCCTTTGTGGATAAAGGAATACACAAAGATATCTCTCTTCCTTCTCTGGCAAGAAGTCCCTTCCTATCCACATGGGAATTTTGAAGATCAATGTCATAGAATCATAGAATCATAGAATCATAGAAGAGTCAGGTTGGAAGGGACCCATCGGATCATCGAGTCCAACCATTCCTATCAAAGACTAAACCAAGTCCCTCAAGACCTCATCCACCCGTCCCTTAAACACCTCCAGGGAAGGGGAATCAACCACCTCCCTGGGCAGCCTATTCCAATGCCCAATCACCCTTTCCATGAAAAACTTCCTCCTAATCTCCAGTCTAAATCTCCCCTGGTGGAGCTTGAGGCCATTCCCTCTCATCCTGTCCCCTGTCACTTGGGAGAAGAGACCAGCTCCCTCCTCTCTACAACCTCCCTTCAGGTAGTTGGAGAGAGCAATGAGGTCTCCTCTCAGCCTCCTCTTCTCTAGGCTAAACAACCCCAGCTCTCTCAGCCACTCCTCCTAGCGCCTGTTCTCCAGACCCTTCACCAGCCTCGTTGCTCTTCTCTGGACTCGCTCCAGAGCCTCAACATCTTTCTTGTGCTGAGGGGCCCAGAACTGAACACAGGATTCAAGGAGCGGCCTCACCAGTGCTGAGTCCAGAGGGAGAATAACCTCCCTGGACCTGCTGGTCACACCATTTCTGATCCAAGCCAGGATGCCCTTGGCCTTCTTGGCCACCTGGGCACACTGCTGGCTCATGGTCAGTTGGCTGTCAACCAACACCCCCAGGTCCCTCTCCTCCAGACAGTTTTCCAGCCAGACTTCTCCCAGTCTGTAGCTCTGCATAGGGTTGTTGTGCCCCAAGTGTAGGACGTGGCATCAATCAAATAGCAATAAGGCAGTGAACGTTCTCTCCTCATTGCCCAGCGAGTATCCAAAAGACTATTTATCCTTCTTACCCTACTAGTCCACCACAATGCCAAGTAATAATAACCAGACCTACTGAATCTAGGAACGTTGGATTTCACATCTTAAACCAGATTCAGGAAGGCACAGAGACATCTAGAAGGGCAACCAGCATCTACCAAGCCTTCAAAAGCCTAGGTTTGGTATTGCACCTGCTTTTGAATGTCTCAGCTGTATATGACGTCCACATACCTAAACACCTTGGGGAATCTGTCCCTCGAACCAACCATTAATTACAGACTTGGAGTGCATGAGCTGAGGAGGGTGAGAGCATGAAACATGAGAAACACGAGGAACACATTCTGGGTTTTCTGTAATAGGCACCTTGCAGCTCTCTGAGATGCACAGGATTTGAGGAGCGGCCTCACCAGTGCCCAGTCCAGATGGAGAAGAACCTCCCTGGACCTTCTGGTCACACCATTTCTGACCCTAGCCAGGATGTCATTGGCCTTCTTGGCCACCTGGGCACACTGCTGGCTCATGGTCAGTCGGCTGTCAACCAACACCCCCAGATCCCTCTCCTCCTGGCAGCTTTCTAGACAGACTTCTCCCAGCCTGTAGCTCTGCATAGGGTTGTTGTGCCCCAAGTGCAGGAGCCACCATTTGGCTGTGTTAAACCTCATGCCATTATCCACACAGGTTAGACACAAGCTAGTGCTCAGAGCCTTTCATCCTACTCACTGGCACAACCAGTCATTGCATTAGTGTGTTTTGAAACTCCCCTTCCTCTTCAGAGGATTGAGTTCTGGCTTGGGAACAGCCCTCCCATCCATCCGCAGTTGCTGTTCCTAAGGACCACTGCACTTTGCAGGAGGGAAGATGAAGAAGGATGGTGCACGGTGAAAGCATGACAAAGATCAAAGATGGCAGAGAGTGTGGGTCAGAGGGCAGCAAGAAAAGCCAGCAAGGGAATGGAGCCAAGCTTGCACCTAGGAGATGGCTGGTTAGGTCAGAAAAGATGGTGAGAGGGCTAATCACGGGCGTCTAAAAGCTCCAACATTCCTTTGATGTCAGAGACCTTTCAGAGAGAGAGCAGTCATCCAGATCTCTTCACCCAAGGGACAGGACAAGAGGGAATGACCTCAAGCTCCACCAGGAGAGATTTAGGCTGGAGATTAGGAGGAAGTTTTTCACACAGAGGGTCATTGGGCATTGGAATACACTGCCCAGGGAGGTGGTTGATTACCCTTCCCTGGAGGTGTTTAAGGGATGGGTAGATGAGGTCCTGAGGGACATGGTTTAGTGTTTGATAGGAATGGTTGGACTCGATGATCCGATGGGTCTCTTCCAACCTGGTTGTTCTATGATTCTATGATTCTATGGTGGTTTCCCCAAGTCCTGACAGAATTATCCCACAGTGGGTCTGGAGGGAGGAGGAAGGTCCCCTTGGCCAGGTGGATGAAGTTGGCTTCAGACCTGCTTTCTCTCTGTCTAGCAGCAGTTGAAGCTCAGCCAGCCAAGCAAGCTGTGAAGGAGGGACACTGTTTTCAGCCTTGCCTCCTACGTGCAGCCCAAGTGCTGCTGCAGACTCTTCAAATGCCCTTGGCTGAGTCACTTGGCCTCTGAATTGCTACAGAGAAAGCATCAGCTTTTTTTGTTAGGACAGAGACGGAGCAGAAGACGCTCTGATCTGCTGATGCAGGAACAACAGAGGCAACCCTGATGTGTCAGGGGGATACTACTCTCAGTTGCTCATTTGAACTACTTTTCAGCAAAAATAACACCTTTTTCCCAGCAGAAACTTTATGCCTGAACCACCTCGTGAAGATTTCTGTACAGCTCCCCCATGGAGCTGAGGAGCTTTGCTGTCCAGAGCAAAACCTCACAGCAATGGAAACTTCTGTATGAAAGAAACCAGAGTCTTTATACACACACAGAGTTTAAAAATTAAAAAAAAAAAAACCACTGTGCAGCAGGACAAGGAGATTGGTTTTCAGTTGCAGAACAACACTGGGCATGAGAAGCACAATCACCAATACTAAAACAGATGTCCCAAATCCTACCTAAAACACCTGACAGGACTGTCTTGCTTAACATCCTGAATGAAATACCGAATATTTCCGTGGCATTCAAAATCACAGTGTGTGTTTCATGGGTCAGGGCCCCCCCTCCTTGCAAAGCACCAAGCACAGACTTTCTAAACAGAATATATTTAGTGTGCAGTAAATTTCAGAGTCACAGTCATGTTTGGTAAAGGCAGGAGCACCTTAAGCTCACCCAGCGCTGCAATAAATGTGAAGTCAACACAGAAGCTATAAAGTTTTATACACTAAGACACCAAAAATGTTAACCTTTGTATTATCCGTCAAGTTTACAGGGAGCAAGAAACACAATAAAACAATAGCTCTCACTGTAAAAGGCAGGCTCTGAGTTCACTAAGGAGATGATATCTATAGAAGGCAGTGATAATCCATATTTCCGCAGTGCTCACCCAGATCTGTTGATCTGATATGGTTGGACTAGATGATCCGATAGGTCTCTTCCAACCTGGTTGTTCTATGATTCTATGATATAAATATGTTAATTGCTATAAACCAAGCCCCTTCCTGCCTGCCCTCCCTCTTCCACCTGGTTCCAGACCTAACATAGTTCAAGTTTCCCGGTTTAAAAGGGCAGGAAGCCTTTCTGATGAAACCCAAGGCTGGGTAAAGATTGATTTTTCTCTTTCCATTTTCCTATTTCCACCTGCCCCCGGTAGTCGCAGAAATCAAGGGACTGGCATCCACTTGGGCTCTCTCTCCAGAGACCAGCGATGAGTTCGCAGCCAGACACAGAAGTTACGAAACTCCCTGGGTTTCCTCTTTCTGAATGCCGAACTCTGAGTGGTTTCTCCGGCTCTTACAGCAACTGGCATTACACCACTGAGCTCTAAAACCAGGCAGGAAAAGGGCACTGCCTTCCCCAAACCCCCTCAACCAGTGACGGTTCAGAAAGCCCAGCAAGAGATTTGGAAACCGACCCTTTGCCAAGCAGATTCCACTTTCTTTGAAGCCTCCAACGAAGCGGTTTATACATCTGACAAGTGGCTACAGGCAAAGGAAAGGAAAAGAAACCTCAGGAGTTTAA
Organism: Coccyzus lansbergi; assembly: GCA_033558105.1. Classification (NCBI taxonomy): domain Eukaryota; kingdom Metazoa; phylum Chordata; class Aves; order Cuculiformes; family Coccyzidae; genus Coccyzus; species Coccyzus lansbergi. The sequence continues at coordinate 212,788 of JAUMJK010000932.1, forward strand.
AAATAACCTTGGAGCTGCCGTTAGGGTGGAGCAGTGTCTCTGCACAGGGAAGAGAGGCAGAAGCGAAGCAGCTGCCAAGGTGCAGAAGTGCCCAAGGGTCTGGGCAGCTTGTCCCTTACCCAGCCTCATGCCGTTCAACGCGGCCACTCTCCGGCTCTGCTCCAGTAGGATGTTCTCCTGGGACACGCTGCGCTTGGGTTGCCTTCGGATGCACTGCATGATCCAGCGTGGGGGTCGGGGAGAGCCGTCAAGCGTCGGGAAGGATGGGGGGCCAAGCCACCCCTGCAGGAATCCCTGCTCATCCAGGAGCCTCCGGCATGCACAGCCTCAAACGGGGCTCCAAGGCAGAGCTCAGACAGAAGAAAGTAGAGGAGGGCAGAGTCCAGCTCGGGGTGGGACCCAGGGAAGTCTCTCCTCCTGCTTCCCTCACCAGCACGCACTGGGTGCACAAATGCACTGGATGCACAATTAGCAGTGAGGCAACCGCCGGCAGCTGCCCAGGCAGAAGGAACAAGTTTTCCTACAGTCATACGCCAGTGGGTTTTCATGCATCATTTCCCAAGCCTGGAGGAATTCCAATTACTGTTTGTGGCTCCCGATCAGTGCCTGGGTCTTGTCAGCTTCGCCTGCCCATAAACTCCTGGATCCCAGAGAGCTTCGCTCCCCCCGTTCTCTTCTGTGCTGAGCTGCTCCTCGCTCTTCCCACTGACATGCAGTGAAGAGGAAGGGAATATCACCTTTTAGCCAGGGCAGACGTAGCCCAAATCTGTTCGGAAACTATGTTTTAATGCTCTTCTTTTTCCACCTACAGAAGAGCGTTTTCCTAAGATTGTGGAAAGCATCTTTTCTGCCACCGATTTCCTGCGTGGCTTGGGTGAGTCTCTTACTCTGCATTTCTGCATTGCTCTGGCTTTATTCTTGTAATTCAGATTTCTCCTCCAGTCTGGTACAGGAATAAGCCCATCACTGGGGGTTTGAAAAGTCGCTGATTACAGAGAATAATTCAGGTTGGGGTGGACCTCTGGAGCTCTCCACCTGCTCTAGTCACCTTCAAAGGCAGATCAAGTGGCTCACAGCCTCGTCCAGGTGAGTTTTGGTTACCTCTAAGCACAGAGACTCCGCAGCTAAACTAGAACCCAGTTCAAAAGCTCACATGTTGAGCTTCACCAGACGAGGTTGGTGAAGGGGCTGGAGAACAGGCCCTATGAGGAGCGGCTGAGAGAGCTGGGGGGGTTTAGCCTGGAGAAGAGGAGGCTGAGAGGAGACCTCGTTGCTCTCTCCAACTACCTGAAGGGAGGTTGTAGAGAGGAGGGAGCTGGGCTCTTCTCCCAAGGGACAGGGGACAGGATGAGAGGGAATGGCCTCAAGCTCCACCAGGGGAGATTTAGGCTGGAGATTAGGGGGAAGTTCTTCACACAGAGGGTGATTGGGCATTGGACTAGGCTGCCCAGGGAGGTGGTTGATTCCCCTTCCCTGGAGGTGTTTGAGGGACGGGTGGATGAGGTCTTGAGGGACTTGGTTTAGTGTTTGATAGGAATGGTTGGACTAGAAGATCCAATGGGTCCCTTCCAACCTGGTTGTTCTATGATTCTATGTTTCTATGATTCTATGTTCTTAGTGAAGTATTTCTTCATTCTGACCAGTATAAATGTCCTTTGCTGAAACTCGTGACCATTGTCCTGGTTGATCATGATCATGACCGTGTTCCCTGGTTGGGACTCAAAGCCATCTCTTCCCTCATCACAATTCTTTATGTGGAGAATAAAGCTTGTGGCAGGCAGGGCAAGGGTGAGGGCACTGCAGGGAGATGGAGTCAAGCTGGGGCATCCGTTACTGCAGAACCAGCAAGAAACTGATTCTGTTGGAGACTTAATTGCATCCCCAGCATCCCATCATATTCAGCATGGATTTTAGAAACATATTCTCTATTTCTGATGTCTGACAGTCCAGCTCTCTTTCCCTTCTTTCTCTGCAGTTTGAAGAAAGACCTCCCAACACTCCCATCTGGGAGCACAGAGAATCATAGAATCATAGAACAACCAGGTTGGAAGAGACCCACTGGATCATCAAGTCCAACCATTCCTATCAAACACTAAACCATGTCCCTCAGGACCTCATCTACCCACACCTTAAACACCTCCAGGTCTGGACCAACACAAAAACAGGATCAAAGTCATTTATTGCTGTCGTATGCCGCACATAAGAAATTCTCTTGGGGCAAGGCAAGGCCAATGCACGGCCTTGAATAGCTGTATAACTAATTACACCTTAGTTACACATAGAGAATCATAGAACAACCAGGTTGGAAGAGACCCACCGGATCATCGAGTCCAACCGTTCCTATCGAAAATATCAACTAGAAATCACAGACAGCAAAGGGAAGGCAGATTCTATGATTTTTTTTCGGATGAGGCACTGCTAAGCAGTCAGCAGGGGTTTGAGGAAACACCTCCAGCCTTTTCTGAGCCCCCTGCACACAGAGGGGCTGGATGTCAGAGCCGTAATCTCTGTAGCCCTTTTGCCCTGGTGGGCACCATGATGTAGTGACTGGATGATATTTATTAGTTCTCAGCCTCAGTGCACTTCCCATATTTCCCATTGTACTGGAGAAGCCTGATCTAATTAAAGGAGTGGGTAAGAGAGTGGTCTCCTGTGCCTCCCTTAGCAAACTAACTCACTTCTTTCCAGCTGTGGCCAGAGTCACATAGTGATCGATTGGGGAGCACAAAGAGCCCTTCTGCTTCATTTTCTCATTAATTCCTAATAAGCAATGCCAGTGACAGTACTGCTCAGAGCCTTCTAGACCTTCTGTGTACATTTTATTGTGTTTATACCTGAAGTTTGCACACACAGAGAGCACAGGGTCGACATTCACCAAGTGGAGCTACTTCTCCAGAACAGCAATATGTGAGTCCTGGTGTTGTGAGGGCTTCAGAGATGTAAGGCAGTGAAAATCAGTTTGTTTTTTAAATGAAGATGAGATCATTGGGCCAGAAAATCATAGACTCCTAGAACAACCAGGTTGGAAGAGACCCATTGGATCATCGAGTCCAACCATTCCTATCAAACACTAAACCATGTCCCTCAGGACAAACCAGAGTTTATTCAGAGTTTATTTCTGGCTTATTCAGAGAAAGCCAGAAACGCTTTGCTTTTGGGAAACAACAGATCTGTCGTGGTCTTGAAGCCATTTAAAGAAAACGTAACATCTCAAAGGTGAAGCCTGATGAGTGAGTGTAACGCTGGGGGTTAACATGGTGCTTGTCGATGTTATGTGATGCTGCATCACCCTCCGGCCCTGGAGGAAGTAATTCCTGCAAAGGGCTTAGGGACAAATTCTCCAACCCTTGTTCACTGCAGGGAACACCTGACTGTGTCCCAAACCGGCAACCACTCAAGCATGCAGCTTTACCCACACAACCAATTCCAATGAAATCAACGGAGCTAGTCACATGAGTGAAATTATTCACATCCCCGTGCCCAGGATCGGGGCTGTACTAATCATCTTGTCGATTCCTGCTGGATTACTCATGGAGCAAATGGAAACCAATGCGAATGAGGATGTCAGAGCATGGTCCCAAAGTTAACAAAGTGCTTTAGAATCATAGAACAACCAGGTTGGAAGAGACCCATCGGATCATCGAGTCCAACCACTCCTATCAAACACTAACCCATGTCCCTCAGCAGCTCATCCACCTGTCCCTTAAACACCTCCAGGGAAGGTGAATCAACCACCTCCCTGGGCAGCCTATTCCAATGCCCAATGACCCTTTCCATGAAAAGCTTCCTCCTAATCTCCAGCCTAAATCTCCCCTGGTGGAGCTTGAGGCCATTCCCTCTTGTCCTGTCCCCTGTCACTTCTTGGGGAGAAGAGCCCAGCTCCCTCCTCTCCATAACCTCCTTTCAGGTAGTTGTAGAGAGCAATGAGGTCTCTTCTCAGCCTCCTCTTCTCCAGGATAAACACCCCCAGCTCTCTTAGCCTTTCCTCATAAGGCCTGTTCTCCAGCCCCTTCACCAGCTTCATGGCTCTTCTCTGGACTCACTCCAGAGCCTCCACATCCTTCTTGTGCTGAGGGGCCCACAACTGAACACAGGATTCAAGGAACAGCCTCACCAGTGCTGAGTCCAGAGGGAGAATCTCCATCACCCCCTTATACAAAGGAGCTAAGGAAGCTCTGGTGACACTTCACAGAGGAGGAACCAGGCTGGTTGTGAGCTCATTGGGGCTGGACCTGTTCTCCCACTACCATTACGTGTAGGCATTACCGGTGGTGGTGCAGCCCTCGTACAAATCATGGTCTGTTTACATCACACTGACACAAATGAGATGACACAAATCTGCTGCTGATTTGCCCAGGCTTGTGATAACCTGGGACTGGAATGAAAATCCCCTGTGCTAGTGATGACCTCACCACTCCCTTATTGCATCATGCACTGGATGTAATTTACTCCATGGTGCCTTGTAATGCCTACGGTTGTTGCCTAACACGTGTCATTTTAAGAGATAATTTTCCCATGGAAGAGGTCAAAGGTTGTGCTTTGCTCTGCATTTGTTACCAGGAAGAAAAAAAAAAACAGGTCTTTTTTTGACATTTATTTGAAGAAACACTGTAATTTCACCTTCCCTCCCAGAATCCCTCCCAGTGAAATTCAATGGAATTATTTTAATAAATGTAATAGCACAATCAAAGCATCAGTCCTCATCAATGAACTACAACGTCTGTCTCTGTGTATTTCTAATCCTCAGCAAGAAAGGTTGTGGTTGGACTCGATGATCCGATGGGTCTCTTCCAACCTGGTTGTTCTATGATTCTATGATTCTATGAAAGGGACCATCCAGCTTATGCTTACACAGAATCAATGAGTGTTTGGAAAGGCTGTAGTTCAGTTGGTCTGTAGTAACACAACCACCTTCTATAAGTATTAGGGTGATGGAGGCCTCCAAAACCCAAGTTCCTGATGGTAAATAAAGATTGGTAGTTGCTTTTGAACACCAAATACAAGGAAAATTGTCAGTGCAGCAACTGCTTGGAAATGAGCACAACCAGTTACAGCACTGTCACTGTAAGAAACAAAGATTTATTTGGTTTCCTCAGTGCTTCTGCAAATCACTTATGTCACCTGTGAAAGTGCCTCTGCTGAGGTCCTTTTGTCATATGACTTCACTTCAGCCTGGCTTTTACACCAGTCATTTAAGAGCCTATGTCGTCGCAGCAATCACAAGTTGTCTTCCTGTTGAGACTCTGCCAGGAGGACAGGAGAGCAAGGCCCTTTCCTCATCTGCAGGTTCCCATCTGCCCTGCCTTTCCCTCTGGAGTCCATTATCATAGAATCATAGAATCACCAGGTTGGAAGAGACCCATCGGATCATCGAGTCCAACCATTCCTATCAAACACTAAACCATGTCCCTCATTCCCCCGTCCCTTAAACACTTCCAGGGAAGGTCAATCAACCCCCTCCCTGGGCAGCCTATTCCAATGCCCAATGACCCTTTCTGTGAGAAACTTCCTCCTAATCTCCAGCATAAATCTCCCCTGGTGGAGCTTGAGGCCATTCCCTCTCGTCCTGTCCCCTGTCACTTGGGAGAAGAGCCCAGCTCCCTCCTCTCCCAACCTCCTTTCAGGGAGTTGGAGAGAGTAATGAGGTCTCCTCTCAGCCTCCTCTTCTCCAGGATAAACACCTCCAGCTCTCTCAGACGCTCCTCATAGGGCCTGTTCTCCAGCCCCTTCACCAGCTTTGCTGCTCTTCTCCGGACTCGCTCCAGAGCCTCAACAACCTTCTTGCAGTGAGGGGTCCACAACTGAACACAGGATTTGAGGAGCAGTCTCACCAGTGCCGAGTACAGGGGGAGAAGAACCTCCCTGGACATGCTGGTCACACCATTTCTGATCCAAGCCAGGATGCCATTGGCCTTCTTGGCCACCTGGGCACACTGCTGGCTCATGGTCAGTCCCTGTCTACCAACACCCCCAGGTCCCTCTCCTCCTGGCAGCTTTCTAGGCAGACTTCTCCTAGTCTGTAGCTGCTCAGGGTTGTTGTGCCCCAAGTGCAGGACTCAGCATTTGACCTTGTTAAACCTCATCCCATTGGTCTCAGCCCATGGATCCAGCCTGTTTAGGTCCCTTTGCAAAGCCTCCTGACCCTCCAGCAGATCCACACTTCCACTCAGCTTAGTGTCATCTGCAAACTCACTAAGGGTACACTCAATGCCTTTATCCAGGTCATTGATGAAATTCATTTTTCACTTCATTCTTGCCTCCCCTCCATGTCACCCATAGACATCCCACTTTTTCCTCCCTCCTTTCTATCCCCAGGACACCACTCACTCCTCTCAGCTTTATTCTCCCCAGTCACACCTCACACCCTCCCAGGACTAGACCTCGCTCTTGGCACAGCAGAACCTGAGAACGACCAGTTTCTCATCACCAACAAAAAATGCCATTGTTGTCATCAGCTCTTACACACAGTGAGCCCTTCTCACTCTCTCTGGTAGAGTCTGGACTAAGGAGTGGGTGTTGAGGCCATGAGCTTCAGTGCATCTCTGGCCAAAGATACTTTTAGGTGTTGACATTAGTGCATCTTCAGCGCATGTGGTATGTACCAAGTTCCACCTTGTGGTGACACAGAGAACGAGCTTCTCCAAAAAGCCAATGGTAGCATCAGGAAACCTCCTTCTCTTCTTTACACTGGTTTTTCTTGCCCACTCTACCTCCTTTCCAGGGAGCTTGGCAGGTCCTTCTGAGCTAGAGCGGAGTGACTTATTCTGACCTCCAGCTGCGTGCTGGGAGGGTGAAAATTTCTGAATAAGTTCAGAGTTGATGGGTTTTTTTCTTGTGTTGTTTTCATTTTTGGAAGTGCACACCCCAAAAGCGTCAGAAGGTCCCTAAAATGGGCTGGTGGGACCAGGTCTGGGTGGGATCAGAGAGGCCGATTGGCTCAACTCCCCTCATGAAGGTGACAGATGGAGCTGGAAGGCAGCAAGGTGCTGGGGCTCCTCCAGGAATTCCATTTTCTCCCCTCAAGACACAGAACGTTTGGGGTTGGTTCGTTCCCTTTGTGGGTTTTTTGGGGCTTTTCGGTGGTTCTCAAGCCAGCGAGGAATTGCACCAGGAGCTGTTGGGCTGAGCTCACTCGCGTTGCCACCGGTGTCTTCGAGTGGGTTTTTTGGGTTTATTTTATGGTGCTGGAGCAATCGTTGAGCCTCAGATCCTTGGATTCGAGGAGCAAAGGGCTCGGCTGGGGTGGGTTCTCAATGCGATTGGGCTGGACCGGAGCATTGTTGAACCCACAGTGTTGGTTCCACCAACCTCATGCCATCCTGGTTTGATAGGAACGGTTGGACTCGATGATCCACTGCGTCTCTCCCAACCTGGTTATTCTGTGATTCTGTGTGACTTTAAAGTTTCACACAGAGGGAGTTCTCCCTAAGCATCCTGTTGTGGCTGTTCTTCCCATCATTGCTTAAATCCTTCCTACACAGGCACGCAGGCCAGAAGCTGCGCGATGGGCAGGTTTCTGATGCACTGAGATATGTGCTGTCACCCTGCCCAGTTTTTCTGAGCCTCACTTGCTCCTTTGGCTGTCTCACCTTCTCTGGAAGGAGAACGACTCCTTCTCCAGCTCTGCTCTGATCGGTCTGCAGAGCCCAGCTACCTCTCCCCAAGCCAGACTGGCTATATCCAGGCTGCCTACAGAGAACAACTGCAGATTCATGCCACCTCCCAGATCATGCCATGTGCTAGCAGCTTGCTGCGGATCAAAACCACGCTGGGGAGTGTACTGGCAGTTAAGTGGCGCAGAGCCCTGGTCCTGGTTTAGAATCATAGAATCATAGAACCACCAGGTTGGAAGAGACCCATCGGATCATCGAGTCCAAACATTCCTATCAAACACTAAACCATGTCCCTCAGCACCTCATCCACCTGTGCCTTAAGCACCTCCAGGGAAGGGGAATCAACCACCTCCCTGGGCAGCCTAGTCCAATGCCCAATGACCCTTTCCGGGAAAAATTTCCTCCTAATCTCTAGCCTAAATCTCCCCTGGAGGAGCTTGAGGCCATTCCTTCTTGTCCTGTCCCCCGTCACTTGGGAGAAGAGTCCAGCTCCCTCCTCTCCACAACCTCCTTTCAGGGAGTTGGAGAGAGTAATGAGGTCTCCTCTCAGCCTCCTCTTCTCTAGGCTAAACACCGCCAGCTCTCTCAGCCGCTCCTCATAGGACCTGTTCTCCAGACCCCTCACCAGCCCCGTTGCTCTTCTCTGGACTCACTCCAGAGCCTCAACATCCTTCTTGTGCTGAGGAGCCCACAACTGAACACAGGATTCAAGGAGCATACTCACCAGTGGTGAATCCAGAGGGAGAATCACCTCCCTGGACCTGCTGGTCACACCTATCCTGGAAGATCAAATCACCAAGAATTCGCCTTCACAAATACCTGTATATATCTTTTGATCTCACTGTAAAGGAAATGATCCCTTGCTCCCAAATCATTGTCATCTTTGGCTCCCAGAGCTGCCTCTACAGTCAGCTGAGTTTCCGGATCTTGCACAAACCATCTCTTCCCCACACACCTCTCCCTCTCTCTTTTTCCTGTAGTTGGCTGTATCCTTTCATCTCTGCTGTCTGCAGCAGTTTTCCAAACGACTGAATTTCCTTCGTCCTTCTCTTTCACTTCCTCAATAAAATCTATTTTTCCTCAACCAAGCATGTTCTTGTCTCAACTCATCTGCTTTTGGGCCAAATGTTGGGGGTTTGCACACCAGCAATAATCTCAACACCCACAGATTACTTTGGTTTTACCGAAAGACATTGCTCAGATTGGAAACATAGCAGCTTTTGTGGCAAAATTAGAAATATGAGCAATAAATTTTACTTTAGAATCATAGAACAACCAGGTTGGAAGAGACCCATCGGATTATTGAGTGCAATCCCTCCTATCAAACACTAAACCATGTCCCTCAGGACTTAATCTACCTGTGCCTTAAACACCTGCAGGGAAGGTGAATCAACCACCTCCCTGGGCAGCCTATTCCAATGCCAAATGACCCTTTCCATGAAAAACTTCCTCCTAATCTCTAGCCTATATCTCCCCTGGAGGAGCTTGAGGCCATTCTCTCTTGTCCTGTCCCCTGTCACTTGGGAGAAGAGTCCAGCTCCCTCCTCTCTACAACCTCCTTTCAGGGAGTTGGAGAGAGTAATGAGGTCTCCTCTCAGCCTCCTCTTCTCCAGGATAAACACCCCCAGCTCTCTCAGCCGCTCCTCATAGGGCCTGTTCTCCAGCCCCTTCACCAGCCTCGTTGTTCTTCTCTGGACTCTCTCCAGAGCCTCAACGTCCTTCTTGTGCTGAGGGGCCCACAACTGAACACAGGATTCAAGGAGCGGCCTCACCAGTGCTGAGTACAGAGTACTAATTCAGTACTTGTTCTGCCTGGAAAAGGGACAAGTTTCATGTTTAATGCACTGAGAAGTGTCAACACCACTAATTCTTCTGTACTGCTAGAAACACTGTGGCTCAGGAAACTCCCACATGACACATCAGGCACAACCTGCATCAAGTGGGTTGTGCTGGGATTATTTTATTTGCAGGAAAGGAGATCAAAGGCAGTGGCTGCTTCACATCCCAGCTGATCCCCAGTAACATCATCTCCACCTCCAGAGGATGGAGCCCGGAAGGAGCCTCCTCAGCACTCCCAGAGGAGGAGGGCAGGTAGAGATGATTCACTTGGAAAGTTAAATCTTGGGGAAGTGAATTCTCAGGATTAGCTGAAAGGAATAACAAAGAAATGGCCTGTTTTGTAGGGTTTTACTAACCCTTCCCTGATGACTCTCACCCTGGGCCGTGGCTGAGGGCATTCCCAGAATAGAGCTGTGGTATTCCCTCCACAACTTACGCAGTGTCTTGGATCAAAAAGTCAGTGTGTAAGAATAAGGCATAGTATAAATTAGCTATTCTACAGTACAAGGGCTCCCAGTTCAGAAACAAACCAACTTAATGAGGCAAGAGAAAGATTATTAATAGCCCCCAGCATCTAGCAGATTCACTGCATACTAAATGTAGATGCCTCTCAATAAAATAAGCAACAAGAAGCTCATCCAGATGCATCAAATGCTTTCAAAATAAAAGGCACAGACCACTAAATTACAGCAGCTACTCTGGCTCTGCCAACGAAGGAGCATGCTTGGTTTTCTTCCCTAGCCTCAGACCTCCTTCCAAATGCAGAGTAAACAAAACCCTACAAACTTTTCAGAAACTCTTATCTACTGTAATACCTGCTTCTTCTGCTGGTAGGTATCTCAGATGACTCCTACAAACAGTTGGATTTGAGTCTGGACCGTGTGCCCACGGTTAATTTCATAGAATCATAGAATCATAGAACAACCAGGTTGGAAGAGACCCACTGGATCATCGAGTCCAACTATTCCTATCGAACATTAAACCATGTGCCTCAGGACCTCGTCCACCTATGCCTTAAACACCTGCAGGGAAGATGAATCAACCGTCTCCCTGGGCAGCCTGTTCCAATGCCCAATGACCCTTTCTGGGAAAATTTTTTTCCTGATCTCCAGCCTAAATCTCCCCTGGTGGAGCTTCAGGCCATTCCCTCTTGTCCTGTCCCCTGTCACTTGGGAGAAGAGCCCAACTCCCTCCTCTCCACAACCTCCTTTCAGGGAGTTGTAGAGAGTAATGAGGTCTCCTCTCAGCCTCCTCTTCTCCAGGATAAACACCCCCAGCTCTCTCAGATGCTCCTCATAAGGCCTGTTCACCAACCCCTTCACCAGCTTTGTTGCTCTTCTCTGGACTCGCTCCAGAGCCTCAACATCCTTCTCGTGCTGAGGGGTCCAGAACTGAACACAGGATTTGAGAAGCGGCCTCACCAGTGCTGAGTCTAGAGGGAGAAGAACCTCCCTGGCCCTGCTGGTCACACTATTTCTGATCCAAGCCAGGATGCCATTGGCCTTCTTGGCCCCCTGGGCACACTGCTGGCTCATGGTCAGTCGCTGTCAACCAACACCCCCAGGTCCCCCTCCTCCTTCCAGCTTTCCAGCCAGACTTCTCCCAGTCTGTAGCTCAGCATAGGGTTGTTGTGCCCCAAGTGCAGGACCAAGCATTTGGCCGTGTTAAACCTCAAATTTGACACAGTAAATACAGCTGCTCTACCGATTTTGGAAAAAAGGAGAGAGAAACTGAAAGAAAGAAACTGAGTTTCAACGCACAAAACCTATCGACGAGCATCTGCGAAATTTCTGACCATCTTCATAGCACAGGTCTGGTCCTGCCAACAAACCAACACGTGAGCAAAACTTTTTCTTGCCTAAGCAGTCTGGCATTCAGAATTACTCTGGCACTTAAGTGTGTTATGCGTTAAGGAATGTCAGTAAATACTTTTTTAAAAGCTTCACGGAATCACTAGGTTGGAAAAGACCCACTGGATCATCCTGTCTTAGCTCAATCAACACTTGTGTACATTTTCTGCCTGAGATGAGAAAACAGATTCACAAATAGCCACTGAATTCTTGGTTCCTAACCCCAGAAGACTAAATAATATTCACTGAAAAAAATGACCCACAAGCCAGAATAGGAAACGCTTTAACAGTTCCAGATGTGTTTCTTAGAGTCCTTTCCCCACTGGTTTTATAAGGAATGAGATACCTATGAAAACTCTAACATTAACCTCTGTTTCACCTTCCTGTCAGGTTTCTAGCATCTGGGAAAATCAGAAGGAAGATTTCTTGAGCCGAGGGGAATCTTTTCACAATTCTCCTGCTAATGCTAAACTGATTATGTTCCTGGTCAACCACTTACTGCTCTATTAGGGGTGTATTTGTTTCTTTATAGCTCATCTAGAGTAAGAAAGCATCTACCTCATGAAATAAAAATAAGCACTGTAGACTTTTCCCATTTCTGTGGGATCAAAATATCCCGTTTCAATCTGTACTTAGCACAGTTCTGAGTTGGTTTTGCTCATCGGAGTAGGTAAAATACAATTAAGAGGTAACAAATCAATATATTAAAGTCAAACCAGGGGAAAGGGGATAGTTCATTACCCTGTCAGTCAGACAAGCCTCCCAGTCTCAGCATCAAATGAATCTTCTTAACTCTCACCTACTGGAAAGGCAGAAAGGATTTCTTCTTTTTGAGAAACATTCCTTATTTTGTACTTAAGATTTACAGAGTCTCGGGGGCAGCCCCTGAGCTGAGGGGATTTATTCTGGCTCTGCTGTGTTCACCAGAGGGCAGGGAGTTTCCTCAGCTCAGCATCCATCCCACTCTCAGTTTCACCATTAAGGGGAGGAGATTTGGATCAACTTTTCTGAACTTGCAGGAACTTATCCGGAGAGGACACCCTTTCTACCAACACAGCTTATCCCATTAACAGAGAGAAATCTGCCATCTCTTCCCGTAACGTGGACTAAAGGCTGCATTGCTTCCAAACGAGAGAACAGAGAGGCGAAGCAGGGAGGAGAAGAGAGAAGGAAAAATAAAGGTGAGAGAGCTGAAACGCAAGGACGTTTCTCCAGACTTACTGTTGCAAGCGAGGAAAGTGCCGTTCGATTCCATTGCTGCCAAACCAACCGACACGCAGCAAGCAGCAGAAAGGGCTCCGAGAAACAGCTGTGCCCAGATGTTCCCGCTGGCCCAGGGGTGGAAGCCAGACCTGCGAGGCTCCCCCTGCTTTCTGCTTCCTTCGGAGAGGCCTATTCCTTCCCTTTGGCTGGAAATGCCTCTTCGCTATGACTCCTCATTTATTTCTCTCCCGCATCCGCACGCCACCGCCTGCCCAACGCATCCAACCAGGCCAAGCGCCCCAACCCAAGCACCACTGGCCCTGGCTCCTCCCAGCTGCAATCTGGCGTCTTCACCACTGAGCCAGCCTCCTGCTTCTGCTCCCGCTTGCAGCTTGACAACGGTGCCTCTTTTCCTGTCGCTGGCATGTTTTCACGCTCCGCTCCTTCCCAGCAACACTTGCAGAAGACACCGAGCGCTGCGAATCTACCCTCCGACATCCCCAAATCAAGGGAAGGACCTTAATCGGATGCCGGCGACCACAGTAGAGCTCTAAAGGGCTTACAGATGTTGGCAGGGACATCTTCCTTTTCACAGCGGGGGAAAAAAAACAACTAAAAGAAAAAACCAGGTCAGAAATTGCCAACATAGAAATAGAAGCTGTAACCACAAACACTCAGAGAGGCATGAGCTTAAAGCAGAAGAAAAGTTACGAGCTTTGCCTTTGAGACAGTCAGACAGAAAGCACAAAAAAAAAAAAAGAACTGCACTATCCCGACACTTTTACTGGATGGAACTGATTTCTTCTACTCTGTCTCCTACTCTTGAATCATATATTTTTTTTAAGGGTGGAAAGATGAGGCTGGTAAATCCGATGGGTCCCTTCCAACCTGGTTGTTCTGTGATTCTGTCTGGAGATTAGGAGGAGGTTTTTTCACACAGAGGGTCATTGGGCATTGGAACAGGCTGCCCAGGGAGGGGGTTGATTCCCCTTCCCTGGAGGTGTTTAAGGCACATGTGGATGAGGTATTGAGGGACTTGGTTTAGCGTTAGATAGGAATGGTTGGACTAGAAGATCCGATGGGTCCCTTCCAACCTGGTTGTTCTGTGATTCTGTGAAAAAGGGAGGGGGAGAATAAAGACAATCCAGTGTGAGAAAACGAAGTTTCCTTCGACTTGAACGTTAGTGGGTGGTGTTCAATTGCTGCTTTGCTGTTGTTTATTTCCTTTGCTGGTTATTGATGTTACCTTGATGCAAACAAATGATGGAGTAATTTGCATATCGAAAACTTGTGCTCCTCAGCAGCTGGAAATGCAGCAGCGCCACTGTCACAAGGGAGAGAAGTTTCTCTTGGGTGGTGACAGCTCTGGGAGTCACGCAGTCAAAAATACCTTGGGACTGGGACAGTTTGTCCCTCCCTAGCAGGAACTGGGCTGCTCCTATCAGAGCACAGACGTCGCTCTCGAATGCTTTTAACAGTCTGCAAATACAGAGCTGCCGCCACCACCCAGAAAAACTGTCCTATGGTAACAAAAGCCCTCTGTGCTGGGACAAAACCAGCAAAACTAAACAGGTGGAGTAAAGAAAGAGCAGGGATTTCACCCCTTGACTCCTCCAAAGCTCACCCTTCTACCTCTCAGCCACCAGCATGGCACAGAATCATAGAATCATAGAACAACCAGGTTGGAAGGGACCCATCAGATCATTGAGTCCAACCATTCCTATCAAACACTAAACCACATCCCTCAGCACCTCATCCACCTGTCCCTTAAACCCCTCCAGGAAAGGTGATTCAACCCCCTCCCTGGGCAGCCTGTTCCAGTGCTCTTATTCGACACTTTCTGAAGGAGCCAGGAGGGAGGATGTCTTTTGCAACCTTCCCCAAACAAGGGGTTAATATTCAGACTGGGGCAAACTGTTTGGCAGGTGCTGGCAGGCAGGACAAGCAGCTGGAGGCACCCAAGAGATTCCTCACACAGCCTTAAAAGCCTCAGGGCAGGGGGATGTGTGAAGGACACCACAAAAACCTGTCGCTCTTTCAGCTCATGGGGAAGAGTACTAGAGGGAGCGTAGGAGAGGTTAGTGGGTGAGTCAGCCAGACTGGAAACTCCAGTAAAGCTGAGGTGATGAAACATTATGGTTTGCACAGGGAGGAAAAGTAGGGAAGGGCAGTTTGAAAGTGGTGACCGGAAATGGCATTAGAATAATGTTGGGGCACATGTTGGGGCACAACAACCCTATGCAGAGCTACAGACTGGGAGAAGCCTGGCTGGAAAACTGCCTGGAGGAGAGGGACCTGGGGGTGTTGGTCAACAGTGACTGAACATGAGCCAGCAGTGTGCCCAGGTGGCCAAGAAGGCCAATGGCATCCTGGCTTGGATCAGAAATGGTGTGACCAGCATGTCCAGGGAGGTTCTTCTCCCTCTGGACACTGGTGAGGCCGCTCCTTGAATCCTGTGTTCAGTTGTGGACTCCTCAGCACAAGAAGGATGTTGAGGCTCTGGAGCGAGTCCAGAAAAAAGCAATGAGGCTGGTGAAGAGGCTGGAGAACAGGCCTTATGAGGAACGTCTGAGAGAGCTGGGGGTGTTTAGCCTAGAGAAGAGGAGGCTGAGGGAAGACCTCATTACTCTCTCCAACTACCTGAAAGGAGGTTGTGGAGAGGAGGGAGCTGGGCTCTTCTCCCAAGTGACAGGGGACAGGACGAGAGGGAATGGCCTCAAGCTCCACCAGGGGAGATTTAGGCTGGAGATGAGGAGGAGGTTTTTCACACAGAGGGTCATTGGGCATTGGAATAGGCTGCCCAGGGAGGTGGTTGATTCACCTTCCCTGGAGGTGTTTAGGGGATGGGTAGATGAGGTGCTGAGGGACATGTTTTAGTGTTTGATGGGAATGGTTGGACTCGATGATCCAGTGGGTCTCTTCCAACCTGGTTGTTCTATGATTCTATGATTGTCCAGTGACCCCTTCCATGAAAGGGCTCCTTCTGGGCTCCTGTGGGCATCACCCACAAGCCGTGACTTCACTGAGCCCAGTTTGGTAAGTCCCAGCTTATCCCATGCTGCAGGTTATTGTGCTCAATGTCTCCCCAAGACTCAGGAAGCTGCTTTCTTTCCCTGCCTTTGTTGTCATGGATTTTAATCCCCGAACCATCCTGCTGGACTGAAGAAGAATTTGAGGAATTCCCTGCAGGGTCTCAGCCATGTGTCTTGCCACCTTTCTGGTGTTATTTGGAGCCAGGATCCTGGCTGCTCACAGCTGGACCTGGACCTAAGCTCCTCCTCACTATCTTCCCAAAAGGAAGTCAAGTTTGGGATGAAGAGTAGACTCCCAATAAAATATAAAATGGGACGATAAAGGCATGTAAATCAAAGAGAGGTTCAGGCAGTCATAGGGCTTATTGGCTTTGATGCAGTTTTTTTTTTCCTCCTTGTTTGCCTGGGTAGAAGCTATAAGATGGGACCCGTAATGCATTAAATGGAATATTTAGAAATGCCAGTGTAGGAGGGAGAGGATAGGAAAGGACCCAAATTCTACACTGAAAATTATCCCAGGTGTGGAAAGAAATTCAGATATGGTGGTGACTCCAGAAATAAGCAACCCATACTTGTGGATTTTTTTTTTCTTTGTTCTCAGTCTTTCACCTCCAAGGAAAATTCTCCCCTGAGGCTCTGGCAACCAGGAGGGTGGAAAAGCACAGCTCTTCCACCTAGCTCCCAGCCTTTGCCTCCCCTCAGCCACAGGAGAAAGCTGTCAGGGCTGGGAGAGGGACCAGGGTTCCCTTTTCTGGAAGAGGTGTGCAGGGAGGACATGTTCCCTGAGCAGGAATCTCTGAACAAGAAGAGGCCAGAGGTGCTGTGAGATCTTCCTTGGGGCTTCTCGCTGGACTGTGTGCATATGGATTTACTGCACAAAGATGCCCATGTCAGCTACAGCTAAGGAACTGCCACTCCCAAGTTGCTCTCAGGATGGGAGATGAGGCTGCTGGGAGTTGGAGAGGGGAAAGAAGGAAGGACATATTGCAAGAGAATCATAGAATTATAGAATAACCAGGTTGGAAGAGACCCACCGGATCACCAAGTCCAACCATTCCTATCAAACGCTAAACCATGTCCCTCAGGACCTCATCCACATGTGCCTTAAACACCTCCAGGGAAGGTGAATCAACCACCTCCCTGGGCAGCCTGTTCCAATGCCCAATGACCCTTTCTGGGAAAAACTTCCTAATGTCCAGCCTCACCCTCCCCTGGTGGAGCTTGGGGCCATTCCCTCTTGTCCTGTCCCCTGCCCCTTGGGAGAAGAGCCCAGCTCCCTCCTCTCTACAACCTCCTTTCAGGGAGTTGGAGAGAGCAATGAGGTCTCCTCTCAGCCTCCTCTTCTCCAGGCTAAATACCCCCAGCTCTCTCAGCCGTTCCTCATAAGGCCTGTTCTCCAGCCCCTCCACCAGATTTGTGTCTCTTCTCTGGACTCACTCCAGAGCCTCAACATCCTTCCTGCATTGTCTTCTCAAACTATCTCAAAAGGCCTTTTCTCAGTCCTGAGCTTCAGGTTTATGCCAGCGACAACTCTGGTGTACCTACATCCCGATTCAAGGAGGCACAAAGGCCTCAAAAAGCCCATTTTGTTCCACAACCCCTTTTGTTTGGCTCAGCCATAGCCTAGACACAGTTCAAAGACTTCCCAGCAAAGACAGCGAGAACTGAGTCACACTCCGTTCTTTAAGACAAGGATTTGCACTGCACCAATTCATCTTCCAGCCAAAGATACTCAACCACCACAACATACACCATCAGGCAAAGACAATTATATTTCAGGTGAATAGAAAAAAAAAAAAACCTGCTTTGGGCACCCTGCCTTCTTTCTTGTCCACACCACCATTCTCCTTTCCCTGTGTGCGCACAGCCCAGCCCAGGCAGCAAAGGGCACTTTCAGGACTCAAAGCCAAAAATGTTTTCAGGGTTCAATTCAATGGCCAACATCAATTACAGCAAACCCAAAGCAAAGCAGTTTACCTGTCTCCACTCTGAGAGCATGACTCAAGCTCTGGTTTAATTTTACAGGGTGGAAGGAGTGGCTTTTCATCTCAAAGGAATGTGGCACCGCCTGATCACCAAACATTTCCTATGGAGAAGATGCCTCCTGGCTCCCTCTGCCTTTTAGACTCTCACACACACCCTCCTCATCACACAGAAATGTTCCAAACCGCCTCTCCCAAAGATAAGAGCGAGGTGCTCCGTTTGCTTTGCAAAAAGGACTCAGGATTTCTGCCAGTATCACACCACACGACTGGAAAAAGCATTTGAGGGTTATATTGCCAGCAGGGAGCTTTGGTAGACAGACACACATTATTTTTTTTCTGTCAGCCGGAGCATTACTGAAACCAGCACAAAAGAAAATGTCATATTAAATAGAGTTCATGCCAATGCAGAAGCGGGACTGGAATTTTTCACACGCATCTGTTATGCTCTGACTGTTCGCAGAAATCCTTTGATAGGAATGGTTGGACTCAATGATCCGATGGGTCTCTTCCAACCTGGTTGTTCTATGATTCTATGATTCTATGAAATGTTTTCTCCTGTCTTTTCCCAGTCTATTTACTCTTTTAGATGGGGTGTCTTACCACCCTCAGACAATCAAGTCTCCCTCCATCCAATTGCCATATAAATCAGTAGATAATAGATCACAGAATCATAGAATCATAAAACAACCAGGTTAGAATAGACCCATCGGATCATCGAGTCCAACCATTCCTATCAAACACTAAACCATGTCCCTCAGCACCTCGTCCACCCGTCCCTTAAACACCTCCAGGGAAGGGGAATCAACCACCTCCCTGGGCAGCCTGTTCCAATGCCCAATGACCCTTTCTGTGAAAAACTTTCTCCTAATCTCTAGCCTAAATCTCCCCTGGTGGAGCTTGGGGCCATTCCCTCTTGTCCTGTCCCCTGCCCCTTGCCCAATGACCCTTTCTGTGAAAAACTTTCTCCTGATCTCTAACCTAAATCTCCCCTGGTGGAGGTCCCTTTGCAGAGCCTCCCTACCCTCCAGCAGATCAACACTTCCACACAGCTTAGTGTCATCTGCAAACTTGCTAAGGGTACCCTCAATGCCTTCATCCAGGTCATTGATGAGGACATTGAACAGGGCTGGACCCAGCACTGAGCCCTGGGGAACCCCACTTGTCACTGGCCAGTGAAATGTAAAGGTCTCGATTGCCTTTTACTTCTTGGCACTGGCTCAGGGTCTTACGAAGCAGTCAGAATAACAGTTTGAAAGGCCAGCTCCAGTCTCCTTGAATGACTCACCTTTAGTAAAAGTATTATTACTCTTTTGTTGTCAGTACTGCCTTGCACAAAACTTTGCAAAGATCTGGGATTCAAAGAACTGATCTTGACACTGAGTCTGCTCCAGTCAACATTTACCAACTGGTTAATTTCCCCTAAACTGCCAGGTTTCTGGCAGCTGCTGCTCTTTCACCTGCAAGAAACACATTGCAGTGTGGGGAAGAGCAGCCTCATGGCTCGGCAGGAGCTGACAGAGCTCAGTGACTCTGGGAATCAGATTCCCTTAGAAGATGCACTGGGAAAAACTCAGGAGTGGGATTTACAACTCTGGAAGAACAGTGAGGTTGCTGGGGAATGGTTGGACTTGATGATCCGATGGGTCTCTTCCAACCTGGTTGTTCTATGATTCTATGACTCACTAGACAAATCCATTGGCTTTTATAAACCAAGCTGGAATTGAATTAACACAATCCAGCACCATAAAAGTCAGAGAATGAGCAGGGCAGCTAGGTGCCTGGTTGATCACCACGGCCAAAATATCTTCACACTGACCCACGTTGGTGTATATATCCACATTTAAAACATTTATTGCAAGTTGTTCCCATTCAGGACAGCAGCAGCCACAGGCAAAAGGAGTGACAGATGCCTGGATGTGTAAAGCCAAACCTGTCACTGGCATAATCCCAAACAAGTCTCATTAAAATTAATGAGGTATTTCTTCCCGAGCAGAAGATCAATTTGATTTACTAAGCCAGAAATAGGCCTACCTGACTCTATATATAACTATTTAGAAGGGGTTTCCTTCCACTTAGTATAAGTAATCAAGAGCAGCTCTGGTCACCAAAAAAAAGCAATTAAATAATCAAAGGTGACAGTTAAAGACTTACTGAGTTAGCAGCTCAAAAAGCCTCACATGGATTTCAGACTGAAAAATTATATGAAAATAGAGGGGAAAGCGATAATATAGACCTAAATTTCTCTAGTTATTCCATATACCTCATTATAAGTTTAAGAATTTCAGTATAAAAGAGGCATTTAAATAATTTGACTTCTGTCCAATCATACTAGGTATGATTTAGACATCTTACTAATTTTGTCTTCAGGCTAATTTTGTGTTGTAAGTTTTATTTCATGTTTAACTAATTTCTGTCACTACAGTATAGATTTATGAGTGTCTGAGAGCGATTTTTGTGCATTTTTGTGCTTTAACAAATTCAGGTTTAAGTGAGGCCTCTAATGTTGAACGACCTGACTTTACATGTTTTGATTCTGAGATAATGAAAATGTCTTTACCAGAAAGCTGTATAGAAAAGAACATTTAAACACTTACTAGCATGATTTTTTTTTTTTTTGTGGGAAGGGAACTCCAGAGATTTCTTTTAAAGGTATGAAAAGTTTGCCTAGTAACAGTGAATGAGAAGCTCAGAGAAAATGTCACATTATGATTGGACTCGATGATCCGATGGGTCTCTTCCAACCTGGTTGTTCTATGATTCTACGATTCTATATACATTTTACCAGCATCTCAGTTCAGTGCATCAGTGAGCAGCACAGATCAGCCGCAAAACACTAGACAACAACATATGAATTACAACTGTGTGAATGGTTCGGTAAATCTGACCTAATAATATGAAGTTAATATTGCATGAACGAGAAACAACGACCTGCTGGGGAACCTAGTAATGCACTAGAGTTACTGGTCTGAAAACATTACTTGGAGCAATTACCAGAAAGAAAAACAGTAGGAGACTGGGCTGAGAGTCCTGTCATTTTTTATCCATTCATGGCTCTTTCTCATAGCACAGAACCACAGAATCACAGAATCACCAGGTTGGAAGAGACCCACCGGATCAAATCCAACCATTCCCATCAATCACTAAAGGATGTCCCTCAGCGCCTCATCCACCCGTCCCTTAATATGACACAGAATTATTGAATTATGGAATCACAGAATGGTTCGGGTTTGAAAGGTCCTTAAAGGTCATCCAGTTCCAGCTTCACTGCCCCTTCCACTGGATCAGGTTGCTCAAAAGCCCATCCAACCTGGCCTTGAACACCTCCAGGAATGGGGCATCCATGACTTCCCTGGCAAACCGGTTCCAGTGCCTTCACCACCCTCACAGAAAAAAAAATTCTTCCTAATATCTAATCTAAATCTTCCCTCTTTCAGCTTAAATCCATTCTCCTTCATCCTATCCTGGCACTCCCTGACAAAGAGCCCTTGCTCAGCTTCCCTCTAAGTCCCCTTTAAGTACTGAAGCTGCTGAAAGAGCTCTCTGTAGCCTTCTCTTCTCTAGGCTAAACAAGGCCAAATCTCTCAGCTTGTGTCACAAGCTTATAGAATCGTAGAACAACCAGGTTGGAAGGGACCCATCGGATCATCGAGTCCAACCATATCTCTCAACTTCTCTTACATGGGAGGCATTCCAGCCCTCTGATCACCTTTGTGTCCCTCTTCTGGACTCATTCCAACAGCTCCACGTCCTTCCTGTGCTGAGGACTCCAGAACTGAATGCAGGACTCCAGATGAGGTCCCATGAGAGCGGAGGAGATGGGGAGATGGCCGAGATTCAGGGAGTTTACATTTGGTGTAAGCTACCGAGTCTAGTGTTGTCTCTCAGCTGGCACTGAGAACCCCCCTCCAGCTGCCCTGCAGGTCCCCTTTCAGTACTGAAAGGCTGCTAGAAGGTATCCCTGGACGTTCTTGAGTTGCTTACATCTCCAGAGCAGATGTCTATGTAGAAAGTGTGCAAAGAATTCCTGTGCCTTCCAGAGCTCTAATGAGTGGCCAGCATTTTTGGTGTTAATTCATAATCAGCCATGCTCTTTGGAAAGCGAGACGTGAGACAAAGAGACAGACACATATTGAAATCATTTAGGACCAAGAAAAAGAGAAGACTAGACAAAGAGACAATTTATTACTAGATTCATTTTTAGATTAACCAATCTCCTAAATTAATGAAGACATGAACTTTTAATATCTCATCAAATGTATTCAAAACTAGCATTCATCCACTCTCATTTAGCTTCTTTTAGTATCTGGTTTCATTTTATAAGATGAAAGTCAGGAGCACAGTTCGCTCAACTGTCACTGAAGAGAGAGGAGCGTTTGAAAAGTATGAAGAGGACCAAATTAAGATGCTGAAGTATCTCAAATACCCTTCGGAGAGGCAGCATTATAAGTCTGAGAGCACAATCTCTGTCTTTATTACAAAGGGAATAACGAATCCTTGCTTTAAGTACAAAGTAGAACTCAAGTTTATGTATAAAGGTTCAACGTCTGCTTCCAGAATCATGCATTTATATTCCTGATGGAGTCAAACGCAGCCACATTCCTCTGGCCGGTGGTGTTATCTGGATTTTAGCAAAGAAAACGCCAGGGGGATCTCTGGGTGCAGAAAGAAGCATGAAAGATGCCTGTTGAGGAAATATTTTTACTGTGTTTTGGTGCCTCCTCATCAGGTCTGCAGGCCTGGTGCAGGCAAAGGGAAAAGGTTAAATGACTCATTTCCTTCCTGCTCTTGCTGCAGGGCACCTAACGAGGCAAAAGCCCTTACGCAGATATGCACCCGCTCAGATTGTAGGAGACCTGGTTTGTGCAACTCGGTGCAGACGTGCCTGTGCGGACAATACCCGGAAACTCAAACCCAGAGCTATCCCGTGGCTATTAATACATATCAGTGGGAACCCAGCTACAAGCGTGTGGGCCATACAGAAACCTGAAACTGTGGTCAGGATGTTACCTTTGGGCTTGTGGCACCTCAGGTACCACCGTAAGATCCTTAGGGCTTCCCTCATCCACAGAGTCAAAATTCATAGAATCACAGAATCATAGAACAACCAGGTTGGAAGAGACCCATTGGATCATCGAATCCAACCATTCCTATCAAACACTAACCCATGTCCCTCAGCACCTCATCCACCCGTCCCTTAAACACCTCCAGGGAAGGGGAATCAACCACCTCCCTGGGCAGCCTATTCCAATGCCCAATGACCCTTTCCGTGAAAAACTTCCTCTTAATCTCCAGCCTAAATCTCTCCTGGTGGAGCTTGAGGCCATTCTCTCTTGTCCTGTCCACCCCTTGGAATAGGCTGCCCAGGGAGGTGTTTGAGTCACCTTCGCTGGAGGTGTTTAAGGCACGGGTGGATGAGGTGTTGAGGGACTTGGTTTAGTGTTACATAGGAATGGTTGGACTAGAAGATCCAATGGGTCCCTTCCAACCTGTTGTTCTATGATTCTATGATTCTATGATTCTATCACTTGGGAGAAGAGCCCAGCTCCTTCCTCTCCACAACCTCCTTTCAGGTAGTTGGAGAGAGTAATGAGGCCTCCTCTCAGCCTCCTCTTCTCCAGGATAAACACCCCCAGCTTTCTCAGCCACTCCTCATAGGGTCTGTTCTCCAGACCCTTCACCAGCTTCATTGCTCTTCAATGGACTCGCTCCAGAGCCTCAACATCCTTCTTGTGCTGAGGGGCCCACAACTGAACACAGGATTCAAGGAGTGGCCTCACCAGTGCTGAGAACAGAGGGAGAAGAACCTCCCTGGCCCTGCTGGTCACACCATTTCTGATTCAAGCCAGGATGCCATTGGCCTTCTTGGCCACGGGCGCACACTGCTGGCTCATGGTCAGTTGGCTGTCGACCAACACCCCCAGGTCCCTCTCCTGCTGGCAGTTTTCCAGCCAGACTTCTCCCAGTCTGTAGCTCTGCATAGGGTTGTTGTGCCCTAAGTGCAGGACCCAGCATTTGGCGGTGTTAAACCTCATCCCATTGGACTCTGCCCAGCGGTCCAGCCTGTGTTCACCATATAATCCTTTTATCCTGAAAACTTCACCCCCCCACCCACTCTTTCTGGCCATTTGCTTGCTGGAGCAGGTGAGAATCACCACTGACATTTATTTTCCTCCATACTTGCACTCGCAGCTGACACACTCCTGCTCTTATCAGTGGTGCATCTCCTTTGATGAAAGGTTCCTCTGCCAAAACAGAAGACAACCCAACAAACTGGATTGGGCTGCTTACTGAACAGTTTCACTTACAAGTGTAGCAATCATGTGGTGTCTCGGCACACGAACACACTAGCTGGACGTGATGGGACATGTTCTCTCTGGTTTACACCTTATGTTCTTCAGATCCAAAAGGATGCAGACCTGATGCTTGAAATTCCAAGGGGCTAGCTTGCCACCCAGGTTAAAACAAGCTTCTGAGAGGTTCTGCTCCCTTTCTAATGCATCAAAGAGAATTCTGGGCTGCACTTTGGAGGTGCAGGGTTGCGTATTTTGAAGGCCAATTAAAAAATAAGAACACATCCTTTTTTCCCTGAATATGAAAAATACGGTGATACCCCCAAAATGCAAGCTTTTCTTCTTGCACTGGGAAACTCATTGTTCTCTGGTCAAAATTATTAACATGCTAAACTGTAGCACTGAGGGTCAGGCCGTGCTGTGATTGTAACCTCTCACTCATAGTGTCTGTGTGCTCCTGTAGGGGAAAAGTGCTGCTCTTTCAACTGAAAGACTTTAAAACCTGTACTTGGCTACCTAAACACAGAAGTCTCCACATCACAGAGTCACAGAATCACCAGGTCGGAAGAGACCCACAGGATCATCAAGTCCAACCATTCCTATCAAAATAAAA
Organism: Coccyzus lansbergi; assembly: GCA_033558105.1. Classification (NCBI taxonomy): domain Eukaryota; kingdom Metazoa; phylum Chordata; class Aves; order Cuculiformes; family Coccyzidae; genus Coccyzus; species Coccyzus lansbergi. Next base: position 237,213 of record JAUMJK010000932.1, read on the forward strand.
ATCAATTATATATATATATATATATATATATATATATATATATATATCTCCATGCCTGTTAATCTGGGTAGAGCCTTGACTTGCACGTTTGTGTCCTAAGGAGCAGGTTTTTGCACCCACTGACCTGTCTGGACCACACTTCTGTTTAGAGAACAACACCCTTAGGTCTCATCTGTCTCTGGGCTAAACTCAATCCTGCAACATTTCTATGGTTGGACTCGATGATCCGATGGGTCTCTTCCAACCTGGTGACTCTATGATTCTACTCCAGATCCTCTTTGCTCATTTTATGCCTCCACATCTCAAAGCCCAATGTCACTGGTGTTATTCAAAATACACCTAACGTTACTTTATCTTTTCTTACTCTCTTATTAATCCAAGACATAGAAAACCTAAGTGCTGTATTCACAAGACAGATTTTCATTAACCATATGGAAGGAAAACATTTAGGGATGACATTTCTTCTATATTGATTCAGCAATGCCATCAGAAGTAAAGGTTATGCTTATTAAATTATTTCTGAAAAGGTAACCGTAAAAATTAAAATTCATCCAGATTAGAATTTGCAAAGTCTTCAGTCTGAAATTTCTACAGGATGTGTCACCAGAATCACCAGGTTGGAAGAGACCCTCAAGTCCAACCATTCCCATCAAACACTAAACCATGTCCCTAAACCATGTAAAATGATAACGATCCTTACTGGTATTGAGGGGAGGGAGTTCTCTGTTCAGCTTCAGACAATGGAAAAATCTCCTCATTTTTCTTTAAAGGATAAGTTATTTCATGGATCAGGTACAGAGCTACAGTACTGAATCTCGGGGTTTCTTACCTCTGTGTTGGACATTTTTCCCTTGACAGAAATGTGGTACACGTGAGTCAAGTAAGAGTCTAAAGGCCTTTTAGCACTTTACATGCCAAGAATGAATTTCAGTTGATGCTGATATTTGAGAATTCTTACTAAAAATATTTTGCTAGCTAATATTTTTTTTTAATTTAAGCTGATAGTTGTTTTCACTAAAGCAAATCATAGAACACTTTGGGTTGGATGGGACCTTCAAGATTATCTAGTTCCAACCCCCCTGCCACGGGCAGGGACACCTCCCACTGGATTAGGCTGCCCAAGCCCCATCCAACCTGGTCTTGAACTCTCAAGGGATGGGGTAACCACTACAAGCCTTTGTAAAGAAGTGTTAAGGTGTATTAGTCATGTTTTTTTTTTTTTTCTTGAAACACTGATTTTACCCTTTCCTTTTTTGTTTTTCTCTTGGTTGTTTAATTTTCTTCGTGTTTTACATCTACCATCTCTTTCACTATTCAGTATTGATCAAAGGAAAATGAGGTCTTGGTATGACATCACCGAGGGACATGGTTTAGTGATTGATGGGGATGGTTGGACTCGATGATCCGGTGGGTCTCTTCCAACCTGGCGATTCTATGATTCTATGATATTTATTTTTAAAGCATTTTCAGAACACATGGAAATCTTACCAAGACCACGGGAGGGCAGCAACGTCAAAGGGAATCATTCATCACGTTTTACCTGGAGTTGGCCTTAAATAAGTTGTCAAATAGTAATTCGACAAACGCAAATCACTAGTTCTTTGTTTGGTTGCGTGATATGACTCGTGCGGTGCTACTCCAACTTGTTGCTGAATTGATTTTCTTCTTTTCTAATTGTATTCCTACTATTTTATTCATAAATGTTAAAAAAAAAAAAATACTAGTGTAGATCAATAAAATAAATTCCATCTCACTTCTGCTTTTCCAGGTAAGCAAAACTGCATTTCTAAGGCATTACCTGTATCTGGTTTGCGTCACTGATGAAAACTTTTCTTTTTCTAACAACTCACAAGTGTTAATCCATTCTCGTGTTCAGCACTGAGAAAAGTCAAGACAATTGGTAAAGGCTGCGGTAGATAATACAATTTATTATATCACCTTATAATGTAAGGCATTTAATATTATTTTTATTACAGCCTTATTTTTTTTTATAATTGGATAAAATCTCTGCCCTAAAACACTGAATGCTATAAATTAAGCTACAAATTTCTTCTTTTCATTTGCAGAAAAAGAAAATATTGTGTGCGTTTTCCATTTTTTTTAAAAAATAGGCAATTATAAAAAAAAACCCTCTATTTTTGCTGTATAGACTGAAATTAATCTCCCAGGAGACGCCTGCACACAGACTCTTCTCACAAGTTGTGAATAGTTTTATGTCTGTTGAAATGGATGGACTCAATGTGCCGGTGGGTGTCTTCCAACCTGGTCGTTCTATGATTCTGTGATTCTATAAATCAGTGGATTTCTGGAAATTGTTTCCTGAAAACCCAAGGAGAACTCAATAAAGAAATAGAATTAGGAATCATCTTCTGCTACCCAGATGCAAATATGCAAACCCCTGCAATTCTTCTTGCACAAAAGGTAACACCACAATATTATTTCCCTTACTATCTTGAATGTAAAGGATGCTACCTGATGCCTGATGCTACTAGATGACTTGTAAAGGTCCCTTCCAACCCAAAGCATCCTATCATTCTATGAAAAATCTCTTAAAATGGTGATGAAGAGGATGACCTACCTGAAAGAAGGTTGTAGAGAGGAGGGAACTGGGCTCTTCTCCCAAGGGACAGGGGACAGAACAAGAGGGAATGGCCTTAAGCTCCACCAGGGGAGATTTAGGCTGGAGATTAGGAGGAAGTTTTTCACAGAAAGGGTCATTGGGCAGTGGCAGAGGCTGCCCAGGGAAGTGGTTGATTCCCCTTCCCTGGAGGTGTTTAAGGGACGGGTGGACGAAGTGCTGAGGGACATGGTTTAGTGTTTGATAGGAATGGTTGGACTCGATGATCCGGTGGGTATCTTCCAACCTGGTGATTCTATGATTCTATGATATATATGCAAAGTGTTCTTAATGTTCATCACATTTATATAGAAAAGTGAATATATATGACAATTAAACAGACTTATAATGGAAAGAGTGCTTTTTTTTAAAGTCAATTCGAGTAAATAATGACAGCATAGAAATGGAGATCTAAGGAAATCTATACCGCTGTCACATGAGAAACAACTGAATAGCTCTGGAGCAGTGTTTAAGTCTTCCTTTCTGATTTTGACAGATGGAAGATGGATCTCACCTTCACTTCCAGATTTTATGGTGGGTTTCTGGACTACAGATGGAAAACAAAAAATCCAGCTTCTTAACTGTGATGATCTGTTTGGCTTGTTATTGAAACACAGTAAAGATGAAAGTACAGATTTTTTTTCCGAAGTCAGTTTTCACATGTATCTACATATCATGTTAAAGAAAAACATCTGCTTTACTGCCACCACTCTAAGGTTTTCTTAAAGCCCTGGAAAGAATTCTTTAAAAAATGCTGGATTTTATGAACATTCCAGTTAGCAAACAGATGTTGTAATCAACTGTAATAGCACATGATGAGAGAAGTTGGAATTCTGATGTGGAAACGTGTCAAAACGTGGCTGCTTTAACCTACTTTGAAAGGCAAGGAGCCTATACGTCTCCACAGAAACAAGGCTGCCAACGCTTCTTATGGGAAAACACAGGTGCCTCGTACTACCCTTGGCAGATTCCAGCAATTCCTCTGACTGGTCTTAACCTTGGAACAGGAGATTGTCGGCTTGCCAAGCTTTCCCTTTGGGCAAGTTTCCCTCTTTTACAGGGAAACTGAAAACACAGCAGTGCCTCCAAGTCAAATTTGGCATCTTATTCTAAATGCAGCCTTTGGTGAGCTGATGTACTGAAACTCGTGATCCCGTGTAGGCACAACCCTATGTGTCAATGCCTATAGCCACCAGCTTTTCAACCACCCCAAGGTTGCCACAGGACTTGCACCCCAGGCCCTTTGATTATGTGCTTGTGGAACAACACATGCTGGAAAACGACTTATTTTTGTGATGGTTGTTCTCCACGAAGTGCTCGCAGAGGGCGCTAATATTGCCTACCTCCCCTTCCAAAACCAGAAAATCCCCTTTACAGTACCCACAATGAGCCAAATGACCCAAATTGAGAGGCATGGTTTAGTGGTTGATAGGAATGGTTGGACTCAATTATCCTGTGGGTCTCTTCCAACCTGGTGATTCTATGATTCTATGAGTCTATGAGTCTATGACCCTGACAGCGACGGAGAAGCTGTGGACTCCACAGCCTGGCTCCCTTACTGTCAGGAAGATGCAAGGAGGAGCGGAGGAAAGCACATTGTTTAGTTCTGGAGTCCTCAGCACAGGGATCTGTTAAAGCAAGTCCAGAGGAGGCCATGAAGATGATCAGAGGGCTGAAGCACCTCCCATAAGAGAGCAGGCTGAGAAACAACTGTTGTTCAGCTTGGAGAAGAGAAGGCTCCAGGGAGACCTTATTGCAGCCTTCCAGTACTTAAAGGGAACCTGCAGGAAAGCTGGGGAAGGACTCTTGATCAGGGAGTGCAGAGATGGGACAGGGGAGGAAGGCTTTTAAGCTGAAAAAGGAGAGATTTAGATTAGATATTGGGAAGAATTTTATTCCTGTGACGGTGATGAAGGGAAGGGAGAGGGGAAGGGGAAGGGGAAGAGAAATGGAGAGGGGAAGGGAAAGGGGAATGGAGAGGGGAAGGGAGAGGGGAATGGAGAGGGGAAAGGAGAGGGGAAGGGGAATGGAGAGGGGAAAGGAGAGGGGAAGGGGAATGGAGAGGGGAAGGGAGAGGGAAAGGGGAAGGGGAAGGGGAAGGGGAAGGGAAAGGGAAAGGGAAAGGGAAAGGGAAAGGGAAAGGGAAAGGGAAAGGGAAGAAGGCAGTTCACGCAGAAAATGCTACACTGGAATGGTTTCTAAGGCAAACATCTCCTGCTTCAGCAGGAGCAGGCAGCTGTTGTTAGCAACCAGCATACACAGCTCGGTGCTCAGGTCAGCAGCACGAGTGGGAAGATGGATGGTTCTGGGGCTGATGATGTATTATCCCATCTTCCACCCCAACTGTGGGGCAGCTGGGAAGGAGTAGAGGATTTGTCCTCTCCCCTCAGCTCCCAGACTCTCAGACTGAACCAGGGCTTGAAGGTGGCAGAGGGACAAGCCAGACCTCCTGGAAAGCCCAAATCGCCTCAAAAGTTTAAAGTCAATGTGTTAGGGTTTTTTAATATATATTCATAGAATCATAGAACAACCAGGTTGGAAGAGACCCATCAGATCATCGAGTCCAACCATTCCTATCAAACACTAACCCATGTCCCTCAGCACCTCATCCACCCGTGTCTTAAACACCTCCAGGGAAGGTGAATCAACCACCTCCCTGGGCAGCCTATTCCAATGCCCAATGACCCTTTCTGTGAAAAACTTCCTCCTGATGTCCAGCCTAAATCTCCCCTGGAGGAGCTTGAGGCCGTTCCCTCTTGTCCTGTCCCTTGGGAGAAGAGCCCAGCTCCCTCCTCTCCACAATCTCCTTTCATATGCTGAGGATTCCAGAACTGGACACAATCCTCCAGGTAGAGTCTCATGAGAGTGAAGCAGAGGGAAGAACTCCCTCCCTCACGCTGCTTGGCAGCCCAGGATCCCTTTTGTTTTCTGGGCCGTGAGCACACGTTGCCGGCTCAGGTCGAGCTTCTCATCAGAAATATTCCACTTTTTGTAATAGGAACAACTTCCTGTATGAAAGGAGTGACAGGAGGGCGAGGAGGCCCGTGAAGGGGTTGGGAGGGGATGTGTTTTTACCCTCCTTTCTCCTGCTCCAGCCTCTAAGGGGTTGGCTCTGCGGTTCCTCTGCTCCTCCCACGCGGTCGCTCAGCAACGGCGAGAGCTGAGCTGTGGTGGGACTGGGAGGGGACAGGGAAGACCAGGAGGGACCAGGAGGGACCCCAGAGCAGAGGTCGCCATGGCTGAGCGGAGCCTCTGCCCCCACACGCAGGTAATGCCGTGGGGCTGGGGGGCACTTACACAGAGCCCTGGGACACACAGACACCTGCTGAAAGCCTCTCTCACACACACAGGCACAAACGCAGCCTCCCACACACACATGGCTCGTGGTTAGGACAACCTGATGGCTTATGTCTTCATCAATGACCTGGATGAAGGCATCGAGTGCTCCCTGAGCAAGTTTGCAGACGACACTAAGCTGGGTGGAAGTGTGGATCTGCTGGAGGGTAGGGAGGCTCTGCAAAGGGATCTGAACAGGCTGGATCCATGGGCTGAGACCAATGGCATGAGGTTCAACAAGGCCACATGGTGGATCCTGCTCTTGGGGCACAACAACCCTGAGCAGCTACAGACTGGGAGAAGTCTGGCTGGAAAGTGGAGAAGAAGGACCTGGGGGTGTTAGTTAACAGCAACTGACCATGAGGCAGCAGTGTGCCCAGGTGGCCAAGAAGGCCAATGGCATCTTGGCTTGGATCAGAAATGGTGTGACCAGGACGTCCAGGGAGGTTATCCTCCCTCTGGACTCAGAGCACTGGTGAGGCCGCTCCTTGAATCCTGTGTTCAGTTGTGGGCCCCTCAGCACAAGAAGGATGTTGAGGCTCTGGAGCGAGTCCAGAGAAGAGCAACGAAGCTGGTGAAGGGGCTGGAGAACAGGCCTTATGAGGAGCGTCTGAGAGAGCTGGGGGTGTTTATCCTGGAGAAGAGGAAGCTGAGAGGAGACCTCATTGCTCTCTCCAACTACCTGAAAGGAGGTTGTGGAGAGGAGGGAGCTGGGCTCTTCTCCCAAGGGACAGGGGACAGGACGAGAGGGAATGGCCTCAAGCTCCACCAGGGGAGATTTAGGCTGGACATTAGGAGGAAGTTTTTCACACAGAAAGGGTCATTGGGCATTGGAATAGGCTGCCCAGGGAGGTGGTTGATTCACCTTCCCTGGAGGTGTTTACGGGATAGGTAGATGAGGTGCTGAGGGACATGGGTTAGTGTTTGATAGGAATGGTTGGACTCGATGATCCAATGGGTCTCTTCCAACCTGATTGTTCTATGATTCTATGATTCTAATTCCAGCCCTTTGCGCACATCCAGGGATGGCTTCCAATCCTATGTCAAATTTTAATCACTAACATCCTCTTTTTCTTTCCTCAGGACATCTCTTATTTGCTGGCTCACACTTTTGAGGACCTGTTCACCAAACATGTAACTGGGATGGGCATTGAGACAAATAGGATCAAGTCTCAAGGAGGACATGATACTTACCATGAGAGTTTTACAGAGGAGCTACAGAAGGTACAAGTCAAAAACAAGTCAGAGTTTGGAGATCTGTTCAGGTTTCTAAGATTGTTTGGAATTACCAGGTCTTCTGTAAAATAAAATAAAAAGACAAGAGGAAATGCTAGGGCTGCCGTTTTAATGGAAATTTACATTTTCCCACAGAACCTGTCACAGAAGTCAATAATCACCATATGCCTTTTCATGACATTCTCTGCTCTGGGTGGCTTTTCAGATACAGAGTAGAACCAGTAAAGCTGGTAACTGTTCAAATGTCTGTTCTTCTGGCTGACAACTTCTCCCTGTAACTGACAGCCAGTGTCCCAGGCTTCCTATCTTGGAATAGAGTATTCTGATGTGCTGCACTTCGAAACCAGCTGCTGCAAGTAATATTTATCCATACTTGCCTTAGTGGTGCGCTATGACAGGTAATCTATGAGTGTTCACAAAGCTCTTTGGGAATTTTGGATGAAGTCAACAGCAGAAAAGCAAAATACTTGTATTAGTCATTTCTCTGATAGATATTGTCAGTGTATAAAAGCAGAGGCTCTGCTGGATGATTCGAGGAACAGGTATTTTTTTCCCATTTTGTGTCATCGTGCCTTCTCAGGGGTTATCGAAGCTGAAAAAAATAATGAAGTTTTGTATTTCTTCTGCATCATTTATTACATATGGCAGCCTGATCTAGTGGAACGTGTCCCTGCACATCACAGGGGGCTTGGAACTAGATGATCTTTAAGGTCCTTTCCAACCCGAACTATGTTGGACTCAATGATCCTATGGGTCTCTTCCAGCCTGGTTGTTCTATGGTTCTATGGTTATGTTAATGTGTATCGGTGGGCACAGTGTATTCTGAGTAATAAATCTGAATGCTCACTCCCAGAAAGGGTTGCTTATTAAGTTTCATTTCAGCTGATAACACAGGTCTGTAACATTTATGTTACAGCTGAACGAGTCACTCCAGGCTCTCTGTATTATTAGATAAAAAAAGAGCACATTTAGGGCACAATTAATTTAAACTGGTTTAGGTATCAGCTCTGGCATGGGGTGAGGTTGTATCCTGGATTCCAGAGAAGGGATCCCAGAATGAGCAGGAGAGTCGGAGGTATATTCTTTTAGCTGAGATGCACCCTATTCTTTCTGTTTGAAGAACTAAACATACTTCATTCTATTAACTGAGCTGAAAGCTCTACAGAAAGCTCACTTAGGCTAGGGATGCTCTTGAGAGCAATGCCTATCATTTTCTCTTGGTGTAAGTCTCATATGTCTCTGTGCTTCTTCTCATGGTTTAGTGTTTGATAGGAACGGTTGGACTCGATGATCCGATGGGTCCCTTCCAACCTGGTTGTTCTATGATTCTATTCTCTCTTTAATTTACATTAATATCTCTTTGAGGCAGGATTTTCCTTTTTGCATTGTGCTTCTAAAGCGCTTACCACACTGAGAAGATTGAGCCAAAATATATCAGAAGGAGCCAAGTATCATTACTGGAATATTTTGGAGTTTTAGAAAACCTTCCTAGTAACTAGGAGACAACATGAAATTTATGTGATTTTGCTGCTGCAAAATACAGCACAGTAGCTACCATCCCACAGAAGGTAAAAGACAAACATTTATCTTGTTGTGAAGGGCCTCCTCATCTTTCACACATTTTTCTTAGGCAGTGCTTCTAATCCCAGCACAAGTTAAATGACAGGAATAGTGGTGTTTCACAGGCCAGTTTATGCTTTTAAAGTAATGACGATTTACCAGGCTATCTCTATTTGCGTCTTAAATAAGAGATTTATTTGCAAGAAGCTCTTTAACAATTTAAGACAGCACAAATGACACTCATTTCTCTATATTTGCCCATGACAGCTTCATGCGGAGTATGAGCGCCGACTGACAGAAGCTAACAAGGTAGAAGAGAACATCATTCAAACCCAGGATCAAGCGAAAGATGAAGAAGAAAGGGCCCTAAACGTGCTGAAGGCGGATGCAGGGGAATATTTCCACAAAATGGGATTGCCATCAGGTGAGAGTTCTGGAAATTCTAGCTCTCCCCAGTACATGATTATGGTACCTGGAGGCCAGGGCAGCATTTGTCCGAATCAGTGGTAGGACTGACACTGACTCAGATGGCTTTTAGAATCATAGAATGATTTGGGTTGGAAGGGACCATAAAGTCTGATCATCCAGTTCCAACCCCTCTGGCCATGGGCAAGAACACCTTCCGCTCAGTCAGGTTGCTCAAAGCCCCATCCAGCTTTGAAAACCTTCATATCCTTCCTGTGCTGAGGACTCCGGAACTGAATCATAGAATCATAGAACAACCAGGTTGGAAGAGACCCATCGGATCATCTAGTCCAACCATTCCTACCAAACACTAAACCAAGCCCCTCAAGACCTCATCCACCCATGCCTTAAACACTTCCAGGGAAGGGGAATCAACCACCTCCCTGGGCAGCCTATTCCATGCAGTACTCCAGGTGAGGTCTCACCAGAGTCGAGTAGAGGGGGACAATCCCCTCCTTCATCCTGCTTTTTACGCTTCTTTTGGTGTAACCCAGGACTCAGTTGTCTTTCTGGGCTACATGCACACGTTGACAGCTCAAGTTGAGCCTCTCATTCACCAGCACCTCCACGTCCTTCTCATGCCTGCTCTCAATCCATGCTCCGCTCAGGCAGTATTTGTGCTTGGGATTGCCCTGCTTGGAATCAATGATCCAATGGGTCCTTTGCAACCTAGTGATTCTATGATTCTATGACCCAGGTACAAGCCCTTGCACTTGGCCTTGTTGAACTTCATGATGTTTTAGTTTGGCTTTACATCAGTTGAGCAGCTGTGAAGGATTTTGTTAAGCCTTTCAATTAACATAGCATCCATTTATCACTAAGAAACCAACTGATTCAGTCATTGTCAAGGTGTTAAGAGTGCAACTGATGTCTAACCTTGTACAAACATACACACCCTGATATGCAGCAGCAATGGACAGAGGTTAAGTTTTTCTCTGATGGCTGCATAGCTGTGTTTGAACCTAATTTTTCACAGAAATTTTCACAGAACTGAATCTTTCACAGAAAGGGTCATTGGGCACTGGCAGAGGCTGCCCAGGTTGGTGGTTGATTCACCTTCCCTGGAAGGGTTTAACGAACACGTGGACGAGGTGCCGAGGGACATGGTTTAGCGTTTGATAGGAACGGTTGGACTCGATGATCCAGTGGGTCTCTTCCAACCTGGTTGTTCTATGATTCTATGATTCTAATTTAGAATAGTAGAGATGCACATCCAAGCCTTGGGATTAAAACACTGTTTCTCTATCCAAAAATATTACCTAACAGTGATGTCTTAAAAAGACAACATTGCTTTGGGTTGATCAAGTTGATGAGTCTTAAAGGGCTAAGCTTTTGCGCTTTTTAAATTGGTTTTTGTTTGTTTTGCTGTTGCAGTGGCCTCATCTTTTAGATGGATGGTGGATAATGAACTGCTCAGAAAAAATCACTTAATCTGCCCTGATGATTACATTACTGACAAATTACCGCTTGCTGAAGCACCAAAAGGTAACTTTTAAAGCAGAGAATACTTTAGACTTTTTAAGAACACTGTAAGAATTTAAGCATTCAAGGAAGTAGCAGTTCTGACTTAATTTTCATATTTTTTTTTGCCTAAGAAGAAGGCACTCTGGTATTACAAGCAGAAAGTTCCACTTGTCAAAATGAAATCGATGAATTAAAAATCTCCTCCTCTGGAATTAAGGGATTATCGAGTTTAAATGTGCTTAAATACAAGATGTAATGGTAGTCGCACATTTGTTTACAGCCCTGATACAAAAAACTACATTTATTGTAACTGTTCTGCTTTTGTTCAATACTATTAGCACACAACTGCAAGTATTTCTTGTATATACAGAGAAGGGGAGTGGTTATATTAAAGTAAAAACTATTTTCAGTGAAATCAAATTGTATTCTTTACTTTGGGTTTAAAATTTTCCAGCTGGAAAAATTTTCCAGCTGGAAATATATCAGCTTAATTTGCAAAGGAAGGTTGGTAAGAAAAATATTTTTGGTGACGTTAACACTTCTTTAATTCTTGTACTCGCATATGAGCCAAAGTGAAAGGTTTTAGTATTAAATGAATTTTTTCAGCCAAGTCAAAACAAGCCCTTCAGTGTAATCAGTTTGGTCACAAATTCCAAGATTTAGTTTGGGGTTTTTTTCCATTGTAATTCCAACAAGGCCAAAACCCTAACATCTCGGAGTTTTCTAACTATAGGAATATAGTTTGCTAACTATAGGAATGTGGGACTCATTGTTACATCCTATTTATGTCAATTTTCCTACTCTCTTAAATCTGTCATATAAAGCTTTTTGTAAACTGAACAGGACATTCTAAATCCCAGTCACTTGTGAGGTTAACGTAGCTTTCTGAAAGCCCTGTAACTTTCTTCGTATGTTGCTTATTTAATTAATATTTCTGAAAGCTTTTTTCTTAAATCACTAAGTTTTGTTTTTGCAAAATAAACTACAAGTTAAATTCTAGAGGATTTAAACTGCATTTTTACTATTAACAAAGCTAAAGTGTTTGATAGGAATGGTTGGACTCGATGATCCGATGGGTCTCTTCCAACCTGGTGATTCTATGATTCTAAAATAAAAGCTATACTTAGAATAAATGCTCATAATTCATATTTTCCTCTTATAGAATTCAATTTTTCTTTCAATTGCAGGAAAATCAGAGCCTGGCTACATGAAAGAGACGTTTAGTTTTAAACAGCGTGTGGCTTCAGATTTGTGCAACCAGATACCTGTCGATATCGCACTTCTACAAACAGTGTCTGGTATTGTGCCAAATGTCCCTTTATCCACATTAACTCTTCCTTCCGCTCCAGACTCCGGTCACCAGACTAAAAAGACAAGTCAGGTACATTTTCCAGCTTGATTAGGTTTAACCTGTCACAACTGCTGCTGTGATGAAGGATGAACATCAATACATTGCTGATTTGGCTCCAGGACTTTATTTGATCTGTTAAGGAAACAAATACAATATTTTTATATGAATTTTCAGTGCTGTACAGCTGTGATTAGACACGTACATGCAACTACCTGAAAGGAGGTTGTAGAGAGGAGGGTGCTGGGTTCTTCTCCCAAGTGCCAGGGGACAGGACAAGAGGGAATGGCCTCAGGCTCCACCAGGGGAGATTTAGGCTAGAGATCAGGAGAAAGTTTTTCACAGAAAGGGTCATTGGGCATTGGAACAGGCTGCCCAGGGAGGTGGTTGATTCCCCTTCCCTGGAGGTGTTTAAGGGACGGGTGGACGAGGTGCTGAGGGACATGGTTTAGTGTTTGATAGGAATGGTTGGACTCGATGATCCGATGGGTCTCTTCCAACCTGGTGATTCTATGATTCTATGTACAGATACCTTTTCATTATCCTCACAACTGCCATGTTTAATGTTGCCCCATGATCAGTTTGGTTTTCAGCAGAAGCAAGCCTGGAAGGACAGTAGGTACAAAGCAGATGAAGAAAGTAAGCCCATTTACCTTGCCAGACTTGAGAAAAAGCAGAATTACTTGAAGAACCCCTGCTTTTTCCCACTAAATGTTCTTCATGGAGGCAAATCAATTGTCATGTCTCAAGAAAAGGTCAAAGAAACCACAGCCAGAAGAAAAGCAGAAGATAACCAAGAGTACGTAGTAAATACGATTTCTTGATTCTGAGCTAGAGCTCACAGAGAGCTCCACTCTAGAACTGCTGTGGATTTGCACATAGATATTTTGAGCTGAATGTCTGTATGTTCTCTTATGGAGCAAAGTATGTCTGTGTGACATTTTGGCTTTGCCAAGGAATACATTTTGCAATTTTTTACTTTATCAGTATTTCAAGAACTAGGCAGTAAGATAAGGTCTCTTTTTTTTTTAATAACTTTCAGAGATACCTCATTTGTTCCTGCATTTCTTGCCAAGCCAGCTACTGTTTTCTTTTCCGATTATGAAGTTGGCTGCGTTTATGAGGTGAGAACTTACTTTGTAGACACTTGGTTCTGCCGCTGAGAAGCATTACGTCTTGCCATGATCTGTGTATTTCACTCAGCCTTTTTGGCTTTCTACAGTGTAAGAAATGTCTACTTTTCTTCTTTATATTGAATTAATGACCCTTTAGCTTCCTTTAAGGGACTCTCACACATGCCATTGCCACACTAAGCAGTGAAAACTAAATGGGACCTGATGATCCGGTGGGTCTCTTCCAACCTGGTGATTCTATGATTCTATGATTCTTTTCAGTCTGTGCTTGATTTGGGAAGTATCTGATTCACCTTTTATTGTATGAACTGAGATGATTTTTTGAGGCCAGTTTTGATAAATTTGCTGCTACTGGCAGAGTGCTAGGGAACTGCAAAAATTATAGTGGGTGATGATAACTACAATGGAATGTTTTCTTTTCTTTTTAAATGAAGATAAATGTAAAGCTGCAGAACATCACCTCGACCTGTCACCGTGTAAGACTTGTGCCCCCTTCGACTTCAGTGTTTGCCATTGGGCCAGGTAAGGGTTTTTATTGTCTTCAAGATGTTAGCACATAAAAGATCCGATTTGTCTGCTTGAACAGAGATTTTTCAGAGACATTATATTTCGTTCCGCTGTCCATAGTTCTCTGGATAGGACGATAATCTGCTCAGTTCTTTAGAGACTGAAGGTGGGTTTTATGTCTCTAGGATCTTTCATATGCAACTCATAAGCAGATTCAAATAGTCTAATGAGGAATTCGAGAAGACTAACATTAAAACGTTTGAAGTTAGATTGAAATATATCCATGAAATACCTAGAGTGAGTCTTACCCAAAATTTATCTAGGAATAGACGTAGTGTTTATTGAAATCAACAGGGGGAGAGGGCAAGAAATAACATGTTCCTTTGCCACAAGGAAGATTAGGTGTGAGCAAAGCAAAACATCTTTCCAATAGCAGGACAATCAGACACTGGCATAGATTACTTGAGGAGGTTGTGTTGTCTCAGTCACAAGGAAGGAGTATTTAGAAGTTGTCAGATCCCCCTTGTGTAAACCTTGTTGTCCTGTGACAGAGGAAAACTGGAAAATGCTTCTAGGTTTCTCCTCACCCTGTTTTTTGTAGTTATGAGAAGCATATTTCAGACAAAAAATTCTTCTCCAGGTTCAGTGGAAGGTACAAACATACACAGGTCACACCAGCAGGCCCGTTGCGGTCATTCGTTTTTACCAGCTTGACTTAAGCGATAAATAGGGAGAGTTTATAGGCACCTGTCCAGGGCAAGGTGTGATCATAAATACATCTGCCAGCTTTGGAAGGCTGTAATTATTTTAATTCTGTGCTTTTTTTTTCCAAGGAAAATTTCCAGGAAAAGGAGGAATGATTGCTCCTGGGATGGAGTGCCAGTATACAGTCCGATTTATTCCTGAACATCTCGGAGATTATGAAGACTGCATCGTAGTGGAGACTCAAGTATCAGAACCTCTTCTCATCCCAATCCGAGCTAAAAGATCACCTCCAGTGTTAACACGTCAGTAATGCCCAATCCTTACGTTTCTTTAACGTCAAATGAATTTGTTGTTTGGAGTTTTTAGTCTTTCAATTTTACTATCTCAAATTCTATATCACAAAACAAAAAGGGGGAAAACTGACAGTGCTTTTTTCTGCATTTTGATATCTACCTCATTCTTTTTTTGATAGGAATGGTTGGACTCAATGATCTGGTGGGTCTCTCCCAACCTGGTGATTCTATGATTCTATGATTCTATGATTTTCACTTATAAGAGGTTGGTTAATTATTAAAATATAACCACCTCAAATTTTACCTCAATTAGTTTTGCTTGCCATATCAAGATTATTTAGATTTTTTTCCATATTAGAGAAGTGAGCAGGAGTCACTTTTCTGGGTTTGTGTCTTGTCAATTCCTGAACTTCTAACTGTAAATACCAGTCCTAACTTGTAAGGAACTAGGATTTAGTTATAAATGTTCGATGCTATTAAATAATATTCATGAAATGTCATAGAATCATAGAAGCATAGAACAACCAGGTTGGAAGAGACCCATCAGATCATCGAGTCCAACCATTCCTATCAAACACTAAACTATATCCCTCAGGAAAACCATGTCCCTCAGGAGAGGAGGGAGGGATAGTCACATTGACTATATATGATATGATCAATCTGCAGGATTTACATCTCAGATATGTAGCCTCAGCTGTAACAACTAGCATAACTTTTGCAGAAACTTGCTTTGATTTGTTGGAAATTCTTGTTTCTCGTTATACCGAGCTGTTCAAAAAATTGTTTTTTCTTTTTGTCATCATTCAATGGAGTCTTTAAGTAAGAAGCACCATTAAAATGTGAGGTGAGTGTAGGAACATGCACTTCATACTGTTTTAAGTTCCAAATGGAAAAGAATTAAGGCTTTTTAGGGTTGCAGCACCTGGGATATTCATGGGCAGTAATGTTGTCTTTAACGAGTTATTTAAGAACTGACCCTGCCAGCCAGTGGGTTGCACAGCCTGTGAAGTCTGATTTTCTCTGTTACTCATTGCAGTGCCTCACGTTATAGACTGTGGTTCCTGCCTTGTTGGAGGAATAAAAGTCGTTACGATTTCGTGCAGAAATGAGGGATCTAGCACCGGGAAGTTCTATTTAATGCCGAAGAAAGCCTGGCCACCTCCTGACTTCAAGGTGAGTGATTAGAAGGAAAATACTGGACCTGGTACGGTGTAGATGCTTTGACATGAAAGCCTTTAATCTAATAATAGAAGCATAAGGTCTTGCTAGGGACATCTATATTGTTCTGTTCCTTCAGGGATTCACATTTATTCTTGAGATCGATCTCCCTGGATGTCCCTACCCTGTCTGGTTTGCCTTTGTAAGAAATTGTCTGGCTCAGTGGAGAGGTAAACACAGGACAGGGGAAGGACAACTGACTTGAACTTTAATCTTACTCTTAAATAAAATAAAAATATAATCATTTCTAGCACTGCTTCAGATAGTTTCCTCCCCCTCCAGACCTTGTTATACCTCTGGACTCTAGCAGTCCACACCAACAGTCTTTCCATCACAAAACTGGGTCTAAGTGATAGTGACCAAAAGGGAATACTTGACTGGTAAGATGTCATTTTATGTGCTGGAGAAAAGGTTAATAGGATAATTGATGTGCCAGGTTGTCCTTCCCCATACACTTCGCACTTCCAACTCCAGGTGAGCCTTAAGCATGGAGAAACAGACAATAATTCTTATGCTCAGGCACAGCTATTTCTCTGTGAACAAGAATATTAGGGCTCCTGACACTGTCATTTGTCTTTGGAGGCAGCACCTTCCCTCCTTCTTATACCAAGGTAATTGCGAAGCATGGAGCGTTTCTTCTGATGAAACCAGATACATAAGCCACATGCTTTCGGGATGTGTGAAAAAAAAATACTACAGTAACAGATAGAATCAGGGAATGGTTTAGGTCAGAAGGGAATTTAAAAATCATCCAGTTTCAATCCCCCTGCCATGGGCAGGGCCACCTCCATCTGGATCAGGTTGCTCAAAGACTCTTCCAACCTGGCCTCCAATACTTCAGGGGAGGGACATCCACGATTTCTCTGGGCAACTTGTGTCAGTGCCTCACCACCCTCACAGGAAAACATTTCTTACTAGTATCTAATCTAAATCTCACCTCTTTCAGCTTAAAATCGTTCCCACTTGTCCTATCACTACAGTCCCTGATAAAAAGCCCCTCTCCGGCTTTCCTGTACCCCCTTTTGGCACTGAAAGGCTGCTAGAAGATCTCACAGAATCACAGAATCACCAGGTTGGAAGAGACCCACCGGATCATCAAGTCCAACCATTCCCATCAATCACTAACCCATGTCCCTCAGCACCTGATCCACCTGTCCCTTAAACCCTCCAGGGAAGGGGACTCAACCCCCTCCCTGGGCAAAATCTTCATTTGTTTCCCCTCAATGCTGTAAATGGGAGTTGGGGTTCAAGGGGCAGCAGGGTCAGGGCTCAGAACCCCCCAACCCAGTGCCTTGGGGGTGAGGAGCTGGGGGCACAGGGATGGACGGACAGACAGACACGGGGACAGTGGTGACAAGGGGGATGTTGCTGGGTTTTAGCACAAGGACTTAGAGGCAAAATCCCTCCAGTTTGGGGATGTTTATGCCTCTCTCAACCTGTCCTTATATGTTTGGTGGAACTTAAATGTCTTCCTAGTTGTGAAATTCTACTTTAGCTAAATAAATAAACAGTGATATTGTAGTATACTGCCTGTTTTAGGTAATCCTGTACTGTAAAAATAACAGCCTGTTCAATCTAATTTATTATTGTGGGGTTTTTTCTTTTTGTTTTAACACCTTAGGCTGTTGCCACTCCTGGTTTTGTGATACAAGACCCTTTTGGGATCCAGCCTGCTGTTTTTGAACTCGCTCCAGGGCAGATCATAACTGTAGAGGTTGGTACCATCTGCTATAGAAAGTATGTGTACTTAACCAGATGCGTTAGCAGAACAAGGTCATTCTATAAGCTCTTGGCTGGAACTTGGGGTTGCGTGAGCAAAAATGTTCAGATCCTTTTGTGCAATCACTGTGGAAGGATTGCAGTTGTGGCTCTGATTGGAAGCTCTTCCATTGCAAATTCCAAGTCTTGCTTACCCACTCAGAGACCACTCAGATTTTCTGTGCACGAAGAATTCCATTAAACAGGAATATGAGAACACAGGGGTCCTTATTTCACTTCAGCTGGGGCTTGGAGTCTAAGAAACTTTTCCTTCTGAGCTTTCTTGGAAAGAAATGACATCTTGGGGAAAAAAAATCTTTTGTCATAGAGCTGCAGGTACAAATCCACTAGGCTTTCCTGAAAAAGATCCTGCAGTGGGTGTGCAGTGCTGGTTGCCACTAGTGCTTTCTCTGATGTGAGCCACGTGCGGTGACCCAGAAAACACCTATTTGTTTCTGTCTGAAGGGAATAAGGCACCATCTGTTTCTTGTAAGATTTAATTGCCAATCACCAGAATTGTCCTTCAGTGAGTATTTATTAATTGAAGTTCATTACTTCCTGAAGAGAATTCAGTTACAGACAATGTTATTTCACTTCTGTCTTCCAGGTGGTGTTTTTCCCTTCTTCTCCAGAAGCCTCACAACAAACATACACCGTTGTTTGTGACAGTTGCCAAGTCAATGATGTTACAGTCAAAGGTTTGTGTCTAACACCTCTCAGAGATGCTGTTTCAAACACAGTCGATACTCTGATAATGTGAGCGGTGGTTGATAGCTTGAAGTGATAATAAGTATTTAAGTAACTGGATTACACAAATACTTTATTTCCTGATGGTGTTAAGTGTGAAGCGGTTTTTTTTGTATATTATCACCACTCCATCCCAGCGCATGAAATACAAGAGATTCAGAAAAGACTGAGATCTTAAGCCACTGTAGCCAAAAATCTACTGTAGCCAAAAATCCAAATACAAAATGTCATCAAGTGGCAGAAAAGAACACCTATAAGTCAGGTGCAATTCACTTCTTAAGCTTTTGCATCAGTAAGATAACTCTGAAACGTCACCTTGAAGTGGGTAGAAATACATTTAGGGTGAAGCAATTCAGAGGCACATCTTGGAGCTGAGGATTCAGAAGAGATAGGCAGTTTGTGGATTAGAATCACATCATAGAATCATAAAATCACAGGTTGGAAGAGACCCACCAGGTCACCGAGTCCAACCACTCCCACCAATCTCCAAACCATTTCACCCCGCAAGCCCATTCCCCCTTTCTTCTTGCATTACACCCTGGGATAAGCAGCACCTCCAGCTGGATTACTGCAGCAGGCAGCATCAACCTGTGGTCTTACCACGGTAATTTCCCCGCCTGCCTCTTCTTGGGGGCATTTTGTGCTTTCAAGTCAAGTTTTTAAAGGCCATGACCCCCTCCCTTGGTACTGTCCTTTCTTGGTGCACTGTGAGGAGACAGATGAGGTTGGCTGAACCTGTTCCCTCTTTCTGGGCTGCAGAGAAACCCTTAACCTGTGCATGAAGAAGGGGGCACAGGCTTGCTGTAGCAAATTAAGCAAGTTAGGTAAGGAAACCAGTCCAAACTCTGTTAGTGCTTGGCTTGTAATGTAACTATGAGTGCTATAATAGGTTTGATGTGTAGTCCATTGAATCACTTTATTAATTATTTCCTTTGGAAGTTTTTTAAGAGTGCATATGCTGCTAATTTTCATGATAATGTACTCTTAAAAACCACCTGGGAGCCGTATTATCAACCATGGCAAACTTGCTGCTCACTTGAGTGCAAGGATGCCGGTGTAAGTGAGCTGAGGTCACGACCCTGAAATCCAAATCTGTTAAATTCGTGCAGAGATTTCTTTTTACATAGGTTAAGAATATCAGGAAACTACTGTACAATTAACACATAGGAGTTCTGAAACTTGAAGAAACACCAGATAGAATCAGTAATGGCCACTGCTGACGTTTGCTGTCGATGAGTAATATGAACAATGTTGATAGCCAGATAGTAAACAGCAATACCTACTTATATCTTCAAGGGCTTGGACAGCTGATTGCTCTGGAGCTTTTGTTCGTCACGGGTGGAGAAAGCAAACCTAAACTTGGCGAAGTTACTGATGTAACAGCACAGCATCTCGTACGATTTGACCCCCAAAACCCACACACCACTGAGGAGAAGATGTTGGTTATAAGAAGCTCTACGTACGTAGCTGTTATTAAGACAGTAATGCTTTCCAGTCTGAACATGCTGGTGGGGATCTCATTGGCGATACCGTCCTCTCTTGAGCTGAAGAAACCTTCAGTCACTTGATACGCTTTGCACAGAAGCCTTGCTTCTTTGCGTTCCATTGGGTAGTAATTAAGGTCCTAGGATATGCTTGTAAGATCAGGAACTTTACATATAAATCATAGAATTACCAGGTTGGAAGAGACCCATCGGATCATTGAGTCCAACCATAAATCAAACATTATGGCAAACATTAGCCTGTCATTTGGCTCATACACTGCCATGGTTGATATGTTTGCCTCAGTATGAATAATTCTACAGCTCCCAAAGATTTGATAGTGTGAGAGAGCTGATGTTGTTCAGTCCAGAGAGTAGAAGTCTCCTGAGAGGTCTTAGAGCAAACTTCCA
Source organism: Coccyzus lansbergi (assembly GCA_033558105.1). Classification (NCBI taxonomy): domain Eukaryota; kingdom Metazoa; phylum Chordata; class Aves; order Cuculiformes; family Coccyzidae; genus Coccyzus; species Coccyzus lansbergi. Next base: position 257,492 of record JAUMJK010000932.1, read on the forward strand.
GTCCTTAAAGGGGGCCTACGGGACAGAGGGGAAGGGTCCCATTCTCAGGGAGCGCCAGCATAGAATGAGAGTGAATGGCTTTAGGCTGAAAGAGGGGAATTTAGATTCGATGTTAGGAAGAATTTTTTTCCTGTGAGGGTTGCCCAGAGAAGTTGTGGTTGCCCTTACCCTGGAGTAGTTCATATGGATGCTTGCAGGAAATATTTAACAGGATCATCCAGGTACGATTTATCTAACTTGACATTTCTTCAATGTATACTTGTGCAACTGAGCTAAGCATCCTATGCTCTTATCCTTTCAAAGTGCGGGCAAATAGATGCATCTAAGGATTCAATTCTGACTGCAGACATCTCTCATAGAGCAAGAAATAATGATCCCAGACTCCACTGGGTCTCCACTGAATAAAACAGGAGCCCAATATAACTAGCTCATATTAAAACCTCCAAAGGTTTCCTACTATTGACTCCTAATAGATACAAGTATAAGCTCTATTTAAGTCAAGAGATATTTCTGTATCTACAGAAGGGAGGTTTAGGCTAGAGATTAGGAGGAAGTTTTTCACACAGAGGGTCATTGGGCATTGGAACAGGCTGCCCAGGGTGGTGGTTGATTCACCTTCCCTGGAGGTGTTCAAGGGACAGGTGGATGAGGTCCTGAGGGACATGGTTTAGTGTTTGATAGGAATGGTTGGACTCGATGATCCGATGGGTCTCTTCCAACCTGGTTGTTCTATGATTCTATGAATTATATTGTACTGAACATAGTGGCATCCTGATTTTGCTCAAAATCAGCTGGACCATAACAGAAGTCCACTAATGTGCATGACTGCAGTACTCAGAAATTCCACTATCCTTCCTCCCCTCCGTAAGGCAAAGTTTTTGAGGTCAGTATGAGCAAGGTTTTAAAACCCACAAACACATAAGCTTCTGCTGAAGAAATCTCGTTCATCAACCTTTTCTGGATTGCGAAGAATGTTGTAGAGCTATTGCTGTATTCTTGGTTGGAGCCACTATTTGTTGATGGGTTAAAGATCAGTTAACAGCTGCGACTTGGATTAAATTCAGAACATTGCGTAGATGGCCAGCGTCCATCCAATGCAAGCATTCTCGTATCAGCAGGGATGGTCTTGTTGATCTCAAATTCTTGAAAGGAGAATTGTAGAGTTTCCTAAAAGTTGCATTACACGACAAGTTAAATGAGGCAAGGAACTGTTAACACATCCTGCATATTTTTATAATTTACTTCCACATATTAACATGTTCTTCGTACAGTTTATATACCCTGACTCCATGCTGCCTTACCAGCTTTGCAACTCATGAAAACTGGTAAATCCAACCCTTGTAATTTTTAAAGAGAGGAATTCCTTATGTGGAGAAAGGAACTGAAAATTATTTCTCAGTATCTTGCTCAAAAATGTCTATTTTTTTAATTATAGCTATTTGTTGTATTTTTATCTCTTTGCAGAAATGTAGAGCTCCCTTTCTACTGGCAGATAGTAAGGCCTAATCTGAAACCATTAATATCTGACGAAACAGCAGACTTCACAAAACCCAAATACAGCCGAGACACAGAGTCAGCCTTCTCCCTAAATCCCGAGCAGGGAGTTTTGCTTCCTCATGCTAATAATACGTTTATTCTCACTTACAGTCCACAGGAGGTACGGCTTGTGATTCCTTCCTATCTACAAACTCCAGCTGTGTACTTTTATGCAAGTCATAAAATCCTCGCTGGGTAACTTTCTGAATTAAATTTAATTAGCTGGTATTATGGTCTGATAAACAGTGTTCAAAATGTAGAAAAGTTACTGAAAGAAAACATGTTTTGACTGCGAAATGTGAGGCGGTTTCTGATCTCATGGCATTTTTGGTCCTGATTGGACACGATTCATTTGACATTGAAACCGTGGAGACATCCTCCTAGCTGCAGCTGTGCTGTGTGGTAGAGTCACCACCCTACCAGCTTCTCCCCAAAATCTGTTGACCTTTCCCATCAGCTGAGGGAGCTGCAGGGGGTAGCGTTGCCCTTTGGCAGAGAAATGATTCATAGAATCATAGAATCATAGAACAACCAGGTTGGAAGGGACCCATCGGATCATCTAGTCCAACCATTCCTATCAAACACTAAACCAAGTCCCTCAGCACCTCATCCACCCATCCCTTAAACACCTCCAGGGAAGGGGAATCAGCCACCTCCCTGGGCAGCCTATTCCAATGCCCAATGACCCTTTCCGTGAAAAACTTCCTCCTAATCTCCAACCTAAATCTCCCCTGGCGGAGCTTGAGGCCATTCCCTCTTGTCCTGTCCCGGTCACTTGGGAGAAGAGCCCAGCTCCCTCCTGATTTGCTGTATTTAAAGAAACTCCATCCAAAATAAGCCCAAGAGTGGGAATATCCCTTGTTGTGCTGATTGGCAGACATAGGAATACCCCAAGTAAGTACAGAAGAGAAAGAAATAGTTAGTTAATAGTTAGTTAAGAGAAAAATAAATTAAATTAACATATACACTTAAATTAATATCTGTCCTCAAATAAATGAATCTTTTGCAAAGACCTTCAGATTTAATATCTGCTTCTATGTTTTCTTTCCTCTCCCCTAGAATATAGAAAGCATTGGATAGGAAAGCATTTGATGGGGACGTTTGGACTCGATGATCCGATGGGTCTCTTCCAACCTGGTTATTCTATGATTCTATGATTCTCTTATCCCGTGATGGAAAAGAGGTGTTTCTTGGGGGGTTGGAATTAGATGATCTTTGCAGTCTTTTCTAACCCCGACTATTCTCTGATTCTTACTCAAAATCAGATTGATAGTCAGTTAAGCTAAATGTCCTGAAGTGGTTAGAAGAAACTTGAAGCTAGTGCAGCATTACTGGTATTAATTTGGAGAGCCTGGGCAGATGTTTGTGTGCAGTATGCAATGTACTAGGGAAATAATAACAGGCATGTCAAAAATGAGTATTTTGCTTGGAACCATACGACATTAGATCAGAATCTGGCTTCATATTTGGCAGCCAAACATGTTTTCTTGTCGTAACCGGAGAGTTTGAATATTGTTTATTAGAGCTTAATTCTCCAATGATGACCGTTCATCCTTTTAAAATGTAAACTTCTTTTTCATTTTTTTTTTAATCCTCAACGTACCCGATTACTTGATGTGAAACTCCTCTCCTTCACCTGTGTAGCTGAAGAGTTATCACAGTGTGATTCAGATGGTACTGAGGGACATCCCAGCATCACCTTGTAAGCTGAGAGACGATATTTTCCAGTAAGTTGTGTGGCCGCGTTTTAGCTCTGCTCTTAATTGGATTCTTTATCTTTCTGGTGATGGTGGCCTGACTGTTATAAAGGATTTTATCTGAACAACTAATGGTGGTAAAAAGAGTGCTTTTGTGAACTTTCCTCCTGTCTGAAAACATGCCTTGGGCTGCACCTCTCTTGGAAAAAGATAATACTTGTTGTTTTGCCTGTTCATTTTCCAGGCTTTCTGCTGAGATTTCCAGCAGGTTTTCTTGTTATTACTGTTTCTCCCAGCAGGCTGTGACCTACGTACTTTTTCATGAGCAGACTGGGGCGGCTAGAGTCTTTAAAGAACCACTGGAATGTTTCCAGTTTCTAATCATCCCCAGCCTGAGCTAGTTGCACACAGGGAGTCTGTAGCTGAGAGGCTTTTGATGATTTTCAGTCTTGATCTGGAAATTAAAAGATGGGATCCAGTTGGATAACCAGTTTAAAATGCTTACTAGTTTCACTATATTTCCTCCCAAAGTTTAGAAAGAGAGAGGATGCTTCAAAACATTCCAGAGTACAAAGCAGAGGATGTAATAGCACTGGAAATAGAGGTTAAAGGATCAACAGAACCATTTCAGTTTCTTCTGGAACCGTATGCCTTTGTCATCGCTGGAGAAAACTTCATTGGTGTAAATGTCAGACAAAGATTTCAGGTTTGTTTGCTGTTGACTTCATTCTTATCTTGTGTTGTGTGTTGCTGGATGCCAGAGTTGTATTGGACAATCTAGATTATTTTAGTTTTTCTTGAATATTCTTAAAGGCAGCCATGGCTCCAGGAGGGTCTCTACTTATGGTTGGACTCGATGGTCCGATGGGTCTCTTCCAACCTGGTTGTTCTATGATTCTTTGAAGGCCTCCTTAGCCCTGCACTCCATCTCTCAATTTTAATACCATAAAGCATTACCTTACTTAATATTTTTCTGTGTCACTAACCTGTAGCTTAGCACTTTAACCCCTGTAGAGTAGAAGTTTTCCAGCTGGGAGAAACAGCTGATGGATGATCCAGCTGGAGCACCTCCCATACAAGGATGGGCTGAGGGAGTTGGGCTTCTTCAGCCTAAAGAAGAGAAGGCTCCAGACAGACCTAGCAGCCTTCCAGAACTTAAAGGGTTCCAGAAAAGCTGGGGAGAGGGACTCTTGATCAGGGGGTGCAGGGACAGGACAAGAGGGATTAGTTTTAAGATGAAAGAGGGGATTTACATGAGATATTAGAAAGAAAATTTTGGCTGTGAGGGTGGTGAGGCACTGGCACAGGTTGCCTAGAAGAGTCATGGATGCCCCATCCCTGGAAGTGGCCAAAACCAGGTTGTATGAAGCTTTGAGCAACCTCACCCAGTGGGAGGTGTCCCTGTCCATGGGGGTTGGAACTAGATGGTGACAAGGATACAGTTACAGTTTGCAAAGTATGTGATGTGCTCACAGCAAAATGGATTGTTGCTATGAAAGCTTGAAGTACCTTAATTGTCTCATTGAATTTAATTGTTTCAGATGTGGAATAACAGCAGATCATCGATCAAGTTCACCTGGGAGAAAATAGTTTCTTCTGACATCATGGAAGTGCAACCTCATACTGGCTTCATAGGTAAAGTTTCTGTGGCTTGTGAGCATTGGTTAATGACAGGAATATTTAAATTGGTATGAGTGGAAGCAAAAAGTCACACAGCACTATAATGCAAGCTGCGAGACAAGATCTTCTATATAGAATCATAGAATCACCCGGTTGGAAGAGACCCACAGGATCATGGAGTCCAACCATTCCCATCGAACACTAACCCATGTCCCTCACTCACCCTGCACCACCTGTGCAGCTTCTGCCAATGCCCAATGACCCTTTCTGTGACATATTTTTTCCTTATGTCCAGCCTGAAGCCTCCCTGGTGGAGCTCGAGGCCATTCCCTCTTGTCCTGTCCCCTGTCACTTGGGAGAAGAGCCCAGTTCCCTCCTCTCCACAACCTTTAAAAACTGCCTGAGCCATTCCTGCAGATGCTGCAGAAGCAGAGGAAAATAGTACTTGAAAATTGCCAAAAAAATAGCATGTAGGGGCTTGAGAGCAAGTTGTTATTGATCTGCTCCCCATCTGACTAAATTTGGCCCCAGGATCTCCAGTGACAGGCTTGCAGCAGGTGGTTTCTTTGCAAAAGGGTGAGACGAGACCTTGGGTTCTTCTTTTTTAGATGCAGATGAATGCTGCCAATTTGAACTACTAATTACTGGAAGCAAACCTGGGCGCGTCAGCCGTAACTTGCAGTGTAACATTGAACACTGTCCAGAGCCAGTTATACTGCCCGTTGAGGTTACCTTTAAGGTAAGGAACAGTTTAGTGTTGTGAGAGTAATAGCTGTGCAGCCTGGCTATTATCCTTTTAAAGCTTTTTGCTTCTGAAAGGCCTGATGTATCTAAAGCAAGTACAAATAGGAGGTATTTTTTGCTGTCTAGTAACTATAGAGTCAATATTGATACTCCCATGACAATAAGATTTTTTCAGTATTACATGCAGTGCATTTGCTTCCTGCTATTACTTGTGAAATTCACATTAATCTTAGCTAATGTATGCTTCTTAATTTAGGCTCTTCTGGCAGAAGTGTCCATTCTGACATCTGTTTCCTGGTGTCCTAGGGTCCACATCTTTCTATTGGTGTTCCCTCACTGCAGTTTGGTTTGATTAAGCAGGGTGAGAGTGTGGTAAGAACCTTTGAGATTTTTAATCCGTGTCAGCTGCCAGCCCAGTGGAGAATGCAAGAAAGTCAGGTCTGTCTAGCTGAGAGGAATGAAGAGGTAAGTCACTGCTATTGTTGGCTAGGCTTCCTCTTTAGCTATTTCTTCCATATTCTTAGGAGCTGTAACGTTTATTCCAGATATCCAAAGGTCTGATTTCTGTAACTTCTTCTGAAACCAGTTCTGCTCAGTTCCAGAAGAGCTCAAGTTAGAATCATAGAATCATAGAATCACCAGGTTGGAAGAGACCCATCAGATCATCAAGTCCAACAATTCCTATCAAACACTAACCCATGTCCCTCAGGACCTCATCCACCCGTGCCTTAAACACCTCCAGGGAAGGTGAATCAACCCCCTTCCTGGGCAGCCTGTTCCTGATGAAGAATGAGGGTGCCCTGGAAGAGATCCTGTCCTCCCAGTCCTCAGACCCTTACTTCTCACTATTGTTCCTTTATCCCCTGCCATTTCCAACAGTTCCCAGAACCTCAGGGAGATTTTAGGCTTAACCTCTCAAATTTAACATCCCATAACCCATTCATAACCCAAAGGAAATCAGGGATCAAGTATGAGCTACCCATTCCCTTTCCTGAACCTCTTTAGCACACACCCCACACTGATACTCTCTGTTTCCACCCCTCTGGCCATCCTTTCTTGACCTTCTCTCCGAGAATCTCCCAAGTCTGTGGTATCTTACCTAGCTGCTGCTCAGCTCCTCTGCTTAGGAGGAGACACTGTTGCTGCTGACTGCTTCTTCTTCAGGCTCCCTCTCACTCCAAGCACAAGCACCCCTGTTATGCCCTTGATTCCGACCACCTTCTCTTAGGTCATGGCCTTTTTGTTAGCTGTCCATGTAGAAGCAAAGTCCTGCCTCCTCGTCTATCCAGGTTTTCACAAAGCTACCACTGCGTTTACTGAAATCAACCCAGATGGGACTCTAGGGTCAGAAAGGAAGGACACATCAGAGGCAAAACCAGACGTGTGCAAGTCCTAATTAGATTGTGTGGCTCCAGCATTTCACACTCACTTTGCAGATCTCAAAGAAACTTGTTTCCTCACTCGTCTTCTAGATATCTCCCTTCACCATTCAACCGTCTTCTGGAAAAATACCTCCTCTGGGTGCATGCACTGTGTCCGTTCAGTTCACTTCATTGCTGTGCCGGCGCCTCCAGACAGTGTTAGAGCTAGAGGTAGAAAATGGAAAAGGAAGGTAAGGGGGGAATTTGGGGTTCTACTTTGTTGGTTTTTTTTTTTTCCTAAAGTTCACATGTGAGTTTCACTTTAGGTAGGCAACAATCTCCTAAACTGTGAAAATATGCTAACAGGAACTCCTAGTGGGGTTGTGTAACCTATAGATGAGGTATCCGATCATAGAATCACAGTTGGAAAGGGTCTTAAAGATCATCCAGTTCAAAGCCCACTGCCATGGGTAGGGCCACCTCCTATCAGATCAGGCTGCCCAAGGCCCAAATCCAGCCTGTCCCTTGAACGCTTCCAGGGATAGGGCAGCCACAACTTCACTGGACAATCTGTTCCAGTGCCTTACCACCCTCGTTGGGAAGAATTTTCTCCTTTTATCTAGTATAAATCTTCCCCTCTCCACTTTATAGCCATTCCCCCTATCACTACATGCTGATATAGCCAGATAAACATAATCATAGAATCATAGAACAACCAGGTTGGAAGAGACCCATCGGATCATCGAGTCCAACCATTCCTATCAAACACTAACCCATGTCTCTCAGCACCTCATCTACCCGTCCCTTAAACACCTCCAGGGAAGGGGAATCAACCACCTCCCTGGGCAGCCTGTTCCAATGCCCAATGACCCTTTCCGGGAAAAACTTCCTCCTAATCTCTAGCCTAAATCTCCCCTGGTGGAGCTTGAGGCCATTCCCTCTTGTCCTGTCCCCTGTCCCTTGGGAGAAGAGCCCAGCTCTCTCCTCTCCACAACCTCCTTTCAGGGAGTTGTAGAGAGTAATGAGGTCTCCCCTCAGCCTCCTCTTCTCTAGGCTAAACACCCCCAGCTCTCTCAGACGTTCCTCATAAGGCCTGTTCTCCAGCCCCTTCCCCAGCTTCGTGGCTCTTCTCTGGACTCACTCTAGAGCCTCAACATCCTTCTTGTGCTGAGGGGCCCACAAATGAACACAGGATTCGAGAATCAGTCTCACCAGTGCTGAGTACAGAGGGAGAATCACCTCCCTGGCCCTGCTGGTCACACCATTTCTGATCCAAGCCAAGATGCCATTGACCTTCTTGGCCCCCTGGGCACACTGCTGGCTCATGGTCAGTCGGCTGTCAACCAACAACCCCAAGTCCCTCTCCTCCAGACAGTTTTCCAGCCAGACTTCTCCCATTCTGTAGCTTTGCATAGGGTTGTTGTGCCCCAAGTGCAGGACTCAGCTGACTCCCATTAGACTCAGCCCATGGATCCAGCCTGTTTAGGTCCCTTTGCAGAGCCTCCCGACCCTCTAGCAGATCCACACTTCCACCCAGTTTAGTGTCATCTGCAAACTTGCTAAGGGTACCCTCAGTGCCTTCATCCAGGTCATTGATGAAGACATTGAACAGGGCTGGACCCAGCACTGAGCCCTGGGGAACCCCACTTGTCACTGGCCTCCAGCTGGATTTAACACCATTTCCCACCACTCTCTGGGCCCTGCTGATATAGCTAGATAAACATAATCCTCAGTCTTTCCAACATGCTGTTGTATGTCTAGCTCATTTCATTAACAATAACAATAGACCATCTGTGTGTTTATTTCCAGTCATCTTCTTGTTTTTGTTGAAGTTCAGACCCCCCGAGCGTGCCTATTATCCAGTCATCTAGTATTCACTGAAATTTATACTGGAGTTCCTGCCAAAGCAACCAGCAAACTTTTTAACCAGACGCTGCTGCCAGCGAAATATTTATGGGGAAAGGTAAATGCACTCCTAACGGATGAAGCGTACAGCAGGGGTGGAAATTGCAGTTTCTAGGAAAATTGATGTAATAACTACTCTTAAAAGCTTTTCTGATACATCTTTTGAGTAGTAATTGTTGTTTACCGGCTTACAAGCAGAACTTCTGCCTGACAGCAGTCTTTGTGAAAAGATTAACTACCAGGCTGTGTCAGGAGATCATCCCTCACTGGCTGTAGATCATCACCAAAAGAACAGATAGGCAGAGATGTGAGCGGACAGGAGACGTCTGGAAAACCTGGAGTATTGTTTCCAGTTCTGGAATCCTGAGCATAAGAAGGATATGGAACTGTTGGAATGGGTCCAGAGGAGGGCTGCAAAGATGATGATAGGGCTGGAGCACCTCTGCTATGAGGGTGGGCTAAAAGAGGGAGTGCAGGCTGGAGAAGAGAAGGCTCGAGGGAGACCTTAAAGCAGCTTCTAGTTCCTTTCTAGTTTCCATACAGGAAAGCTGGGGAGGGACTTTTTACAAGGGCGTGGAGTGATAGGAAAAGGGGGAATGGCTTTAAATTGGAAAGGGGAAGATTTAGACCAGATATTATGAAGAAATTATTCGCGATGAGGGGGGTGAGGCACTGGAACATGTGACTGCCCCATCCATGATGGTGTTCAAGGCCAGGTTGGATGAGGCCTTGGGCAGCCTCATCTAGTGGGAGGTGTCCTTGCCCATGGTAGGGGGGTTGGAACTGCGTGACCTTTAAGGTCCCTTCCAACCCAAACCATTCTGGGGTTCTATGTAAGCCTCCAGGGTACTAAACAAAGTACTGTGGCAGTTCAGGTTTTGCATTTAATTCAGCAGAGCAAAGAAACGATTGGTTCTTTTGAATTGTGTCTAAATTTTGCTATAATTTTACATGCTCAGTGGGATTCAGCTCACAGATTAGGACCTCTATACTCAGTGTCATTGTGTAAGCCATGGTCTGAACTTGGACATGGTTTAGTGTTTGATAGGAATGGTTGGACTCGATGATCCGATGGGTCTCTTCCAATCTGGTGATTCTGTGTTTCTATGGACTCTCTTTTCAGTCCATGGAAACCTGAGCAGGAAGTCACTCACTAGGCTATAGCTGTCTGGTTTCACTGTTGGTGCTGTGGAGTGTTCTTCCCTGGATTCGTTCTATTGTGTATTTAGTCGGTTAGGAAAGGTGCCAACACCGTGATTGTCTCTGTAGGGCCCCTCTGTAGTCTGTGGAGAGAGATCACAGAATCATAGAATAACCAGGTTGGAAGGGACCCACCAGATCATCGAGTCCAACCATTCCTATCAAACACTAAACCATGTCCCTCAGGACCTCATCCACCCGTCCCTTAAACACCTCCACGGAAGGAGAATCAACCACCTCCCTGGGCAGCCTCTGCCACTGCCCAATGACCCTCTGTGTGGAAAAACTTCCTCCTAATCTCTAGCCTAAATCTCCCCTGGTGGAGCTTGAGGCCATTCCCTCTCATCCTGTCCCTTGTCACTGGGGAGAAGAGCCCAGCTCCCTCCTCTCCACAAACCTCCTTTCAGGTAGTTGTAGAGAGCAATGAGGTCTCCTCTCAGCCTCCTCTTCTCTAGGCTAAAAGACAGAGCACCTGTAGGATCCTGTCCCTCTATTGGATAGGTTGACCTAACCCTGGAAAGGTTTGTGACTGTGAAAGGGGTGAGAGTGACTCAGGAGGGCACCTGAACTCATTTGGAATAAAATATAACACGGGGATCTTGTCAACCATGGGAGAATTGTAAAGCAAGCTTCATCTCAACAAACTGCATGTGTTGCTACCTGGAAGCATCCTAAACTTTAGAATAACCTTACTTTTATTGTCCTCTTTGATCTGAAGAGAAAAATCTGAAAAAATTGGTGTCAATTCATTGAGAGAGTTAACTGAATGTCCATCTGTTCTGCTTGGCAGGTCGTTGGGAGTCAGGCAGCTTTCTGCTCTGTCACTGTCTCCCCTTCCAGTGGCACCTTAGGCCCAAATGAAGAAAAAGAATTCTGCATAGAGCTGTCAGCTAACATTGTGGTAAGTTTAAAATTCAATGCAATCGTATCAAAACAGCAGCACTAGCCTGTTCATCCCACCTCCGTCTGGCAAAAGGAAGGATCACAAGGATTACAAAATATAACGATCTTCTTTTCCATATAATATCTCTAAAATTGCTTTCTTTAGAGGTAACCGTGGTTCAGGGCAAGAATTAAATCAGTCTTAAATCAGTAAATTTTCTACCCTTCCTCTTTGTTTCCCAACTATTCTTGTTTACTTTATTTCTTGAATACCTATTCAATTGCTCATAGTAGTTACCATTTTTCTTAGAGCATCCTGATCCTCTCTTTGTATTATCCCAGTGAGATGCAGCAGACTGGCACACAGAATTGTGGAATGGTTTGGGTTAGATGGGGCAATTGTAGGTGAGCTAAATGCCCAAGTACTATTAATGACTCAGTGGAGATTTAGAGCTCGTGTTTGGAGTTCACCTTTATAGATGAAATCAAGGGCTTTGTGATGGACTGACCCTGGCTGGATAATACCAGGGGCTCATCGAGGCTGCTCCACCACTTACCTCCTTGGCTGGACAAGGAGAGAAATGGAACAAAATGCTTGTGGGCTGAGATGAGGACAATGAAAGATCCCTGGCTAATTACCTTCAAGGGCAGAACAGACTCAACTTGGGAATATTAGTTTAATTTATTACCAATCAAATCAGACCAGGATGATGAGATTATAAAAACTAAATCTTAAAACATCTTCCCCCTGCCCCTCCCTTCCTTCCTGGCTCAGCTTCGCTCCTGGTTTTCTCTACCTCCTCCCCCATCCAGCCTCACAGAGAGGTGGGGAAAGGTTTTCATCAGTTCATCGCACATTCTCTGCTCTTCTCATCACACATTCTCTGCTCTTCTCATCACACGTTTTCTGCTCTTCATTCTTCTTCAGGTGGGGGACTCCCCACACTTTTCTCCTGCTCCAGCATAAGGCCCCTCCTATGGGAGACAGTTCTCTATGAATTTCTTGAACATGATCCAGTGGGTCCTTTCCAACCTAGTGATTCTATAGGCTGCAGCTCTTCACAAACTACTCTGGTGTGAATCCCTTCCATGCAAGACAGTTCTGTGTGAACTCCTCCAATGTTATTCCTTCCCATGGGCTGTAGTTCTTCACGATCCGCTCCAGTGTGTCTCTTCTATAGTGTATGGTCCTTTTGGAACAGATTGCTCCAGCATGGGTCCCAAATCCTGCTGGTAAACCTGCTGCACCATGGACCCCTCTGTCTACAGGTCCATAGGTCCTGCCAGGAGCCTGCTACAGTCCACAGAGGTCACTGCTTTCTTTAGGCATCCACTTGCTCAATGTGGGACCCTCCACAGGCTACAGGTGGATATCTGCACCATGTGGACCTCCGTGGGCTGCATAGGGAAGCCTTCCTCGCCATGGTCTTCACTTCAGGCTGCAGGGCCACCTCTGCTCCAGAGCCTGGACTATGTCCTCCCTCTCCTTCTTCACTGACCTTGGTGACTGCAGAGTTGTTTCTCTCGCATCTTCTCACTGCCCTCTTCTGACTGCAGTTGCCTAGTTTTCTTTTTCTCCTTAAATATGTTATCCTAGAGGTGCTACCATGGAGTCACATTTAGATGGTTACACTTAGAAATCTGAATCTGGAGCTGAATCCTGGTCTAATATTTTATGCAGGATGCACCAATTCGTGTATTGATAAGGCAAAAAATAATAGTAACACTGAGTTAGCCAGAGCACTGGTGTAACTGAGCCACAGAATTCATCCTACGAGCCCTGTTATACACCCAGGTAGAAATAAAATCTTGGGCTTGGAAGATTATTTAAGTGTGACTAGAACTGATTAATGCTTAGAGCTTCAACATCTGCAGTATAGAAAGTGTGTCAAAACCCAAAAGTAGAGCAATTTTAGGCTTATAGACTAATGTGAGCACAATGCCGAGAAACAGACATAAATTTTCACTTTGGTATTGCCTTCTAAGCAAACCTGATGAATCATAGAATCATAGAACAACCAGCTTGGAAGAGACCCATTGGATAATCGCCAACTTTCTGTCTGCCGATGCTGGCAGATAATGCACTTAAAACAGTTTAGTGAAACTTTTCAAGATTCTGTTGTGATTCTTGTTTTAGCGCAGTGAGGTTTATACATGTTTTCTAATTAAATTTCATAATGATTCTACCTTTCCTCTGTGATGCTTGCTTCATTCAGAAGGAAAATTGACTCTCTTCCTTCCAGGGGGAGCTGAAAGAACTCGTCCTTTCCTGTAGCATAGAAGATATGACCGAACCCCTCTTTCTGAGCATTTCTGGAGATGTGAAAGGACTGCATGTAACCTACTCAGTACCTTGTGCCGGAGTTGCCATGTAATAAACCCCTGAACTGAATAAAAATTACTTCTTCCCAAAGCAAATCTACAATGGGGGGGGAAGGTGTGTGTGAAACACTTATTTAACCTAATGTAATTTCTTCTGACAGCAATGAAAGACAAATGTTACAGAGCCCGTGTGATCTTCTTTTGGACTTTGGATCTGAAGTTGCATTCAAAGACATAGTAAAGCGCCAGCTAATTCTCACCAATCACACTGGAATCAGTGCACCATTCAAACTAGAAGCTGAGTATTTTAGTGGCTGTTCACTTACTCCAGAAGACGAAACTTGCCCGTAAGTCTTCCTTTTCCGCATGATGACTCAAATAATAATTTAGGTCTGGATTAAATGTGAAATCAGGGAAGTGCTACTGCCTGTGTCACGTGATGCGCTTTCTGCAGTGCTCTGCTGGGTTTTTTTTTAAGCTCTGACTCTGGCTGTGGTAACGAAACCTGCTGGTGAGGCAGTATGAACAGATAAACATAAACAAAATATAAACAGATGAGGTGCTGAGGGACATGGTTTAGTGCTTGATAGGAGTGGTTGGACTCGATGATCCGATGGGTCTCTTCCAACCTGGTTGTTCGATGATTCTATGATTCTATATCATGCAATGCAAGGATGGAAGATTTAGCTGGTAAGTGGCAAAATCCAGTTTTTGCCAATGGACATAAGATAGTTTACACCACCAAGGCTCTGCTGTCTTACATTGTACAGAAAGTCTCACAACTCTTAAGCTGATTTTTCTCTTAAGAATGTTACCTTCACAAAATGCTTTGTAGACAGTCTTTAACTTATAACAGCTATTAATTTAGGAGTCAGGTAAAACTGTTACTTTAGCAGAGTCTTGCTCATCTCACAGAAATATTGTGATTTTTTTTTTTTTAATCTCCTCAAGCTACCTGGTGAGAAGAGGGCCTGGCAAAAACCGTGCAGCCACAAAAGCACAAGCAGGTATGAGAATAACTGTTAATCCTCACAGTTAGAATCATAGAATCATAGAACAACCAGGTTGGAAGAGACCCATCAGATCATGGAGTCCAACCATTCCTATCAAACACTAAACCAAGTCCCTCAGGACCTCATCCACCTGTCCCTTAAACACCTCCAGGGAAGGTGAATCAACCTCCTCCCTGGGCAGCCTATTCCAATGCCCAGTGACCCTTTCCATGAAAAACCTCTTCCTAATCTCTAGCCTAAGTCTTCAGTTGAGAGAAGACAAAAGCCAACAGCCAATTGACTACCATATTCAGCATTAAATGTCTCAGTCAGACACATCATTTCATTCCTATCTGGCTAAGTCTACACTGTTAAATGACTTAGTTCCTCAGTTCATTCTTTAGTTTGAAAGCCCACATTGCATGAGCGTTAGGTCAATCACTCATTTTCCCTCCTCTTCTTTTTTCTCCCCACCCCTCCTCCTTTCTCTTTCCCCTTCCCTTTCCTTTTCTCTCTTTCCTCCGCTTTTTCTTAGTGTAAACTAAAGGCAGATGGTTCAGGTGATGGTTCCTTCCCAGCACGCAGTACGGATGAGATGCATAACATTTGAATATTTCCCTCCTGCACAGTCATCTTTATACAGCAGGCTTTTCTCCTTCAAACCATTTTATATCCTCTCCCCGCTGCAGAAAGCTACAGCACAGTCCATCCATCATTCCTGATTCTTTGTACTGAAAAAATAATATTTGGAGCCACATGGGATCCAGGGCGGGGGAGAAATGGGAGTGCAATTCTATAAAGTGTGGATGTATCTTCTGTATCCAAAATAAAACTTGGCTATAACTGGTACTTTGCCATAGTGTTTGGTATCTGTTGCAAAGACAAAGGTTTTCAGCTGTTGAATTAGGCCTTAAGACTGGTAAAATGCTGTTCTGACAGATTCCATGCAAGCTTATTGATTTAGAAGACTAAGTGACTCAGAACGTGGAACAGCTTCACTCTTTGTAATTCATTCTTTGCATTGGAGAGCACACAGAGGCAAACAGACAGCTGTTAATAGCAAAATAACCAGTTAGCGCAAGTTCCAGCTTATTTTTCTCAACTTGCAGGGTGTTTTCATGTGGCAAATTAGTGCATTGCATATCTGAAAGAGTCCTGGACCATGTTGTTGGAAGGGAGCCCCTCTATGACGTAATCTCTGCAAGAACTAAATTTCAATAAAGCAGACTGAGACCCATTACAGAAGGAAACTTGGGTAAAATGATATAAATGTGGGTTGTGTAAACGACCCCAGTTGTTTTTTGAGGCCAGTGAGGTTAGGCTGAGTAACACCAACGAATAATATGGTCCTATCTATTCTTTGAAAGACAACCTTTCTTCCTTTTCCTCCAAAGTCACCAAATGCTTCCTTGCTGTGCTTCTTCAGATTTCGCAGAGGCAGTGCTGTCACATGGGAAGGGAGTGGCTTTCCATATCCAACCTTCCACAGGAACTCTGAAAGCCTTCCAGAAGCTAATCATAGAAATAACAGCTTACAACAACATGTGGGGAGAGTACCGGGATGATCTTCTTTGTAAGGTAGGTGGGGCTGTGGTTTCAAGTCAAGAGTTGCGATGGCAGAGCGTGCACCAATTCTATTTCATAGATTCATTTCTGTTAGAAATACATTTTCAATTTGTTAGGACTTCCGTATGTTCCTTTCGGACGTGGTTTAGTGTTTGATAGGAATGGTTGGACTCGATGATCCAATGGGTCTCTTCCAACCTGATTGTTCTATGATTCTATGAAAACCTCAGGGTAGGTATTGCTTTGCTGCTACCTCCTAAGACACGTAAGGACCAATTGTATGCACCTGCAGCGCGTGGTGTGGTTCTGGAGGAAGATATTCATCCCTTGGGAGATTTTCGTGTGTCTTTAAAAAGACTGGAGCAGTTTTGGTTTATAAAATCTATTTGGTAGGTGGGCAGTGCACTACACTACTCTACCAAATACAATGGCTCGTGGTACATGGAAAAGCAGCAAGGAAGCTCATGAATGTATCAAGTATTGCATTCTCCTGCTGAGAAGAGCTTTCGTAGCATGTGAAATAGGTGCTGTCAAAAGCAACCAGTCAAAAATATTTGAAAATCCGAGCAGTATTTAAAATAGAGCTTTGTAACCCAGAGGACTGAAGTTTTGTCTTATTCTAATAGAAGAATATTGGTTTTAATAGGTGGGAGACTTGCAACCTAAATTGATTCCTATGCAAATGACTGTGAAAGGCTGTCCGATCTTCTTGAAGATGACAGGACCACAAACAGAACAACCCATAATCAGGTATAGTTATTAGAGAAGTCAGACAATTAAATACCATCGGACTAGAGCCAAAATGCAAACTTGTTCCCATCTTTTAATGATAACATGAGAAAGTCACTGAAGTGAATGCCAAGGTACAGTATCTGCTGCTGTAACACCAATACTTTAGAATTGTAGGATAGTTTGGGTTAGAAAGGACCTTAAAGATCATCCAGTTCCAATATGCCTGCCAAGGGCATCCAGCCTGTTCTTGGTTGTTCTTGGTTGGACTCGATGATCCGATGGGTCTCTTCCAACCTGGTTGTTCTATGATTCTATGAACACCTCCAGGGATGGGACATCCATGGCTTCCCTAGGCAGCCTGTGCCAGTGCCTCACCACCCTCACAGGAAAAAAAAGTCTTCCTAATATCTAGTCTAAATCTCCCCTCTTTCAGCTTAAAGGTTTGACATGTGACACTGACATTTGTTCCTGCCAACATGGCTAGAAAAGAATCTGCATACAAGCTTCCTCAGGTTTACCAACAGTCACGATTCTGGGCTTACAGTCACAGATGTTCACCCATAGAAGTTCTTCTCAGCTGGTTCTGGGGAGATGGGAACCAGTAACTGGTGGCAGTTCCCAACACCTGCAGTTCCTTTCTCCCTGTCCATTTGCCTGGACCAGGAGAAAGGATGTTGAGGCTTTGGAGTGAGTCCAGAGAAGAGCAACGAACCTGGTGAAGGGGCTGAAGAACAGACCTTATGAGGAACGGCTGAGAGAGCTGGGGGTGTTTAGCCTAGAGAAGAGGAGGCTGAGGAGAGACCTCATTGCTCTCTACAACTACCTGAAAGGAGGTTATAGACAGGAGGGAGCTGGGCTCTTCTCCCAAGGGACAGGGGACAGGACAAGAGGGAATGGCCTCAAGCTCCACCAGGGGAGGTTCAGACTGGACATTAGGAAAAAAATTTTCACAGAAAGGGTCATTGGGCAGTGTCAGAGGCTGCCCAGGGAGGCAGTTGATTCACCTTCCCTGGAGGTGTTTAAGGGACAGGTGGACGAGGTGCTGAGGGACATGGTTTAGTCTTTGATAGGAATGGTTGGACTCAATGATCTGGTGGGTCTCTTCCAACCTGGTTGTTCTACAATTTTATGAAATGCAACCCTAAGGTAACAGGTGCAAGAGAAGGTTTAAGCTCCCTCATGCAGTGCTTTTGCATGAGAGGTAGGGGTTTGTTTACAGGGATGAGGGCAGTACACGCTCAGCCAGCTTTTCTCCAGCACGGCTACTTTTTAACTCTCATCAGAGGAATTAGCATTGTGTGCCAAAAGCATTTGCCATGTCAGCTCTGTAATGGGCCATGGAAGACATGGAACATGGATTTATCTTCCCACCATCAAACCCCCTTCCACGCCTGGACAACTGGGGCTGACATGAGTCTCTCCACTGCTGCTTAGCTGTTTACTGCTGCTGCCAGAGGCTTTCACAAAATCTGCTTTCGCGTGTTTCCCCTGAAACATCTGGGACAACAAAGAAAACAAGAAGAAAGAGACAGATTAAATAAAGCAATATTGTACTTCACAGTGTAGGCCATGCTTTACCTGATGGCCATGCAGCCCCTTACGTTTTCACTTTTAAACAGTTCTTTAATGGAAAAGCATTTCAGGCATTCACTTTTGTTTTCTGCATATACTGACAGCAAGGTTTCCTCTTTTAGGAGGAAGTTTTTCACAGAAAAGGTCATTGGGCATTGGAACAGGCTGCCCAGGGAGGTGGTTGATTCACCTTCCCTGGAGGTGTTTAAGGGATGGGTGGACGAGGTGCTGAGGGACATGGGTTAGTGTTTGATGGGAATGGTTGGACTCGATGATCCAGTGGGTCTCTTCCAACCTGGTTGTTCTATGATTCTTCCAGGTTTGGCACTCATGCCTCTGGAGGGTGTCCTGTCTTTCGGAAGGTCTGGCTCAACAATCCCACTCCCTTTGGTAAGACTGATTTTTGAACAGCGAACATCATTGCATTCCTTAGAGTAATAAAACTAGAACCCATCAGCGCGTTTTCACCCTCCCTGGAGGTGTTTAAGACACGGGTAGATGAGGTCCTGAGGGACATGGTTTAGTGTTTAATAGGAATGATTGGACTCAATGATCCAATGGGTCTCTTCCAACCTGGTTGTTCTATGATTCTATGATTATTTAACTGATATTCTTGTTTCCCAGTAAGGATGGTTTTTGTGAAAAATGACAGTACACGGAAGTATCCAAACCATTTTTTTTAACTTGTCTTGTATGGAACAATAGAAATGTTGTCAGATCTTTATCTACATAGAGTATTTGTCATTATGACATTACTGCTACGTACTTTAGTTTGCTTCCTGCAACAGTAAAGCTCCAGCCAGAGTGTAGTACAATATATTCAGTTATGTTACTACTGTGAAATAGCACATCCTATCCTAATGTGTTTGGGGTGTTTCTCGTTGAAGTGATGGGAATTCAGGATTTTCCATCCTCTTCTTGTAAATCTCTCAGCATTAATCCTGCTCAATCAGATACACTACCTATTTCTTAGCGGCATCACCTGGCTCTTCAGTGTTTAGTCTTTTTATGTCTTGAGAGAGATTTTAAGTTCTCCAGAGAGAACTCAATTCTCTCAATTGCCTTTTTTTTTTCTGAGTGCCACTAAAACGCATTTGCTTAACAAACAAAATGCTGATAATTTTTTTTAATGTTAATACAAGTATAGTTTAGGACCTAGAGAACAGACAAGCTATCATATCACCTCCTTCCTGGAGGTATTTAAGGAGCTATCACCTCCTTCCATGGAGGTGTTTAAGGCATGGGTAGATGTGGTCCTGAGGGACATGGTTTAGTGTTTGATAGGAATGGTTGGACTCGATGATCCGATGGGTCTCTTCCAACCTGGTTGTTCTATGATTCTATGATTCTATGATAAGGGCATAGGACTCATGGTCTTAGATCGTTTACAATAAACATAAAAAGCTTAAGATGTGCTTTAAGACAGATTCAATTACTAGACACAAAATTATTTCTTGATCTTCTTGTTCTGTGGTGTTAACCAAGCTATGAGTCTTCCGAAGGACCAGAAGTAATTGTTCTTTCTCCTTTCCAATTCAGATATCCGCCTGGACTTGGAAATGTACAATCAAGAGGAAGACGACAAAAAGCTGGTGGACCTGTTGATCTTTTCTGGAGACCCTTTTCCTCTTAAGGACACAGATGAAAATGAGATTGCATCAAGTGGTAGCAATTCAGAGTCAGAGATCGTGTTAAAGTTGGATGAAGCTGCCATTCCCCGCGGAAGCATTTATCCAGCTTTGCAAACCACAGATGAGGTCAGCTGTTAGTCTGGGTTTTTTTTTTTTTTTGACTGCTGCTGAGAAACACGATGGGTTTCTTGGCATGAAAGGTTCAAAACAATAACACACACTATAATTTGTAACTAAGAGCTGGATTGTTAAAAGTCAACTCCTCTCACAATCAAAAAACGCAGCACATGGGAAGGTGACTGTTGGTATAAACGAGCGGTTTCCAGAATGAGCTATAAGCAAATAGCTCTTTAGCATCTTAGACTTAGACTTGTTAAAGAAACTGCTCAGATGTTGAGCAGGGGGGAATGGCCTCAAGCTCCTCCAGGGGAGATTTAGGCTAGAGATTAGGAGGAAGTTTTTCACACAGAGGGTCATTGGGCATTGGAATAGGCTGCCCAGGGAGGTGGTTGATTCACCTTCCCTGGAGGTGTTTAAGGCACAGGTAGGTGAGGTCCTGAGGGACATGGTTTAGTGTTTGATAGGAATGGTTGGACTCGAGATGATCTGATGGGTCTCTTCCAACCTGGTTGTTCTATGATTCTATGATACTTTTTAAAATACTGTCATTGACAAACTAATGCCATTTTTTTCATGAAAGTGTTACTAAATTCCTAAAACTCCTTAATTTGAGTCTGCTTTGCTCATGGGTGCTTTACGGTGTTCATGTGTGCTGTAGTCAGGGGGCAGAATTTAACCTGCAAAGTTCACATTGCAGCTAATACTTTGGAGGCATTTTCCCCGGTGCCAGACTTCGATTGGTTACTCTGTTAGAATATGGTAATAACTATGACACATTGATTATAATATTTATTATAATATGGCCATGAACTGTCTTGAAAGTCCTGAGGGACTTGGTTTAGTGTTTGATAGGAATGGTTGGACTCGATGATCCGATGGGTCTCTTCCAACCTGGTTGTTCTATGATTCTATGGTTCTATGAAAGGCTGGTAGTGACAGGGAGAAGGTATCATACAGGTTATGTATAATTCTCCAGCAGAGGCTTTACAGAAGAGAAATTAAGGTCACTTTTCTCTGTTTAAGCTCTGAAGGCATTGTTGTTTTGAATACACCTCTCAACATTCTTGTGCAACAAGGGGAAGTCATTGCCCTAGAGGGCTGGTTTGTGTCCTGGGCCAGAGATGATGCAGCTGAATTCTTCTCTTGGCAGAACAGGATCCAAGCATGCACAGTTTCCAAGGAGTTCAGGAGCAGTTTGAGAAGAGCAAACCTATGTATGAAAAAAAATTCCTGTACAGGGCACATCCTTATGTTTAGTTTTTGCACCAGAAAGAAGGAAACTGGGGGTCCCTGGAGGTGTTTAAGGCATGGGTAGACGACGTCCTGAGGGACATGGTTTAGTGTTTGATAGGAATGGTTGGACTCGATGATCCGATGGGTCTTTTCCAACCTGGTGATTCTATGATTCTATGATTCTATGATTCTACCATGCTTCCTGAGTAGTGCAGCAGGTCCCTGTGCTCTTTATTTGAATTCCTCCTTTGCAGTGTAACCGTTTTAACCACTCCTTGCCCTTGTGTCCCTGCAGTCTTCAGATGCTGGCAACAAAGGGGAGGAAGAATCTACAATACAGAAAAACATCTCTCTACTTATACGACCTCATGTAGGGGTTCGTGCAGACAACCCTTACTCGATTACTCCAAGACAAATAGTAAGCTTTCACGTTTAATTTGTGCTAAGATTCAATATATTTTCTGCAGGACAGCAGTGTGCCCAGGTGGCCAAGAAGGCCAATGGCATCTTGGCTTGGATCTGAAAAGGTGTGACCAGCAGGTCCAGGGAGGTTCTTCTCCCTCTGGACTCAGCACTGGTGAGGCTGCTCCTTGAATCCTGTGTTCAGTTGTGGGCCCCTCAGCACAAGAAGGATGTTGAGGCTCTGGAGTGAGTCCAGAGAAGAGCAACGAAGCTGGTGAAGGGGCTGGAGAACAGGCCCTGTGAGGAGCGGCTGAGAGAGCTGGGGGTGTTTAGCCTAGAGAAGAGGAGGCTGAGAGGAGACCTCATTACTCTCTACAACTCCCTGAAAGGAGGTTGTGGAGAGGAGGGTAATGGGCTCTTCTCCCAAGGGACAGACGACAGGACAAGAGGGAATGACCTCAAGCTCTGCCATGGGAGGTTCAGGCTGGACACACCCCATAGCTCCTGAGGTTACAGATTCAGCTGGACTGGCTCTGTAGGGAGATGGCAAAGGTGTTTTCTGCAGTATTAGCAGGATTTAAGCATAACCTGCACAGCGCAGCTCAAGAAAGCAGAATCTATTCAACCTGTAAATCCCAGAAAATCCAGTGTTGTTGGCTAGTGAGTGTGATTACACTCCCTGCTGTTTTGTAAAACAAAAAGATAAGCCAGGAGTAAACTGAACTGTAAGATACTCTTAATTCACACTTGCAAGTCTTTGAAAAATATTTCTCGTACCTATGAGTTGTGGGAGAATCATCTGAACTAGCCGTGGAGTGGGAGAGGAAAGAACTGGGCAAAAATGGGTAGTTTTAAAAACAAGTAAACAAACAGATATGTACATATGTTTGTGTACTTAGAGAGTTGGTCTGTGATGGTGCTTAAATTGTTGATGCTAAAGAGCAGCTCCACTGATACTTGCAGCTGAAAGAATTCCATCAGGTTTGTTGTCGCATGTTGTCATTTTAGTGCAAGCCTGAGCATGGCCCATCCCCAGGAGAGTCCTTGCTGCTTGTGCAACTCCCTTTTACCAGATGGGCACTGAGATTGCTTGTGCAATCCCAGGCTGCTCCCTAGGCTGCTCACCAATTGTCTCTCGGCTGCAGGTGGTTCCAGGAGGTGGCAGCATCTCCGTTTGCGTCTCCTTCACCCCACGGGTCCTGCCAGAGGCTGTAGCCGAAGTGGAGTGTAAAGGGTTTGTGCTGGGTTTTATGAATGTAGACGACAAGGTAAGCTGACTATCAGAACAAGGTTAAAAAGGATGAGAAAATAATCATTTCTCTTCCTGTAATTTTTGTGCTGGCTGCTGTGTACCTGGTCGGGCTGTATAAACCATCCTGTACATCCTTCCTTAATTAGGGTTTTTCATTTGTTGCCTTTGCCTCCTAGCTTGGAAGCATTCTAGGGTGGGAATGTGACTGTCTCTTCAGACATTGTCTGGTGCAACAGACCCCAGACAAAAGCCCAGGGTTTAAAACGCTATCACAACATCAGGTTTTATTGATAACAACACTTAACAATGGTCCTGAGGCTCAGGACTGCTGAGTTCTGTTCCTGGCTCCGCATCTACCTTCCTGTGTGGATTTGGACGGCGTGTCTCGCTTCTGGGAAGCTTCCTCTTCCGCAACTGCGAGTGCAGCTCACAGGCTAAAGTGCAGCTTGAATGGTGCTTTATGAATTGCTCTGTGATTCTCTGACACGAATCATGGCAGAGATGCAAAGTATAATCATAGAATCATAGAATAACCAGGTTGGAAGAGACCCACCGGATCATCTAGTCCAACCGTTAATAATAATGAATGAGTGACAACAGAATATTCAATAAACAACCACAAAGCTGGGGAAGGGGCTGGAGAACAGGCCTTGTGAGGAATGGCTGAGAGAGCTGGGGGTGTTTATCCTGGAGAAGAGGAGGCTGAGAGGAGACCTCATTGCTCTCTACAACTACCTGAAAGGAGGTTGTGGAGAGGAGGGAGCTGGGCTCTTCTCCCAAGGGACAGGGGACAGGACGAGAGGGAATGGCCTCAAGCTCCACTAGGGGAGATTTAGGCTGGACATTAGGAGAAAAAAATTCCCAGAAAGGATCATTGGGCATTGGAATAGGCTGCCCAGGGCGGTGGTTGAGTGACCTTCCCCGGAGGTGTTTAAGGGATGGGTGGACGAGGTGCTGAGGGACATGGTTTGGTGTTTGATAGGAATGGTTGGACTCGATGATCCAATAGGTCTCTTCCAACCTGATGATTCTGTGATTCTATGAAAAATATCCCTAATCTTTCTAACTCCTGGAAGAAGAAACATCTGCATCTGTATTAACCACAGCCATTCAGAGTTGAGCTGCCGCTTAGCTTTTGCTGTTTTGCCCTTAGCTCTCCTGTCTTACGAGCAGGGAATATATTGTCAAGCAGACTCCTAGTTTGGCCACCAGCTTCTTGGGCTAAAAGCAGGTTTTAGTGCTATCGTTTTACACGTCATTTCTGTTTTCATTTTGTTGTCAGCTTGCGCAGATGGTACCTGACAAAGTGCAGCGCAGACATGGCTACGACGCTCCACCTTTACGAGTTGACTTGCAAGCTTTCGTACAGCGTGTTCTGTAAGTACCATCACACCGATGGCTGAGGAACTCGGGGAGAGAAACGGCCTGATGACCATTTTTGGTTCTTTACACTCAGGTTAGAAATAGAAATGCAGCATGATGAAGGAATTGTGTTTTATGCAGTGGCAAGTGATCTCCTGCCAGATCCACGTCTGTCAAGAGTAAGTATTTCATGCACTGGTGTATTTCATAAAATCATAGAATCATGGAACAACCAGGTTGGAAGAGACCCGCTGGATCATCGAATCCAACCAGTCATAGAATCATAGAATCACCAGGTTGGAAGAGACCCATCGGATCATCAAGTCCAACCATTCCTATCAAACACTAACCCATGTCGCTCAGCATATCATCCACCCATCCCTTAAACACCTCCAGGGAAGGTGAATCAAACTGCTCCCTAAGTAGCCTGTTTCAGCGCCCAATGAACCTTTCTGTGAAAATTTTTCACTAATGTCCAGCCTGAACCTTCCACGGCAGAACTTGAGGCCATTCCCTCTTGTCCTGTCCCCTGTCCCTTGGGAGAAGAGGCCAGCTCCCTCCTCTCCACAACCTCCTTTCAGGTAGTTGGAGGGAGCAATGAGGTCTCCCCTCAGCCTCCTCTTCTCTAAACACCCGAGCTCTCTCAGCCATTCGTCATAAGGCCTGTTCTCCAGCCCCTTCCCCAGCTTCGTTGCTCCTCTCTGGACTCGCTCCCTGCTCCAGGATGAGGGGGAACAGTTTTAAGCTGAAAGAAAGGAGATTTAGGTTAGATGTTAGGAAGAAATTGTTTCTTGTGAGGGTGGTGAGACGCTGGCACAAGTTGCCCAGAGAAGTCATGGCTGCCCCTACCCTAGAGGTCTTCAAGGCCAGGTTGGATGAGGCTTTGAGCAACATGATCCAGTGGGAGGTGTCCACGGCAGAGGATTTGGAACTGGATGATCTTTAAGGTCCCTTCCAACCCAAACCATTCCATGATTCTGCGATTCCTCATTCAAACACGAAGTTAATAATCCAGTGTCTTAACACAAGGCAGAGACTATAGTGTTCTTATCAAACAAAACTCCATGTACATTGTTTTCAAAATGCATCTTTATCACTTTTTTACCCCATGTTGCAGTTTTCCATATTGCACATAACACGATAGGTGAGACAAAAGGATTTCGATTGCTTATTATTCAGGAATAAACAAAGCTGAGCTCTGACAATGCCTATTTTATGTTTTTCTCTTTGTAGAGGAGTTTAGAAGTAGAAAAATAAGCATTTTTTTACAGAACATGAAGGTCTGATAGCAGAATGAGTCAGAGTGACATGGTCAGTGTCTGCGACCTTTGACATTCAAAGCCTTTCAAACTTTATGACATTATTTGTATTTTGGGTTTTTTTTTTTTTTTGTTTTACTCAAAGAATTTTGAAAAACAAGTAGAAAATACTGATTACTTTGCGCTTCAAGTATTTTGGATCCCTGGTGGCGGTGAATGAACGGACAGCCTAGGACAAACGTCTCGAGGGAGTTCAAACTAACCACTTTTGAATCATCTCTCCACCAGGTTTTGACAGATTCACTAATGACTCAGAGTTTGAAACTCATCAATTGCACTAAGGTTCCTCTGTACTTCAGGCTCCTTCTGTCTACGCCCTTCAGCGTGTCCAGTACAGCTCCCAAAAAAAGCACCAAAACATCCCACAGCAAGAAGGAGGAAAAAGAACAGCAACCACAACTTGTACTTTATCCACAGCACAACATGCTGGTAGGCTCAAAAATGAGAATCCTCTGCCAGAATAGATAGTTTGGTAATTGGTGTGTTAGTACGGCCCAGATGAACCACAAGAAATATGCAACCAGTAAAGAAATCTTTCAATTCCAGGGGAAACGGTGTTATATTAGCAGATGCTCCTTGCTGTAACTTTGCCTGCATATTGTAGGTAAAAGCTGGGTTCTGCCAGTGGCCCCATATGCATTTCTCATCCACACTGGCTTCTTGCGAACTCCCTGTGGTTTCTGGAGCTCCCCTTAATCCGTAGCTGTGGATATGCTGTAGCTCTGCAGAGCTACAGACTGGGAGAAGTCTGGCTGGAAAACTGCCAGGAGGAGAGGGACCTGGGGGTGTTGGTCGACAGCCGACTGACCATGAGCCAGCAGTGTGCCCAGGTGGCCAAGAAGGCCAATGGCATCCTGGCTTGGATCAGAAATGGTGTGACCAGCAGGGCCAGGGAGGTGATTCTCCCTCTGGACTCAGCACTGGTGAGGCCGCTCCTCGAATCCTGTGTTCATTTGTGGGCCCCTCAGCACAAGAAGGATGTCGAGGCTCTGGAGCAAGTCCAGAGAAGAGCAACAAAGCTGGTGAAGGGTCTGGAGAATAGGCCCTTTGAGGAACGTCTGAGAGAGCTGGGGTTGTTTAGCCTGGAGAAGAGGAGGCTGAGAGGAGACCTCATTACTCTCTCCAACTCCCTGAAAGGAGGTTGTAGAGAGGAGGGATCTGGGCTTTTCTCCCAAGGGACAGGGCACAGGACAAGAGGGAATGGCCTCAAGCTCCACCAGGGGAGATTTAGGCTAGAGATTAGGAGGAGGTTTTTCACAGAAATGGTCATTGGGCATTGGAATAGGCTGCCCAGGGAGGTGGTTGATTCCCCTTCCCTGGAGGTGTTTAAGGCATGAGTGGATGAGGTCTTGAGGGACATGGTTTAGTGTTTGATAGGAATGATTGGACTAGATGATCCGATGGGTCCCTTCCAACCTGGTTGTTCTATGATTCTATGATTCTATGAAATTAAAAGATTTCCAAAGATTGCAATCCCACATTTCCTTAAATTACATGCAGGCAGTGAACAAACACTGAACAATTTGGTTTGAGTGTACTGAGTGTCATAAAAGGAAACAAAGTCCGAGATCCAAGAACTAGTGAGGATGCAAAGAATGAGTAACAGTTGCACTTTTGATACCTGCTTCTCGCATTTTCAAGCCTTCATTTTGACACAGAGACACATGCATCTTAGTGCATGTCCCACCCAACCCCTACAAGGCTCCAGGAAAGCAGCTCCTGGCCCCAACAATCATTTCGATGGGAATGGTTGGACTCGATGATCCAGTGGGTCTCTTCCAACCTGGTGATTCTATGATTCTATGATTCTATAATTCTGCGTGTGCAGGAAGAAAGAAGATTGTCGTGTTTAAGACACCTTTGGGAATATAGTACTTGTAACCTCAGGATTTGAGAACTTTGTCTTGCTAGAGTCTTTTTCCCTTGTGGCTCAGAAATCAGCTGTTCACCTTTACGCTGTGTCTGTGCACTGGATTCATAGGAAATAGCTCTTTTTTTTTTTTTCCTCTTGAACTGCAGTGCTTTGCTCCAGTGGGAATTTGGTTGCTGTCATGACACCTTTGGGTTCCAGTGGGAAAATGTGTGCGCCTGGGCCTTTGAGCAATGTTTATTTTGGATTTCCTGCCTGCTGTGTCTTCTTATGCGATGGTCATCTGAATTCCTCTTCCGACAGGTGAAAGTGTCATTGCACACAACTCCGGAGTTACTTACGTATCAACATTTGCCAGATACCCAGCTGCTTCCTGGACTCCAAGTGCTCCAGTGTGAGAACGGAGAGAGAAAGATGAAGTTTAATCAAAATCTGGTCATTGAACATAGTAACGAGACCACCCAGGTAAGACCTCTAGGCGCTGAGAAAGGGCTATAGAATCATATAGTCATAGAACGGTTTGGGTCAGAAGGGACCTTAAAGATCATGCACTTCCACCCCCCCTGCTCTGGGCAGGGACACCTTCCAGTGGATCAGGTTGCACAAAGCTTCATCCAACCTGTCCTTGAACACCTGCAGGGATGGGGCAGCCACAGCTTCCCTGGACAACTTGTTCCAGTGCCTCACCAATCTCACAGCCAAAATTTTCTTCCCTATGTCTAATCTAAATCATAGAATCATAGAATCATAGAACAACCAGGTTGGAAGGGACCCATCGGATCTTCTAGTCCAACCATTCCTATCAAACACTAAACCAAGTCCCTCAGGACCTCATCCACCCATCCCTTAAACACCTCCAGGGAAGGTGACTCAACCGCCTCCCTGGGCAGCCTGTTCCAATGCCCAATGACCCTTTCTGGGAAAAACTTCCTCCTAATCTCCAGCCTAAATCTCCCCTGGTGGAGCTTGAGGCCATTCCCTCTCGTCCTGTCCCCTGTCACTTGGGAGAAGAGCCCAGCTCCCTCCTCTCTACAACCTCCTTTCAGGTAGTTGGAGAGAGTAATGAGTTCTCCCCTCAGCCTCCTCTTCTCCAGGATAAACACCCCCAGCTCTCTAAGCTGCTCCTCATAGGGCCTGTTCTCCAGCCCCTTCACCAGCTTCGTGGCTCTTCTCTGGACACGCTGCAGAGCCTTAACATCCTTCTTGTGCTGAGGGGCCCACAACTGAACACAGGATTCAAGGAGCGGCCTCACCAGTGCTGAGTACAGAGGGAGCATATCCTCCCTGGCCCTGCTGGTCACACCATTTCTGATCCAAGCCAGGATGCCATTGGCCTTCTTGGCCACCTGGGCACACTGCTGGCTCATGGTCAGTCGGTTGCCCTCTTTCAACTGAAAACTGTTCCCCCTTGTCCTATCACTTCCTTCCTTGATAAAGAGGCCTTCCCAGTTTTCCTGTTGTCCCCCTTGCAGTACTGCAAGGCTGCTAAAATGTCTCCCAAAGCCTTCTCTAGACAAAACCACCCCAACTCACTCAGCCTGGCCTTGTAAGGGAGGTGCTCCAGCCCTCTGATCACCTTTGTGGCCTCCTCTGGACTCGCTCTAACAGCTCCATGTCTTTCCTGTGCTGAGGACTCCAGAACAGAACACAAGACTCCAGGTGAGGTCTCACAAGAGCAGAGTCGAAGGGTAGAATCACTTTCCTCGCCCTACTGGTCACACTTCTTCTGCTGCAGCCCAGGATTCTGGTTGACTTTCTGGGCTGCAATGTTCTATCAGCACCTCTGACTCTGGATGAGTGGCTTGGGATTCACTCAGCTTTGAACTGCAGCCATCTCTTCACACCACAGACACACAGGACAGAGTGAGATTACGCAAGGAGATCATTAAGAAAAGTTTTATTTAAAGGCTGTGAACATTTTAGCGATTGATGGGAATGGTTGGACTCAATGATCCGATTGGTCGTTTCCAATCTGGTCATTTGACTATTCGACTATGATTCTAAGATACAGTCACTTTAATAACAATCTTGTGTAAGCTGCACAAATTGAATGACTCACAGTGGGGCCATATACAGTCCTGAGGGATGACAAGATGCTGTAATGTCTGCATCTCCGCAGAAAACCCTAATAACAAAGCAGAATGTTCACTCCGTGGTTATTTCATTGAGACCACAGTGTCTGGTTTGAAAACCTATCCCAAACCAGCAAAACAAGCAACAACTTAATTCACTCAAAGCTGCAGAATGGGGAATTGACTCTGTTACAAAAGAACACAGAACATGTACTCTTGATTCAGTCCTTGAGGTAAGAATGACACAGCTGGAGAAGATATTAACGCTCTGCAGAAATAAGGTGGAGTTTTTTTTCCTCTTTTCCCTTCCCCCTGTTTTTCAGCTGGTCCCAGTGACTGCATACCTCACTCTTCCAGTTCTGGAGCTCTCTTGTGACACAGTTGATTTCAGGACCTGCTTTGTTGCACAGACCAAGACCGAACATGTCTTCTTGTACAACAGGAGTGGCTGTAGAAGTTACTGGACTGCTTTACTGGGTATTCTGGCTTTGCAATGGGATTTCCTTATCATATAGTTTCACTCTTTGGTGGTTTTTAGCAAGATTGCATGTGGTCATTTAGTATATAGCCAATATATGATGATGTTGGCTGCAAACGTATCGGGTCTGATTCTGTTCTCACTTGAATGGGCTTTCTCTTTTGTTTTTGGATATCTGTGTATCTCTACGGCTTTCAGTGGTTACTCCAGATTTAACCAAACAGTTGGCTCACAGCCACACAGGTAGTGGACATTCTTTGTTCATTTATAATACAGTCCCGAGGCAACAAGAATCATAGAATCATAGAACAACCAGGTTGGAAGGGACCCATCGGATCATCGAGTCCAACCAAGAAGCAGCAGCTCCTCACGAGCTCACCTTGACTTTGTGCCTAATGACATTAACAACAGATGAGCAGCAAAGGAAAGAAGATCAGGGCTTCATTATTTTGACGTGGAGGACATCGATCACTCCCCTTGGCCAGACTATGAAAATAGAAACTGGCCATATGCATAGAAAGCCCCTGACAGTGCAAGACGTGATTTATTAGCTGGCCAGCAGGAAGGCTTGTTGTTTTAGAATAGATATGGCTCAGGCACAAAGGCAACCAGAATCATAGAATCATAGAATCACCAGGTTGGAAGAGACCCATAGGATCATCAAGTCCAACCATTCCTATCAATCACTAAACTATGTCCTTCAGCACCTCATCCACCAGTCCCTTAAACACCTCCAGAGAAGGTGAATCAACCTCCTCCCTGGGCAGCCTATTCCAATGACCAATGACCCTTTCCATGAAAAACCTCCTCCTAATCTCTAGCCTAAATCTCCCCTGGGGGAGCTTAAGTCCATTCCCACTTGTCCTGTCCCCTGTCACTTGGGAGAAAAGCCCAGATCCCTCCTCTCCACAACCTCCTTTCAGGTAGTTGTAGAGAGTAATGAGGTCTCCTCTCAGCCTCCTCTTCTCCAGGATAAACACCCCCAGCTCTCTCAGCCGCTCCTCATAGGGCCTGTTCTCCAGCCCCTTCACCAGCTTCATTTTCAGCACTTCATGCTCAACAAACCTACCCGAAGGCACTTGTTTTGCTTTGTTTGATATTTGCCCCTTTCCCTGCAGATGAACGGGAAAGCCACAACAACCCCGAAGTATTTTCTGTCTCCCCTGCTAATGGTGTTTTGGAGGCACGTGAAGGGGACCAACCTACCAGAGAGATTCTGCGGATCAGCTTTACTGCAAGGTACAGTTCACAAGACTCAGATCTTGCTGGTTTTCCCCATCAAGCCCCAACTTACGGCGCGAGTAGTCACTGAAAGCAATTCCACTCCCTTCTTGTGTTCTGAGGCTGCGGCTGCTCGGTTTCTTTCTAGCACTTGCCATTCCTGGGCTTTCAGCTGGCACTTTTTCCATGTGACTGTATTCTCTACACTTCTCCCTTATATGGGATTTCTTTGGGGTTTGACACCCAGAATTTCATGTTGTCCGAACAGCTGGCATGATAGACTATGGACCACTGGATAGAATCCCTCGGTTTAGGGCAATAACCTCCAAGCAGAGGGAAAATCTCAGGCCTGAAACTCAGTGCAGAGGCTGATGCTTTATGCTGGAGCATTTCAGAATTCATAGAATCATAGAACAACCAGGTTGGAAGAGACCCACTGGATCATGGAGTCCAACCATTCCTATCAAACATTAAACCAAGTCCCTCAGGACCTCATCTACCCGTCCCTTAAACACCTCCAGGGAAGGTGAATCAACCACCTCCCTGGGCAGCCTAGTCCAATGCCCAATGACCCTTTCCATGAAAAACTTCCTCCTAATGTCCAGCCTAAATCTCCCCTGGTGGAGCTTGAGGCCATTCCCTCTTGTCCTGTCCCCTGTCACTTGGGAGAAGAGCCCAGCTCCCTCCTCTCTACAACCTCCTTTCAGGGAGTTGGAGAGAGTAATGAGTTCTCCCCTCAGCCTCCTCTTCTCCAGGAAAAACACTCCCAGGTCTCTCAGCCGTTCCTCATAGGGCCTGTTCTCCAGACCCTTCACCAGCCTCGTGGCTCTTCTCTGGACTCTCTCCAGAGCCTCGACATCCTTCTTGTGCTGAGGGGCCCACAACTGAACACAGGATTCAAGGAGCGGCCTCACCAGTGCTGAGTCCAGAGGGAGAATCACCTCCCTGGCCCTGCTGGTCACACCATTTCTGATCCAAGCCAGGATGCCATTGGCCTTCTTGGCCACCTGGGCACACTGCTGGCTCATGGTCAGTCGGCTGTCGACCAACACCCCCAGGTCCCTCTCCTCCTGGCAGTTTTCCAGCCAGGCTTCTCCCAGTCTGTAGCTCTGCATAGGGTTGTTGTGCCCCAAGTGCAGGACCCAAATGATCTAGATCTTAGATGATCTCTAAGGTCCCTTCCACCACCTACTATGCTGTGATTTCTCTGCCTGATGTGCTCCTCTTTGTCTGACAACAGAAACTTTGCTGAGAGCAAAGATGTTGCTGTACAGCAAGCAGCTTGTCTGTTCAGCTCTAGACAAAGAATCCCCAACACAGGGAGAGCTCACGACCAGCCTGGCAGTAGTTAATAATTCTATGCAAGGTGTGAGGCGATTTAAATAATTCACCTTGCTGTAACAGTGGTCTTCCCGCAGGGGAATTTAGTCTGGGAAGGGAAAAACAAAAGTTGTCTGGCAGAAGAGGCTCTTGCCTCAGGCCTTTACAAGAAGCGGCTCCCAGGCGCAGAGAAGCCCTTCAGATGGAGTCTCAGGAGCAGTTGGGGAGCACTGGCCTTGGGGCAAGTTCTTCTGTGAGACTTCCACCCAGCGCAAGGGGTAAAGCCACACTCGCTGGAAGCTTTTTGATGTTCATTTACAACCTGGACTCCCTTGGCTGCCCCTTGTCTTAAGGGAGGTGGCAGAAACTTTTTCCATTTCCAACTCTGTCTGGCACAGGGAAGAGCTTTCACACCACAGCAGCGCAGGCATTTGCTTCCAAATGTCAGCCCCCAGCAGAGCTTCATTTCATTTAATTAACTAAAACAGAATTTCACAACTAGGAAGACTTTAAACTAAAGTTTCACCTCCCACATGAGGACAGGCTGGGATAGTAGGGCTTGTTTAGCCTAAAGAGAAGGCTCTGGGTGGACCTCAGAGCAGCCTTTCAGTATTTAAAGGAGGCCAAAAAGAAAGCTGGGGAGGGATTTTTTTTTATTTAAAGCTGGGGAGGGATTTTTTTTTTTTAGTCCAGAGTGCAGGGATAGGATGAGGGATAATGGTTTTAAGCTGAAAGAGGGAAGATATAGATTAGATATTAGGAAGAAATATTTTCCAGTGAGGGTGATGAGGCACTGGCACAGGTTGCCCAGAGACGTTGTGGCTCCTCCTGTTCAAGAGCAGGTTGGATGAGGCTTTGAGCAATCTGAGCCAGTGGGAGGTGTTCCTGCCCATAGCACCAAGGCTGGAACTGGATGATCTTTGAGGTCCCTTCCAACCCAAAGCCTTGATTTTATGAATCTTCCTTCAAACAGGAAGTTAATAATCCGGTGTCTTTACATGAGGCAGAGACTGTAGGAGTCTGAGGAGGAATGGTTTTAAGCTGAAAAATGGGAGATTCTTTATGAGGAACGGCTGAGAGAGCTGGGGGTGTTTATCCTGGAGAAGAGGAGGCTGAGAGGAGACCTCATTACTCTCTACAACTACCTGAAAGGAGGTTGTGGAGAGGAGGGTGATGGCCTCTTCTTTCAAGTGACTGGGGACAGGACAAGAGGGAATGTCCCCAAGCTCCGCCAAGGGAGATTTAGGCTGGACATTAGGAAAAAGTGTTTCACAGAAAGGGTCATTGAGCACTGGAACAGGCTGCCCAGGGAGGTGGTTGCTTCACCTTCACTGGAGGTGTTTAAGGGAGGGGTGGACGAGGTGCTGAGGGACATGGGTTAGCGTTTTATAGGAATGGTTGGACTCGATGATCAGGTGGGTCTCTTCCAACCTGGTTGTTCTATGATTCTATGGGTCACATCATTCTGTGTGTAGCCACAGGATGCAACGAGATGCAAGTGCCACCTCTAGACTCAACACTAACAGCAGAGACTAGTCCTTGTGATTAGGAGTAGTTTATGCCTTCGAGCACCATTCTTCCTCTCCACAGTAACTAAAATTCCATCCTTCCAGCAGTTCTGTGTTTAATTGAACTGTCTTCTCCCTCTGCCCCTCAGGAGCGATGTTGAATATGAAAATGCTGTGAGCATTACTGGAATGTTGGGAGAGATGCCTTGCAAACTGCAGCTCAGAGGACAGGGAACATACGACGAAAAGTACGAAGACCTGGATTTAGCTTAAGCAAGACAAAGTGGAACACCTCAAGGTAACAGGCTGGATACAGATTTGCCAGCACTTGAACCTGCATTTTCATCTACTTTGGCTGTTTTAATTTGGACTGGAATTTTAGCAGAATGAAATTGTAAGTTAGGAGAAAAAAAGCCTGATGGTGCCTTAAAGCAAGCAGTCGTAGTCTCACACTGATTCCTTCTCTCGCTGTGATAAGCTAACCCTCACCCACAAAACCAGGCTCAGCAAAATAACCACTTGGAAGCTGCAGAGCAACAATGAGTTAGGCCAAACCCTCGTGCACCACAGCAGCCTCAAAATGGCAATTAAAGACAGTTCCTACCTTAAAAAGCAGCTTTTGTTTTGCCTTGTTTATTTGCTTGACATTAAAACGGACATTGACACATCATAAAAGCAAGAATTAGTGAACAGGAAAGCATTCCCTGGGCTGTTTTGCATGAAAAAAGACCCAACTTTCCCTGGAAAGCTACCAACCTGCATGTTTCATCATGCTTGGGTATTGAGAACATCCCCTTCAGCTACAGAGGGAGGAACCCTTCCTCCTTTTAATTCCCGACACACGGTTCCCATTTACTCACAACTCTCTTTAAATGTTTTTAGTATTACTTTAACTAAAGGTCACTGAAATTCCTACTTCCGAGCCTGTTAAGTTTTCCACTCTCATCACATAATGTGTGTGGGGAGGAGGAGACTGGAATCCACACTGGAGGAGAACAAAAGGTGCGTGATAGCTGCCTCCTGCCTAGTTTCAAACAGTTGTACCCTCCGAGCACTGCAAGCTCAGTTATAGACAGAAACTTCAGCATGGAGGAAGAATCCTTGGAGATGCCAAAGCCCCTCTGGCCCCTGTAAATAATTCCATTGTTTTGCTCCAAAATACAGGAGGGGGTAATACTGAGGAGTGTGACTACAGAACAGAAAAGGGAGAATATCCAAGAGCTCTAGTTAATCATGACCTTCAACGAACACTCATCATAAAAACAAATATACTGCAGGAGCCCAATTGTATTTAGTGCGAAACTAAGAGCCAGGACAAAGAACTTGAGTCTGTGTTACAGATTTACACTTCTCCAACACGTCAAATACAACGAGTACATTTCTTTTCCAAACCGTTACTCCAAGTTTCAGCGATAACTTTTCTTCTGAAGTAAGGGAGAGCTTTCCAAGGTGAAAGATTTGTACTGAGATGTCACTGATGTTCACGTAGCGTTTGCAGTAGGAGTAACACTGAAATCTGTTTTATGTTAGGTAAGTTATTATTATTCACGAGATTGTCTTTTAAGTTAGTCACACAACCTGATAATTAGAAATGTGTTGTAAAAGGCGGAATGGTTAGTTGCAAATTCCTGACTTCTACCACCTCCCGTGTGAATCACTCTCTAGTTCTTCCACTTTTCCCCACCAGAAGTTTCAGAGCAGTTTGGTTGAGAGCAGAAAGCTGCAGCACATCCTCCAGCGTGGGGACAAGTTAAGACACAGTTTACAACTTGGCTAGAACAGATGTGGCTGTAAAGGAATTGCTTACAAAACTAGCTTCTTGCAGGATGGGGACATCTTTTGAGAAAGCCCCAGAGAAGCCTTTCCACGTGCGCTGGTGTTTTCATTTTGAGCAACTGTTTTAAGACAATTTGTCCCACTAGAAGACGGTACCATGAACTACTTCTCTCTGCTAACATTCACAGAATAAAAAGATCCATTAAATCAGAAATATACCTTTGTGATTTGGGCACTGGAACAGGCTGCCCAGGGAGGTGGTTGATTCACCTTCCCTGGAGGGGTTTAAGGCATGGGTGGACAAGGTCCTGAGGGACATGGTTTAGTGTTTGATAGGAATGGTTGGACTTGATCCGGTGGGTCTCTTCCAACCTGGTTGTTCTATGGTGTATGTTCTGGTGATTCTATGATTCTATGTGATCACCACACGAGGGCCTGTATTGAACTAATTTCTCTTCTCATACCAGTTTGCCACATTTGCCACTTCTGTATTTCCCCACCTGCTTAGTAGACCTGTACGATTTATTCTCCTTCTCAATTTGTGCCTATAATTGTAGATCTAGTAACAAACCCCTGAATCCACTTGATTTCACAGTGCAAATCGTGTGCTGTTATGGGAGAAGGCAGAGAATTAGCTGTTGCATTGTCTCCTCAGGACCCCGGAGTTCAGTTCCCGGGGTACTCAAACACTGCTGCAGCACCCATGCCAGTTCCAATGCACATTGACACAACACCGAACGCCCTGAAAGGAAAGAACACATGGAATTACAAAACAGGTCAGGTGCAGCGAGACATTACAGAACCCTCCACAAAACAGCCATTGGCAATCATGTTCATAGAATCATAAAATCGCCAGGTTGGAAGAGACCCATCGGATCATCGAGTCCAACCATTCCTATCAAACACTAAACCATGTCCCTCAGCACCTCACCCACCCGTCCCTTAAACACCTCCAGGGAAGGGGAATAAACCACCTCCCTGGGCAGCCTCTGCCACTGCCCAGTGACCCTTTCTGTGAAAAACTTTTCACTGATGTCCAGCCTGAACCTCCCACGGCAGAGCCTGAGGCCATTCCCTCTCGTCCTGTCCCCTGTCCCTTGGGAGAAGAGGCCAGCTCCCTCCTCTCCACAACCTCCTTTCAGGCAGTTGTAGAGAGCAATGAGGTCTCCCCTCAGCCTCCTCTTCTCCGGGATAAACACCCCCAGCTCTCTCAGACGTTCCTCATAAGGCCTGTTCTCCAGCCCCTTCACCAGCTCTGTTGCTTTTCTCTGGACTCACTCCAGAGCCTCAACATCCTTCTTGTGCTGAGGGGCCCAGAACTGAACACAGGATTCGAGGAGCAGCCTCACCAGTGCTGAGTCCAGAGGGAGAAGAACCTCCCTGAACCTGCTGGTCACACCATTTCTGATCCAAGCCCAGATGCCATTGGCTTTCTTGGCCACCTGGGCACACTGCTGGTTCATGGTCAGTCGCTGTCTACCAACACTCACAGGTCTTTCTCCTCTAGGCAGCTTTCTAGCCAGGCTTCTCCTAGTCTGTAGCTGCTCAGGGTTGTTGTGCCCCAAGTGCAGGACCTGCCATTTGGCCTTGTTAAATCTCATGTTCGAAGCTATTAGAGGAACGGAGAGAGCTTAAAGCTTAATACAAACAAACGGTTTCTTCTGAGCCCAAGTTACATGCACACGCACAAGCCATTAAGGCTGATACTGTTCCTCAGTGCTCACCTCTTCCCTCTGCGCTTCAACTCATTGAGCAAAGTGACAACTTGTCGTGCACCAGTACAGCCCAGCGGGTGCCCCAGGGCGATTGCTCCTCCCAGGGGGTTGACCTTCTCCATGGGGATGCCCAGCTTTTCAACACAGTACACAGCCTAGAAAGACAAGAGGGAATGTTTTCACAGGGATACTCTTGCCTCCGTTAGTTGTCAGCCCTCCAGCAGCAGAGCCGAGAGGACTGCAGAGGAGACTGGTGATCTTGTCTCTATATAAGGAGGGACAGCAAAACTTCTGGAGCTGCTCTCGGGGCTTCAAAAGATTCGGGCGTAAAATTAATTTAGCTCAAACTGTGTTTGTCAGCGTAGACTCATTGAACAACCAGGTTGGAAGAGACCCATCGGATCATCGAGTCCAACCACTCCCACCAAACACTAAACCATGTCCCTCAGGACATCATCCACCCGTCCCTTAAACCCCTCCAGAGAAAGTGAATCAACCCCCTCCCTGGGCAGCCTATTCCAATGCCCAATGACCCTTTCTGTGTGAAAAACTTCCTCCTAATCTCTAGCCTAAATCTCCCCTGGTGGAGCTTGAGGCCATTCCCTCTTGTCCTGTCCCCTTCTCTAGACTAAGAAGAGGAGGCTGAGAGGAGACCTCATTACTCTCTACAACTACCTGAAAGGAGGTTATAGAGAGGAGGGAGCTGGGCTCTTCTCCCAAGGGACAGGGGACAGGACGAGAGGGAATGGCCTCAAGCTCCGCCAGGGGAGATTTAGGCTAGAGATTAGGAGGAAGTTTTTCACACAGAGGGTCATTGGGCATTGGAATACAATACAAGCATACAAACTCCACATCATTCACAAAATCATAGAATGGTTTGGGTTGGAAGGGACCCAGTTTCGACACACCTGCTGTGGGGAGGGACACATTCAACTGCATCAGTTTGCTTGCTCAAAGCCTCATCCAGCCTGGCCTTGAGCACCTCCAGGGATGGGGGAGCCATGGCTTCTCTGGGCAACCTGTGCCAGTGCCTCCCCACCCTCACAGGAAAAAGATTCTTCCCAAGATCTCATTTGTACCTCCCTTCTTTCATCTTAAAGCCATTAGCTCTCTTACCATCCCTGCAATCATAGAATCATAGAACAGCCAGGTTGGAAGATACCCATCAGATCATCAATGCCTCATAAAGAGCCCCTTCCCAGCTTCCCTGTAGGCCCCGTGAAGTACTGGAAAGGCTGCTGTGAGGTCTCACCTGGCTTGCAAAGGCTTCATTAATTTCATATATATCGATGTCGTTCAGAGTCAGACCTACGGTTCAGAAAAGAATCACAGAATCATTGAACAACCAGCTTAGAAGAGACCCATCGGATCATTGAGTCCAACCATTCCTTGAAGCAGGTATTTTAACTTATGACTACACTGAAGAGAATAATCCACTGAAAAGTCTCCCTGTCTGAGTTCTAGCTCCGCTCCTCTCATGACAAAGAGAGAAGGACCTTGGCTCCACACTTTGTGCCTACATTTCCGCGCATGTTTATGTACAAAATGTCACAGTTTGTGGTGCTGTGTCACTGACTTCGCTCTGCTTTCCTGGGTTAAATGTGATTTCTTTGCAGAGGAATTAAAAATTAAAGGGTATTGCGAGTCTGAAATGTAAAACTGCAGCCAAGCACGTGACCACAGCAATGACCGACGGACACAGTAATAATCATCAGCTCTAAAAGCTACTTAACTTGATGATTATAAGAACCTGAGGAAAGCCTGTTCACTGGTCAGATGCCCAAACTGTAAAGAAAGAAACCCCCAAACCAAACAGAAAACTACCACCCTCACAGTTTGAAATGAAAGGAAACCAGCACTAAATGAAGATTACATCACTTGCCACACGTTAACAATTTACTTGAAACTGTGCTGGGATTTGATCCTACACTTCTTAAAGGTGAGCGAATGACTACAAGCGAGTACAAGTGAAAAGGATCACAAGAATTCCAGTGGGATCTCTTCTAAGGTTTTGGATTTCAGTTCACTGTTCCTATGGCTAACAGCTGCACATGCTTGAATGATACAATCCCCCAATTCCAGTCCACAGAGACTGATTTGCCTTGTGCCAGACGCTGGAAAACAACAAGAGGTTCTTACCTGCCTTCTCCACAGCAACGGGGATGGCGTAGGCTGGGCCTATGCCCATCACATCGGGCGGAACTCCAACCACAGCAAAGGCCCTGAGCACCCCCAGGACTGGCAGTCCCAGCTGGGCTGCTTTTGAACGCTTAGCCAGGAGAACAGCAGCTGCTCCATCACTCACCTGGCTGGCATTACCTGTTGAAAAACATCTATTAAAAAAAATATCTATTTTTTTGCCTCAGCACATTCTAGTAGACAACAGGTAAACCACAGGAACATCACAAATTTAACCACAGAGCTGACCTGCTGTAGTGCTACCATCCTCTTTGAAAGCAGGCTTCAGCTTTGCCAAGCCTTCCAGGGTTGTGGAGGGCCTAATCCCTTCATCTTGGTGCACGGTGATTGGTTTTTGGTTGCCCTGATTATCTAGAACAGTGGTCTTCACTGGAACAATCTCGGTTTTAAACAGTCCCATCTGCTGAGCTTTCGCTGCTCTGTTAAAGAAGAGGAGGAAAAGTTAGAATATTCTAGAAGCAAACTGCAGGAGAACTCATTTGATAGGAATGGTTGGACTAGAAGATCCGATGGGTCCCTTCCAACCTGCTTGTTCTATGATTCTATGATTCATGTTGAGGCAACCAGGTTGTGCTTGTCCAGTGGTAGTTTCATCACAGCTGCAAGAAAACAAATGAAACCTGATTTTCAG
Organism: Coccyzus lansbergi; assembly: GCA_033558105.1. Lineage (NCBI taxonomy): Eukaryota > Metazoa > Chordata > Aves > Cuculiformes > Coccyzidae > Coccyzus > Coccyzus lansbergi. The sequence continues at coordinate 297,730 of JAUMJK010000932.1, forward strand.
ACATGAGTTGTCATTTTTGAGTTGAAACAAGGCAAGTGGCTCTGCACATAAAGCAAAGAATTTCTGACAAGTTAAACAACACCTGAAGTTTCACTTGTTCCTGCTTTTATCCTGTTAAAGACAAGTTAAGCTTTTTTTCAGGTATGATCATCTGGCAATTCAGTGTAATCTTTCAACCCAAAACAGGTGCAATGTATGTTGCAGAGTTTAAAGTGACTACATAGAAGATTACCACTTAATTTAGCAGTGAGGGGAGGGTCTGGTCCCTGCGACAGCAGCACCAGCAGTACTTAGCCTGGAGAAGAAGAGTCTGAGAGGAGACCTCATTACTCTCTACAACTACCTGAAAGGAGGTTGTGGAGAGGAGGGAGCTGGGCTCTTCTCCCAAGGGACAGGACAAGAGGGAATGGCCTCAAGCTCCACCAGGGGAGATTTAGGCTGGACATGAGGAGGAAGTTTTTCACACAGAGGGTCATTGGGCATTGGAACAGGCTGCCCAGGGAGGTGGTTGATTCCCCTTCCCTGGAGGTGTTTAAGGGACGGGTAGATGAGGTCCTGAGGGACATGGTTTAGTGTTTGGTCGGAGTGGTTGGACTCGATGATCCGATGGGTCTCTTCCAACCTAGTTGTTCTATGATTCTATGATTCTATGAACAACTGACAGGACTGGCCTGATACAATTAGGCAGAATGCAATTAGCTGAATTAGAGTTAGCTCAGGACACCCTTTTAATCTTTCATATCAACAATATATTTAAAAGCCTCCATGGCAGAGTTGCTTTAGAATGCTTACATTCCAGCAGCAGAGCACCCTTCGCAGGGAATACAAACTGGGAGACTGGAAGTTTGCTTTACCCTCTCATCCCTTTACACTTTTACTAATAAAATGACACTAGTTAATACTCCCAGGTAAGCGAGACTAAGAGCCAAGTGCTGAAGGACAGACCAGCAACTGAGGCCAGAAAACCTTCTCTTTCCTTGTGCAAGAGGCAAGGATCGCGTTCACACACCCTTTTGTGTTATCAGTTCAATGTCAGTGAGAAAGGCTGGCATGCCAAGTTCCCTGGAAGCAGGGCCAGAATTTAAAGGTTAACTGGTCTGTGCAGCAGCTTCCTGTATTAGATAAATAACTGGACTGGGGCAATGCTTAAACAGAGCTCTGGAAGCCAGTTTAACTCTTTGACAGCAGCACCTGTAAGGTACCACCTGCCAGAACAGCCCCACGGATCCCAGGGTCAATTGCCTTCGGCAGTGATGTAACCAACAAGGAAGGTTATTAGAGGTAGGATTGGACTCACTTGGAGCCAAACACCTGCAGCCAAGACAAACCACTCTTCCCATAAGCTTGGCACCTCTCTAGAAACAGCTACATTTAAATATTCCCCCTTTAGGAAAGGTTCCTCTGCTCCCATGTTGTTTCAAATGGCCTCAAGCTCCACCAGGGGAGATTTAGGCTGGACATGAGGAGGAAGTTTTTCCCAGAAAGGGTCATTGGGCATTGGAATAGGCTGCCCAGGGAGGTGGGTGAGTCACCTTCCCTGGAGGTGTTTAAGGGACGGGTGGATGAGGTCTTGAGGGACTTGGTTTAGTGTTTGATAGGAATGGTTGAACTAGAAGATCCGTTGGGTCCCTTCCAACCCGGTTGTTCTATGATTCTAAATACTGCATCATGCGCTCGTTTCAGAAACCCGAAGCAGGCTGCGCCCTTTGGATGGAGAGAAGCACAGGGACACTCGCTGCTGGAGGCTCTCCGGCTGGTGATACACACACAAGATTAGTCACACGATCCCCAGTGCAGCTCCGGAGTTGGGTTTCCCTATTGCACAACCCGGGACACACCTCGACCATCACAAGCTTCTTAGCTCACTATGAAGATTTGGAAGGCAACATGAAAGCTACACGTAACTGCTCCGGGGAAGGAGCAGTATGTGTTTTAGCTCTATTGATTGCTTAACGAAAAGGTTTAAAAAAGAGAAAAAAAAAGCGGCGTTTACTTTTGTTGGGAAGCCAAGGCAAAGGCATCTTGCTTCTTCCGGGAAACTCCAAACTTCTCTGCCACATTTTCTGAGGTTATTCTGAGGGAAACAACATCACAGAATTAATCCAACAGCTCATCTAACGGAGCTGCATTTTGCTTCTACAAAGACAACGCGACCTACACGCATTGGCTTTAAGTCTCGAAGCTAACTGCTGCCTTCTCAACCTTGATCTGCTCAGCAGAAGCAAATCCTGAATCAAATCTAGGACCAAAACACAGTTCAAGTCGACTTTCACTGCTCATTAAGCCACTGAGCTCAAGATATGAGACAAGGAAACCTTTAATGAGAGTCACTGATCTTCCCCTGGCCTCTGTTTCACTTAACTTATCTTCTACCACAATCAAGGAAGACGTTGAGGCACAGGTTGCCCAGAGAAGTCATGGATACCTCATTCCTGGAGGTGTTCAAGGCCAGGTTGAATAAGGCTTTGAGCAACCTAATCCAGTAGGGGTTGGAATTGGATGATCTTTAAGGTCCCTTCTAACCCAAACCATTCTATGAATCTATGAATCTATAACATCAACACATAGAGGTCCAAGCTCAGTGGATTCAGGTTGACCTGAAACAGTTCAGGATGATTTTGAAGAGAAAGACCATCTAGAAAACCCCTAAACCTCAGGGAAAGGAAACACTTACCCCATAGGAATAAGGCAATCTCGAGCTTTGCTGTTCTCCATCATACTGGAACTGATATCTCCAGGGTTATTTGCACTTCTGAGGGACATAGTTTCCACACTAAACACAAGAAGAGCTTGAATTTACTACCAATGCTTTCATCCTACATTTGTGGTAATGGCTCAGTTAAGACTGATCAAACCTCAGTGTCTTGAAAATATACTTTCCTATCACCCTCCAGAAACACAGCTAAGAATTAAGAATGGGCTGAGGCAGAGGCTCTTCAGCTGTCAATATAAGAATTGCCACAAAATAAAAAAAAACACATTGGTAGATTGAACTGGTCCCTGTTTCACTAAGAACAGGATACCAACGTCAACAGTTCATTTCCCTGGTTCTCATAGCGAGGAAGGAATCGCTAATGATTCTGGCACTTTCGTCCTCAAGTACAGTGAGAAACCCAACATCCTGCGAACAGTTTCCACTGAGGCCGCCAACAGCTGTAACGATGCCACTTACAGCTTCAGAGCTGGTTGGCAGCAGGGGAAGCATTAAGCAAACCACTTGTATTTCACAACACTGAGAATTTAAGAGATGAGACCCAGAGGGTGCAGTTCTTTTACCTACAAATGAGTTTCAAGATGGAAGATATCCAATTTTACTGCAGAAACACGCAGCCCTCCCCTTAGCTCCCCAGGAGCTTCTCTAAAGTTAGTCTAGACCACAAAGGTTATGGTGGGAAGAGGGTTTGAATTCCACTCTGCACCATACAAACGCACTTGTGAAGAATAAATAACAACGAAGCTACTCCTGGAAAACCCAAGACAGGCAGAATATAAGGCTTTTATTTTCCCCAAGGAGTTTATCCTAAATCTTAATTCCAATCTATGCTGCTTTGCTCGATTTCAGCTGCATCCACTCCCTGAAGGAAGCTACAGAATGAGGGTTTAAGAAAGACCAAGCCGTAGCTACGGCATTTTGTGTTGCCATCCAGCATTTCTCCACCAACGGAGCAGGCAAGTCCTCTCAGGGGGAGAGCACGAGTTGGGATAAACCCAGCTCTCCAACACCACTGTGACATCTGGATTTTACATCTTCACGGAGGACCCCGCAGGGTGGAGGTGAGAAAACTTCTCACAATGGCTCTGGAGCGAGTCCAGAGAAGAGCAACGAGGCTGGGGAAGGGGCTGGAGAACAGGCCTTATGAGGAATAGCTAAGAGAGCTGGGGGTGTTTATCCTGGAGAAGAGGAGGCTGAGAGGAGACCTCATTGCTCTCTACAACTACCTGAAAGGAGGTTGTGGAGAGGAGGGAGCTGGGCTCTTGTCCCAAGGGACAGGACAAGAGGGAATGGCCTCAAGCTTCACCAGGGAGGTTTAGGCTGGAGATTAGGAGGAAGTTTTTCACACAGGGGGTCATTGGAATAGGCTGCCCAGGGAGGTGGTTGATTCACCTTCCCTGGAGGTGTTTAAGGGACGGGTAGATGAGGTCCTGAGGGACATGGTTTAGTGTTTGATAGGAATGGTTGGACTCGATGATCCGATGGGTCTCTTCCAGCCTGGTTGTTCTGTGATTCTGTGATTCTGTAAAGGATTTTCAAGCGCTGTCCCTCAGGCCCTTTAAAATGACCTGATCTGCAATCGCATTCAGCAGCCTCTAGACATACAGAAGTCGCACCTGCAGTCACCACTTAAATTCAGGTCCTAATTTTAGATTGCATTGACTCAAAACGGACAACATTTATTTCTTCGGAAGGGTAAGGTCTGGTTGGAAGAGACTTCTGCTTCCTGACACACTGCAAAGGGACAGAGTAAGAAGCCGAGCAGGACCAGAAAAAGACTTTCTTACCCACAAGCCAAGCCAATGTCATAGGATCCATTTCGGATGCCACCTGGAAGAGCATAAAGAGTCTTACTGTCCTAACTTAGGAGCAAAAGCACTTCCACTCCAGCTGCGGTTTCGGCAACACCCCAGACACCCATTAAGGCCAAAGGGAATGGTCACTCTGCCTGAGGGAAGAGGAGTTGGGACAAGGAGGGGCTGAAGAGCAACCATGACCTATCCTCAAGGACACAGAAGTATTCATAGAAGTGTAGAAGTTCCAGGTTGGAAGAGACCCACCGGATCATCGAGTCCAACCGAATGGTTGGACTCGATGATCCGGTGGGTCTCTTCCAACCTGGTGATTCCATGATTCTATGACACTTACCAGCTATATTGATAATGGCCTGAAGGCCGGAGGAGCACTGCCGGTTCACGCTGGAGCACGGCACCGTCTCTGGAATCCCACTAGGAAGTAAAGAGAACGTTGGCAAAGCCTCAGCGATGAAACCCACACGACAAACTAACCTCCTACAGAGAGCATCAGGCCACCCGATTAAACTTTAACCCTCAAGTTCAAGACAGGGCCCTTTATACACTCGTTGACCTATTTGGTTCTGCGCCAAGAGGAAGCAAAGTTCACCGATAATTTTGAAACTTGATTTGCAAGTGGCTCTGAGTGCTGTTTCACCACAGGTCTGGTTTTAGGAGGTCCTCTGCAAGCAAAGCTCTCTCACCTGCCTCACTCCTGAGCTCTGATGGGACCAGAATCACTGAAAAGCTCTGCAATATTCATAACTCCTGAGCTCTGATGGGACCAGAATCACTGAAAAGCTCTGCAATATTCGTAACTCCCGGTGGGCTGTATCTGCACCTCTCCCAAGCGGTCGTTGTGCACTGATTTATGGAAGGAAAATCGCTTGGCAACAGACACTGGCTGAAATATTTGGAAGTTGGGATCCAACTCAACGTGAGCCATTGACCACAGCAGCAGGAAACGAACAGAAAGACCTGAGACAACTCCATGATTTCAGGCCCAGAGGGAGGAGAGAGAGAAGCAGAAGGTGCAGTGAGGATCCCACAAAACACGATCTCCCATGTAGAGAGGCTCAGCACAGGTAGCACAGACAGGTTAATCCGCCTCACCTCTGCCTCCCTGTCCTTTGACAGCAGGATTCTCCAAACCTCACGATCTGAACACGCAATGAAAGTCTAATTTCCAGGCAAAAGCTGATTTGAGGAGCACACAAGCCTCATCACAACCTCTGACCCAGTGCTACTGCAGAGCCAAGGCCCAAGGAAGGGAGGAGGAAACTCAGTCTGAGAGTTTACCTTAGAAACTGTGCCACTCTTGCTATCAAAGCACCAGCTCCAGGCTGCAGCACGTTCCCTGGGTGCAAAGATACAATTCCAGTCAATCACTTGCATTTCCCTCGCTACTTGCCGCAGGCATCGTAGGGATGTTAGTATCTCCACAGCTTGGTACAGTTCAGGACCCAGATCAAAGACCTGACAGACCAGCTGTGAAGAATGTATGGATTTCTTAGACCTAAAGCTACGCACTGACCCCTTCTGACCCCACGATGCTTTCAGGTTACAGAATCATAAAATGGTTTGGGTTGGATGGAACCTCAAAGATGAGACAGCTCCAACCCCCTGTCATGAGTAGGAGCTCCCTCCCACCAGACCAGGCTGCTCAAGGTACCATCCAACCTATCTTTAAGCACTTCCAGAGATGAGGCAGCCACACCTTCTCTGGGGAACCTCTGCCAGTGTCTCACCACCCTCAGCATGAAGAATTTCTTCCTAAAGTCTCATCTAAATCTTCCCCCTTCCAATTTAAAGCCATTCCCCCTCATCCTATCATTACATGGCCTCGTAAGAAATCCCTTCCCAGCTTTCCCGTAGGCCCCTTCTGGTACTGGAAGGCTGCTCTAAGGTCTCCCAGGAGCCTTCTTTTCTCCAGGCTGAACAACCCCAGCTGTCCTCATAGCAGAGATACTCCAGCCCTCAGATCATCTTTTGTAGCTTCCTCAGGCAGTCCCATATCCTACTTACGCTGGGGATTCCAGAAGTGGACACTGTACTCCAGGTAGGGTCTCATGAGAGTGGAGCAGAGGGGGAGAATCCCCTCCCTTCACCTGCTCGTCAGGCTTCTTTTAATGTGGCCCAGGACATTGTATCCCATATATACATATATATATATATATGTATGTAGGGAGAAGTCTGGCTGGAAAGCTGCCTGGAGGAGAGAGACCTGGAGTATTGGTCGACAGCGACTGACCATGAGCCAGCAGTGTGCCCAGGTGGCCAAGAAGGCCAATGGCATCCTGGCTTGGATCAGAAATGGTGTGACCAGCAGGGCCAGGGAGGTGATTCTCCCTCTGGACTCAGCACTGATGAGGCCACTCCTTGAATCCTGTGTTGAGTTGTGGGCCCCTCAGCACAAGAAGGATGTTGAGGCTCTGGAGCGAGTCCAGAGAAGAGCAACGAAGCTGGTGAGGGGTCTGGAGAACAGGCCTTATGAGGAGCGGCTGAGAGAGCTGGGGGTGTTTATCTTGGAGAAGAGGAGGCTGAGAGGAGACCTCATTGCTCCCTCCAACTACCTGAAAGGAGGTTGTAGAGAGGAGGGAGCTGGGCTCTTCTCCCACGGGACAGGGGACAGGACAAGAGGGAATGGTCTCAAGCTCCACCAGGGGAGATTTAGGCTGGAGATTAGGAGGAAGTTTTTCCCAGAAAGGGTCATTGGGCATTGGAACAGGCTGCCCAGGGAGGTGGTTGATTCACCTTCCCTGGAGGTGTTTAAGGCACAGGTAGATGAGGTCCTGAGGGACATGGTTTGATGTTTGACAGGAATGGTTGCACTCGATGATCCGATGGGTCCCTTCCAACCTGGTTGTTCTATGATTCTATGATTCTATGATCCCACGGGACAGCCTGTCCCACAGAGCTGTCCAGCCCAGGAGTTTCAAGACCAGACAGAGGTTTTTCACTCACCCACGCAGATGTCTCCCAGGACCTCAGGATGAAGGTTGACGTCTTGCAGGACGGCCGTCATGACAGCAGAGAGCAGCTCGTCAGGAGTGGTATCCTAAAAGTACCAGAGATTAGCGCTACTTAACAAACACTAGAAACTGCCCCATCACCAGTTCACTCTTTACGAGGGCACGATGCTCTGACAGCTTTGCTCCACTTCTCGTGATGCTCTCCTTTCCCTGCAAATCCAGACTTATTCATCATGGTTTTCACCCTGGGTATCTTCCAAGTAACATATGCTGCTTTCCGACCTACCTCAGTTTTACACATTTTTTTTTTTTTTGCCTTCAAATCCAAACGATTTGTGGATTCGATAATCTCAAAGGGTGTCAACCCTACCTGTCACGGGGCCTCAGTGCCTTGAGGGGGCGAAAATTCCTGGGGGGAACCCAACCGAACAGATGGAAGGGCCCAACAACTGATCGCTGATGCTCAGTGACTAGTGGGACTTGATGCTGGGGAGGGGAGCTCGGTGTCTGGGGGGACTATCACCTGGTACCTGAGGGGACCTCAATGCCAAAAGAGGAGTCAGGGGGACTCTCAATACCAAAAGGGGAGTCAGGTGGGGGTCTCAATGCCAAAAGGAGTTTGGGGAGGGGGGTCTCAATGCCGAAAGGGGAGTTTGAGGTGGGGGTCTGAGTGCCAAAAGGGGAGCTGGGTGGAGGTCTCAGTGCCAAAAGGGGAGCTGGGTGGAGGTCTCAGTGCCAAAAGGGGAGTTGGGTGGGGGTCTTAATGCCTAAAGGGGAGCTGGGTGGGAGTCTCAATGCCAAAAGGGGAGTCGGGAGGGGGTCACAGTGTCAAAAGTGAAGTCGGCTGGGGGTCTCAATGCCAAAAGGGGAGTCGGGTGAGGGTCTCAGTGTCAAAAGGGGAGTTGGGTGGGGGTCACAGTGTCAAAAGGTGGCCAAGAAGGCCAATGGCATCCTGGCTTGGATCAGAAACGGTGTGACCAGCAGGGCCAGGGAGGTTATTCTCCCTCTGTACTCAGCACTGGTGAGACTGCTCCTTGAATCCTGTGTTCAGTTGTGGGCCCCTCAGCACAAGAAGGATGTTGAGGCTCTGGAGTGAGTCCAGAGAAGAGCAACGAAGCTGGGGAAGGGACTGGAGAACAGGCCCTATGAGGAGTGGCTGAGAGAGCTGGGGGTGTTTATCCTGGAGAAGAGGAGGCTGAGAGGAGACCTCATTACTCTCTCCAACTACCTGAAAGGAGGTTGTGGAGAGGAGGGAGCTGGGCTCTTCTCCCAAGGGACAGGGGACAGGACAAGAGGGAATAGCCTCAAGCTCCATCGTGGGAGGTTCAGGCTGGACATCAGTGAAAAGTTTTTCCCAGAAAGGGTCATTGTGCATTGGAATAGGCTGCCCAGGGAGGGGGTTGATTCACCTTCCCTGGAGGTGTTTAAGGGACGGGTAGATGAGGTCCTGAGGGACATGGTTTAGTGTTAGATAGGAATGGTTGGACTGGATGATCCGATGGGTCTCTTCCAACCTGGTTGTTCTATGATTCTATGAAAAGGGGAGTCGGGGGACGGGGGTCTCAACGCCAAAGGGGAAGTCGGGGGAGGGGATCTCAATGGCAAAAAGGGAGTCAGGGGAGGGTTTCAATGCCAAAAAGGGAGTTTGAGGGGGGTAGTCTCAGTGCCAAAAGAGGAGTCAGTGGTGTGAGGGAGGGTCTCAATGCCAAAAGGGGAGTTGGGGCTAAGAGGTTTCAAAGCCAAGGCGGGTGGGGACTCAATGGAGTTGGAGGTGGGGGAGTCTCAATGCCAGATGGGCGGCTCTCAGTGCCTGGAGGGAGGTCTGGCCATGGGGACCCCCAACACAGGGGGGGAGCCCCCAGCCCCGAGGGGGGCGGCGGGGAGGGCCGTACCTTGAAGCCGCCGCGCTTGGCGCGGGCGATGGGCGTCCTCCGCCCGTGCACAACCACCACATCGTCGGGGGAGGCCCCGGGGGAGGCGCAGGGCACGGCCCGAACCCCCGCGGAGGGAGAGGGGCCGCTCAGGTGCCCCAGAACCAGCTGTACCCTCCGCAGCGCCGCCATCTTGGAGCCGCCGGCTGGGGGCGCGCAGCACTTCCGCCTCATTTGCATGGACACGCCCCCTCCGGGGCAGCCCCCCGTGTCCGCTTTGCATAGAACCGCCCACCGACACCTTGACCACGCCCCCAGTCGTGCATAGCCCGCGTCTCGACTGCATATCCCCGCCCCTTTCATTTGCATAAACCACGCCCCGTGCCCGCGTGGCTCCGCCCCCGCGGCTCAACCCCAGGCCTATTGAAGGAAATTGTTACTCTAAAAGTATATAAGATGAATACAAAATGAAGGAAAAAATAAATTAATAAGGGAAAAAAGAGAAGGGGAAAAGATAAAAATGGGGGAAAGGGGTAAGAGAAAAATGAGTCAAAAGGGAAAAAAGAGAAAAATGGGGACAAAAGGGAAAAAAGAGAGAAATGGGGAGAAAAGGGAAAAAAGAGAAAAATAGAGCAAAAGGGAAAAAAGAGAAAAATGGGGCAAAGGGGAAAATGGGAGAAAAGAGAGAAATGGGGGAGAAAGGGAAAGGGGGGGAAAGAGAAAATTGGGGGGAAAAGGGGAAGGGAAAAAAGAGAAAAATGGGAAAAAAGGGGAAAAGGAAAATGAGGAAAGAGGAGAAAGGAGAGGAGGAAAGAGGGAATGAAGGGGAAATGAGAGAGAAGAGAAAGAGGAGGAAAAGTCAGAGGAAAAGACGGAGAAGAGGAAAAGAGGAGAAGAGATGGAAAGTGAGAGGGGAAAGGGCAAAAGGGGAGAAAAAAGGGAAGAAAAGGCAGAGGAAGAGGAAAGAAAAGGGGGAAGTGAGAAGGGGAAGGGAAAAAATGGGGTAAAGAGGGGGTAAGGGAAGAAGGAAATAATATCAAGCTGGTCACACCCTTTCTGATCCAAGCCAGGATGCCATTGGCCTTCTTGGCCACCTGGGCACACTGCTGGCTCATGGTCAGTCGGTTGTCGACCAACACCCCCAGGTCCCTCTCCTCCTGGCAGTTTTCCAGCCAGGCTTCTCCCAGTCTGTAGCTCTGCATAGGGTTGTTGTGCCCCAAGTGCAGGACCCGGCCTTTGGCCGTGTTAAACCTCATCCCACTGGACTCAGCCCATGGATCCAGCCTGTTCAGATCCCTTTGCAGAGCCTCCTGACCCTGCAGCAGATCCACACTTCCACACAGCTTAGTGTCATCTGCAAACTTGCTAAGGGAAACTTGCTTGCATTTATCCCATGGGACACACAGGGGAAGCCACCAGGCTGGCTGCGGGTAAAAGAAACCAAAATTAAATAAATAAATAAAGAAATAAGTAAATAAACCCCCACAAACCAAACAAAAAAAAAAATCAACTTTACATGGCATATTATTACATTCTCTTTTCCATTCTGTACATCCGAACACTGCGAGGGTTTTAAACATAAAAAGGTAAAGGCACCTGAGGAGCGAGTCGCACCCAATCACTCACACACACACACACACACGTGCTCTTACACACCCTCGCACACACGAGACACAACCGTCCATGGGAGGGTTTGCGTGCTTGGGGGATCCTGGGAGCATTTCGGTGCAGCCCCTTTTGCTTTCAAGGCTTTGGAAAGGAGAACGGCCACCGTTGGAGGGCTGAGAACATAAAACCGAGCACATGCAGTGAATGAAACAGCTTAAAATGGGAGGGTAGTTGGTGAAACCATGCTTTGTTACCTTTTTTTATGTGTGGTTTTTTTTTTTTCCCATCCACACCATATTAGGAAAAAATTCTTTACTGAAAGCGTAGTGAAGTATTAGAATCATTGAATCATAGAACAAGCAGGTTGGAAGAGACCCATCAGATTATCGAGTCCGACCGTTCCTATCAAACACTAAACCATGTCCCTCAGCACCTCATCCACCCATCCCTTAAATCCCTCCAGGGAAGGTGAATCAACCACCTCTCTGAGCAGCCTCTACCACAGTGCACAATGACCTTTTCTGTGGAAAAAGTTTTTCCTAATGTCCTGGTGGAGCTTGAGGCCATTCCCTCTTGTCCTGTCCCCTGTCCCTTGGGAGAAGAGCCCAGCTCCCTCCTCTCCACGACCTCCTTTCAGGTAGTTGTAGAGAGCAATGAGGTCTCCTCTCAGCTTCCTCTTCACTGGAACAGGCTGCCCAGGGAAGTGTTGGACTCACCACCCCTGGAGGTGCTCAGAAAGCATGTAGACGCGGCACTTGGGGACATGGTTTAGTAGGATCAGTGGTGTTGGGCTGATGGTTGGACTGCATGATTTTATAGGTCTTTTCCAACCTTAATTATTCTATGATTCATCCAACTGAGCAGCCTGATGGATTTGGTCCTGCTCATTCCCCCTTGAGGAGAGGTGCCCATCGCTCTGTGGCGACTGGCACAGCATCCAACTTAACCAGAGCCCACGTGAGCAATACGTGGCCTCTGCAGCACTGAAGGTGAATTGACAGGGAATTCTTTTAGCTGTTTCTTTTAATTTGCCCAGACGTTACCGACATTTTTTTTTTCTTAAACCGAAATAATTTTCGCTTCTCTTTTCAAAGCTGTGCACAAGGAAACTCCCACTGCCACACCAGGGGTGCAAAGCCTTGATCTCTTCCAGGCCGAAGAATTCAAGGATGTGTGAAGTCTCACAAACAACCAATTTCTCAATTTCCTCTTCATTTCAAGCGACAGTTTTCATTTTCAATTAAAAACAATATAAAAATAAACCTGTGCTTGATGCACCAGGCTGAAGACGGCAACCTCCCTGCAACTGCCGATTTAACCCGTCGCTGAGCAGGGTGGAAAGAGCTAAGGCAGCAGGGAAGGGGGAGGTGGGATGTTGCAATTGACTTGTCCAAAATAACCAAGACCTGATTAGTTGATTGATTAATTGATTATCTCCCGGGGATTTTGAGCATGCTCCCTGTCTAGGTCTTCCAGCAGGGTGGTGACTCTGTCCCATCTTTCCTAGTTCTCTTGTAATTACTTCTCCCTTCTCTCCTTTTCTCTCCTTTCTCCTTTCCTCTCCTTTCCTCTCTTTCCTCCTTGCGACATGTCTGGCTGCAGCATGTTGCAGCTGCTGGTTTTGTTGTGATTTCACTTTTGACTCCGGCAGCACCAGGACTTCCTCACTGGTTGTGAGGTTTGGTTAAGCAGATCACTGCCGAGTGTCGGGTTGTTCCAACTCCTCCTGCTGTGATTTTTCTGTTAGTGCTCTGTCACCTACTCTTGTTTCATTGTTTGAACCCAATTACTTAAGGGCACGCACCTTGTTTAGTAAAAACATCGTTTATACCCTCCTCTAGAGCGATTTTGGATTGCTCTCCACCTCTCCCCACTAGAAAATGTTATGAAAGATTCTGAAACATGCACTGATCCTGCTGGATGCGGCTGGAAGAGAAACACTGGCAGTTACCATTGGTAGCCCTTGTAAAGGCAGAAGAGGTGGAGGACAGAAGAGAGGAGAGCGAGGAGGAAAAAGAAGGAGCAGAGGCCCTCAAAGAAGGAAGAGCAACAGACGACGTGAAGCGTCAAGGAGAAAGTGTTCCAAATCCGAGGACACAGACAGTGTTCATTGTAAACGTCGCCAGGACATGGGAGATGATGAAGCTGAGCTCCAAGTAAAAATTACAGCCGGAAAGTCTACTGACCAAATACAAAAGGCTAAAGTAGAGAGATTGACAAAGCAGACTGACAAAGCGAGGGAATAGAATCATAGAATCATAGAACAACCAGGTTGGAAGGGACCCATCGGATCTTCTAGTCCAACCATTCCTATCAAATAGTTGAATTACGGACGCTATGTGGGTTTTTGGACAAAGGATAGAAAAAAACCAGGCTGTAGTTAGATGGAAGCATTAAGAGGCTCACTTCTAAAGCAGGCCACGACAGCCCATTTTCACCTACAACTTCAAATGTACTGTAGTAAAAAACCCTTTTTCCAGCTGCCCTCGACCAACACAGCTCTGCTCTTCCAATCTGAGACTTCATGTTCCCACATCTGGTCCCTCAGGCACCACCATGGAGGTGACATCTCCCTTTCCTACACCCAGTGTTGGTCCCGTAAGGCATGGAGGAGAAGGCACTCAGCCCTCAGCAGCCCAGATCCACAGGTGCCAGTCCTCTCTGCCTAACTTTAGGTCCCTGCTTGGGTTTTATGGAGACCCACTGGGCTCCTCCTGCAGCTCCACTTCTGAAAGGTGTTGGCATCCCTCCTGCCCCAGCGTAGCAGACGGGCCTGGCTTAGCAGGGCTACAGTGATCTGCCCTCTCCAAGGTCCCCTCCAGCTCCCACTTGAACCCTGATGGTTCCCAGAACAGGCACTGACAGCATCTAAACATCTCTCTCCAGACCCCACAGCAGAGGTCCCAGGCATCCGTCCATGGGTTTACCCCACACAGACCTCCTGCGCCTGAGAAGACCCCTTCTTCCACGGTTTGCACACGCAAACACACACACACACACACACACACTGCACACACACAACACACAACACAGCTGCTGCATTATCGAGCCCGACTCCATGATTTGTGCCGAGTCAAGCATCACTCCTTGATTGTAACCGCTTAAGGCACAGAACAGTATTAAACGCCGCCCAACTGGAGATGCTGGCTGCTCCCGCCACCTCCAGGAGGGTTCGGTCCCCTTGTGAACAGGGATACCCGGGTCCCCCCGACACTGCGGTCTAAGGATCATCTCCTCCGGCTTGGCTTCTGTTCCCCTGCGGAAGGTGGTGATCGCCACTAAGTGTCTACTGCTCCACCGGTCCTGGGGATGCTGCCAGCGTTGCTGTCCTGCTGCAGGAGGACATACCCCACTCGCCGCACCTTCCCCAAGAGATAAGTAACACAGCAAAGGGGGACGACCACGACATCGCTGGCGGCAAGAAGGTTACTTGTTCCAAGGCCAGCACCCGCACAGTCCAGGAAATCCCTTGCTCCGAATTCCTGTCACTGACGGTCCTGAGCGCAGCTTGGAAATCCAACAACGCAGCCGATGCTGAGCAAGAAGGGAGCTGGGGGAGCCCCAACCGGCACAGCCCGGGGCGGAGGTCTGAACCGCAGAGCACAAAAGGCCGCGGGCCTGGCGGCTGCCCCCCTCCCACCAGTGTTTCCCCATCCCCGCTGCTAGGGACTCAGAGCCCGCAGTTGACGAAGGGGTGTCTCAGCAGGTCCTCGGCCGTTGGCCTCCGCTTCTCCTCCACGAAGATCTGCTTGAGGAAGTTGCGGCAGTAGTTGGAGACGCCGTCGGGGAGCTGGGGGTTGGTCGGCTGGGTGGCGATTTTAAAAATCGCCGCCATGGCTTCGAACTCGGCCCACGGCGGCTTCTCCGTTAACATCTCCACCACGGTGCAGGCCACGCTCCTGTAACAATGCCAAGCAGGCAGAGGTGAGACACAGGGTAAGGGACCGGGGTGGCTGTTCAACTGAAACCTAATCGGCTTCAGGACTGTGCTCCAGGGACAAGCTACCCAGGGAAGTGGTGGAGTCTCCTTCCCTGGTGGTGTTCAGAAAATGTGTAGGCATGGCACCTCAGGACATAGACGCATAGAATCATAGATCATCAGGTTGGAAAAGATCCATTGGATCATTGAGTCCAACCATTCCCATCAATCACTAAACCATGCCCCTCAGCAACTCGTCCATCTTAAACGCCTCCAGGCAAGGTGGCTCTATCACCTCCCTGGGCAGCCTGTTGCACCCAATGACCCTTTCCATGAAAATTCTTTTCCTAATGTTCAGCCTGAGCCTGCCCTGGTGGAGCTGGAGGTCATTCCCTCTCGTCCTGTCCCCTGTCACTTGGGAGAAGAGCCCAGTTCCCTCCTCTCCACAACCTCCTTTCAGGTAGTTGTAGAGAGCAATGAGGACTCCCCTCAGCCTCCTCTTCTCCAGGCATAGTTTAGTGGGCACGGTGGTGTTGGGCTGACAGCTAGACTGGACGATCTTGGAGGTCTTTTCCAATCTTAATGGTGCCATGATTTTACTCTATGACTGCTCAGAATGGACTGTGCAGGGAGCAAAACCATGTGAGAGATGGGCACACATCTCCTCCATGCACCCGAGATGAAGTGGCTGGATAACAGGCCCTATGAGGAGCGGCTGAGAAAGCTGGGGTTGTTTAGCCTAGAGAAGAGGAGGCTGAGAGGAGACCTCATTACTCTCTACAACTACCTGAAAGGAGGTTGTAGAGAGGAGGGAGCTGGGCTCTTCTCCCAAGTGACAGGGGACAGGACGAGAGGGAATGGCCTCAAGCTCCACCAGGGGAGATTTAGGCTGGAGATTAGGAGGAAGTTTTTCACACAGAGGGTCATTGGGCATTGGACTAGGCTGCCCAGGGAGGGGGTTGATTCACCTTCCCTGGAGGTGTTTAAGGCACAGGTAGATGAGGTGCTGAGGGACTTGGTGTAGTGTTTGATAGGAACGGTTGGACTCGATGATCCGATGGGTCTCTTCCAACCTGGTTGTTCTGTGATTCTGTGATTCTATGAAATGTTCCCTCTGGGTATCTGCATAGCTGATCCTAACATTTAGCTCATTTCCATCCTTCACACTGCTCTACCTTCCAACTACTAACTACACGTATTGCACCTATTCCAGTTTTCCAAAGGAACCATTTATTTAAGAGCGAGTGACTGGGTTTCTACTTTATTCCTTACCACACGTCAGCTTTCCTTCCGTAGCCTTCTCCACTGATAACCTCTGGGCTCATCCAGTATGGTGTTCCCGTGACTGATTTAATTCCTGTCCCAGACATGCAGATGGTCTGGATGCGTTTGCTGGCCCCAAAATCTCCGAGTTTCACATTTCCGGCAGAATCTCTCAAAATATTGGCACCTAGGAGTGAAAAGCAAAACCAAAACCCACAAGAGATGAAGCGGCAGCCTGAGCTAAAGCGGCTGCAGAGAAGAGAGACAGAAGGGCAAAGGTAAAGAGCTGGACATAAGGGAGATTTCTTGAGGCTGGACTCAGCGTTATGCAAACTCTCCCTCTTCTAAGGCAGATGCTTTCCAAGAGGATTGACTCTCATCAGCTCAGCAGGTCTCCCAAAAGTGAGCAGTCACTGGAAAATGACACATCATCCTCCCCATGTGTAGACAGCAGAGCAGAACCTTCTGAATGCCAGAGCCTCGCGGGTCTTGGGTATATCACACCAGGTTTTTAGATGCGTAAGGGCAGTTAACAATAATCCCTCCTCCCAAGAATATTCAATCTGGGCTTCCCAAGCAGGATAAAACAGGAGGTATTGGTTTCAGCTCCTTGTTTGAGATTCTCCTGGTTGGTGAAGGCGAGGGACAAAAATGCTTTTAATACAAGGTGTGGGAGGAGGTTGGTTTGAATAAATCCAAGCAAGCAAGAAACCTCTCTGTATTATCTACTCACCCTTAATGTCCCTGTGGACGATCATATTGCTGTGTAAGTAGAAGACTCCCTGCAGGATCTGCCTGGTGTACTTCCGTGTGACATTCTCAGTCAGAGCACCATAAGCTTTGAGCTGGTCCTTTATTGAGCCCTGTGGCAAAGAAACAACACACATCGACCATAAGGACCGGCAGAATCGGATGCATTGTGTCAGAGTGACTTTTTAAGCTTTCCTGACCGCTCTGTCTCCCAGCTCTTAAAAGCCACTTTGCTTGTAGAAACGGCAAGATAAAAATCCACTAAGTGCTGAATGGAGGAAGGATTCATTCCCAGTGTCCCAGGTCCCAGTGGAGAAAGAGTCGTGGTCTCTGATGGATAATCGGTGATACCTTCTGCCGTCACCACAGATCTTTTTCCCCCTCTAGTGGCTGAACATCACTAATCATAGAATCATAGACTCACCAGGCTGGAAGAGACCCACTGGATCATCGAGTCCAACCATTCCTATCCTGTGCATGAAGACAACGCAGCACTTTTTCTCTCTACACTGTAACCTCCACCATTATTTATAAGGAATAGTGAAACTTTGTTTAAAGGAAACAACTCAAAGCCAAACCAAGCAACCACTGTCCCTCCCCACGATGGCAATATTTTGCCTCCAGGGAACTTCATTGCTTCTTCCCCGACATACTTAAACCCAACAACAAATAATGACACCAAACCCATGTCACTGGACGACGACTAAAGCAACCAGGAGTTTAAGTCAAATGAATGGATCAAGTTGATGAGCTCTTCAGGGCAAAGCTGATGAGTCAGCCTTGCGTGAAGCCTCCCAGCCCCAGCTCCTCATGGCCAGGACCATCCACGGCCACGAGGTGGACAGACTCACGAAGGACATGGTCAGCCTTATGTGGGACTGCTTCAACAAGTCCCATCACAGACAATTTGCAAGTGCCCAGCCTTGAATTTCTGATCCAGGCATGTAGACTTTATCGATGAAAACTTGAGGGAAGCAGGGGTCCACACACCTTTCATCCGCATGAGGTTGACCCCCCTGGTTTTAGCTGTATTTTCTGTCCACTTGGACATGGATGTCCCTAACGTTGCCAGAACTGGGTTTTAGCAGGGATGAACCAGGGGCAGATTTGGGGTTCAGCCAGAGAGGTCACACCTCGATCTACCTCCAGCATTCAGGCTGACCAAAGAGCACGAGGGGAAACTCCTGTTTCTGCCTGTCCTTCAGCTCTGGAGCAGATCCACGATCGCCACAGTCCTTCTTTTCTGGGAACAGTGGGATGCTGTGCTCCAAGTCACTTAGAATCATAGAATCATAGAACAACCAGGTTGGAAGGGACCCATCGGATCTTCCAGTCCAACCATTCCTATCTAACACTAAACCAAGTCCCTCAAGATCTCATCCACCCGTCCCTTAAACACCTCCAGGGAAGGTGAATCAACCACCTCCCTGAGCAGCCTAGTCCAATGCCCAGTGACCCTCTGTGTGAAAATCTTCCTCCTAATCTCCAGCCTAAATCTCCCCTGGTGGAGCTTGAGGCCATTCCCTCTTGTCCTGTCCCCTGTCACTTGGGAGAAGAGCCCAGCTCCCTCCGCTCCACAACCTCCTTTCAGGTAGTTGGAGAGAGTAATGAGGTCTCCTCTCAGCCTCCTCTTCTCTAGGAAAAACACCCCCAGCTCTCTCAGCCGTTCCTCATAAGGCCTGTTCTCCAGCCCCTTCACCAGCTTTGTTGCTCTTCTCTGGACTCGCTCCAGAGCCTCAACATCCTTCTTGTGCTGAGGGGCCCACAACTCAACACAGGATTCAAGGAGCGGCCTCACCAGTGCTGAGTACAGAGGGAGAATCACCTCCCTGGCCCTGCTGGTCACACCATTTCTGCTCCAAGCCAGGATGCCATTGGCCTTCTCGGCCGTCAAACTGTATCAGCATTTCCACATCCACCCACTTCTGCTGCTCCTCTGCCCAGCTACTGTTCTGGCCTCCTCTTGAGGCTGGTGGTGATCCTGTGGATGGGCCTCTCCTTTCCCTTTCACAGTGCTGCTGAATTAACCCGAGATGCTCAGAAATCTCCCCCTCGTGCAAATTGTATGCAGGTTTTATTTCCTCACTCACAACTTGAACGAGCTTTCTTATCCTGGCCCCCCTCACACCGAGGAGGGGACATCAAACATGATACAGAAGAAGGGAAACGGGGTCTTCAAGGCCTTTGGTCAGACAAACCGTTCTATTTTCCAAACATAAATTTAAAAAACAAGAAGTTGAATGGGCAGGGCAGAACAACAACTACACAGACAGTTATTTCTAGAAGCATAGAATCATTTTGGTTGGAAATGTCCTTTAAGATCATTGAGTCCAACTGTTAACCTAACACTGCCAACCACCACTAAACCATGTTCCTAAGCACCACATTTCCTCGTCTTTTAAATACCTCCAGGGATGGTGACTCAACCACCTCCCTGGACAGCCAGTTCCAACGCTTGACAACAATTTTTCCTAATCTCCAGTCTAAACCTCCCCTGGCTGTTCCTCTCGTCCTGTCACTTGTTACTTGGGAGAAGAGACCAACAACCACCTGGTTACAACCTCCTTTCAGGTAGTTGTAGACAGTGATAAGGTCTCCCTTCAGCCATCAGGCTCCTCTTGTCCAGGCTAAACAACCCCAGTTCCCTCAGCTGCTCCTACTAACCCTTGTGCTCCAGACCTTTCCTCAACTCCGCTGCCCTTCTCTGGACAAACTCCAGCAACTCAACATCTTTCTTGAAACTAAAACACAAAACCGAACACAGGATTCAAGGTGTGGCTTCTCCAGTGCCAAATACAGGGGGAAAATCCCTTCCCTATTCCTGCTGGCCACACCGTTTCTGCTGCAGGCCAGGATGCTACTGGGCACCTTGACCACCTGAGCACACTGTTGGCTCATGTTCAGCCACCTGTCAACCAGCACTTTCTATTCCCTTTCCACCAGGAAGCTTTCCAGCCACTCTTCTCCAAGCCTGTAGCATCACATGGGGTTGTTGCGGCCCAAGTGCAGGACCCAACACTTAATGAATCATAGAACAACCAGGTTGGAAGAGACCCATCGCATCATCGAGTCCAACCATTCCCATCAAACACTAAACCATGTCCCTCAGGAGGAACCCTCATTTTAATGAAGGCAGTCATAAGATTACCAGGCTAATGATGAACCTAAATTTGATCCCGTGAAGATTTTGCCAAGCTGGTTGTGTTAAATTAAAAGCTTGGCCAGATCCAGCACTGTGGAGCTGCTGTCCTGCGAGGTTTGGGAACTCGCTCCCTTCCACTGGCCTTGGAAACCGAAGCTCTGAGCCGCTTTTGTGAAAAAGAGACATCATTGCAGCACAAAAGTCAATCTGTATTTGGTCAGAGCTCTGGTTTATCATTAAAAAAACAAACAGTCAACTTCCAGCCCTGCTGGACACTGCCCCAGCATCAAATGTTGGTTTCCTGGCTGGTAACAACCATCATCATGCAGCAGAGCAAGCAGCAAGGCGACTGCTGGAAGTCCTGGGGTTTATTCCTCTGGGTCCAGGCCTCACGACAAGCCCTGAGACACCTGCCCACAAGGAGAGAGGGAGGACAGGGCTTCAAAAGGACTTAAACTTGTGGAAGGCCACCTGATTACTCACGTGCACGATGTGCTAGGAGACCTTCCAGCATGTTTACTAATGAACAAAATTAGTTGCAGCCAGATGACTTAATAGTTCCTCCTGACCTTACAAATCTCTGTATAAACAAAGGTTTATTCTCCCACACTCTAGGGAATGAATCCAGCTGGAGAGGCAGGACTTAGAAGAACAGATCCTCTGGCAACGCAAATAGCATCGCGCTGGTGTTTATACCAACTGATGACTTTAGAACGTCGATGCAACTCACATGCTCACAGAGAAAGATGTTCAACTCATCTGCATGCATTCTCCAGCCTTTGCAGAGACTTTCTCAAAGCTTCCTGATCCTCTTTTCCCCTAGGGCTATTTTATCCTGTACCAGCAAAGTCACGAGAGGACAATGCTACCAACAAGAAACGCTGTCCTGAAGAGAAGACTTACAAGTAACACTGTTTTTGATACACACGTGCTGAAAGCCATAAGTAATTGGTGACAGCTGTGGGTGGACAGTTGTACTACTAGCTTTTCCTGCAGGGATTTGCAATAAATACTTAAGGATGGGCTCAGGCCACAGCGTTTGGAGCCAGATCTGGCTCATCTGCCATATTCACCAAGTTCAGATTCCAGACCGTGAACACACCCTGCTCCAAGATGCAAACCTAAAATCTGCCTTGAAGGCTCTTGATTTCACCCACTGCACATTGAGGAGCTTCACTGTGACATCTGACTCACGACCTAAGCTTTCCCAAGCCACGTGGATGCTGGGATCCACTGTTTTGGTTTGGCTCATGGGATACAGAGCAGCACAGCCGTGGAGTTTAACTGCAGAGCTAAATATTACCGGAGTCCGAGGCAGTCTAAATCTGTTCCCTGTCTCTCAAGACCGTCTTTAGCAGGAACCACACTTACCCCTGGCATGTATTCAACAAAGATAGACAGTTTCCTCTCCTCAGGATCCCGCAAGCACCCATAGTACTGCACTATTCTGTCATGACGGAGGGTCTTCAACAGCTGAATCTCACATTCTAAGGCATTCACCTCCTGCAACAAAACAGACATGATGAAGGGGAACGGTTACTTTGGGAATATTATCCAAATATTGCTCAATGCTGAGCACTCTTTTCATGGCACTTGCCCTACGAAAAAGGTAAGGAGAAAGACAGACGGGTTACGCAAGGACTTGGCTTCGAAACAGGTTTATTTGTTATTACTACTTGTGCTCAAGGAGTTTTTCTGGAAAGGTGTCAATGAAGACACTAGCAAAGCTAATGCAGCACCAGAGTGGGAAGAAAGGTGAGGGGAGCAAGAGAACTGAAACTAAGGAAGTGCAGACAGACCTGCAAGAGGTGATACCAATAGCTGAGACAGAGCAGGTCAACATGACCAAAGAACTAGGAGGCAGAGAAGTCACCAGAGGATGCTGACTGGTGCCACAAGCCATTTGGGACCACTCCAAGGAGGGCAAACAACATGTACTGTCTCCACAGACCAACCTTCCATCAGGGACATGGAACCCACTGCCACCTCAGCCTCCAGCCCACGACTCCCCCGTGCGCAGCAGAACACAGTCCTGCCCTCGGACTCACTTTACTTGTCTCTTGACTGTCAGGGTCAAAGGGCACCTGCTTCACTGACAGCTCCCGACCGGTGTCAGCATCGTAGCAGAGATAAACTTCCCCAAAAGCTCCTCTTCCAAGCAGCTTCCCCAGCCTCCAGTTCACAGGTGCCTGTAGGGCTGCAGAAGAGAGAAGAGGGTTGAGAGAAGAGGACAGCAAAGAGACTTGAGACTTGAGCATCAGGGTCTATATGACCTTACAGAGTGCGAAACAGACTTACACTGATCTCACCAGAGCAGACAGTGAGACAACCTCTCCCAAGAGTATCAGGACAAACCAGCTGTAACTGCACTAGTGCTACTAGTGTGCGGATGCCACATTAGAATCATAGAATCATAGAATCATAGAACAACCAGGTTGGAAGAGACCCATCGGATCATCGAGTCCAACCATTCCTATCAAACACTAAACCATGTCCCTCAGCACCTCTTCCACCTGTGCCTTAAACACCTCCAGGGAAGGGGAATCAACCCCCTCCCTGGGCAGCCTATTCCAATGCCCAGTGACCCTCTGTGTGAAAAACTTCCTCTTAAAGCAATAGTATAAAGCAGAAATGAGTCCCAGGGAAATCACATTTCTTTAAGAGTCCTTCCTCCAAAATCTACCTTCCTAATCAACGTTGGACTTTCCTCTGCTAAAAGAGAGGAAAGCAGGATGCAGCATGGCTAAGCAGCAGCCCAGAGAGAATCAGCAACGAGTTTTATCTCACTGGGCATTCCTAGGTTGTTATCCATCCCTGAACAGGCTGTGGATGCACAAGTTTCTATATCATGTGCATTCTTGCACTACCAGTTCAGCCTGCAACACCATCTTCCAGTGCTGGATTGACGGCAACGTGAGCCAAGGAACAGAGTCTCTGGACACATTTGTTCCCACATTACAGGCCTCCTGAAAGCTTCTGCTGCGCAAGCACATGATCAGTCAAACAAACAAGCAGTTTTCTGCCACTCAACAAGTGATGAACACCAGGTGACCCCATTTGTGCTCTCAGCAAAAGGCCAAGGAAAGATACAGTGTGTTGTATTAAATCTTCCTCACTGGGATGTAAGTTCATAGAATCATAGAATCATGGAACAACCAGGCTGGAAGAGACCCATTGGATCATCAAGTCCAACCATTCCTATCAAACACTAACCCATGTCCCTCAGCACCTCATCTACCTGTGCCTTAAACCCTTCCAGGGAAGGTGAATCAACCACCTCCCTGGGCAGCCTATTCCAATGCCCAATGACCCTCTGTGTGAAAAACTTCCTCCTAATCTCCAGCCTAAATCTCCCCTGGTGGAGCTTGAGGCCATTCCCTCTTGTCCTGTCCCCTGGCACTTGGGAAGTTGGCGCAGTGTGGTTCGTGCTGGGGACAGAATCAGGATGCATTCACACACGGTTAGCTTAGCCGATGCCCATTATCTGAGCAGGTGACAGGAACTCAATTTTGTGTCGAGACCCGGGTGTACTGAGACCTCAGACACCAGCAGCTTTGTTTCACTCACAGTTCCTGGCTTTTGTAGGGGAGGTGCTGAAGACCTGCAGACCTTTTTCACAATTGTTCCACCACTTGGGCCTGTACTCGTCGTATTGCAAGGTGCTGAGCTTGCTGTCCCCATTAAAGCTTTTGGTTCGGCTGGAAGGAACAAGCTGGAACAGGTTCTCTTGGGGAAAATAGCTCCTGGGGAAAGTCCTCCGGCCTGAAGGAGAAAAGAGGAAGAGTTACAGCACGAATGCACACAACATCTTGGATCTCCCTATCGCTGTCTTCCCAAGTCACTGCTCAGATCCAACGGGGCAACTTTCAAATGAAACAAAAGGAATTTAAGAAACTGAAGCGAAGCCCTGTGAACATTTTTAATTCAATTTAAGAGACGTTAACAGCAGGCATTACACCTAACACAGATGATTCCAGAAGTGTTTGCAAAAGCTTAATAACATGAGGGGTTTTGTTGGTTGTTAAACATAATTAAACTCTGAACAGGCAGGGAATTAACCTGCAAATTATTCATAGAATCATAGAACAACCAGGTTGGAAGAGACCCATTGGATCATTGAGTCCGACCATATTCTTGCCATTCCTGCCATCCCCTACAACCACAACAAATGACGACACAAAAAAACTCCAGATCTCATGAGAACTGTTTGCACAAGGGTGGTATCAGTTTTGCCTCCCATCATCTGTAGTATCACACAATAGAAAGAGGGAACAGAGTGGTCCCCAAAGCTGAGAGCTCTCCAGCTTAAAATAGAGATGTGAACATATTCCTACACCGGAATTATCAGGGGATTTTGTACAGCCCTGTGAGAAACCTGCTGTCACAAAGCAGTGTCCTCAAAAGTGATTGAGTTAGGGGGACAGAAAGGTTGATACATCAGGGATGAGAAATGCTGCCCATCCATGTAACTAGATATAAGCGGAGGAGGAGCTGAGCGCTGACTGTCGACTGCAGATGCTCAGCACTTCCCTTGAGCCTCCAAGGTCTCACAGAGGAAGCTCTTCAGAATATGCAAATGAATCCCAAATTAATTGGTTCTTCTCCCTTTAAGAGAAAATACTCCTCCCCAAGTTTCTCCAGCCCTAGGCGCTGTCACAAGCCACTGAGTTCCTAGATTAAGCACCTCCCTCCCCAACTCTCCGTCATTTTCTTACCGTCACTGTAGTCCTTGCGACTTTGGGAGAGGTGGTACTGCCTTGGGAAGGTCCCACCTTTCCCAAACCTCTCGCAGAAGGGGATGTCGAAATCTGGCATGAGGGAAGAAAAGAGATTTTTTTTTTTTTTTTTTTTAGATCAGCTCAGAAATAAATGCCCAGAGTGTTTCTTACGGGAAAGTGTTCTGGACTTCATGCTGAATTACAGGCAAGAACAAGGTAACAAGCTGTTCATTTACACGACCAAACATTCCCCAAGGCTCACCCTGAATCACAGAATCACAGAACAACCAGGTTGGAAGAGACCCACCGGATCATCAAGTCCAACCATTCCCATCAATCACTAACTCATGTCCCTCAGAAATCTGTCCTGAAATCTGTCCATAGTCACACACACACGCTCCTTAGTGGAAAATAAGCACTGGTCTTGGTCCCCCTAAAGTGAACAGAGGTTTAACCACTGACTTAGTGGACCCTGACCCACACTATTCAAATATAAGGCAGAGGATTAACATCAACCACGTCTGGTTTCCAAAGCAGAACATTAAACACCTTATTTGCACGTGGAAAACGCAAAAATTGATGTGGAAATAGAGTTGCCAGGCAGGGTCATGCTCAGATCCAGCCACTCCAGGACTTCTACTCCTATGGCAGCTATTTCCAGGGAAATGCATAAAATCCAGCCCTTGGCTGACACCAGACAATCCCTCCCCTCTCTCTGCACAGACGTGACTCCTGACCTCTGAAAGCCAGAGACCAATTTATAGCCCCAGAGCTCCAAACTTCCCCATTTACTTCGATGAAATGCTAGAAAGATAGACTTAGAGTATGCAGAAGAGATTAAAGACCATCAGAGGTTAGATTAGACATAAGATTATGAGAGAGATGGATGGACGTGTAAGATAAGGGCATATTCTTTAATTAAAAAAAACACAGCACAGGAAGCCATTGCTGGTAGCACTAAATAATTTGAGATTAAAATATCTGTCATTTCCACCACCCCCCAATCTTTCACCTCCTGTTTTTCCTCCATCCAACTTTAACGACATGGGTCCATTCTGATTGTTTGTTTGTCTTAGCCTGGGGCCAGCAGCCGCTCCTTGGAGAGCATTCCTGGCCTCGGCGCAGCCTGAGCATGATTTCCCCATTACGGCACCGCACAAGAGGAGTACATAATGGCTGAAATATGGTTAGCAAGAAAAGCAAGGAGGGCAGGTCAAGAGGTTCTCGGCGAGCCACATGGGAGCGACGACGCTGAGTGGTGGCTCAAAGCAAAATGCCTCCCCTTCCGCTAGGGATATATTCATAGAATCATAGAATCATAGAATAACCAGGTTGGAAGGGACCCATCGGATCTTCTAGTCCAACCATTCCTATCTAACACTAAACCATGTCCCTCAGCACCTCGTCCACCCATCCCTTAAACACTTCCAGGGAAGGTGAATCAACCCCCTCCCTGGGCAGCCTATTCCAATGCCCAATGACCCTTTCTGTGAAAAACCCCCTCCTAATCTCCAGCCTACATCTCCCCTGGCAGAGCTTGAGGCCATTCCCTCTTGTCCTGTCCCCTGTCACTTGGGAGAAGAGCCCAGCTCCCTCCTCTCTACAACCTCCTTTCAGGTACTTGTAGAGAGTAGTGAGGTCTCCTCTCAGCCTCCTCTTCTCCAGGAGAAACACCCCCAGCTCTCTCAGCTGTTCCTCATAAGGCCTGTTCTCCAACCCCTTCACCAGCTTCGTGGCTCTTCTCTGGACTCACTCCAGAGCCTCAACATCCTTCTTGTGCTGAGGGGCCCACAACTGGACACAGGATTCAAGGAGCGGCCTCACCAGTGCTGAGTACAGAGGGAGAATTAAAACCTTCAGCAGCAAGGACTGACTGCAGTTCAGTCTAGAACTCCTGCCTCAGGCCAGAAAAAAGTTATCATGCCCCAGTCTGGCTACCATTTGTTCCTTTTTTAATAGTGGAAGTCATTACAATACTACAGAGTTTCCATGACTTAACCAGCTGGATGTTTATAAGTGATTAAGCAGTAACCTGTGATCCTTGCAAGTTACCAATATACTTTCCTTACCAGTATTTCATAGAACAACCAGGTTGGAAGAGACCCACCGGATCATCGAGTCCAACCATTCCTATCAAACACTAAACCATGTCCCTCAGCACCTCGTCCACCTGTCCCTTAAACACCTCCAGGGAAGGTGGATCAACCACCTCCCTGGGCAGCCTCTGCCACTGCCCAATGACCCTTTCTGTGAAATATTTTTTCCTAATGTCCAGCCTTACAGTTGTCTCCATATATACAGAATCACAGAACAACCAGGTTGGAAGGGACCCATCAGATCTTCTAGTCCAACCATAACACGAGCAACACCTCCCTCAGCACCTTCTTCCAACACACAGCTCATATCTGATCTTTCAACAGCTTTATTTGCTTTCATCCCTTTACTTTGGGGCCTTTGCAACACAGCTTGGACTGTTGTTGCTGTAAACTGATTCCCAAAGCTTCCTCAGTGCTACCACTATTGCTGCAGAGTCAAGAAGGGTTAATGACAGGAGAAGCCCTGCCTGTGTTTGATGCTCTGGGTTTTTTAATTTTAGACTGTATTCATGTTTGATCATCGCAGGGTCATTTTTAAGTGTAACTTTAGCAATGGAGCTCGTTTTCTTGATCGTTTTTAATTGCTTTCATTGCAGCACCATCTCTCTAATAGCCTTTATCCAGTCTCTTTATTACATGCTTTTTGTAATTTTAAGCAAATTCAAACCTCCAAGAGTGCTTACCCATGCAATCAAGACTGTCTTTGGGATGACTCTTCCTTCCGGGAACAGGCGTTTGGGTAAAGGGAGGGCTGCAAAGGGATGATAAAAAAAAAAAGGATGCACATTATTATATCAGAAAGGTGATTTAATTAAGAGGTGATCACAAGCAGAAAGGACAGGCTATACCATAAGACACGCTGATCAGCACAGTCTACCCAACTGAGCTCCTATCCTCAGCCTGCAAAAGAAGGAAAACTGACTTTTTGCTGGCTCGCAGCTCACTCCTGTGGCAAACAAGAGAAAGAGAAAGCACAGTCCTCAGGCTGAAACAGAGCAGCCAAAGATCATAACAACCTATGCACAAGACAGAACAGAGGGAATGCAGATTTCTTTTCTCTCAGCAGCAAGTGTTCAATCACAAAACTCTGCTTTCTATGAACATTGCTGCAGATGTATGCACTGAAGTCCTCTGGTCACATTTGATTCATGCAGGTCTCTCCTCTGCAACATCATCCCTCACCTTCCTCACAGAGGAGGGTCTGTGCCACCCCTGGGCACACACATCGTCCCAGGAGAGCAGGAGGCAGAGCACGAGCTTGCTGCTTCAATACTCAAGGTCATTAGAATCATAGAATCATAGAACAACCAGCTTGGAAGGGACCCATCGGATCTTCCAGTCCAACCATTCCTATCAAACACTAAACCATGTCCCTCAAGACCTCATCCACCTGTGCCTTAAACACCTCCAGGGAAGGGGAATCAACCACCTCCGTGGGCAGCCTGTTCCAATGCCCAGTGACCCTTTCCATGAAAAACCTCCTCCTAATCTCCAGCCTAAATCTCCCCTGGTGGAGCTTGAGGCCATTCCCTCTCGTCCTGTCCCCTGTCACTTGGGAGAAGAGCCCAGCTCCCTCCTCTCTACAACCTCCTTTCAGGCAGTTGTAGAGAGTAATGAGGTCTCCTCTCAGCCTCCTCTTCTTCAGGCTAAACAACCCCAGCTCTGATCAAGCACTGCAAGAAGATCTCACTATCCTGATGCCACCCCTGCCTCTGCATGGGCCAAAAGGCTGACCTGGACGGGTTGCTCTTCCACTCTCTCTTTCCATGAAAAGGGGACAGTAGCAGAAATCTGCTCTGTAAAGTGCTCGGATATCTACTCAGAGCAAAGCACGATGCTAATGCCATCTCAAGCAATTTCAATCACAGAATCACTGTGGTTGGAAAAGTCCTTGAAGATCATCATGTTTAACCACTAGCTCAGCTCCACCTTGCCGACTAAACCATGTCATGAAGTGTCACATCTACACATTTTCTGAGCACCTCCAGGGATGGAGAACCAACCACTTCCCTAGGCAGCCTGTTCCGATGCTTCACCACTCTCTTAGTAAAGGAATTCTTCCTAATATACAAATTAACCCTCCTCTGGTGCAACTTGAGGCCATTCCCTCTGGTGCTATAATTTATTACTTGGGAGAAGTGACCAACGCTCACCTTGCAACAATCTCCTTTCAGGTAGATTTGGCAGCAAGGGTTCAGCTATGTCTTTGCAGGAATACTCAGGCTTACTCCTCTTTCTGCCTTCGAAGAATACAGTCCTCCCTGTGCCTTTTGCTGCTCCCAAACCCCATGACTGAACACAGCTCTCTGCTTCTTTGTATGTGAAGTCAAGCCACGTTGCCCTTGTACATAAATGCCTAACACTCTTCCCCTGGTTCACAATAAAGTATAATAACCAGACCAGTCATTCTGTTTTTCTTCCCAGCAAAGTCTACGCAAAAGCAAAGCTGGGGCACGGAGGCCGGGAGCACAAGGAATCCAGCTTCCATACAGCCGTAACAATGAGCAAATACATCACAGGAAATTATTAAAAGCCACAAAAAGGAAATGGACCTCGACGCTGAGACAGATCCAAAAGCGCACAGAGCCGCACACCAGAAGCACGCTACACCATCAAACCAACACAAGGCAGACCTGCAGGGACACAGCCTTGATGATCTTAAGAGGCCTTTTCCAACCTTAACGATTGTATGACTCTATGAAAAGCAATGGAGGGGAAAAAAAGAAAATCTTTGATGCAGATGGAAAAAACATATCCATACAGTGCTTCCCAAAAGGACACCGTGTGTTATCCACAGCCGATCGTGCGCAGCAGCAAGCACACAGTTGCTGTGCACGTGTGATCTTGGACCTACCAGCCCCATCAACTATTGAACCGCAGCCTGTGTTAGTACAATGTGTCCTAGTTGCTTCCTGATGAGAAGCTAAACTTAGCTGCCGCTCGTCTGGTGTCCTCAGCACCTTGACTGACACGTCTGTGGCTGCTGGCAGCGCACGGGCTCTGCCGAATTTACAAGGCATCACTGGCAAGCAGACGGCAGGCCTGGGGAGGAGGATGCATGGAGAGGGTAATGGAGTATTGACCTAGTGACTGCGGAAAGCCAGAGGGTAGGAGAGGGACCTGCCCGAAGCAGAAAACCTGGGCACACACAGCCAGGCTCTCTGCAGATCACCAGCTGCTTTCTCCAGCTCAGGTTACTGCAATTCAAATCACACCATTGCACAGACTCCTGCACTAGGATCTGGTTTTTAGCATTCGGGATAAATGTGGTTTCCTCAGGTGCACCTTCATCGTGATAAGAACATCAGGGGATGTCACCGATCGCAGAGCTGTCTCGCTGTGGAGCAGAGGTTACATTTCAGCTTGTGAAGATGGTGACGTACACGACTTACCTGTCCACAGATCTATCCAGTGACTGGCAGCTCCCAGACAGCGAGTCATCAGGGCTGATGAAAGCTTCAAGCATCTGATGATGAAAGAAAAGGGAAAACAATAAAACCACGGACTGTAGCTCTTCAAGCTTCAGCAATTCAGACCTCAGCAGGGTCAACGAGGCTCAGAATCACACAGAATCTCTAGGCTGGAAAAGACCCACCGGATCATCGAGCCCAACCATTCCTATCAAAAGCTCCACTGAAGCTTCAGCAATTCAGACCTCAGCAGGGTCAACGAGGCTCAGAATCACACAGAATCTCTAGGCTGGAAAAGGCCCACCGGATCATCGAGCCCAACCGTTCCTTTCAAAAGCTCCACTGAAGCTGGCTGATTTACACAAGCTGATGCTAGCCCTAGTAGAGGATTTCCAACCTAATGAAAGTTTTCTTCCCAGTGGAAATCCATTTACGATGACCTCTCTGGATTACTGCTCTTTCCAACTACTATTTGCTAGCAGGGAAACCAGGGCAAAGATAATTAGCACCCCGACGTTCAAACCACGCTGAGAAGTCAATGAGATTCGAAGTGCTCAAAGGATTTGTGAACAAAAGTTAATAATAATTAAAAAAAAAAGTATCAGGACATAAATGATGTGCCCGAAGCCGAGTGGATATTGTGCGCCACAGGCAGGATTTCAGCCCCGGACTCCTGACTTCCCCGAGCTGCCCTGGCACACGATGCCAGCCTATCCTCTTGGGTGATAAGCAAAGCATCATCAGGGCTTTTGGCTGGAGGAACCGGCTTGGCTCTCACTGGTTCAGTGAGTCAAAAGCTGCATTTGTGTTGCTTCCTGGATGAGACATTGTACTGGATGGGGTTATTTATAGCTGGTTAGTAACAATAGAGGTTTTGTATGGAGTGGCAAACCCAGGGGCTATGTGCACTTCCATGTGGAGCAGAGCATGCTCAGGGCCAGGCTGTCCTGCGGTTATTATGATGTTTCCTTCTGGCTAGAGACCCACTGCGGACACTCGTTAACCCCGACTCTACAGTCAGCCACAGCTTGTTCCTGGGACAGCTGAGCAACAAGGATTGAACACCACGTGGAGTCACCCTTCACTGTGCCCCAGAACCACGTTCCTCCCCTTTCCCTGGCTCCCGGAGCCAGCTTCCTCCTCCTTCCCCCTGTACGGGAACAGCTTCCCTTTCCATATGCTGTTCCCTTGTCAGACCTCAGCCGGTTGTCATAACAGCTCCCATTGTTTTGGTCGGACGGCCCTGATTGGAAAGTGCGATTTTTTTTTTTCTGCTTCCCAGCTTTTACCCCAAAGCTTCATCCTTCAAAAGGGCACCAGCCAAAGAGGAGTAAGACCCTTGCTAGACCACACTCCTCGCTTCTGCCAGCCGTGCCAGGTCTCTCCCAGCAGTCAAAATAATGCTGAAATGGACTCATTTCTACAAAGCAGAGAATCGGGAATCCAAGCAGGCTTCATACTCAGCCTCTTTCCACCTGCCAAGCCTGTCTCACGGCAAAGACTGCAGTTATATCACAGGCTTGAGCAGGGGCATCTCCCCAAAGGCAGCAAGCACTAGCTTGTAAGTGGTTTTCCACAAGGCACACGTGGAAGCTGTAGGATGAGGACATTCTGAGGGCGAAGCCCATATGGGGAAAAGCACGGCTGCTCAATGAGAAGAGTTAAAAAAAACAAACCAAAAAAAAAAAAAACCAAAACCAAATCCCCTTTTCCCTGCATTTAACTAGGGAAGAGCGGCAGGCCACCCACAGCGTGATGCAAGGGAAAAGAGAGGAAAGCATCTGGGAAACTTCATCAGGAGCCGGCTCGGAGTTCAGCTAGTGGAGCTCCAGGAACAGCCGGTGGAGCTACACTGATTTACACCCAAGAGGGGGCTCATGCAGACCCTCCCCCTGCATGCACACACAATTTGTCTTAGTCCTACCAAACGTGTTTGGAAGGCATGTGAAAACAATAGAGAGCCAACTTTTGGCTGTAAGGAGCACAAGATACATCTGCACTCTGACGTTGCCAAGACTCACCCGGAGTGACTTCTTATTTTATTAATGGCTGTATAATAAACCACTGAAAACACAACTTTGCCATGGAAACCCTGGCACGGCCCACACACAAAAGCAGAACTAGTGGGTGCTATTTGCTCCTGAGGCAAGACCCTTGGGGACCCTCACAGCAGCCTCATGGAATGAGCTTAGTGCCTTCCAGATGCACCTCCCTGTTACCCGTGTAAAGCCAGCCCTTCTGCAAATTGTGGATCGGAGTCCTGCCCTTCTAAGAGCTTTGCAAGAATTAATTGTGTGCCCAAACAGCCCAGATGACTTCACAGGACCTATACGAAGCTATATGGACTCAATGATCTGGTGGGTCCCTTCCAACCTGGTTGTTCTGTTACAGGCCCTATGAGGAGTGACTGAGAGAACTGGGGGTGTTTAGCCTAGAGAAGAGGAGGCTGAGAGGAGACCTCATTACTCTCTACAATGACCTGAAGGGAGGTTGTGGAGCGGAGGGAGCTGGGCTCTTCTCCCAAGGGACAGGGGACAGGACGAGAGGGAATGGCCTCAAGCTCCACCAGGGGAGGCTTAGACTAGAGATTAGGAGGAAGTTTTTCACACAGAGGGTCATTGGGCATTGGAATAGGCTGCCCAGGGAGGTGGTTGATTCACCTTCCCTGGAGGTGTTTAAGGGATGAGTGAATGAGGCCCTGAGGGACATGGTTTAGTGTTTGATAGGAATGGTTGGACTCAATGATCCGATGGGTCTCTTCCAACCTGGTTGTTCTATGATTCTATGACTCTATGATTCTATTTGGATCTATAGATTGAGCAGAGGCGCAAATGGAGACGGAGGTGGGAGCTGCTCCCTCTCTGTTCCTTCGACGCTGCAGAGTTCCCCTGTCGTAGACACCGAGAGGAAGAGGCACTGCTCATCACTGTGCTAAAGAACTAGCTGCTCTTTCATTACTGAGGGACTGGAATATACAAACTCCTCAGTAAGAGAGGAAAAAAAAAATATGTATGGGGGAGGAACAGAGAGACAGAACCGCAGAGAGAGGCTGTGGGCAGAGCCAAGAACTGTAACTGGAGCTCAGACAGAAACAGCACATGGGAAAGAGTGAGAGCTGCTGACATCCAGAGGCTGTTGCAATCACAGGCAATCGGTTCCCTGGTACACTCCCTTGTGGTCCCCAGAATCTGGGCCTGGCAGCTGGTGTGCACGTGCCTGCCAGATCTACGCTCCTCCAGAACTACCTGGGGTGCCTGAGGACACTGCCACCACCACTGCAGATGGCTTTTAGGGTTGCTGGAAATTCGGCCTGCTCTTTCTTGAGCATGCCGAGTCTGGGGGCATCCACTCCTGGATAAAGTTGTGCTGAGCCCCACGCTTTGTGGATTTAACAAAGCAAACAGTGCTCACAGCGCAGTCTCCCTCATGCCCGACACCCTGCCCCGCGCCCTGGCACCACTTACGTTCTGATCCATGGTCTCAGGGATGAATTCACCCTCGCTGTTGATGCTGGTATAGGATCCCTGGCGAGCGATCTGCTGCTGCTCTTCGGGAACACTCCCTGGGGGTGGAGAGCTCCGGCCAGTGTGCAGAGAGCCTAGGACACAGGAAAAACATGGGGCAATGAGAGGACCTGCCACATCCAAGCCCTTCCAGATGCTGTTCCAGTGATCACAGACCTCCTGGAGATGCTGCTGGGTTTGAAAACAGAGGAGTTACAGATGCAGTACTGATCATGAGCATCCTACAAAATTTTTGTCACAGGGATCGGTTTGTTACTGTGGGGCCACACGAAGCCTGCAGCCCAGGCCCTCAGCCTGCCCAGGTTCCTAAGAGCTGTGCACTGTATCCAGGTGCTTTCTCAATGCCGGAAAGCTAAGAGTGACAGAGTTTTGTCACAGAATCATAGAGTCACCAGGTTGGAAGAGACCCATCGGATCATCGAGTCCAACCATTCCTATCAAACACTAAACCTTGTCCCTCAGCACCTCATCTACCCGTCCCTTAAACACCTCCAGGGAAGGGGAATCAACCACCAACCTGGGCAGCCTCTTCCAATGCCCAATGACCCTTTCTGTGAAAAACTTCCTCCTGATGTCCAGCCTAAATCTCCCCTGGCGGAGCTTGAGGCCATTCCCTCTTGTCCTGTCCCCTGTCCCTTGGGAGAAGAGCCCAGCTCCCTCCTCTCCACAACCTCCTTTCAGGCAGTTGTAGAGAGCAATGAGGTCTCCCCTAAGCTTCCTCTTCTCCAGAATAAACCCCCCCCCAGCTCTCTCAGCTGCTCCTCATAAGGCCTGTTCTCCAGCCCCTTCCCCAGCTTTGTCGCTCTTCTCTGGACTCGCTCCAGTCATGACAGAGTCAATCTCAAGGCAAAACACAAACTCAAAAACTACCTCCCCTCTTTGACCTCTGGGCATTTCCTCCCTGGATCACATCACTGCCTCGTTCAGCAATCTGGGAAAGAGCTCGGGGGAGCCGCAACATCACTTAAACACTTCTTATATGGAAAACAATATGTACACAAATACCCCTTTTCTTTCTCCCTTCCCTATAAGAAAGCAAAGAGGAAGAAAACCAGCTTTCAAATGCAAGAACCACAGGGAGGGAAACAACCTACAGGATCAGCTTGTCCCATCTCCTGCCAAGGGAGGCTTGTCTTCCCTGTCTGTAGCCACGGAGGCTCCTGCCTGCACCTCAAAGAGCCCACACACCAGGCAGAGCCACCTCGAAAGCCCCAGGGCTTTGCAGTTCATGGTGAGCACCTTAGCACAGGCAGCGAAGCTTCCCCAGTCTTCCCCACAAAGGGCTCATTTAGCAGAAGGGGTTTTCTGTTTCGCATCTGGCAGAAAACTCCACAGCTTCCTTAGGTAGATGTCTCACTCTTCCCCCTTATTCCCTCAAATCTACACTAACCAATTCCTTTTGCCTCTTCAGGTTTTAAGGAGTGTTGCTCTTGCTGGGTCCAGATGCACGAGCTTGGCTCCTCTGGATTTTCTGCAGTGTCCTCGCTCCATCGCGGGGCTGTCATCACTTCTTGGCAAAGCGCTGCTGGCTGAGCTCCGTGCTGCTCTGTACTGGAGTTCTAACCAGTCAGTGTTGTGCAATGTAAGACTTCACGCAACACAACAACTTGTTTTTAAGAAGGCTTTTTAAAAGCACACATCCTCGAAGAGTTAGAAAGCACATGGAGAGGCATTTCCTTACATTTGACATGCATTTTTGCAGCCCTCATACCAACTCTTTGGTTCATCACTGCCATTTGCGCACACTCTCCTGACCAGCAGGTCCAGGGAGGTTCTTCTCCCTCTGGACTCAGCACTGGTGAGGCCACTCCTTGAATCCTGTGTTCAGTTGTGGGCCCCTCACCACAAGAAGGATGTTGAGGCTCTGGAGTGAGTCCAGAGAAGAGCCACAAAGCTGGTGAAGAGGTTGGAGAACAGGTCCTATGAGGAGCATCTGAGAGAGCTGGGGGTGTTTAGCCTAGAGAAGAGGAGGCTGAGAGGAGACCTCATTACTCTCTACAACTACCTGAAAGGAGGTTGTGGAGAGGAGGGAGCTGGGCTCTTCTCCCAAGGGACAGGGGACAGGACAAGAGGGAATGGCCTCAAGCTCCACCAGGGGAGATTTAGGCTAGAGATTAGGAGGAGGTTTTTCACACAGAAAGGGTCATTGGGCATTGGAATAGGCTGCCCAGGGAGGTGGTTGATTCCCCTTCCCTGGAGGTGTTTAAGGGACGGGTGGATGGGGTCTTGAGGGACATGGTTTAGTGTTTGATAGGAATGGTTGGACTAGAAGATCCGATTGGTCCCTTCCAAAATGGTTGTTCTATGATTCTATGATTTGGTAACAACAGGCCCAGTCTCAGCACAATATTGCAAGAGAAAGGTACTGGGAAGGGGCGGATCCCATCATGAAAAGTCAGCACTCATCAATCAAAACAACACTTCTGCCTCTTCTGCTGCTTTTCTGCATTGCTGTTACTGTGCCAGATTGATCTCTGGCATAAATCCATCAGCACGACCAACACTACAAATCCAAATCCCCACCTTTCGCTTAAGTTAGAATCATAGAATCATAGAACAACCAGGTTGGAAGAGACCCATCGGATCATCGAGTCCAACCACTCCTATCAAAAAAAGTCGATACGCATCAGGAGCTGCTAATGTTCACAGTGCCACAGCAGCATTAAAGATCACTAAATCAGACTTGCTGGATTTATACCGAATGCATAGATATCTCTGTCCCATGGTACATCTTCCTCCAGACTCCTTGCTCGGATTATAAAAATAAAAGTCGTGTGGCTTAGAGTTACATTTTTTTTTTCTTCTTCCTAATTTCTCCTTCACAGATTTCCTGCAGGATAAGAACGCAGCGAAAGAAGTCCAACTGAAGTAACGCCAAGATCAAGAGGAGAGAATCTTTCGAGCGCTGCGGCGCTCAGAATGAACTGGCTCTCCACCAGCCCTAAAAACAGAACCAGTTGGGAAGTGCAGCATCCTCTTTTTGAAGATAGATAAATAAATGTATAACCACTTAACACTTCAGGCGCCCTGGATAAATCACCGCGTTACCATCCCCTCGTTTGCTTAGCAGATGTCAATCCAGAACACTGCAGAGTGGCTCTTGCTCTGAAAAGCTGCTAGAGGATTTGTCACTGTATCTTAGCTCTATCCAGCAGTTTTGTTACTGCTAGGACGAGGTGTGGGTCTTGCTTATGCAGTGCTGGGATCTCCGGCTGTGACAATTCACCCATCTCCCAGGAAGTCTTCGACTTGGATTTTACAGAGTTGTGCTTGCCCTGTTTGATTGTGAAGCCAGGGAGTTAAATGAGATTTATCGCAAGCGTAAAGACTCTGCATGACCTCACGTTAAGCCTCTGCGTGTAACAACTACTCCCAGTCATCAGGTCAGTTGTGTTTGACCCTCCAGGGTCGCATTTCCTGCCAAAAACTGTAAAGGAGGATAAGACACTCGCCATTTCCCAGCAGGCAAGGAAGTTAAACAAAACGCGCAGGCTTTTGCACGCCTGGAAACTGCTGGATTGAACCAGATCCTTTTCAGCTCGGCTGTTCGGGTAGAAGAAGCTGCTCAAAGTAATTCATGCGGCTTCACACATCAAGGAGCAGTGGGTGCTGCTTCTTTGCATCCATGCATCCCCACCTACCCAGAAGGAACGCAGGGAGGTGGTGGGATCAGAGCCTCAGAGTCTAATCATAGAATCATAGAACAACCAGGTTGGAAGGGACCCATCGGATCTTCTAGTCCAACCATTCCTATCAAACACTAAACCAAGTCCCTCAACACCTCATCCACCCGTCCCTTAAACACCTCCAGGGAAGGGGAATCAACCACCTCCCTGGGCAGCCTAGTCCAATGCCCCTTTCTGTGAAAAACTTCCTCCTAATCTCTAGCCTAAATCTCCCCTGGCGGAGCTTGAGGTCATTCCCTCTTGTCCTGTCCCCTGTCACTTGGGAGAAGAGCCCAGCTCCCTCCTCTCCACAACCTCCCTTCAGGTAGTTGTAGAGAGCAATGAGGTCTCCTCTCAGTCTCCTCTTCTCCAGGTTAAACACCCCCAGCTCTCTCAGATGCTCCTCATAGGTTCTGTTCTCCAGCCCCTTCACCAGCTTCGTGGCTCTTCTCTGGACTCACTCCAGAGCCTCAACATCCTTCTTGTGCTGAGGGGCCCACAACTCAACACAGGATTCAAGTAGCAGCCTCACCAGTGCCGAGTCCAGAGGGAGAATCACCTCCCTGGACCTGCTGGTCACACCATTTCTGATACAAATAATATTGACTCCCCCCCTCCAGCAAAACCTAACAAAACTTCAAGCAATCTCAAGAGCTGCTGGGAGCATGGAAATGGAAAATAAGGTCATTGCAGAGTGAGCAACTGTGGTAGCCAGTGGCAGGCAATACAAGGCATACTGGATACATCAGATACGGCTGCTTTATCCACTCAGAGGCAGAGGAACAAGCGGACAGACGAGCCCAGATTTGCCAGGCTGGCACATCACCGATGTTCTTTGCACTTGACTCAACAGCCAAGAAGCAGCAGCAGGAGGCAGAAGCAGGAGACCCCCAAGGGACTGTCCTCCCAGATTCTATAGGTTTGCAGATCAGCTCCTTCCTTCAGACCTCGTGGAGATGAGGCAGGCTCTGAGGTGCTTCTTTATAAGCCAAATGCTGGCCAGACCTTAGCAGCTCTATTCAGGATTCCTGAATTCAGAGAAACTCTGCAGATTGGCACCCGTTGAGCGTCTGACCTCAGTTACCCTTTGGAGCAAGGTGCTTTGGCAAAGGATTCCTGCTCCATGTTACACGCACTAATGCAAAGCCATATATTTAAGACCAGAGCACAGCATGTCCCGAGCAGGGTAAAGCAGGCCAGCACGCAGACTTACAGCCACTGCTGGCATCTACTTGGGTCTTTCATGTTCCCTTCTGTTATTTAGATTTAAAAAGTGTCTTTCAGGCAGTATGTGCAGAGTTTGTGGTGTCGCATGTACAGCCAGCTCGCCTGTGCCAGGCTTGGCCTCCCTCCACCTCCACGTTCCATGGCTTCACCCTTTCCCTGTCCACAGCTTTACCCACCTCCGAGCGGCATAAAGAAGGGGTCCTGGTGAAGAATAGAAGCCCATTAAAAGTAAAAGCTAGGGAGGGTTTGTTGGCAGCCGCCTACGCTCGCAGCTGCAGCCACAGAGAGCCCAGCCCTGGGATGATGTCGCCGCAGAGCCAGACCAGGGACATGACAGCAAGATGTGCTGTTCCTCTGAGCCCTGGCAGAAACACGCGACTCGGGACACGGCAGCACAAGAAGAGACAAACCTGCAGCAACTTCTCACCGTCAAGGGAAGGTGTGAGCAAATGGCCCAAATCCCCCTTGATTTTTAATTTTTCAGTGGGACACCTACAAGTTTCCATCCTATCCATAAGGATCTTCTATGGATGGATCCCTACACAGAATCATAGAATCATAGAAACATAGAACAACCAGGTTGGAAGAGACCCATCGGATCATCAAGTCCAACCATTCCGACCAAACACTAAACCATGTCCCTCAGCACCTCATCCACCCGTCCCTTAAACACCTCCAGGGAAGGGGAATCAACCACCTCCCTGGGCAGCCTAGTCCAATGACAAATGACCCTTTCTGTGAAAAACTTCCTCCTAATCTCCAGCCTAAATCTCCCCTGGCAGAGCTTGAGGCCATTCCCTCTTGTCCTGTCCCCTGTCACGTGGGAGAAGAGCCCAGCTCCCTCCTCTCTACAACCTCCTCTCAAGTAGTTGGAGAGAGTAATGAGGTCTCCTCTCAGCTTCCTCTTCTCCAGGATAAACACCCCCAACTCTCTCAGCTGTTCCTCATAAGGCCTGCTCTCCAGCCCCTTCACCAGCTTCGTTGCTCTTCTCTGGACTCGCTCCAGAGCCTCAACATCCTTCTTGTGCTGAGGGGCCCACAACTGAACACAGGATTCAAGGAGCGGCCTCACCAGTGCTGAGTACAGAGGGAGAAGAACCTCCCTGGCCCTGCTGGTCACACCATTTCTGATCCAAGCCAGGATGCCATTGGCCTTCTTGGCCACCTGGGCACACTGCTGCCTCATGGTCAGGCGGCTGTCAACCAACACCCCCAGGTCCCTCTCCTCCTGGCAGTTTTCCAGCCAGGCTTCTCCCAGTCTGTAGCTCTGCATAGGGTTGTTGTGCCCCAAGTGCAGGACCCAGCCAGCATCAGCTCCTGGTCTGGAGAGGGCTGGCAGGGACACTGACTCAGCAGCCTGGTTTGCCACCACAGAGAAAAATACTGAAAGACTAAAGCTTTCGGCAAACGTTTCCACTGAAACTGTGATTCTGGAATGGGACTCGTGAATAATTTGTGGGTAATGTTGGGAAACACGTATTTCCTCAAAGTAAATATAAACTACCCTCAGTTATCCGAATATCCAGAACCCCAATATATTTTAGCAAAAGTTTCCTGGCACTCAGCTCAACGTTTGCAGATGAGAGAGACTGGAACATGTTCTATTTCAAAAAAAAAAAAAAAAAAAAAAGAGACAGAGAGAGAGGTGAGGGGGATTTCCACTGAAAAAGTTTATGGGAAAAAAAAAGAAAATATTGACTTTGCATGAGGTTTTTTAGGGACATGGAGTGAAGACATTTTCTGTCCAGCAGAACCAAAAATAGCCAAATCTCCAGAACATCTACTCCCCCTTCAAATGTACTTGTGCCAACAACATGCAGTTTTATTATTTTTCGCTGCTGCTTGCATGGCAGAGTCAGCAGAAAAACATCAGACATCTCAGAAACACTGAGAATATGTGACCCTGAACCACCTTCTCTTATAAAGTCACTTTAAATCTCCTTTCAAATCTGGTTGCAACAGAAAAGCTGAATTGAGTTGAGAACCTTTCTTGATAAGCAACCACTTTGATCACAGAATGGTTTGGGTTGGAAGGGACCTTAAAGATCACCCAGTTCCAACCTCTCATAGCAGGGACACCTTCCACTGGGTCAGGTTGCTCAACGCCCCATCCAACCTGCCCTTGAACACCTCCAGGGTGCGGAATACCTCCACTGTGAAATATCTGGCAACTGCAGGTGAAGAGTAGTTTCTCCTATAGAAATTCCATCCTCTGAGGCTGCCTTCTGACTAACCACCAGATTCAGTGAAATCCCTAGTTCAGGAAATCACAACATCTCTGTCTGTCTATTGTCTGACATTCCATCTCATGCTTCCACTTGAAAGGCTGCTCTCCCTTTCAGCTCACTGGAGTTTCTGCTCAGCTGCAACATCATCCAGTTCTGACTCAGGAGATGAAAGAACTGTATCTACTGGATTGCAAACACATAGAATCATAGAATCATAGAACAACCAGGTTGGAAGGGACCCATCGGATCTTCTAGTCCAACCATTCCTACCAAACATCTCTGAAGTAGGACTGGAGTAGCTTCACAGAGACCTCAGATAACTCCAAAGAGAGGTCTGATGCGATGGACTCAATGATCTTGTGGGTTTTTTCCAATCTAGTGATTCTGTGATGTTACATGCAGAGGTTTTGTTGCATCCTGGCTTGTATCAGAAATGGTGTGACCAGCAGGGCCAGGGAGGTGATTCTCCCTCTGTGCTTAGCACTGGTGAGGTCGCTCCTTGAATCCTGTGTTCACTTCTGGGCCCCTCAGCACAAGAAGGATGTTGAGGCTCTGGAGCGAGTCCAGAGAAGAGCAATGAAGCTGGTGAAGGGGCTGGAGAACAGGCCTTATGAGGAGCGTCTGAGAGAGCCGGGGGTGTTTAGCCTAGAGAAGAGGAGGCTGAGAGGAAACCTCATTGCTCTCTATAACTACCTGAAAGGAGGTTGTAGAGAGGAGGGAGCTGGGCTCTTCTCCCAAGTGACAGGGGACAGGAAAAGAGGGAATGGCCTCAAGCTCCACCAGGGGAGATTTAGGCTAGAGATTAGGAGGAAGTTTTTCACACAGAGGGTCACTGGGCATTGGAACAGGCTGCCCAGGGAGGTGGTTGATTCACCTTCCCTGGAGGTGTTTAAGGGACGGGTGGATGAGGTGCTGAGGGACATGGGTTAGGGTTTGATAGGAATGGTTGGACTCAATGCTCCCTTGCATCCGAAATGTGAGCCCTGCAAAGCACTGAGCACATCCATATCCACAAAAGCAACTACCACAGACTCAATTTCACCACGAGAAAAAGCTGGTGGCACAGAGACACAAAACTGGTCCTCAAGTAGTGAAGCTGCTCTTATCTCAGGAGTTAAGGAACTCAAGGCAGGGCCTCTGCATAATTCTGCAAAGAGGGGAAGAAGGGGAGATGCCAAGATAACAGCAGATGCTTAAAGAAAAAAAAGGAAGTAAAGGTCTGGAAAAGCCTTTGCTTTCTATAGATCCCCACTCTTCACTTCGATAAATCTCCATAGCACCAAATTCGCTGGAGATACTTATCACTCCGTGAAATTACACCTCAGCACAACCTTCTATGATCTGTCCAGCCTGTAGTGTCTTTTCCTCAGGCTGAAGCTAAGCAATAACTGCACTGGGTAGCTGGTGGGAGACAGCAGGGTGGCCATAGAATCATAGAACAACCAGGTTGGAAGGGACCCATCGGATCTTCTAGTCCAACTATTCCTATCAAACATTAAACCAAGTCCCTCAAGACCTCATCCACCCGTCCCTTAAACACCTCCAGGGAAAGTGAATCAACCACCTCCCTGGGCAGCCTATTCCATACAGACAGTAGCAACTACAGGGTTGTAACAGGAAAGAGAAAGAGGACGGTGGCCCAGCTTGTCACTGCACAAACCACCCCACACAGAGTTGAACTCCACTGACCTGTTGAATACTTCCGTGTCCTCTCGGAGTCCTTGTACAGGGATCCCATGATGTCACCCATGGATCTGGAGATCCTCATTTCGTGCTGCTTACTGCTGTTTGGCTGGAGGAGCTGTTAATCAGACAAAGGGAATGATGAGACTCTGCCAGCATCCTTGCAGACACACCATGTGACACCCTCTATTTAATTCCCATGACCATATTAACCAAGAACCATAAAAACACGTATGTAATCGTTCACAAACAATTCACATATGTTAATAAAACACTCTAATGAGATAGGATTGAGCTCATTTGACAAAATCACAGAATCATTAGGTTGGAAAAGACCCACAGGATTGTTGAATCCAACCATTCCTATCAATCACTAAGCTATACCCCTCAGCACCTCATCCACCCGTCCCTTAAACACCTTCAGGGAAGGTGAATCAATCACCTCCCTGGGCAGCCTATTCCAATGCCCAATGACCCTCTGTCTGAAAAACTTCCTCCTAATCTCCAGCCTAAATCTCCCCTGGTGGAGCTTGAGGCCATTCCCTCTTGTCCTGTCCCCTGTCCCTTGGGAGAAGAGCCCAGCTCCCTCCTCTCTCCCTCCTCTCAGGTAGTTGTAGAGAGCAATAAGGTCTCCCTTCAGCCTCCTCTTCTCCAGGATAAACACCCCCAGCTCTCTCAGCCGCTCCTCTTAAGGCCTGTTCTCTAGCTTGTTTTCTTCTCTCTTGTTGATAATGATCAATACAGACATCTGACATGAAAGACCTTTCACACACGCTACTGCTTCCAGGTAGATACAGAGACTCTGCCCTGAACACAAGCTTCAGTCCCAAAATCCAAGCCTCTCCTCCATGCTCCACAGACTCCTGCGGCAGCCTAGGCACTGCAGAGTTCCTCTGAAACAGAAAGTGGAGGATCAGGCTCTGCTACGGAAGACACGTCAGGGGGAAAGCACTGAAATGTAACTTAGAATCACAGAATCACAGAACAACCAGGTTGGAAGAGACCCATCGGATCATCGAGTCCAACCATTCCTATCAACTTAAATGGAGGTGGCTAAGTCTTACTAAAATAACAGATTACAGTGCACTGTGCTTTAGTGCTGGTCTTATGTATGACCTCAGAACCACACGTTCTTGCACAGTTACATGCTGCAGGATGAGTTCAACCTACTTAGAAAGTTATATATGAATCTACCTGGCTGCTCTATCCTAAGTAGTTAACTTGCAATACTGCAATGTTCCTGCAGTCTCTAAGGCAGATCACCCCATTTCTGCCCAGGATTTAGGAAACATGGATTGTTGGCTCAGTTTTCCGCTGGGGCTCAGGTCTCTGCGTCTTGAGAGCCTCCCAAAAGGAGTGGAGAGGTTCCAGGAGCCGTGAGCAGCAGCGGTAGCGTGAGGACAAGCAGTATGAGTTTCAAGACTCTTAAGTCTCTCTGGTACTTCTAGGAAATATACGGAAGAAACAAGAGTTGCAACATCTGCAAATCCCTTCGCTTTACAGTCTGTGCTTGGGGCAGCACGACATGTGCTTTGGCAAGACTCTCCGTGCAGGCGAGGTCAAGCTAAGAGGATTAACTGCAAAAACACTGAGCTCAGGACAACCAAATAAATAAATAATGGAGAAAAAAAAAGACAGTCCTGCACGAGACTGAAGGATTCTCCAGATTGCTCTCCCTGGCCTTCGGTACTGCAGCACCATATGGATGGAATGGTCCCCATGCTGCCACCCAGCAAGGCCCAGGACACCACCCTGTCTACAGAGGAACACTGACAGCACACCTAGGCAAAAAGGACAAGAGGTTCTCTTGGGGT
This sequence comes from Coccyzus lansbergi, assembly GCA_033558105.1. Lineage (NCBI taxonomy): Eukaryota > Metazoa > Chordata > Aves > Cuculiformes > Coccyzidae > Coccyzus > Coccyzus lansbergi. The sequence goes on from JAUMJK010000932.1 coordinate 342,126, forward strand.
TTAACCCTGTTTGAGGAGAAGGTCAGTATTTCATAGAATCATAGAACAACCAGGTTGGAAGAGACCCACTGGATCATCAAGTCCAACCATTCCTATCAAACACTAAACCATGTCCCTCAGCACCTCATCCACCCGTCCCTTAAACACCTCCAGGGAAGGGGAATCAACCACCTCCCTGGGCAGCCTATTCCAATGCCCAATGACCCTCTGTGTGAAAAACTTCCTCCTCATCTCCAGCCTAAATCTCCCCTGGCGGAGCTTGAGGCCATTCCCTCTTGTCCTGTCCCCTGTCCCTTGGGAGAAGAGCCCAGCTCCCTCCTCTCTATAGCCTTTCAGGTAGTTGTAGAGAGCAATGAGGTCTCCTCTCAGCCTCCTCTTCTCCAGGATAAACACCCCCAGCTCTCTCAGTCCTTCCTCACAAGGCCTGTTCCCCAGACCCCTCACCAGCCTCATTGCTCTTCTCTGGACTCGCTCCAGAGCCTCAACATCCTTCTTGTGGTGAGGGGCCCACAACTGAACACAGGATTCAAGGAGCGGCCTCACCAGTGCTGAGTCCAGAGGGAGAATCACCTCCCTGACCCTGCTGGTCACACCATTTCTGATCCAAGCCAGGATGCCATTGGCCTTCTTGGCCACCTGGGCACACTGCTGGCTCATGCTCAGTCGCTGTTGACCAACACCCCCAGGTCCCTCTCCTCCTGGCAGTTTTCCAGTCAGACTTCTCCCAGTCTGTAGCTCTGCATAGGGTTGTTGTGCCCCAAGTGCAGGACCCAACATTTGGCTGTGTTAAACCTCATCCCATTGGGCTCTGCCCAGAGGTCCATCCTGTTTAGGTCCCTTTGCAGAGCCTCTCTACCCTCCAGCAGATTGACACTTCCACACAGAACTGTGGAAATTTAACCTTTCACAGGCTGCAGAAGGAGTGGGAGGGAGCTGAGCTCAGTCTCCAGTCTGCCAACACAGGAAGGATTTCTGAGCAGCTTAGCCAGAGTAGGGTTGACCTCCCCCCTGCCCAGCTTGCCCTCTGCTCTTCACCATCAGAAGACTCGTTTCCACTCCTCAGCACAATAACAAAGCATCTTGCTCCGGACACAAAAGAGCAGAGAAAGTGAAGGGCTCACATTCGCTTTCTTTGGAGCGCTCACAAGGATCCGCAGGCTCTTCAGAGAAGGGCTCAGCTCCAACTGCTCCATCGCTTTGTCCAAATCTTCCTGGGATTTCAGCGGGATCAGGAGCTGGAGGGATTGAACAAACACCGGAGCATGGCAGTGTCACACTTTTGGTAAACAGAGGAAGCCAGATACTTGCAGTAAGTATCTTGGGAATCAGGGGACAAGGGAGTAACCAAAGAAGGCAGATGGAAAACAAAGACCCCGTGCCCTCCAGCTTGCCGAGCTCTAGCATTTTCTTCCAAGTTCTCATCTAGCAAGGAACAGACGCAAAAAAATCACAACAAAAAACATCTGCAAGGAGCGAGCTTAAAGGTCACACCACCAATTCAGTTAGGGGGAAGAGAAGAGGGGTGAGATGGAACCTTGGGCTTGCTGCCTGCTATTCTGGGATTGCTCTGATCTCGGAGTTTGTAGGCAAAACCTGCCGCAACCCAAGCTCAAAACAGCCCCACACTTTCTTCCTGGGAAGATGGTCGTGCACTGGTGTTCCAAGAAAGCAGAGAACTGCACCCAAAGATCTACTCTGGCAGATCCTCAGTGGTCTTCCCTATCGCTGCAACCTGTGTTCCTGCACACTCACAGTCTCCTTAGCGTCTGGGCACCAGCTGAAAGCAGGCAACATCTCACAAGTAAGAGTCTCTTCCCTTTTGATGTGAAAGTTGTGCACTGCTCTCTCGCCAAGCACCACTTCTTTGATTTCCACCAAAGCAAATTCATCTTCTGCTCTTTATACGCAAGGTAAACAGAGCAGAGAGACTCACAGTGCCGTGTCTATCGAGCAGCTAAAGGTCCTGATGTTTTCCTGGTAAGTGCCTTCAGACCTTCAGAGGGAATGTGACCTTCCTGCCATTGCTGTGTGGTGTACCTTGTCCTGCAGACAGCCTGCAAAGCCTCCAACAGCCAACACACCTGCAGTTCAAGGGGCTCTGTGGCTTTCTGCTGCCCTGGACTAAGATGAAAACCACAACTTTTTGCCCCTCACACTGGGTTATTCTGCCTAATCTCATGCAAACGGTGCCCTCAGCCTCTGTAGGTTTCCTTGGACATTGGCACAGGATCCGGCCAATACACCACATGCTAGTGCCAAAGTACACAAGAGTTTTACCTACCAAAGGGACCACGGGGCCACAGCTCCCAGTAGGCTCTCACTGGTCTTACTGGGAGCCGCAGCTGCCCACAAATCCTGAAAGGTAGCTCAGGCCTCTGGGTGATCAGGGTTCAAGCCACCAGCCACAAAAAATGCTCCTCAGATGAACCAGCACAGAAGCCGACACTGAAAAGCTGCCTGTGTCTACGTTTTTGATCTCAGGGTGTTGCCAAGGGTTTGGCTGTTGTCCTGTAGGTAAATACCCCTCAGACTGTGTGCACTGAGGCTTAGGATTTCAGGGATGACCAGGTCAAGGGACAGCTGCAGGCCCTGGCCAATAAAGATGAGGTTTCACCTTGGGCAACTGCTACAGTCACCTCCTCCACCAAGGACCACAGCCTAAGATCAGCAAGCTCCACCTTAGACGTCTGTGTGGCTGCTCTTTCTACAGTGTGAGCACTTCGGGGTTTGGATTGAGCTTCTCTTCTCCTGTCTTATAGGAAGGTTATCTTTCATCTCCATTTCGTATACAGGGAATCGAGCCACGTGCAGACCACCCACTTCATGTGACAAACATCAGGCTCATCCAAGAGCACCAAGGTCGTGCAGCGCTGGAGAGTAGGTGGTCCTGAGCGTAGGCCGATCTCGGGCACCTAGCTTTGAGATACTAAAAATCAGACCTGTAAAAGAGCACTGCAATAGCTAAGCTTATCACAACCTGCTATTCTGTAGAATTTATAGTCCTAAATTAGGTACCCAGGACCCCTACAGTTTGCACAGGAGAGTTAGATGTCCAGAAATGGGAATAACAGGTGAGAAAAGGAAGCTACCAGGTCTAACTGCTGGAAGCAGAGGAAAGTCAGGGCCAGTTCCCAAAAGATATTTAAGCAACGAATTCCAGAGTGAGCTAGGAGTGCTCTTCATAAGGTATGCAAATACGATTGAGAAATTTCTAGAAAAAGACAGGAAAAAGGAACTCTAGAGCAAAGCATTTAGCACATTCACCAGGAAGGATAATCAAGTTTTGCACTCTTTGAAACCTATTTAGCTATTTGTACGTAGGAAAAAGATTCCAAGAGGAACTCTTGAGAAAGCCTTGTCCTATGATATCCTGTGGGTTGCTGGGACTTAGTGTTTGATAGGAATGGTTGGACTCGATGATCCGATGAGTCCCTTCCAACCTGGTTGTTCTATGATTCTATGATTCTATGACTTGAGAGCTCAACCAAACCAGATGGGGAAAAGTCCCTCACATCCTAAGCAAGGGATCTAACCAGGTGAGGCTTTTACAGAGAACACTAACATCAGTCTTGTCAAGGCTGGGAACAGATTCCCAGTCTGGGACAGGGCTTGGATATAAATGAAAGGAACATACTCACCAGGTAGATAACTCCTCATAGAATCATAGAACAACCAGGTTGGAAGGGACCCATCAGATGTTCTAGTCCAACCATTCCTATCAAACACTAAACCATGTCCCTCAAGACCTCATCCACCCGTCCCTTAAACACCTCCAGGGAAGGGGAATCAACCACCTCCCTGGGCAGCCTATTCCAATGCCCAATGACCCTCTGAATGTGTGAAAAACTTCCTCCTAATCTCTAGCCTAAATCTCCTCTGGCGGAGCTTGAGGCCTACTTGAGGCTCCGCTTGAGGCCTACTTGTGGCTTTTAATAGGTTCACGGTTAGAGCATGGCTAAACTTTGGGATCTGAATGAATCACCTGTGCCCACAGCAGATTTAAAACAAAGATGGTATTGAACGTGTCTCCCAAATGCTGTGCAGCTGTTCTCAGTCTGTTTCCTTAAGCAGTAGATCTTAGGAGATATTCTCTTGGTGTGCTCTTTAACCCTCTTGAAGCTCACCAGGGCTCCAGAGGTTCATCAAGCAGACAAGCCTTCTCTCCCACACTTAGAATGATAGAATCATAGAACAACCAGGTTGGAAGGGACCCATCAGATCTTCTAGTCCAACCATTCCTATCAAACACTAAACCATGTCCCTCAAGACCTCATCCACCTGTCCCTTAAACACCTCCAGGGAAGGTGAATCAACCACCCACATGGGCAGCCTATTCCAATGCCCAATGACCCTTTCAGTGAAAAACTTCCTCCTAATCTCCAGCCTAAATTTCCCCTGGTGGAGCTTGAGGCCATTCCCTCTTGTCCTGTCCCCTGTCCCTTGGGAGAAGAGCCCAGCTCCCTCCTCTCTACAACCTCCCTTCAGGTAGTTGTAGAGAGTAATGAGGTCTCCTCTCAGCCTCCTCTTCTCCAGGCTAAACAACCCCAGCTCTCTCAGCTGCTCCTCATAGGTTCTGTACTCCAGCCCCTTCACCAGCTTCGTCGCTCTTCTCTGGACTTGCTCCAGAGCCTCCACTTGCCCAAACAGAAATGGGAATGATGGAGAGTTGCTCCTCCTCACTTTGCCAACCAGCAGAATCCGACTCTGCACTGTAAGTAGAGTCTGACTGCTCACCCCTCCTTCTTCTGAGCTTCTCACCAGCCTTCCGAGCAATCCCTCAGCTGCTGCTTTGGACAAAATGTTCTGCAGGTCTCTCCATCTCACTCCAATCCCACAACACTAACACGTCTGCCTGCCTGCTTGGGAGAAGCCAAAACCACCAGGCAGAAATTGCCCTTCTGAAACAGGGCTGGAGCCAGTGTTTAGCTTGGCTTTACCTAATACCCACATCTGGCAAGTAGATTTTGCTCCATTCGGCTTCCAGACTGTGGCACATATGGATATCAAGGAACAGATATCTGCTAGGCACAAAACTAAATATAGACTTTTGCAGAACCACAGAAGTAATTGCCAGGGTGCATTTCCAGTAACAGGGATTATTCTGTCTACAGAGCGAGCAGCCGTGACAAACAGCAAAGTTTGCCCACATAGAAGTTGCACTGAACAGAACTGATTAGATTATCAGATTTTCTTCTTGCTTTTAAAGAGTACAGACCCCCTGGAGTCCCACGTTTTCATACAACTTGGTCGTCATTCCACTGCAGTCTAAGAAAGTGAGTGCAAAGGGTGAGTTTTCTAGCTTTGCTCGACCTCGCTCTGTAAGACACTGCAGAAAGCCAAAGAATAGTAGGAAACAGGGTTGGGGAAAAATCGGAGAGGTCAATTAGTTCATCTTCCTGCCCAACGCAGGACCAACTGGCATCAACAATTCTCAACAAATATTTGTTAAATCTGCTTCTAAACGCCTCTCCTCCCCCCACATAATGGAGCTTCTACCATTTCCCTAGGTTTTAACTCTCTCTAACCTTCTGAAACGACGCTGAGGGAAAGCCACAGAGGAGACAAGCAAGGGAAGGTCAGAAAGGAACGGGTGGCATGCTGAGGGTCAGTATTCTGCCCAAGGTCACGAGCTGGTGACGGAGAAAGGACAAATGTGACAGTCACACCTGGGGCAGCTTTTTAGCAGCACATACAGATCAAATTCAGACAGAGTCACTGCTTTAGAAGCCAGTCTTTCGATCTCTAACGTAGGCCAGTTGTCCATGGCCAGACAAGATTCTGCGGTCTCGCTCATCAGAAAGACAAGCCCAGGCTAGCACTAACGTGCGGACTTGCCCCATGTGGTACACCCGTGGCCAGGCCCTGCTCTTATCTGTACCAGCCCAAGGCTGCTGATTCCATGGTCCCACCAGGATGTGATTCATGTGTGCCCCTGCTCCACCCAGCTGGCAGCCTCATCTCACTCATCCTGGCTTCAGGACTCCTGTTTCATCGGGACAGGGACTGATATCTAATGAGCTTTTGTAGGGGCCTGTTGGCCTCAGTGTAATTTTGGTCTACAAGGTGCGCTTCTGCAAGAGAAACATCTGATGGCAACAAGGAATTACTGCAGGGTTGTCTTCGAGCGTGGAGAAAGAGCGAAACTGTAATCATAGAAACATAGAATTATAGAACAACCAGGTTGGAAGAGACTCATCGGATCATCAAGTCCAACCATTCCTATCAAACACTAAACCAAGTCCCTTAAGACCTCATCACCCCTCCAGGGAAGGTGAATCAACCACCTCCCTGGGCAGCCTATTCCAATGCCCAGTGACCCTCTGTGTGAAAAACTTCCTCCTAATCTCCAGCCTAAATCTCTCCTGGCGGAGCTTGAGGCCATTCCCTCTTGTCCTGGCCCCTGTCACTTGGGAGAAGAGGCCAGCTCAATGAGTCTGTCGTCAGGCTATCTCTGAGACTTGGAGTCATGAGACCATAAAACCTGACCCAGAACTCACTAGGAGCCACATGCCAAGGTGTCTCCATGTGGACATGTAGCCTATCTCCTCAAACATCACTTCTTCCTGTTTACAGAGTTTCCACTGTAAAAACCCTGAATTACTACTGCTCAGACCTCTTCCCAAAGGTGTAGGTTCTCACAAGGAGGAATTTTTATGCGTAGAAAAGCAAAACACGGAAGGTTCTTCTCAATTCTAAGAACATAGAATCATAGAATCACCGGGTTGGAAGAGACCCCAAGGATCATCGAGTCCAACCATTCCTATCAAAGCCTGCTCTGTATACATGCCAAGGAAGACAGTCTCTAACACGGGATAAAATCCATTATTTCAGCTTCTGTTTGCTGTTGCTGGAAAAAAAAAAATCCTCTCCCAGTGGAAAGAAACCTGGAATGAAATGAGTCACTCCTGGAGAATTCAATGGCTTTTCCCAGGAGGGTTGGCAGAGAATGGCCAAGATTAGAAACCCATCTGCATTCAAAGACAAAACCCAGTGGACACTGCGCTATCATGAGGTGCCTCTTATAAAAGAACAGCAACCTTTTAGTGGATCAAATCTCCATTGAGACAGAAGGGAGAAAAAAAAAGAGGAGAAAATTCTCTTCATGACCTCCCTCTCCATTCATTCGTTAACGAATGGTTGTTAGTCATTTGCAATAGGCACTTGAACAAACAAGTTGCCAATACAGATCCAGTCCAGGGTCACTAGATCTGCTAGAGGAACCTATGGTGACAGACATTGCAGTTCAGACTGAACCACAGGAACATGCACACTGTTCTCGGGGTTTGGGGTGACATAAAGTCAGTGATGGGTGTATGCTCTGTAAGTAGCACTGCCCCTCATGCTCTGGACTTCAAAGAATCATAGAATCACTAAGGTTGGAAAAGACGACTAAGATCACCAAGCCCAACCATCAGCACAACACCACTAGGCCTACTAAACCATAGAATCATAGAATCACCAGGTTGGAAGAGACCCATCGGATCATCGAGTCCAACCATTCCTATCAAACACTAAACCAAGTCCCTCAAGACCTCATCCACTCATCCCTTAAACACCTCCAGGGAAGGGGAATCAACCACCTCCCTGGGCAGCCTATTCCAATGCCCAATGACCCTTTCTGGGAAAAACTTCCTCCTAATGTCCAGTGTAAATCTCCCCTGGTGGAGCTTGAGGCCATTCCCTCTTGTCCTGTCCCCTGGCACTTGAGAAGAGCCCAGCTCCCTCCTCTCTACAACCTCCTTTCAGGTAGTTGGAGAGAGCAATGGGATGAGGTTTAACACGGCCAAATGGCAGGTCCTGCACTTGGGGCACAACAACCCTATGCAGAGCTACAGACTAGGAGAAGTCTGTCTAGAAAGCTGCCTGGAGGAGAAGGACCTGGGGCGGTTGGCTGGCAGCTGACTGACCATGAGCCAGCAGTGGCCCAGGTGACCCAGGTGGCCAAGAAGGCCAACAGTATCCTGGTTTGTATCAGAAATGGTGTGACCAGCAGGTCCAGGGAGGTTCTTCTCCCTCTGGACTCAGCACTGGTGAGGCCGCTCCTTGAATCTTGTGTTCAGTTGTGGGCCTCTCACCACAAGAAGGATGTTGAGGCTCTGGAGCAAGGTAGGTAGACGGGACGGGTAGATGAGGTCCTGAGGGACATGGTGTAGTGTTTGATAGGAATGGTTGGACTCGATGATCCGATGGGTCTCTTCCAACCTGGTGATTCTATGATTCTATGAATTCCTCTCTTGTTTGAGTTAAGGGGATTTTTTTGTTCTGAGGGAAAGAAAATATTCCTGCATCACCATTAATTGTAATAATTCTGAGAAGGGGAAAATCTACTAGCTGGAAACCACAGAGTAGGATAACTGTTCTTCACATACACACGTACAAAGCTACATCCAGGCCTTAAGAACAAACCACAAAATTCAGAAGAGGACACCAGGCTCTCTAAAACTCTCTGACAGCAATAAGGAGAAGAGTACCTCATTGTGTACGCAGACTAAATCCATCGTCTGTCCAAAAGCATCCGTGACCTTCTGCACCACTTCTTTGAATTTGACTGGTCTTGAAAACTGGATAATCCTGTGTACACAAACATACGACGATAATCACAATTTAGTAGCTTAGTGGAATTTGCAACTAGATTGACAATTCAGAAGCAAGGACCTGCACGATTCTATCATGAAACATAAAGCCTTCTCCTTCCTCTTACGCTTCAAAAAATACTGCTCATTTGCTAGCCAGTGATATGACCTACCCTGCAAAAATATATACCAAAAATCCTAGTGGAGCTCCTCTATTCCTCTACCTACTGTGAGGTACAGGTGGGAAAGAAGAACGTCAAGCAGCCCTTCACTGGAGAAGACCCAGGATCAGGCACTGATCAGTGGCTTATTTCCATTTTCAGTGAGTGGTTCTGAATAGGGAGTAGAGATGGAAGACAGAATGATGCAGTTTGGCATCCTATGAGTCTTTGGTATCACCACAAGCAGCAGCACTATAGGTATGTATCTAGCTCTACAGTGATATTAATCACTTAACTATTCTTTGGCTTTAAATTGCAAGTTGGACCATCAGCCTGCGAGTTTCCAGCCCTGCGTCCTGCCCTGCCTCATCCACCAAGCAACAAGCAGAGGTGATTCCATGAAAATGTCAAGCAGGGAAGGGCGGGGGAGCTTTCACTCCCGGCTCTATTTTTATGGGAGCCATGCCCAAAATCTGGTTATCTTAAGTGTCATAGCTTTGCTAATGAAAGGACACATTTCTGTAGAGTTGCAGCTCAGCTGTGCTTCAGCAGAGCTCAAGAATTAAAAAGAGAAAAGTGCCCGAGCGTGCACCCTGTGTCCCTGGTAAGAGGCATTTAATGACTTCCAGCTTGAAACCCATTTGCTTGCACGTAAATCCCAGGAGGTACTTGTGGCAAACAGGATAACGAGGCAAGGCCCTTGCATATAAAACTGTAGTTGATTTTAGAGGAACAAATCCTTCTGTGAGCTCATCTGCAGCTGGATGAAGCCAATAGGATGGTGTCGGGTAAAAAAGGTAATTTGTCCCTAAGCATGTGGGGGACTGGGTTGGGCACGTACCGTTTTTCTCCTTCATATTCAAACTTGATCCTGACATTTCGCTGCTGAAAGAAAAAGCAGAAAATGGTGAGGTCCCAAACTGCAGACGTGCAGATCCGAATCTGACAGGAGTTCTCAGGGAGATTCATAACTCGGGTGGGCACCTGCTCTATTTAAGGCTCACAGACTTTGGGCAAACTCCACGTTGCTGATAAATACGCTTGTCAAAAAATAAGCTCTTCTGTAAACAAGAGGTCAATCACTCATCTGTATAATCGTTAGTCTGAATAAAATGCATTAACAAACGTGGAAAATTGTGATTGCTTTGAACTCAGCTGGCAACAAGGCACTATTATGAAAGGAGTAAACATGTTAGGTTTCTGATGTCTGCCCATCTTCAGTGCTTCCTGTGGTTTTACCCTAGTACTTTTTTTCTGTTGGAACCCCAAAAAGCAGAAGTTCAGAGGACGCTTAATAGAATACAGGACTATTCAGTGCAAAGAAATGAGAAGTAAAAAAAAGCATCCTCTAATGGAAATGGAGAGACGGTTGTGGATTTGAAAAGCCAACAGCGCTAGGGTTGTGGGGGAGTCACTGTTATTTAACTAGGACATACACGATGCAAAGTCTATCAGGCATCACTACACTATTGACAGTACAAGCCCACCCTGAAGTGACCTGTTGCTCACCTCGAGAGAAATCATTTAATTTGCCCGAAGAGGAGAAGAGAAGAGCCAGCGGGAGCCATGGGCAGACTGGGCACACAGCTGTGCAGGGACTAGGAAAAACCATTTCTCTTGTCCTCTATTTGCGCATATTTAGCAGCGATCGAGACCACAAGGAGCCTTTTTATTCATTCAGCTTCTCAGACCGAGCCCGAGCCAAGCATCCCCCTAGCACCCCTTTGGCTCATGCCAGGACTTCCTGACGGTCTCCAAGGCAGATCAAAGCTCTCTTTCCTTCCCAGATCAGGTTTAGTCACCCCAGTTAACCGGGGCTCTGCCTCCACTAGTGCACACAAGCCTCAAATAGTGGTTTTCTTCCTGTGGAGAAAATACTGCTCATCACCACCCTCCGAGGTGTAACATCAGTGAGGGCTCGGTCCCTGCATCTCACAGGGATAATCCCCGAATGGGTGTGTGACAGCCCTTCCGGAGCACGAGCCTTATCTCTAACCCTGGATTGCCAGAGCATGAAGGCACAATTTCCATCCTCTCAGAGGGAAAGCAGAGCTGCAAGTGAGACAACTTTGTCTCTAATGAGGAAAATGAGCTGGACAGGCATCCTCAGGGTTATTTTTAAACTGACAGCTCCTCAAGTTCCGCAAACACCCACCAAAGCTTAGGACGTCACGACGATTCAGTACAAAAGCTGAAAAGCACCTGTAAGATTCAGGGTGAATGTGTTGGATCATCCAAAATGCATCATTTTTATCGTCACTTGCAGCATTTTCTGTGCTTCCAGAAAAGCTGGGAAGGACCAGTGGCAGGACAGTCAGAGATGGGGCACTCCAGCAGTGTTACAGGCTTGTGCTACACAGGCACTTATATCAGCTCAGTGTCTGCTTCTCCAGACCCACAGCTCTTGGGCAAACCCCAGATCTGCCTCCAGAACCAGGCTCAACCCATAAAAACACAAAATTAACTCTAAAACATTGCAAAACTCAAAAGGAAAAAACATGATAGAATTATGGAGCGGTTTGAGTGGGAAGGGACCTTAAAGATCATCCAGTTCAAACAGAAGGACAGGGACATCTTCCACTGGTTCAGGTTACTCAAAGCCTCATTCAACCTGGGCTTGAGCACCCCCAGGGATGGGGCACCCACGGCTTCTCTGGGCAGCCTGTGCCAGTGCCTCAGCACCCTCACAGGAAAAAATTTCTTCCCAATACCTCATCTATATCTACCCTTTTTGTCAGCTTAAAATCTTTGCCTCCCCATCACATCACGTCAATCCTTGATAAACAGCCTCAGCTCAGCTTTCCCGCAGGCCTCCCTTTAAGCAGTGGAAGATCTCTCCAGCTACCTGAAAGGAGGTTGTAGAGAGGAGGGAGCTGGGCTCTTCTCCCAAGGGACAGGGGACAGGACGAGAGGGAATGGCCTCAAGCTCCGCCAGGGGAGGTTTAGGCTGGAGATTAGAAGGAAGTTTTTCACACAGAGGGTCATTGGGCATTGGACTAGGCTGCCCAGGGAGGTGGTTGATTCACCTTCCCTGGAGGGGTTTAAGGGACGGGTAGATGAGGTCCTGAGGGACATGGTTTAGTGTTTGATAGGAATGGTTGGACTCGATGATCCGATGGGTCTCTTCCAACCTGGTTGTTCTATGATTCTATGATTCCCTCCTGGATGCTGGCACTAAACCAGCTGGTGTGGGTTCACTGCATGGAGCTCTGCAAAGCCCTTTAATAAAGTACAACAACAAAAAAAATCAGGTCAAGGAACTTTCGAGGTTTCTCCTGACAAAGGAGCAGGATGTGTAAGGGGAAAAGCTCACGCAGCTCTGGCCTCCCTGCAGGAAACCTTTCAAAACACAGGTTTCACTTTCAGCGCAGACCCAAGCTGGGACAGAGCACACGCTCCCTGGTTATGCTGAGCACCACAAATTCTGCAGACCAATAAGTTTCGAAAAAACAGCTTGTGGCTGGAAAACGTCAAAACACTTGTATAAAACTCCAGGGAGAATCATAGAGTCATAGAACAACCAGGTTGGAAGAGACCCATCGGATCATCGAGTCCAACCATTCCTGGCAAACACTAAACCATGTCCCTCAGGAAGAGAGAAGGAAAAAAGAAAAATCTAAAGAGACCCAGAGCCTTCTGCATCCTTTTTTCTACATCAACAACAGGGCTGAGGTGCTATGGCCCAAAGCCAACAGAAGTAAGCCCCACGCTGCTCTGCTCCTGAGCAGAGCAACGAACACACCGACTGCAACAGGGGAATAAAACCCCACTTTATTGGTTAATTTGATTATTATCCATTCCTTTTGCTGATATAAAACCCACTCCCCTCCTGCCTCCCTCAAAGGAACCAAGACCTTAAACTTGCAGGCATCTCAAAGAGGAAGATATGTGTGTATATATATATGTATAATCATAGAATCATAGAACAAACAAGTTAGAAGAAACCCACCGGATCATCGATAGGATGATAGGATCATTTGATAGGAATGGTCGGACTCGATGATCCGATGGGTCTCTTCCAACCTGGTTATTCTATGATTCTATGATATGACTCTAAGATTGAGTCCAACCATTCAAGGCCAGGTTGGATGAGGCTTTGAGCAACCTGACCCAGTGGAAGGTTCCCCGGTCCATGGCAGGGAGGCTGCAGCTGGATGACCTTTGAGGTCCCTTCCAACCCAAACTGTTCTACAATACATACACAGCTTGAGAAGTTGATTAGTTTCATTTTGCAGTCTTCCCTTGTCTTGTTCACGGTTCATCTAAAGCTGAATTTACCAGTGCTATCAGCAAGAAATACTTTTTCCCTTGCTTAAAAAAAAAAAAAAAAAAAAAGAAAGAGGGCAGTGCACAAAGCACTAGTAAGTCCCAGGGGGAAGCAAAGCACTTCCTAAATGCCAGAGTAGGCTGTGATTTTGCACACCCATGGAAATCTGCTTTGGAACAATTCGCTTGAGATCATACAGTGAGTCTGGGGCATTGCCAAGTTCTGGAGCAAAATCTCACATTAGTCTGCACTCAGTGTTCCAAATTCATGACGGAGGAGAAGGTAGGATCATCATCTCCTCCATCCAGACCTCAACAGAATGTGCAAATTCTTGAGAGCAGGTCATGGAAGAAGTGCAGGTGCTGGAGGCTTTTCACTTTGGCAGTTATGAGAGAAATGGAGACAACAGGAACGGTTTGATAGGAATGGTTGGACTTGATGATCCGGTAAGTCTCTTCCAACCTGGTTGTTCTATGATTCTATGATTAACAGTGACTCCTCCTTGCGCAATCCAGATCATGCTAGTTCTCCTCCCTGCCATCTGATGGTAAATGAGGTTAAGGGCAGCCTTGTTCTGCCCTAAACCAAGAGGTCATTAGCTGGGGAGGGAGAACAACGGACATGGTTTAGTGTTTGATGGGAATGGTTGGATTCGATGATCCGATGGGTCTCTTCCAACCTGGTGATTCTATGATTCAATGAACAAGCAGAGACATCAGGCAGGGTCTGTGTGAAATATGGTGGGATGGGGTAAGGTTATGCTGCAAGGTACTAGCCTTCAACACTGAGCTGTGGCAGAGGAATTTATAGATGTGTTGATGGAGCCACTCTGAAAGCTGAGGCAGGTAATCGAGGAAGCAGGGGAAACCGAGGCACAAAGGTACAGGATGCTTTGGCCAAGAGTGTGAAGAAAAATCCAAGCCTGGGGAAGAGAAGGCTCCAAGGAGACCTTACTGTAGCCTTTCAATACATAAAAAGGACTATATGAGAAGGAAAGATCTTTTTTACCAGGTACTGAGGTGACAGCACAAGCAGAAACAGTTTCAAATCATAGAATCATAGAACAACCAGGTTGGAAGAGACCCACCGGATCATCAAGTCAAACCATTCCTATCAAAATGGCAAGAGGCTACATGTAGGTTAAATATAAAGAAGAATTTTTGTATTGTGTGGGTGATGTGGCATTGGAATAGGTTGCCCACAGACGGTGTGGATGCCCCATCACTGGAAGTGTTCAAAGCCAGGTTGGATAAAACCTTGAGGGCGAACAATGTCCCTTCCCGGGGCTGACGGGTTACACGTGATGAACTTAAAGGTCCTTCCAACCCAAACCATTCTGTGTCTTTATGATTCATTCTATGAAGCAGTAGTATTACAGAGCCAGGCACAACATTTATATGTTTGATCTCCCGGGTTGTGTGCACTGAGCAACTTTCCCCTCTCCACATGCATTTCCGTCCAACATGGGCACAGAGGAGCCCACGTCTTGGCTGGTGCCTGCAGGCTCTGCTGTGACACAAACAAAATCAGTGACAACCCTGACAGGAAATACCACAGTCATTCCCTTCGTTTCTAGAATAATTTCTTCTCCGAGTTCCTTGCACCGGCACTTCCTCCAGCCCTGCTAACAAATGGTATTTTACTTTCTTTGCCATCTGCCTCAGAAAGGAAAAAGCAAAGCCACCGCAGCGGCCACAAACCCATCGCCATCCTTCCAGGCTTCCCTTGAGGTATTTTTAGCTTCTTCCTCAAAACCTCTAATTTCAAGAAGAGAAAAGACCACAACTCCCGAGCTTTTTAGAGGAAGCACTGATGGAAACTGGGGGGCAAAGGGGGTGGGGGCAACTGTTTCTGCCCATGAGGTGCTTGGCTAAGGACCATACACCCCGGCAGGCTCGGCCAAGCTCAGCCCCCGGAGTTGGAGCAACCGGCCCCGAGTGCTGGTTTAGATTAAGAAAAATATTGGAAAAAAACGGAAAAAGTGTTCCCAAACGAGGTGAATCATGATCTTATACAGAGATCCCTGAAGAGCTGACTGCTGTTTGTAATAAAGGCACACACGAAGAGCAGGAAAACATGCAGTTAGGTCTAGAATGGAAGCGGCTTTGGGGGAACAGGAGGTGCTGAGCACCCTCAGCTGCTGGACATCCAGAGATGATCAGAGGACAGGTCCAAATCGAGCAATGCTGTGCATTTCCAGAAGAGGTTTTGATCAGAGAATCATAGAATCACAGAACAACCAGGTTGGAAGAGACCCATCGGATCATCGAGTCCAACCACTGAGGGCACAGGGATGCCCTCAGTATATTGCCTCAATGCCTCCAACTGCAGGCAAGGCCCACATCTGCCCACGTGCTGCTGAGGCATCAAGAACTGAAGCACCTACAGCTGCAAAAATCCCAGTCAGCAGCTGTCAGAAACAGCATTTGACTTGGACCTCAGCAGCTGTCAGAAACAGCATTTGACTTGGACCTCACCTCTGGGGGTTGTTTTCAAAGCTGCTCCTGTCAAATCTAACCAGAGGACAGCTTTGCCCGTGATGAGACACTTCAGGAACAGGGGCTTTGGATCACTCCTTCCACCCAAAACCACGGTTTCCTCACAAACTGCCTGGAACAAAGCCTCCGACTCCAACATTAACCCTAACAAGGTCAAGAAAGGTAGGAAAAAACCATCACAAGGGCCCTCCCACTCCCTTCAGTGTGACACTGGTGTTTAAGGCACGGGTAGATGAGGTCCTGAGGGACATGGGTTAGTGTTTGATAGGAATGGTTGGACTCAATGATCCGATGGGTCTCTTCCAACCTGGTTGTTCTATGATTCTATGACACCAAGAAGAGTTCCTTCCAGCTTTGCTCTTACCCACCCACAAGACCTCGGGCACGCGCTCTGCTTCCGCTTCCCCGCTGGGTAAAACAGGGGCAATGAAGGAGACCCACTTCTGCATGCTGCAGGGTAAAGCCCAGGGATTATTTTCACTTGTCTCATTTTCTATTTGTTGTCTCAGGGAACAATTAGAAAACCCTGCTGGGCAGTGCTGTGTTCCAACATCAATGCTCTAAGTTGCTCCTTAGCACAAAGCCACAAAGCGGTGGGACTTCTCCTCAACCTTTGGCTTCAGCCAAGAGAAATCAGCACGGCAGGACCAGGCAGAGGGGACTTCTGCAACCTCCTCGATGCGCACATTGTTTGCATTAGTCCTGTGCTCACCCCTGCTTTTAGCAACGGGATGTTCGTTACAAGCCAGACAGTTGGACCACGGCCCTAAACCGCAATAGGAGATGACTAATCCGCGTCATTAGGAATTATCTGCACAGAACCCCCACGCACTTGGGGTTATTCAGCAATCAGACAGAAAGGGGTTTGTCTGGGATTGCCCCCTTCTCCTCTCAGGAGAAGGGGTGTGGGGGGGAAGAAGCGACGAGATATCTTGGTCCTCCTGCACCCTTATAGCTCTATTGCCCTGAAAAAGCAAACTCAGCAGGCGAGCAGCTCCGAGGCCAGTGGAGAGATGTTGTCTACTGAGTTCACTGCTCCTTGTCACAGATATTCTTGGTTTATACATCAGCAGAAGCCAAAAGCTTCTAACTGTTCATTCGAAAGCACCTACACAGCAAGGAATAGCTTTTTTCCAGTTGGATTTCTCCTTGGTATTACCCTCTTAGCACTCACGTCAGCAAAACACACGCACAAGGGAAAGGCACCTCCCCAGAGCCTTGGGGCTCCACTGCCTTTGCCATGTCCAGCCGAGGCTTTCCCAGCTGCTTCTGCCCCTCAGCTGGTGCAACCCCTGAAGATCTTAAACACCGTCCCTGGAGGGGTTTAAGGGACGGGTGGACGAGGTCCTGAGGGACATGGTTTAGTGTTTGATAGGAATGGTTGGACTCGATGATCTGATGGGTCTCTTCCAACCTGGTGATTCTATGATTCTATGATCTCCTCAGAGAAGACTCCCATCTTCAAGGTGCCATTTATGGACCCCCCCACCCCACATTCCCCGATGGTAAAACAGAGGTGGTAAAGCCAGAGTCCTTCAAGGCTGCTTGAAGGCCTACAGAAAGCCCTAGAACATGGGAGCATATTTAGTTATGAGCAAGCCTTGCCCTGCATCCAACTCGACAAAGAAAAAAAAAAAAAAAAGAGTCCAGAGGTAATTTACCCAAACAACAACTTTTAGGTCAGTCTGACATTTGTTGTGTAGGGGAAAACATTTCTCACAGATATTGGACTTTATTGCCGTGGGAGAGCTTGCAATCAATGTTAATGTGGCAGAGGAATTGCTGACGGAGTCCCACAGCGATGCCCTGTCATTAGAGCAAAGCCCAGCACTGACAACCAACTTCACACTGCAAGTTGCCAAGCACTATGCACACACGGACGTGCACATAGACAGACAGATGCAAAAAGAAATGTTAATATAATTGCTCCTTTCTCCTCCACGCTTTGCTTTGGGATTTGTAATTCTTTCTGGTTTCCCTTCTTACCCCACTCATCTTTTTCCTTAGTGGTCACAATGTGGGTCTTTATTCTGCTGTTTTCTCCTTCCCCTCTTCAGAGCCATTGCATTCTCCCAAGTGACAAGGGACAGGATGAGAGGGAATGGCCTTGAGCTCCGCCAGGGGAGATTTAGGCTAAGGATTAGGAAAAGATTTTTCACGGAAAGGGTCATTGGGCAATGGAACAGGCTGCCCAGGGAGGTGGTTGATTCACCTTCCCTGGAGGTGTTTAAGGGACGGGTGGACGATTTGCTGAGGGACATGGGTTAGTGTTTGATAGGAACGGTTGGACTCGATGATCCGGTGGGTCTCTTCCAACCTGGTTGTTCTATGATTCTATGATTCTATGATTCTGTAATTGCTATAAACAAACTCATTTTTCTGTTCAGTCCCAGAGACGGCTGGAAAGGACTCCCTCCAGCCAGGCCACAGGGACTACCAGAGTGATAAAAGGAATAATGAAGGAATAATAGTGCAGATGATGATCAGGATGATCCCTCTGTTCCCTAATCATAGAATCATAGAATCATAGAACAACCAGGTTGGAAGAGACCCATTGGATCATCGAGTCCAACCACTCCTATCAAACACTAAACCATGTCCCTCAGCACCTCATCTACCCGTCCCTTAAACACCTCCAGGGAAGGTGAATCAACTACCTCCCTGGGCAGCCTATTCCAATGCCCAATGACCCTTTCCGTGAAAAACTTCCTCCTAATCTCTAGTCTAAGTCTCCCCTGGCGGAGCTTGAGGTTATTCCCTCTCATCCTGTCCCCTGTCACTTGGGAGAAGAGCCCAGCTCCCTCCTCTCCACAACCTCCTTTCAGGTAGTTGGAGAGAGCAATGAGGTCTCCCCTCAGCCTCCTCTTCTCCAGGATAAACACCCCCAGCTCTCTCAGCCGTTCCTCAGAAGGCCTGTTCTCCAGCCCCTTCACCAGTTTCGTGGCTCTTCTCTGGACTCTCTCCAGAGAGAGATCCCTCTTAATAACAGCTCCCTCTTAAAAATTGTGACTCACAAGCAGAAGGAAAATGATGCACACCTCTCTTCTCTCTCCCCTGGTCCCTCAGAAGGCAGAAAGGCAGAGTAACATTATGGCTGACACCCCTGACCAGGCCAATCTCAGGCAGGAAACTAATATGTACTGTGCATCAGTACAGATATTCCCATTTACAGCCGAGAATTACAGAATCATAGAACAACCAGGTTGGAAGAGACCCACCGAGTCGTCAAATCCAACCGTTCCTATCAAAGACCAAACCATGTCCCTCAGCCACTCGTCCACCTTATTCTACCTTGAGCCACCAGACACGCAGAAACTCAGCCTCAGTCATAACTCATTTATATAAAGCAAACTAAAAAGAGTAAAAAAAAAAAAAAAAATAAAGCAATTTGCCAAAAGATGGGTTCATTTCATCAAATGATCTGAAGCCAAACCATAGATATTTTCGGGAAGAAGTACTGTGCAGCACACACCATCACAGGCTGCTTTCTTGTGTGGCCCAGGCCAACCAGGAATACTATCTGGCAGGCTCGAAATTTCAGATTCTGTCAAGAGAGCACTAAGGAATCCCTCCAGGAGACAGAGATGAGATAGCACTCATAGTCGCGTTTCTTTGTGGACCAAAAAGTCTGCTGCAAGCCACAAAGGGACAGGCTGGTTACTCAACACATTCTTGTTTCAAGCGTTTTTCAGTGGAAATTTGCAAAACTGACTAAAGGATTCCCATGTCTCAGAACAGCATTTGTTACACCAGTGAAAAAAAAAAAAAGGGAAAAAAAGATATTGTTTTTAACCTAACAACTGGAGATCCAGGCCCAAATATTTCATTGTGAGTTGGTGAAGGGTCTGGAGCACGAGTCTCATGAAGAGCGGCTGAGGGAACTGGGATTGTTTAGGCTGGAGGGGCTTGAGGGGAGACCACATTGCTCTCTACAACTACCTGAAAAGAGGTCATGGTGACTCAGGTGTTGGTCTCCCAGGTAACAAGCAATAGGACAAGAGTAAATGGCCTCAAGTTGTATCATAGAATCAGAGAATCACCAGATTGGAAGAGACCCATTGGATCATCGAGTCCAACCATTCCTATCAAACACTAAACCATGTCCCTCAGCACCTCGTCCACCCATCCCTTAAACACCTCCAGGGAAGGGGAATCAACCACCTCCCTGGGCAGCCTCTTCCAATGCCCAATGACCCTTTCCATGAAAAACTTCCTCCTAATCTCCACCCTAAATCTCCCCTGGCGGAGCTTGAGGCCATTCCCTCTTGTCCTGTCCCCTGTCACTTGGGACAAGAGCCCAGTTCCCTCCTCTCTATAACTCCTCTCAGGAAGTTGTAGAGAGTAATGAGGTCTCCCCTCAGCCTCCTCTTCTCCAGGATAAACACCCCCAGCTCTCTCAGACGTTCCTCAGAAGGCCTGTTCTCCAGACTCCTCACCAGCCTTGTTGCTCTTTTCTGGCCTTGCTCCAGAGCCTCAACATCCTTCTTGTGCTGAGGGGCCCACAACTGAACACACCAGAGCTGAGTCCAGAGGGAGAATCACCTCCCTGGCCCTGCTGGTCACACCATTTCTGATCCAAGCCAAGATGCCATTGGCCTTCTTGGCCCCCTGGGCACACTGCTGGCTCATGGTCAGTCGGTTGTCGACCAACACCCCCAGGTCCCTCTCCTCCAGGCAGCTTTCTAGACAGACTTCTCCCACTCTGTAGCTCTGCATAGGGTTGTTGTGCCCCCAGTGCAGGACCCGCCATTTGGCTGTGTTAAACCTCAGACCTTGAACATTTTCAGGGATGGGGCATCTACCTCCCCTCTGGGCAACCTGTGCCAGTGTTCTCCTGCCCTCAGCAAAAAAATTCCTTCCTAATATCTAGTCCAAACTGCTCCTGTTTTAGTTAAAAACATTACCCCTTGTTCTATTGCTACAGGTCCTGCTAAAAAGTTTTTTCCACATCTTTCTCACAAGCCTCCTTTAAGTACTGAAAGGCTGCAATAAGGTCTCCTCGGAGTCTTCTCACCTCCCAGCTGAATAACTCCAGCTCTCTCAGCCATTCTGCTGAGAGGTGTTCCAGGCATTTGATAATTTTTGTGGCCCTCCTCTGGACCCACTCCAACAGACAGAATCACAGAATCATAGAACAACCAGGTTGGAAGAGACCCACCGGATCGTCGAGTCCAACCGAAAAAAGGGAAATTAAAAAAGAACACCGTGTACCAAAGGAACAACAAATCACAGGCGGGATAACAGCAGTTCCAAGGCAATCTTCCCCGTGCAATCATTTTCTGCGCTAAAAAAAATGGGAAAAAACTAAAAGCAACCCAAACAAGTCAATTAAAAGTTTCTGAGCTGCAAGCAAAACCCAAGTCTCCACTAGTTCCACCTACTTTGGCCACTCTCCACCTCAAAGACTAGACTCCCGTCATCCCCCAAGCCAGACTTGTTCCAGCAAGTCCAATTTAGTGAAGCAACAATTCAACATAATCCAACGCCCTTCATCTCGTGGGGGCTGTTGGTTTGAATCCTGAGCTCCGGAAGCGCAAGGAGAGCGGGATGCTGACTCGTCGTTCCTCCTCCATCAGAGAGTTCCGGGTAACGCTAAGCACACAGCCATAGCTGCTCTGCTTAGGGATAAAAAGAAAAATCATAGAGGAAGCTATGTTTTTTCCGAGGATCAGTGTGGTAATTGGGAAGAATTGGCTGGACTCGATGATCTGGTGGGTCTCTTCCAACCTGGTTGTCCTATGATTCTAAGAACCATTTGATTCCTAACATAATAAAACTAAATGTAAGTGTTAGCCTACAATCCTAAAGCTAATAACAGGGAACCACTAACTCTATTGGTGATTCATAAATGCAGATACAGTGTGGATGGACTGTGGATGCAGATTTGATTTTCATAAAATTCATAGATAAGAATTTAGTCAATGAATCATAGAATCAGAGAACCAGGTTGGAAGAGACCCACTGGATCATCGAGTCCAACTGATGATTTAGAGCGAGTCTCATCCTCTGCAGAGTCCCTCCAATTCACATACACAGTTCTGCAAACAAATCAGTCTGCTTCTCAGTCACTGCAGGCAAGTCAAGTAATTTCAAGTTAGGTACAAGCAAAAACTTTGCAGGAGCAAAGTCTGAGCTGAGAAACCCATCGACAGATTATCTAAAACAAAGCAATGAAACAATTCTTCACTATTTTACGTGAGTATATGCCTTATTAGCTAGTAAGAAATCATGAATAATGAAGTATAAATACTCTCAGAATCATCAAAAGACTTGTCTTATTAATTAATTAATATTTTTCTTGTTTTCAATTAAATGTCAGATTAATCATGTATTTGCAGCCATTTGGTTTAGCATTTGGTTTAGTGTTTGATAGGAATGGTTGGACTCGATGATCCAATGGGTCTCTTCCAACCTGGTTGTTCTCTGATTCTGTGATTTACAGCAAGAGTTTTTTAGAAAAATAATAGCAGGGATTTTCCCCTGTTGTAAGAAAACAAGTAGATTATTTAAGAGAGAGGTCTAAAAAGCTTTGCCGTCCTGCAAGCATCCCGAGAGGGCTTGGTGTGGCCCCCACCCATCAACTCACAGAAAACGCTACCCTCCGAGCCATCCAAAGCTGTGCTGGACTGCCTGCCCTGCCTGCAGCTGCGAACGGCGAGCTCGGAATTTCTCTGGTCAGTTTTGCAAAAATCTTGGACTTCTTTCAGCATGAGCTGAACCCAAACCCAGTGATTCAGCTTGGACAGCTGCTACTGCCAGGACACACTTTCAAACCGACACGCTCCGTGCGCACGTGTTTTCGTCGGCATGTGTCTAGGAAGTCTAGAGGGATTCGGGAAAGGATTTTCCCCTCTGCATCCAGAGTTCTGTCGTTAGTACCACAAGTGCCATTAAAACACACATGACGACAGTAAATGACAATTTGTTTTCTTCCTTGCTAGGCATTCAGCAGCTGCAAACTTGGTTACAGTCTTCTTCTAAGCTACAACACCAGAAGTGCAAATCCAAGTAGATTTAGAATCACAGAATCATAGAACAACCAGGTTGGAAGAGACCCGTCGGATCATCGAGTCCAACCGTTCCTATCAGACATTAAACCATTATTTCCCTCCTCTCTTTTTCTTGCTATTTTGACAGCTGAACTCTTTCTTCACAACTTTTGTATTTATCTAACATTCGTTTCGTACACAAACAGGCTTCAGTTACTATATCAATGTCAGCAAATAATTTTTGACATTGCTCAAGGGATGGCGTTTTCGCTCAAAAAATCAACTCTGAATGCACAACAGGGCCAAACTGTTTGAGTTTAGGAGCATAAAGATAAACACCAGTAACTGATATTTAAACACTTTACATAAGAATGACATTATTCCTCCCAAAAGAGCCTGGGTGTCTACAGCTCGAAGTTGGCAGCCTGTCTTTCAAATATCTGAAGTAAAATGTGCACATGATAAGTGCTGTATTTCATCAACACTGTCAATAGAAAACATTTGAGTAACCCAATTCTTAAAGCTGCATAGCTTAGAACAAATTCTACTTTCAGTGCTAGGCAAAGGAAAGATGGGGCTTGGGTTTAGAACTGAGATTTAAAACCAGTTTCAGGCTCTACTGCTGTATACTTGAATCCTGTGTTCAGTCCTGGGCCCCTCAGCACAAGAAGGATGTTGAGGCTCTGGAGCAAGTCCAGAGCTGAGCAATAAGGCTGGTGAAGGGGCTGGAGAACAGGTCTTATGAGGAACGGCTGAGAGACCTGGAGGTGTTTATCCTGGAGAAGAGGAGGCTGAGAGGAGACCTCATTACTCTCTCCAACTACCTGAAAGGAGGTTGTAGAGAGGAGGGAGCTGGGCTCTTCTCCCAAGGGACAGGGGACAGGATGAGAGGGAATGGCCTCAAGCTCTGCCAGGGGAGATTTAGGCTGGAGATTAGGGAAAGATTTTTCACAGAAAGGGTCATTGGGCACTGGCAGAGGTTGCCTAGGGAGGTGGTTGATTCACCTTCCCTGGAGGCGTTTAAGGGACGGGTGGACAATGTGCTGAGGGCCATGGTTTAGTGTTTGATAGGAATGGTTGGACTCGATGATCCGATGGGTCTCTTCCAACCTGGTGATTCCATGATTCTATGATTTACCACAGAATCATAGAATGGTTTGGGTTGTAAGGGATCTTAAAGATCATCCAGCTCCAGCCTCCTGCCAGGGGCAGGGACACCTCCCACTGGATCAGGTTGCTCAGAGCCTCATCCAACCCGGCCTTGAGCACCTCCAGGACTGGGGCAGCCACAACTTCTCTGGGCAACCTCTGCGGGTGCCTCACCACACTCACAGGAAAAAATTTCTTCGTAACATCTCATACAAATGTCCACTCTTTCAGCTTAAAATCCCTACTCTTCTTCCTGACACTACATTCCCTGAAAAGGAACCCCTCCTCAGCTTTCCTGTAGCCCCCCCCCCCCCCCCACCTCCTTTAATTACTGGAAGGCTGCTATAATGTCTCTCCAGAGACTTCTTTCCTCTAGGCTAAAGATCTCCTTTGCTCCTCCTTAGAATCATAGAATCATAGAACAACCAGGTTGGAAGGGACCCATCAGATCTTCTAGTCCAACCATTCCTATCTAACACTAAACCAAGTCCCTCAAGACCTCATCCACCTGTGCCTTAAACACCTCCAGGGAAGGTGAATCAATCAATCACCTCCCTGGGCAGCCTATTCCAATGCCCAATGACCCTTTCTGGGAAAAACTTCCTCCTAATCTCTAGCCTAAATCTCCCCTGGCAGAGCCTGAGGCCATTCCTTGATATGGGGACGCCTGTAGCTTCTTTTCAGCTCTTCAAGAAGAGGTCCTAAAGCTTATTCCCTAGCAAAATTACATTATTTCTAATAATCTGAGTTCCTGCATCACTTGTTAACCTGTTTTCATAGAATCATAGAATCACCAGGTTGGAAGAGACCCATCGCATCACTGAGTCCAACCATTCCTATCAAACACTAACCCATGTCCCTCAGGACCTCATCTATCCATCCCTTAAACACCTCCAGGGAAGGGGAATCAACCACCTCCCTGGGCAGCCTATTCCAATGCCCAATCACCCTTTCCGTGAAAAACTTCTTCCTAATCTCTAGCCTAAATCTCCCCTGGAGGAGTTTGAGGTCATTCCCCCTCGTCCTGTCCCATTTTCTAACCATTAAACATTGTTCTCCCAGCATCACAACCACCATCCCTGCCTCTTTGGTTTACTGGACTCTGGAGTAGACTCATGCAATGTCTTACCTGTTTGCTGGAGTGGACACTGCTTTTATTCCTGTTGTTGTCCAGCAGCCCCCCACATTTGCCCAAAGCTGCCAAATCCTTCATAATAGAGTTCAGAGCTTCTTCTTCATCTGCAAAAGAAGAAGAGAGAACCAGCGTGTAGAAGGCAACCTCACCCCTGGATGCGCAGAGCAAAAAAAGACAGTATTTCAAATACAATCTTTCAACCTGAACAGGTCAAAAGACACAATTTCTAGCTTTCCTATCAAGAGAGGCCTTCTGAGGCTACACCACGGTCCCTTCTAGCCCCTTGTGTCTTGAAAATACAGGTGAGAGAGATCCTCAGAAAAGCCAGTGGGTGAGTGTGGGTGGTCACTGTTACTCCAGCTCCACGTCTGCTGCCCCTGGAGCCCTTTGGAGATGCACCCGTAGGCCAGATGCACTGTCCAGGGACACTGGATCCAGTTTGTGAAGCAGAAGGTGATGCGCTAGGGGACAGAAACCTTTCGGGACCCACAAAGTTCAAGCAGCAGGTGATGGCGCAGAACATAGTTCTTCATCTCCTCCTTTCCTCCCCCTACATTAAAGATGCTCAAGAGCTGCAACTGATTTTCCAAACTAGAGCCAGTGAGAAACCAAAGAAGAGGGCAAGAAAACCATTACAAGAAGCAACAGGCTTGAGAGCCCTGGACACACACGCTGAGAGCTCACAGCGAATTTCTGATTTCTGAAGTAATTCAAGACCTTCGAGGGTCCCATTTGACATGAAACCAATCTCCTTTTCAACACTTCCACGGTCGTGGTCTTCAAAAGCAGCTATAAACTACTCCATTGCAAAATACCAACCACCAGCACGAAAAGCCCCAGGGCACTGCATTCAAAGATAATCAGAGAGCTGGAGCACCTCCCAGATGAGGACAGGCTGAGAGAGTTGGGTTTCTCCAGCCTGGAGAAGGGAAGGCTCCAGGGAGACCTTCTAGCAGCCTTCCTGTAATGAAAGGGGCTCGTAAAATATATAAATATCTACTGCGTTTTGTGTAAAATCAAGAGTCTCCAGGGGCTGAGCCACAGCTGCTCCAAACTAGCCTGAAAAGATGTGAAAGACGACAAAAATGATACAAAATCACACCGACTGGACCCAAACACTGAGGTTCTTTCTCCAAGGAGGTATATGCCCTAGATCCTCATGCTCAGATACAGCATCACCTCATTTTTGTTTTTAACTGCTTCTCCTGCTGAGTTTTGTCAGGACAGAAGCTGTGAAAAAATAAGTAAAAGGTGTGAGAGAAAGATTTCTCACACATGCTGAGCACCCAGAGCCATCTCGTTAAAGATATAGGGCAAAAATAGAGGAAAATAGTTGAAATCCAGCGTCGCTTTTGGGTTAGCTCAGAAATGAGCTCTAATGCTTCCATTTTCTTGCAGGCATGTATAGAATATATTTTTATATATCGATATTAAAAACATAATTTGGACATAACGGACATGGTTTAGTGTTTGATAGGAATGGTTGGACTCAATGATCCGATGGGTCTCTTCCAACCTGGTTGTTCTATGATTCTATGATTCTATGATAATTAATAAAATGTCATATCAAAGTACATTAAAGTACAATTCCATTCCTCTTCCAGAGTCCCCTACCCACTAAAACAAGAGGCATATCTGAAGTGGTGCAAGAAGATGCTCAAGGAAAAAGATAACTTTCAGTTCTAGTTCAGGAAAAAAGACAAAAGAATTAGAATGTTCCTATACTGGGGGTGGGTGGTTTATTTGGGGGTTTTTTTTGTTGAAAAAGGACCTCTAGGGACTATCGCAGTTTTCCAGACAGACTTTGGAATAGGGAAAAAAAACAACACAAAAAAAAAAAAAAAATAAAGGAAAAAAACCATTTTTTCTGTGGAGGGGGAAGGGAAAGCGGAGAGGGACAAGTTTTAAAAAAAAAAAAAAACACAAAAACAAAACGCACACACACAGCCCTCCAGGAATTTTCCACCGAAGCTCTAATCTCTAAAATGCCCTTCACCCTTTCTTTTTTCCAACCTGAGTGACAACAAAAGTTTCCTGAACTTGCTGACACAAAACGCAGCCTAGAATGTTTTGGGGAAAGAGGGGCCCCAGCAGGCAGCGAGAGAACTGGGCTCTTGCGAGCAAAAGCACACAAGTCATCACCCCTCTCCCACCTCAAAACCTCCCTGGGAGGAGACGCATCTCTAGTTAAGCCACCAGCACCCTGCAAGGACATTCCAGGACTTCGAAGAGTCATCACCATCAGTCCCAAGGAGGGACAGCAGGGTTTGCCACAACTCTAAAGTAATAACAATAAAAATAAACAAACAGGAACAGAGTAGAATCATAGAGGCATAGAATCACCAGGTTGGAAGAGAACCACCAAATCATAGAGTCCAACTATCCCCATCAAACACTAACCCATGTCCCTCAGCACCTCATCTACCTGTGCCTTAAACACCTCCAGGGAAGGTGAAGCAACCACCTCCCTGGGCAGCCTATTCCAATGCCCAATGACCCTTTCTGGGAAAAATTTTTTCCTAATGTCCAGCCTGAATCTCCTCTGGTGGAGCTTGAGGCCATTCCCTCTTGTCCCGTCCCCTGTCACTTGGGAGAAGAGCCCAGCTCCCTCCTCTCCACAACCTCCTTTCAGATGTAATCATGGAACTTTTAAAATGTAATCACGGAACTTCAGTGCTTTCTAGAATGACTGCTCCCATCGTTCCTGCCGCCAAGAGCTGGCCCAAACCCCCCATACACAACAACCTAGAGAGCTCCCACTGCATCCCATGGGTACCCAACAAGGATTACCGATGCAGCTGAGAGCAATAACGTGAACTACACCTCCGCTAGGATGTCCGAGTAGCAAGTGGCATTGCTGGAGACGTCAACAAGGAGACATCTTTGAGATTAAGTGGATCCTATCACTATTACCACTAGCAATGAGTATTCTGGGTCCCTCCCACAGGGTACATGACTTTGTCCCTCGTGCAGACAGTAGCCACAAGAGATTGCAACATGATTTCACTAGAAAGAAGTTGGAAGTCAGCAACTCCGCAAAACACAGAGACTGCAAATCACCTCTGCAGGGTGTACAAAAAACCTGGATGCCCTTCCTGCTTATCCTACCACGTGAAGCTTCTGCAGGCCACCGAGTCAGGGGGTTCAAACTAACTTGTGACAACTTGTTTACTGCTCAAGAAAGCAAAGAAGGTTAATGTCCCCAGGACTTCTGTCTTCTCCTTAAACACCAAGGGGTTTCCAGTGTCCAGGAAAGGTTGGGTTTATATTACTGGTGAAGGGGCTGGAGAACAGGCCCTACGAGGAGCGGCTGAGAGAGCTGGGGGTGTTTATCCTGGAGAAGAGGAGGCTGAGAGGAGACCTCATTACTCTCTACAACTACCTGAAAGGAGATTGTAGAGGGGAGGGAGCTGGGCTCTTCTCCCAAGTGACAGGGGACAGGACGAGAGGGAATGGCCTCAAGCTCCACCAGGGGAGATTTAGGCTAGAGATTAGGAGGAAGTTTTTCACACAGAGGGTCATTGGGCATTGGAACAGGCTGCCCAGGGAGGTGGTTGATTCCCCTTCCCTGGAGGTGTTTAAGGGACGGGTAGATGAGGTGCTGAGGGACATGGTTTAGTGTTTGATAGGAATGGTTGGACTCGATGATCCGATGGGTCTCTTCCAACCTGGTTGTTCTATGATTCTGTGATTCTATGATTCTATATTACATTAGCCTCAAAGAAATTACTGAGTTTTCCTCCTCTACTTAGCCATCGGTTTTGTCAAAGTGTTTTGCAATGCAGTCTTCTGAGTCCATCAAATACAGGTTTAAAAATTCCTGGCACCCCCTGCAGCCCCTCCTTGCACATTCAGGTTAAGTCACATTTCCTTAGAAAATCAGGCTGCACTTCTCTGCCAGATGCATCATTTTGCATCTGTACTAACACAGCAAAGAAAGAAGTCTGCACTCACTTCCAGGAACTGCTTAAATTTAGTCTGTTTTCAGGAATACCCAACTGTCAACTTAATAAGCCTAGAATCAGTGCTGTAAAAGCAGGTCCTAGCTGTCCTGAATCTTCTAGCTGCCCCAGAAGGGAAAAAAAAGGGACCAAAAAGATATTTCTAGTATTTAGGCTGTCAACTCAGCTTCTTCTCCATGTACTAAACCGCCAATACCAACAAGCATTTGAGATTTTTTGTATTATAAAACATGAGTGTTACTTGTAAAAAAAAAAATACACACTCGTGCCATCACTGCTACAAAATAAGATAAGAAAACTTCTTCCTATGTGAGCAGGAAAGTTTGTTTTCTGTGGCTGGAGGGCCAAAGAACATGATAGGAACGGTTGGACTCGATGAACCGATGTGTCTCTTCCAACCCGGTTGTTCTATGATTCTATGACTTAAGCAGAAACACATTATTTCCTTAACTAATGTATTTCTATACATTTAAGTAGCTTTTTAACTACAACTAACAGTATCCTTTTAGTCCAAGAGAACTGTGATTTCAGTGGGACCAGGGCCAAAGCCTCAAACTGTTCAAAACAATGCAAAAAAAAAACCCCCCACATCGTGTTCTGAGGCAACTTGAGAGCAGGCGCACAACTTGCATCATCGGTTGCAAAACCGACACTTCCCAGTCCTCTCCATGACAGCTTCGCACAGGAACTGATGAATTCCAGACTAAGCTTCTTGCCCGTCCTAATTACTGCTCTTGGGGTCTCCGAGCTGACTCCCAAGAAGGGTGGAGAACTTTGTTCCATGGAAACTAGCAGCCAGCTCAGCTAGCGCAGTCAAAATTCAAACAAGCACTGCAACTTACTTGGATAATTAAATCCAAATGCCACTCCCAAGCCTCTCCAGTGGAAGGGGTGTCACAGGCTGCTTGCTCTCCGCTCGGCTTGGTTCAAGTGAGGAAAGGATATAGGATGGGATTTGCCCAGAGGAAAACGCCAGAGAATCTACAGGAATCCAACGACCAAGGGACTTGCAAGATCAGGTTCTCCTCATCTAGCACTGGCAGGACCTAAGTAAGCTTCAGCCTTGGGAGAAGGCAGCTTCGAGACTACACAGCAAACGTCTTCCCTGGCTTTGCTGCAGCTCCAGAATAAAACAGCTGCGAGTTGCACAACACGAAATCATCCACCGAGCTCTGATGGACACAGAGACTCATGGAAACCACTGAATTTATAACCATGGAATCACCAGGTTGGAAGAGACCCATCGGATCATCGAGTCCAACCATTCCTATCAAACACTAAACCATGTCCCTCAGCACCTCGTCCACCTGTGCCTTAAACCCCTCCAGGGAAGGTGAATCAACCACCTCCCTGGGCAGCATCTGCCAGTGCCCAATGACTCTTTCCATGAAAAACTTCCCCCTAATCTCTAGTCTAAATCTCCCCTGGAGGAGCTTGAGGCCATTCCCTCTTGCGCAATGGAAGCAGGATCTTGGTCCTGAAAAAACCTTTGCACTCAGTTTGCACTGTTTTGTACAAATTCACTTAAGGTACTTTAGGTTGACAAGGATGAATTACTTGTACGATGAAGAGGGTTCTCTTCCCAACGTGACAACTACACAGGAATATTTCTACGACAGAAGAGCAGGACAAAGAAAAGCCAATTACACAGACAGTAAAAATGAAATGTAAAAATCAATTGTGTTTAGCACTATCCTTTCATCCCCAAAGTCTCCTTCCATCCTCAGACCTTTCTTTATTTTCAGCTATTTTCCTCATAGAATCATAGAATCATAGAACAACCAGGTTGGAAGGGACCCATCAGATCTTCTAGTCCAGCCATTCCTATCAAACACTAAACCAAGTCCCTCAAGACCTCATCCACCCGTCCCTTAAACCCCTCCAGGGAAGGTGACTCAACCATCTCCCTGGGCAGCCTATTCCAATGCCCAATGACCCTTTCTGTGAAATTCATTTCTTTCTCCCCTACTTCCCACCAACACCCCAATTTAGTGCTTTTTTACATCAGTTTCCTGTGACAAAGCTCATTTGATGGTGTTGCCGGCCCATCCAACTAAGGATTACTTCCAACCAAATACAATAGAGGTTCTTCTAAAGAACAGAATACATTCTTCTCTCATCAAGTTTTCAGTTCTGCAAGACATTAAAGCCTCTTGGGGTTCCAGGCACTACCCATGTGAATCTAGGGCATTTGGCACTCAGGAAAATCAACTACATAGTGAAATCAAAAAGCCACAAGATGACACATATCTCTGCCCTTCAGATACAGGTTTCCGGCACTGCTCCACAGCTCTGGTTCCGGCATGAATATGGGAGAGGAACCTGGAGTTTCGGTCTTAGTACAGCAGGCTCACCGCTAAACGATAAGACAAAAAAAGCCAGGGAGAAATAGCAGGCCTGAAGGTCAACACGGACCACCCAAAACAATTCAACAGTCAGGAGAGAAAGCAAAAGAATAAAGGACAAAGGAATAATTTAGCTATGTTCAGATGGTCTAGACAGTGCTGTTATTGTTGGCTTCACTAATAGGTCATTACTAAGAGGCAGCTTACGGTAGTTCCATGAAGCTGCTTCCATCAACAATGCAAAAAAAGCACCAGCTGGATGAAGCACCCAGAATCACAGAATCAAAGAACAATCAGGTTGGAAGAGACCCACCGGATCATCGAGTCCAACCATTCCTAAAAAAAAAAAAAAAAAGAAAAAGAAAAAAAAGAAAAAAAAGAAAAGCCCACAGAAGTAAAATAGTGTCTTGTAAAGCATGGCAAGTTCCAATTTCAGCCTCTCTCATACATCAAGCAGAGCTGGGGCTGGTAAGAGTTGGGGTAAAATCCTAGGTGTAGCAGAAGGGAAGAATATTGTCCTCTGAGTCATTACTGAGCAAGGCAGGAGCATGGAGCTAAGGGGCTGCACGTTGTCACAGGCACTTCCACTTGGATCCAACGCCAAACCACAGACGTGACCACTTGTGGTCACTGAACATCCCACTGTGTTTTTTACATCCATGATGTTGATAGCTCGGCTCGGCTGCTGTGTCTATGTAAATTCCACCAGTAGCCTCCAACTCTCTTGAAGGTGATGCAACCGCTGGGGATGTCCCTGGGCAGAGGGAAGAGTTCTGCGAAGGCTTGAGAGGGTGTGAGAAGAGGATGGGAAGCCTCACAGAAACACTGCCACCTTCAGTAAAAGCCCTCTCCAAAGGCGAGAATTCGAACATGAAAAAACCATGTCCCTCAGGACCTTGTCTACCCGTCCCTTAAACACCTCCAAGGAAGGTGAATCAACCACCTCCCTGGGCAACCTATTCCAATGCCCAATGACCCTTTCCATGAAAAACCTCCTCCTAATCTCTAGCCTAAATCTCCCCTGGCGGAGCTTGAGGCCATTCCCTCTTGTCCTGTCCCCTGTCATTAGCGTAATTCTTGCTTCTTTCTCTCAGCTCCCTCAGGGACTTTTTATAATCTTTTTCTTGATGAAGAGCAGAGCAAATATCAAAGTAGCGTAAAATATTCAATGGCAACAACACCTTGTCATTTCTATTTGCAGTGTCAGCATGGGGTAACAGCAAACCTCACCCACGTGTCACAGTCGAAGTTCACGCCAGACCAACAGCAACTTGCACTGCCCACTGCCTTCATTAGAAGGTCAACATGATACCAGCCCTTGGTTTGCTTTCCTGGTCAAGCAGCACTAAATTAGGTGCTGAGGGACATGGGTTAGTGTTTGATAGGAATGGTTGGCCTCGATGATCTGATGGGTCTCTTCCAACCTGGTGATTCTGTGATTCTCTGATTCTAAGTGCAGAGCCCCTGGGCTATAGTGGAGACTCCTCCCTCCCCAGGTGTTGCTGCTTTGCCCTCTCCCAGGGATCCCTTTATCTTCCCGGCAAAGCCCAACAGCCTCTAGCTGTGCCCAGCCGGGCTGTGGTCGAGGGATGCATCTCCTGGTATCACTGCTGCCCTGGCTTCACTGGTGAGTCCCCATGGCACACCCTGCATCCCACGGGAGCGCGGCAGGGGGGGAAGAAAGGCTGGGGGGCCTGGTGGCCCCCCAGCCAGGTAGGTAAGGATGATTGGGAGGGTTGGTGGCACTTCCACTATCACCTCTCAGTGGGACTGAGCCCCTCTGTGTGCCCTTGGGCTGTGTGGAGTATCACTGTGGTGTGGGTGATGGTCAAGGTGGGACTGAAGCCCTTTGGACTGGGGCTCCTTGCTTGGTGAACTGGGGGTCCCCATTGTGTACCCACTGAGGGACTTGGTTTAGTGAGTGATGAGTGGACTTGATGATCTGGTGGGTCTCTTCCAATATGGTTGTTCTATGATTCAAAAAAATCCCTCAGGGCTCTGGCTTCAAAGAAAGAAAAATATTTTAGGCTAGACATTGGGAAAAATTTTTTTGCAGGGATGGTCATTGGGCAGTGTCAGAGGCTGCCCAGAGAGGGGGTTGATTGACCCTGCCTGGAGGGGTTTAAGGGATGGGGAGATGACATCCTGAGGGACATGCTTTAGTGTTTGATAGGAATGGTTGGACTTGATGATCCGGTGGGTCTCTTCTAACCTGGTTTTACGATTCTAGGAGTGATCAAGAGAATGAAATCTGAAAGATTTGATAAAGAGAAAAATTAGCCAATTACCTTCCCCCAGCTGAGATTACTGCACACTGCAGCCACCACACCAGTGGGACAGGCTCCCTCTGCAAGCCAGCAAAGGCTTGCTGGCAGCTGGATCCTGCTGTCATGCCCCCTCCAACAACCCCACCCAAGGGATGCCAAGGTCACCCCTGTGTAAGACTGGAGGGCAGGGCACAGCTCAGCAGGTCAAACAGAGCAATTAAACACAAGGAAGTAAGGAAAAACTCTTCTGATACACAGGATTTCTTGGCAGGAATTTGCTCACTGACATCTTAATCTCAGGACACACAAACTCACGGTGATAAACCACAGCAGTGAGGTGCTGGGCTTTCTTGAAAGCATAGAATCATAGAATTACCCGGTTGGAAGAGACCCACTGGATCATCGAGTCCAAACATTCCTATCAAACACTAACCCATGTCCCTCAGCACCTCGTCCACCCATCCCTTAAACACCTCCAGGGAAGGTGAATCAAAAACCTCCCTGGGCAGCCTGTTCCAGTGCCCAATGACCCTTTCTGTGAAAAACTTCCTCCTAATCTCTAGCCTAAACCTCCCCTGGTGGAGCTTGAGGTCATTCCCTCTTGTCCTGTCCCCTGTCACTTCTTGGGGAGAAGAGCCCAGCTCCCTCCTCTCTACAACCTCCTTTCAGGTAGTTGTAGAGAGAAATGAGGTCTCCTCTCAGCCTCCTCTTCTCCAGGATAAACACCCCCAGCTCTCTCAGCCCTTCCTCATAAGGCCTGTTCTCCAGTCCCTTCACCAGCTTTGTTGCTTTTCTCTGGACTCACTCCAGAGCCTCAACATCCTTCTTGTGCTGAGGGGCCCACAACTGAACACAGGATTCAAGGAGCGGCATCACCAGTGCCGAGTACAGGGGAGAATAACCTCTCTTGGTTCAGATAAGGCAAGAGTGACGCTGTCAAAACACTGAGTGATTGCTGCTCTGCAAACACTGCAACCAAAACCTTTAACGGCTTTGACAGGTGAGTTTTATCACTTGTGTAAAAGTGTCAGTGGCTAAGCCACGAATCACACAAGAAATTTCTCTTGACTAACACGAAGGGCTGCAGCACAATGCCAACGAACCCTTGTCCTGGAGGTTTACTAGGGACTTTTGCAATGGGATGGGAATCAGGATGAAAAAGGGGTTTGGTTATGCCCAGCAGGGAGGGAAAGCCAGGTTATGTCTGTGGTTCATTACAATCCTCTGCTCCCAAAATAGCCAAACGTCCGTCAGTGCCGCATGCAGTAAAATTCCATGGGATCAGAGCCACCAGTAGAGCTGCCCCGTGCTTTGCAGCCACCTCCCCTCACATCCCTGTCCCATGCACACATCCCCATGCACATGGAGGGTGATGACACCTGGATAAGAAGCCATTTTCCGCAGATGCAGCCTGTGGAAATGCCAACAGCTAGATTCTCTTATGGTGAAGGAGCTCAAGGACCAGAGTTTTGTAAACTGTGGGTAGTACAGGATGAGGAGAGCAGCTCAGAGGCTGCACCACACTGGGTATCTGAGCTGGATAGTTTGAAGAAGGGCATAAGGCCAATGGCATCCTGGCTTGGATCAGAAATGGTGTGACCAGCAAGGCCAGGGAGGTTCTTCTCCCTCTGGACTCAGCACTGGTGAGGCCGCTCCTTGAATCCTGTGTTCAGTTGTGGACCCCTCAGCACAAGAAGGATGTTGAGGCTCTGGAGCAAGTCCAGAGAAGAGCAACGAAGCTGGTGAAGGGGCTGGAGAACTGGTCCTATGAGGAGTGGCTGAGAGAGCTGAGGGGGTTAGCCTAGAGAAGAGGAGACCTCATTACTCTCTACAACTCCCTGAAAGGAGGTTGTGGAGAGGAGGGAGCTGGGCTCTTCTCCCAAGTGACAGGGGACAGGACAAGAGGGAATGGCCTCACGCTCTGCCCGGGGAGATTTAGGCTAGAGATTAGGAGGAAGTTTTCACACAGAGGGTCATTGGGCATTGGAATAGGCTGCCCAGGGAGGTGGTTGATTCACCTTCCCTGGAGGTGTTTAAGGGACGGGTAGATGAGGTGCTGAGGGACATGGTTTAGTATTTGATAGGAACGGTTGGACTCGATGAACTGGTGGGTCTCTTCCAACCTGGTGATTCTATGATAATTAAAAACACACCTGTTTTTTCATGATATGAAGGGGTTTAGTGCTTCTCCATCACTGGCTGACCCCCTGTCACCTGCCATGCACAGGGACACCTCCCACTAGATCACGTTGCTCAAAGCCTCATCCAACCTGGTCTTGAACGCTTACAGGGATGGGGCAGCCACAGCTTCTCTGGGCAACCTGTGCCAGTGCCTCACCACCCTCCCAGGAAAACATTTCTGCCTAATACCTCATCTAAATCTGCCCTCATTCAGCTTAAAACCATCCCCCCTTGTCCTATCCCTGCACTCCCTGAGAAAGAGCCCTCCTCACCTTGCCTGGAGCCCCCCTTCAGGTATGGGAAGGTTGCTATAAGGTCTCCTGAGAGCTTTCTCTTCTCCAGGCTGAACAACCCCAGCTCTCAGCCTGTCCTCATAGGGGAGGTGCCCCAGCACTTGGATCATCTTCATGGAACACAGCAGTGAGAGTCAGGCCTTTCCTATGAGAATCCAGAGTGCTGCAAGATGAGCCATGCTCAATCACTGCCTCTTGGACAAACTTGTTGCTTCTTATTTGACGCTGCAGCTAAGCATTAGTCTAGAAAAGATACAAGCATGGGCTAGACCCTTGAAAAGCAGAATGAACCACATTTAAGAAAATCCTGTGCGCCTGTAGCTCCACTGAGCTTTAAAAATAAGAAAACAGAGGGGTTGGTTGGTTTCACAGCACGATGCATTCTATCCCACAGCATCTGCCCACAAAATCCCCCTCACCACTTCAAAGGCAGCACGGACTGGTTTCTCTCTCTCATCCCACAACAAACTTTCACAGCTTTCTTGCTAACTCTGCCTTCAGCTCCATAGACACCGGCTACTTTTTTTTTTTTTTTGGGGGGGGGGGGGGGGGGGGGGATTAACATAATCAAATTAAACTCAATGTAGTTCTTCCAGCCAATTTTCCTACTAAGAGTAAGTTTTTCTCCTTTTGAAGAAGGGCTTATGTGCCTAAAAGGCAGCCTGGTTTTTTTCCGCCTCTATCAGTTTGCTCTAATAAAAGATATTACCTCTCCCCACAATCTGTACCTCTCTTGAGCGCACTTGAAAGGCGAAAAATGTTTACCCAGTGAGAAACCTAACTGGCAAGTTATTTCCCCTGACTGCCTCCGATACCTTTGAAGGTTATTTGCAGGCTCATAAAGGCCTCTTTCTCCCTCCCAGCTCAGCTACTTCCAATGCTCAAAGCCACAGCCCGGAGCCTCCGAACTCCTCATCTGTTGCTGCAGCAACGGCTGCAAAGTCCCAAATCCAGCAATGCAGGTCTGGTCCTGTGTTCCCCAGGTGCCTAAAGCGCCTGGCGTGACCCCAACCAGGCGCCCTGGGTGCAGAAGGCACAGTGCCAGCCAGGAAAGGGAGAAGGAGACATGGACACCACTCAAAACCTGAGCTAGAAAGCCTAATGTGTCTTATTACAAGATAAATTCCTGCAATTAAACCTGAATATATATATTTTTTTAATAGCTGTCAGCAAACAAACAGCACGCAAAGAGCAAAACCATCGCCTTAGGTTGAGGAATGTGGAAAATAAGGCATGGGAGAGCTAAGAATCATAGAACAATCACTTATCCCACTTCACCTCCATACTCCAAAGATGAGCCACTTAGGAAACGTGTTCAGCTTCTGAGGCAGTGACTGAACACCTCGAGTATGGCCACGTTTCCTTCCTCCCTAGAAATCACAAAGTCCTTCCAACACCATTTCCATCTAGAAACCTTCCCACCTTCCTTTTCCACACAAAGAAAGATTCATGGGGTACAAAGACAACTGCTATGCATCTGAGGTAAATTATGCCAGGACAACACTAAATGGGAACCCAAGCGATTAAGTGAGGACTAAAGCATGAACCGAAACCAGAACAATTCTGTCCTGGGATACAGCTGGACCCAGTTGCTCTCCCCTCTAAAATCAAGCCCTCTGATCTACCCTGCAGAGAGATGTCCAGGGCTGTTCCATGTGCCACTGCACACATGCCACAACCAAACTTCTCTGGCAGAGGTGCAGCCCACGGAGATGCCAGAAGTCCCCACTTCCTGCCTTGTGATCTTCAAACAAGGTCATGAAGCTTCTCCAGAACAAGCCTAGGAATGAAGAGTCCTATGCTGAACTCTTGAGACTCTGGGCAGACTATAAATAGGATCCTAGGACAAAAG
The DNA here is from genome assembly GCA_033558105.1 of Coccyzus lansbergi. Classification (NCBI taxonomy): domain Eukaryota; kingdom Metazoa; phylum Chordata; class Aves; order Cuculiformes; family Coccyzidae; genus Coccyzus; species Coccyzus lansbergi. The sequence continues at coordinate 379,798 of JAUMJK010000932.1, forward strand.
GTAGACCTGGAGCGGAACTTCAGAGATCACCCAACACACCTCCTCTGTGGTCTACCAGAAGGGCATCAGGGACACGACTGCAAACTCTCTGGCTCTTCCCTTGAAAATGCTTCCCCCATCCCAATGCACAAAGGAAACACGGACACATAGAAAAGGAGGATGGGAAGCAAAACTAACAAAATCTCCTCAAAATGTAGCCTATTTTCTTTGCGCATCAGCAAGGCGGTTGCAACGATCCTTTAACTAACAAATACCACTCGGTAAGACTGATAGGAGGTAGATATCTTCATCCATCTCACCCCAACAGTCAAGCAGAGACCAGCCTCAGGATGGCACCACGATCCTCTCTGAATGCAGCCTGGTGGATCCAATCCTTACACTTAGTAATCATCTATAGCAATGCTCCAAGCAACAAATCAACCTCCAAGGAGGTTCTTCTCCCTCTGGACTCAGCACTGGTGAGGCCGCTCCTTGAATCCTGTGTTCAGTTCTGGACCCCTCAGCACAAGAAGGATGTTGAGGCTCTGGAGTGAGTCCAGAGAAGAGCAACAAAGCTGGTGAAGGGGCTGGAGAACAGGCCCTATGAGGAACGGCTGAGAGAGCTGGGGGTGTTTATCCTGGAGAAGAGGAGGCTGAGAGGAGACCTCATTACTCTCTACATCTACCTGAAAGGAGGTTGTAGAGAGGAGGGAGCTGGGCTCTTCTCCCAAGTGACAGGGGACAGCACAAGAGGGAATGGCCTCAAGTTGCACCAGGAGAGGTTTAGGCTAGAGATTAGGAGGAAGTTTTTCACACAGAGGGTCATTGGGCATTGGAACAGGCTGCCCAGGGAGGTGGTTGATTCACCTTCCCTGGAGGTGTTTAAGGGACGGGTGGATGAGGTGCTGAGGGACATGGTTTAGTGTTTGACAGGAATGGTTGGACTAGAAGATCCGATGGGTCTCTTCCAACCTGGTTGTTCTATGATTCTATGGAATTTGTGCAAGGGGATACGCACAGCATCCTCCACCCACACACAAGAGCAAGCAGAACTGCCAATCTGCACAAGATAAACTACCAATTCAGCTCTACCTTCCTAAAAAGCAGTCACGGTGCTCTCTACGGTCTCTGTAAAAGAAGTCATCAAACTGACCATCGGCTGAGAACTGGAGTCAGCAACTCACTCCCTGCTGGTGCTCACAGTGAGTTTGAACTTTCCTTCTTTAAAAAAAAACTATTACATTGACAAAGGAGTGGCTTTGGCCTTTGAAGTGAAAATGTTACTAAATAATTCTGGGGTTTTTCACCAGGGATTTTAAACTGAAATTTGTCACTCTTTATATTGAAGAAGCAGGTCTGGACTTTCTCTTCCCTTTCTTTTTTTTTTTTTTTTTTTAAATTTGTTTTTAATTTAGTCCTCTCTTCTAGGTAAAACAAAAAAAAAAAAAATAAAGAGAGGTAAAGCCAGGAATGGGGTACACACTGCTTTTCTCCATGAGGAAGCACAAACAGTTAAAGATGCAACAAAACTTTCTGCCTGTAGGAAAGTTGGGCTCTTTAGCAGGGAAAGCAGGGATAGGTTTTAAGCTGAAAGAGGGCACATTTGGATTAGATACGAGGAAGAAATGTTTCCCTGTGAGGGTGGGGAGGCACTGGCACAGGCTGCCCAGAGAAGCTGCAGCTGCCCCATCCCTGGAGGTGTTCAAGGCCAGGTTGGATGGAGATTTGAGTGACCTGATCCAGTGGAAGGTGTCCCAGTGCATGTCAGGAGGGCTCGAACTGGGTGATCTTTAAAGTCCCTTCCAAGCCAGACCATTCTATGTTTTTAAAGTGTGGCAGTGGCTTCACCTTTTTCATTTTTTAAACTCAAACCACAAACTCTGAATCACTTTTCTACCAGGTTTGCGAGGATGATTCCTTAATTTACTGGTATTGCCCTTGTTCCTTTTTTTTTTCTTTTTTTGTAAGCACCATTTCAAGCAGCCCTGAAAAGTCCTGGGTGAACTTATATAAATGCTGCAAATCATAGAATCATAGAACAACCAGCTTGGAAGAGACCCACCGGATCATCGAGTCCAACCATTCCCATCAAACACTAAACCATGTCCCTCAGCACCTCATCCACCTGTGCCTTAAACACCTCCAGGGAAGGTGAGTCAAAAACCTCCCTGGGCAGCCTATTCCAATGCCCAATGACCCTTTCCATGAAAAACTTCCTCCTAATCTCCAGCCTAAATCTCCCCTGGTGGAGCTTGAGGCCATTCCCTCTTGTCCTGTCCCCTGTCCCTTGGGAGAAGAGCCCAGCTCCCTCCTCTCTACAACCTCCTTTCAGGTAGATGTAGAGAGTAATGAGGTCTCCTCTCAGCCTCCTCTTCTCTAGGCTAAACCCCAATGTACAAGTGAAGTGCTCAGCTTCCACCAGGACTGCTCTGCGATCTCTTCCCCTTTCCAGGGTCACCAGGTCAGGAAGCCATTTCAGAAGATGAATTTAGGCTCCCCTGTAACTTGCCTCTGCCTGGTAAAGGAAAGAGGCCAATCCAAGCTCAGTTAGCTCCAAGCATTAATTGAGCACCGACAGCCCTGTGAGGTAGGACCCAGCCTTGTTCTTCCGTCTGCTGAGCTTCATCCTTTCAGCAAAATTAAAGGAAAGGTGCAGAAAGCCCTGCAGCTGCTGGAACTCCTACTGGCTGGCAAACCAACTTGTAGACCACTTTGGGACTGGTTTTGCGGTCAATGCTCATCCTGCAAAGAGCCTTCTTATCCTTTGCCATGTTCACTAACCGCTAGGTGAACCCCAGACTCAGCAATGACGCCGGCAGCAAGGCACATGTCCCCTCTGAAGCCCTTTAGCAGGGAGAGGAGGACGCGAAGCAATCCCTCCACCGGTGTCCACCTCTCAGAATCACAGAATCGCAGAACAACCAGGTTGGAAGGGACCCATAGGATCATCGAGTCCAACCATTCCAGGTTCCAACCACAGGAGAAGCCCACGGATGTTCTCCTGCAAGTAAGGTAGGATTTTGCAAGAGTAATGTGATAAGTTTGACGGTCGATGGCATGAGAAGCTCCAGGAGGCTGGGGCTGCCACACTCCTCTCCTGCTCATGTGAGACAGCACCACCCAGCTGATCATTCACCTGCTAAAACTGGGAGTCCAGCACTTCCAAGTGGTCCTGACTTCTGAGATACGTTTTCCTTAGCAACAGAGATAAGATGGAGATCCTTGTACGCTTCCAGAACTATAAATAAGTTTCTACTTTAAAAAGTCTCCCTCGGAATCGCAGAGCATCTCATACACAACATACTTGGGCTCTGTTCGAAACAGAAGCACCCTTGGGAGAAGAGATACAGGGAGTGAAGCAGCTCTGCCCAGAATTACAAGGCAGATAAGGGAAGAGGCTCCACCAAGAACATAACCCACCAGGTCACACTGACAGTAAGAAGACAATCTGTCCAATTTTAGCACCACTGAAAGGCAATAAACCTCAGAAAAGCGATGTAATATTCAGCCAGATCATCTTGGCAATGTCCCCCACTCTGTGGTCATACACGGTAGCCCCAACCAAAACCATCAAGTTGCAGAATGGGAATTGCTTCAGGGGAATCCAGTTCTTACCCATCTTTCCATCTACATCAGGGCTCCATTCCACCGGTCCCAGACACTCGTACCTTATCCTCCGCTCTCAAGCATCCACCCTGCAATAACAAACGCACACAGAGTTTACAGATTAATTTTGACACGTCAGTGGGGACAGAGACTGAACAGGACCACCCTTCACAAAGCGTTTCCCCATCATCAGCAGAGCTGGAGGAAAGAGAAGAACCATTTAGATAGGAACCGAGATCAGGAATCTGTCCTCCTCTACTCATTCCAAAGGTAACAACACTACAAAACCGGTAGCTTTATGGTTTTAAAAACTGGGAATGACCAACTGATAGTCATAGAATCATAGAACAATCAGTTTGGAAGGGATCCATCAGATCATTGAATCTAACCATTCCTAACAAACACTAAACCAAGTCCCTCAAGACCTCGTCCACCCGTCCCTTAAACACCTCCAGGGAAGGGGAATCAACCACCTCCCTGGGCAGCCTATTCCAATGCCCAATGACCCTCTGTGTGAAAAACTTCCTCCTAATGTCCAGCCTAAATCTCCCCTGGTGGAGCTTGAGGCCATTCCCTCTTGTCCTGTCCACTCTCACTTGGGAGAAGAGCCCAGCTCCCTCCTCTACAACCTCCTCTCAGGTAGTTGGAGAGAGTAATGAGGTCTCTTCTCAGCCTCCTCTTCTCCAGGATAAACACCCCCGGCTCTCTCAGCCGTTCCTCATAGGGCCTGTTCTCCAGCCCCTTCACCAGCTTCATGGCTCTTCTCTGGACTCGCTCCAGAGCCTCAACATCCTTCTTGTGCTGAGGGGCCCACAACTGAATACAGGATTCAAGGAGCGGCCTCACCAGTGCTGAGTCCAGAGGGAGAATCACCTCCCTGGCCCTGCTGGTCACACCATTTCTGATCCAAGCCAGGATGCCATTGGCCTTCTTGGCCCCCTGGGCACACTGCTGGCTCATGTTCAGTCGGCTGTCGACCAACCGACTGAAAATCTCCCAGCTCAGTCAAATCAATTTAAACGCAATAACAAATCTCTAAAGCGAACCAAGAGCCATCACAAGCGCGGATTAGAATTATTTTCTGCAACTCTGGCGCCTTCGTGCTGGCAAGCAGGAGGATATTTATCCAGCCTATTTTGAGAGAGACGAGCAGGAAGGGAAAGCGATAAGAAAGCAGAGACGTACATGTGCCCCAAAATGCGTTGTTCCTTTTGCTGCTCCAGCTTCCTCTCAGGACAGCACCATTTAGCTGAAGAGCCCCCAGCTGCCAGGGACTCTGCTCTGGCCATTGTCAAGACAAAAGAGAAGGTAAGGAAATAACTAACAGGCTTGGAAAGGTTTAAAATCCTGTCTTGAGAAGGAACCGGTCAGTCTGTGCAAAAGGGGATCGAGAGAGAGAGCAGAAAAACACCAAAGAAGTAGTGTAAAAGTTCCATCTGATTATAATAAGAGCAGGAAACAGCCCTAATCTTCGCTGCTTTTGCTTTCAAAATTGATGCAATCCTCGCAACAATCACACTGCCTGCAGAGTTGGCAACAAGGGCCATCTGCAGATAACCGGGATTAACCCTAAATTCCTGGGTTAGTCCAGGTTAACTCTCCCATCAGTGCAACAGACTTTTCTAATGGCTTTTTGGAGACCTTCCAGACCTTTGCAGTCCTTATCTATTTAACAAAAGCAGGCACCTACAGGAACCATGCAAATAAACCCTGGAAAAACAGGTGATCATTCCATTGGCAGAGCCCTGCCCTGCGCTCTTCTCCACTGCTGCCGTGGCAAGAGCCCCAAAGGCCACTGCCCAGCTCTCCGGAGCAAACCAGCCTTTATGCACAGTGCAAGAAATCTCCACAGATACAAGAGAGAAAAAAAGATTTTCTGTTTTAGCAGTTCTCTTCAATCCGGAGGACAGTCAGCCTTCGAATTGGACTGAAAACAGAGGCAATTTCCGCGGCTTCCCAAAAATACATACCAGCAGCTTCCTGTGACAGAAGGACAAAATCCTGTTTCTAGAACAAACTCTGTCCCTTTTTAAGGCCCTTAAAAAACAGGGGGAAGGGAAAAATTTAAGAGGGAAATAAAAAGGAAAAAAACCTTTTTCTTCTCGGACTCACTTCAAAGCAGCATCCCCCATCCTCTCCCCACAAGCTCCCTGATCTGAGTCTTCCAGTGCTGGCAGTTCATAACACAAATCACAGAATCACAGAATGCTTTGAGTCGGAAGAGACCTTAAAGATCATCCCGTTGCAGCTGCCCTGTGATGGGCAGGGACACCTCCCACTGGATCAGGTTGCTCAAAGCCTCCTCCAACCTGGCCTTGAACACCTTCCGGGATGGGGCAGCCACCACTGCTCTGGGCAACCTGTGCCAGTGCCTCACTGTCCTCACAGGGAGGCATTTCTTCCTCATATCTAATACAAATCTCCCCTCTTTCAGCTTAAAACTGTTACTCCTCATACTATACAGCACTCCCTGATAGGGAACCCCTCTCCAGCTTTCCCTTTACGTACTGGAAGCCCCTACGAAGTCTCCTCAGAGCCTTCTCTTCTGCAGGCTAAACAAGCCCACCTCTCTCAGCCTGTCCTCATATGTGCTCCAGCCCTCTGATCATCTCCATGACCAACTCTGGAGGCACCAGAGGAGCACCTGAAAAGAGCTCCCCCTTCACATTTCATACAATAATAGAACAACCAGGATGGAAGAGACCCACCAGATCATTGAGTCCAACCATTCCTATCAAACACTAAACCATGTCCCTCACCACCTCATCCACCCGTCCCTTAAACACCTCCAGGGAAGGTGAGTCAACCACCTCCCTGGGCAGCCTCTGCCAGTGCCCAATGACCCTTTCTGTTTAAAATTTTTAAGTAATGTTCAGCCTAAATCTCCCCTGGTGGAGCTTGAGGCCATTCCCTCTTGTCCTGTCCCCTGTCACTTGGGAGAAGAGGCCGTTACCCATTTCACTTCTCCCACAGCTGTAAATCTACACTCAGTCTTCATCGTCAATCTAAAACTCCCATCCCAGTAACCTCACTGTGCACAAATTCTTCTTTACCAAGCAACAGAAGTGAGAGCTCAGCAAAGCATCAGCTCATAGACAGATCGGGGAGATGCTGTGTTCATATTCCAGGTTTGTGTCATGCACACAAGAGACCTGGGCTGCTCCTGCATGCTGGAAGTTAATTAACCTGCAGGAAAGTCCAGTCTAGGTGCTCTCATGTGGAATAAAAGCAGCTTCAGTCTGACAGAGCTGAACACATTTCTGCAGCCAAAGTGGCTCAGCTTTATTAGGGCTACAGTATGTAGCACAGTATGAGGATCCAAGCAAGAGCAAAAGTTAAGGTTATTAAACCACATCAAAAGTTAATCCCAGTTATTCTTCTCCTGCTTGTGTCAGAAATGGTGTGACCAGCAGGACCAGGGAGGTGATTCTCCCTCTATACTCAGCACCGGTGAGGCCACTCCTTGAATCCTGTGTTCAGTTGTGGGCCCCTCAGCACAAGAAGGATGTTGAGGCTCTGGAGCGAGTCCAGAGAAGAGCCACGAAGCTGAGGAAGGGGCTGGAGATCAGGCCTTATGAGGAAGGGCTGAGAGAGCTGGGGGAGTTTAGCCTAGAGAGGAGGAGGCTGAGAGGAGACCTCATTACTCTCTACAACTACCTGAAAGGAGGTTGTGGAGAGGAGGGAGCTGGTCTCTTCTCCCAAGGGACAGGGGACAGGACGAGAGGGAATGGCCTCAAGCTCTGCCAGGGGAGATTTAGGCTTGAGATTAGGAGGAAGTTTTTCACATAGAGGGTCATTGGGCATTGGAATAGGCTGCCCAGGGAGGGAGTTGATTCATCTTCCTTGGAGGTGTTTAAGGGACGGGTAGATGAGGTGCTGAGGGACAAGGGTTAGTGTTTGATAGGAATGGTTGGACTCGATGATCCGATGGGTCTCTTCCAACCTGGTTGTTCTATGATTCTATGATTCTATAGGCTAAAGGTTAGGAAAGCAGGAGGAGCGCAGCCCAGCACTGCCAGCCAGGTCAGCAGCTGCCTAGCATTGATTTGAAATGGGGCTTCCTCTACCACCGACCCCAAAAAGAGCTGTTCTTACCCTGCAGAAGCTCAGCATCCAACATAAAGCCAGACTTGCGAGTCGGGGTGTCTTTGCACTATTGCAAGTACCATCTCCCTCTGCAGTTTATCCTCCGCAGGCTTCAAGGGAAAGCAGCACCTACTTAATCCTGCCTGAGCAGCACTTAACACTTTGGTTTAAAGGTGTAGGGACAGGCCACTGTAAAAAAAAAAAATCATAATAAGCCACATTTGCCCCTGAAATATGGCTCAGCTGGAAAGCTACTCAAACTAGCATTGCTAAAATTGGGACTTTCCTTGTTTTTTCAAGCAGCAGGGAACAACATGTTGGGCTCAGAGCATTTAACAAGCAAGAGTCAAACGGAAAAAATCTCTCCTTTTTAAGAGTTGACCACATTAACTTTCAGCAAGTTTCCGGGAGTCCTGCCAGAGTGCTGCAGATTTGTATACTACGGAACTGTTAAAAATATTATTGTAAATGTTATTTTCAAAACGTTTCAGAGGCCAGGGCAGGGGGAGTGTTAAAAACACCGGCAAAGCAAATGGGATTGTTTTAACGGTAAAAATCCAAAGGTAGGCATGTCGATAGCTCAGCCAAAGAGCCTGCAGGCTTGGCAAAGGTGGACTGGAAGGCAAAGAGAGAGCAGTGGAAACCTTACAGTTTCCCTCAGATCCTCTTAAACTTATCCTTATGGTTTTATCTAGGTACTCTAGAACGGCTGAGAGAGCTGGGGGTGTTCAGCCTGGAGAAGAGGAGGCTGAGAGGAGACCTCATTGCTCTCTACAGCTACTTGAAAACATTGTCCTGAGGGACATGGTTTAGTGTTTGATAGGAATGGTTGGACTCGATGATCTGACGGGTCTCTTCCAACCTGGTTGTTCTATGATTCTATGATTCTCCCAAGTGACAGGGGACAGGACAAGAGGGAATGGCCTCAAGCTCCACCAGGGGAGGTTCAGGCTGGACATTAGAAAAGAATTTTTCCCAGAAAGGGTCATTGGGCACTGGCAGAGGCTGCCCAGGGAGAGGATTGAGGCACCTTCCCTGGAGGTGTTTAAGGGACGGGTGGATGAGGTGCTGAGGGACATGGTTTAGAGTTTGATGGGAATGGTTGGACTCGATGATCTGGTGGGTCTCTTCCAACCTGGTTCTTCAATGATTCTATGATTCTATTGTTGTTCAATGATTCTATGACTCTATCTGTGCTGAAGAGCTGTTGTGCACAATGGAGAATACTTCAGGCAGTGACCCGGTCAATGCAGCTGTAATCAACAGCTGCCCTGAAAGCAAAATCTCCTGAGCCATCCTCACAATTTCAGCGCAACATGTACACAGAAGAGCTTTAAAACTTGCATGATCTCTGCTAACTTTCATGACCATCCTTTAAAACAGTCATTGAGATCCCAAAACCTCTGTCCTCTCAACCTTCTTGCACATGACTAAGGAAATAAATTGTTGCAGGCAGAAAGCTCCACTGAGTTTTTCTTTTTTTTCAGTTAGTTTCTTTTCTTGCTTTACAGTAATAGTACTTTTACCAAATTGAGTGAAATAACCAGTAGCTCATACTGACATATAAAATAGCTTTGATTTTGCATACAGATTTCAAAACTTCTCATAGAATCACAGAACAACCAGGTTGGAAGAGACCCACCGGATCATCAAGTCCAACCATTCCTATCAAACACTCGAAACCCATAAATCATGGAAACAAATCAAAAGGATTAGAAAGGCTTCTTCTGTCAGCAAAAATCAGACAACACAGCCCTACCAGGTCAGAGTTAATGTATTTTTTCAACTATATATATGTATAACAGAGAAGTTAAGCAAAGCAGATTTCCAGAGAGCACATATGGTCCCCACCTGTGTGGCTTTTCACTGGCATCAGGTCTGTGCAGTGCAGAACTTTGTCTCTACTAAACTCACACTCATTACAAAGGAACTGCCTCTTCCAGCAAGTAGTGGAGCTGAATCAACACGCAGACACCTCGTTTACACACTGAAGCCCAACCCAGTCATGGAATCATAGAACAACCAGGTTGGAAGAGACCCATTGGATCATCAAGTCCAACCATTCCTATCAAACACTAACCCATGTCCCTCAGCAACTCATCTACCCGTCCCTTAAACACCTCCAGGGAAGGGGAATCAACCACCTCCCTGGGCAGCCTATTCCAATGCCCAATGACCCTCTGTGTGAAAAACTTCCTCCTGATCTCCAGCCTAAATCTCCCCTGGAGGAGCTTGAGGCCATTCCCTCTTGTCCTGTCCCCTGTCCCTTGGGAGAAGAGACCAGCTCCCTCCTCTCTACAACCTCCCTTCAGGTAGTTATAGAGAGTAATGAGGTCTCCTCTCAGCCTCCTCTTCTCCAGGATAAACACCCCCAGCTCTCTCAGACACTCCTCATAGGGCCTGTTCTCCAGCCCCTTCACCAGCTTCGTTGCTCTTCTCTGGACTCACTCCAGAGCCTCAACATTCTTCTTGTGCTGAGAGGCCCACAACTGAACACAGGATTCAAGGAGCGGCCTCACCAGTGCTGAGTCCAGAGGGAGAATCACCTCCCTGGCCCTGCTGGTCACACTATTTCTGATCCAAGCCAGGATGCCATTGGCCTTCTTGGCCCCCTGGGCACACTGCTGGCTCATGTTCAGTTGACTGTCGACCAACTCCCCCAGGTCCCTCTCCCCACCGTCCACTGGGCCTAAATGCAAATTTTAAAATCAGCCATTGAAGTGGCAAAGTCTAAAGGATCCTCATCTCCTGCTACCCAGAACATTCATCTCCCCAGAAGCCAAGGAAGGATTATTAAAACACACAACCCTGCTCATCGAGGGTGAGGGTCTGCAGCTAGAGGAGAGCTCTGTTCTGCATTATTTCCCCTTTTACAGGGAAAAACTCTCTGTCCTCAGAGAGTTCGTTATGTGTGTACTTATAAAGCAGAGAAAAAAAAACGGAAGCGAGTTACACCGACAGAAACCTTCTGCTTTCAACAAACATAACTCTCTTATTGAAGACAGCAAAGGGGAAGGTGTATCTCTGCACATTTAAGACAAAAGTCAGTGCAGATAAGTGTTTTCATTTTTTCCTCCTGCAGGCTTTCGTTGTCTTTTTTAGTGTTTTTCCTCAAATGACTGCAGGCTGCGTGGGAGGACAATTAAAACAAGAAAGTGAATCAGGAAAAGTGAGGTTTCAGGTATCTTTCATCTACATCCCTGGAAAAAAAAATAAAAAAAAAGAGAAGGAGGAAGGAGGAAGAGAAGCCAAAAAGGAGGAATAGGTACTGATATATTCAGATGAAAAATGCCCTCAGATGAGCATTTCGCTCACAGAAAATATTTCCTGGCAAAAGCAACTGGGCAGAAAGCATCTGTGTAGGATGATCTGATAGGAACTGATTTGATAGGAACGGTTGGACTCGATGATCCGGTGGGTCTCTTCCAACCTGGTTGTTCTCTGATTCTGTGATCTGCTACCTGGCATCAGCAACTAAGTCTCTGCGAACTAAGCTTTAATCCAAATAATATTAAATTATTAATTAATATTAAATAAATTATGAAATAATAAATAAAGAGCTGCAAAGCCAACATCGTGCACAGAGAACCTGGCATCTCCATGGGGGACCAGGACACCCGTTTTCCTCGAGGATCACAGTGGGCAGGATCCAATTCTGTCTCCATAGCTTTTTGGGGTTGTTTAGCCTGGAGAAGAGGAGGCTGAGAGGAGACCTCATTACTCTCTACAACTACCTGAAAGGAGGTTGTAGAGAGGAGGGAGCTGGGCTCTTCTCCCAAGTGAAGGGAACAGGACGAGAGGGAATGGCCTCAAGCTCCACCAGGGGAGATTTAGGCTGGAGATTAGGAGGAGGTTTTTCATGGAAAGGGTCATTGGGCATTGGACTAGGCTGCCCAGGGAGGTTGTTGATTCACCTTCCCTGGAGGTGTTTAAGGGATGGGTGGATGAGGTATTGAGGGACTTGGTTTAGTGTTTGATAGGAATGGTTGAACTAGGAGATCCTATGGGTCCCTTCCAACCTGGTTGTTCTGTGATTCTGTGACCTCTATGAGTATCAAAAGCACTACATGCTATATGACTGGTCCAACATGCTCTAAGAGGGAGGTTAACGCTAAGTGTCCAAGCTTTGGTCTGGGGAGGAGCAGATCCACCTGACCCTCGAAGCAAGCAGGAAGCTCTCATCGCAGTATCGGGGCTTTTAAGCCACTGTGCCACCTCCAAGCTCATCCCTCCTTCCAGCCGACCCACTTTCTCTTACTTGCCACATCCCGCTGACAGCACACGGGATAGTGCCTGTATCACCTCAGAGTTGTCCCACCAGCCTTTGTATACCACAATTTACCCTCAGCTGGCTGCGATCGATAGTCTCTCTCGCAGCCGTCCCACCACACAGCTTCCTCCGTAACGAGCCACAGCCTCAACCCTGCAGCCCGGCTAGATTTGATCGATCATAACACAACTTTCCAATCGACTGTGGAGCCAAGGGATGAGCACAAATTGACTACTTTCTGCTTTCTCAGCAGCTACCTGGTTGTTTTGCTCCTTCCTCATGGGCAAGAAGCGTGAGCTCCACAGCACATGCAGAGACCAGGACCTGAAGATCAGCCCCCAAGAGGCACTGCAGAATTTGGAAGGTCCTTTTCTTGCTCATGCCACTTCTGCCATGCAATTCTGGATTGAGATTAGACCAGAGGGAGGAAGATGGGTTTGAACATGAGCCAGCAGTGTGACCAGGTGGCCAAGAAGGCCAAGGGCATCCTGGCTTGGATCAGAAATGGTGTGACCAGCAGGCCCAGGGACGTTATTCTCCCTCTGGACTCAGCACTGGTGAGGCCACTCCTTGAATCCTGTGTTCAGTTCTGGGCCCCTCGGCACAAGAAGGATGTTGAGGCTCTGAAGCAAGTCCAGAGAAGAGCAACAAAGCTGATGAAGGGGCTGGAGAACAGGCCTTATGAGGAGCGGTTGAGAGAGCTGGGGGTGTTTAGCCTAGAGAAGAAGAGGCTGAGAGGAGACCTCATTACTCTCTCCAACTCCCTGAAAGGAGGTTGTAGAGAGGAGGGAGCTGGGCTCTTCTCCCAAGTGACAGGGGACAGCACAAGAGGGAATGGCCTCAAGCTCCACCAGGGGAGATTTAGGCTAGATATTCCCTGGAAGTGTTTAAGGCACAGGTAGATGAGTTGCTGAGGGACATGGTTTAGTGTTTGATAGGAATGGTTGGACTCGATGATCCAGTGGGTCTCTTCCAACTTGGTTGTTCTATGATTCTATGATTCTATGAATAGTGCTTGGTGACAAGCAAAGATTAAAAGAGATGCTGTGTTTTGGGGGCAGAATGACCAGGTTTCTGCATAGACCCAAGATAAAGTTGCCTCCACAAGTTGCTGGCTTGTGTGTGCTGTCGGTGGGGTTGGGATAGGGTTATGAAATAGAAACACGTGGGGCAGCTTCCACAGAGGTTCTGTTCTCCTTGTCCTTTTGACTTGTAGTATCACATGAACTCAAGCACACTTGTCTTCGTATGTGACTAAACAAAACAAGAAATGAACTATCAGCAATGCAGGAACCAGACTGGGCAGCACACAGCCATATCACAGAATCACAGAACAACCAGGTTGGAAGGGACCCATCGGATCTTCTAGTCCAACCATATGCACACACAACCCAACAGGTCTGGAGAGCACATGGGACTACCCAAAGCTAAAAAGGGCTCAGGGCCTCTGGGCTCTGCCCTGCCTCTCATGCTGGCTCTTCACCATCTAATTTTCATAGAATCATAGAACAACCAGGTTGGAAGAGACCCATTGGATAATCAAGTCCAACCATTCCTATCAAACACTAAACCATGTCCCTCAGCACCTCATCTACCTGTGTCTTAAACACCTCCAGGGAAGGTGAATCAACCACCCCCTGGGCAGCCTATTCCAATGCCCAATCACCCTTTCTGCGAAAAACTTCCTCCTAATCTCTAGCCTAAATCTCCCCTGGTGGAGCTTGAGGCCATTCCCCCTTGTCTCCTGTCACCTGGGAGAAGAGCCCAGCTCCCTCCTCTCCACAACCTCCTTTCAGGTAGTTGGAGAGAGCAATGAGGTCTCCTCTCAGCCTCCTCTTCTCCAGGATAAACACCCCCAGCTCTCTCAGCCATTCCCCATAAGGTCTGTTCTTCAAACCCCTCACCAGCCTCGTTGCTCATTTTCATTGCAGTTGTGGCTCTGCAGAGCCTACGCAAGGGCTGTTGCTTCTTCCAGAGGAGGAGAAGCAACCTCGAGTTGCCCATCCTGCGTCACCAGCAGCCAGCACATAACGGTGACTTTCTCCCACAGTGGGCAGGCAGCACGGAGTGTGCTGGCTCTCCTTCATTCCTCAAGCCTGGTAGGCAGAAGAAAAGAAGATGAAACTGAGCAAAAAGGCAGATCTTGCACCTAAATCCAGCTTAGAGCATTGCAGAGTGTGCGGCTGAGAGCACAACAGCTCATCAAGTCCAAGAGCTGTCTGCGAGGGAGGCGAAGCAATGAGTAATTTCCTTTCCGATGACATCCAGCCTGGTGCGGTGCAGTGGAAAGTCACAGGCAGCAGAAGGCTGAGGGCCTTTTTGGTCACCTCAGAGGAAGTCTGACCTGAAGATCTTTGGAAGAAAGAAGCCATCACCCTTGAGAGACAGTAGAACAACACTGAACTGTAAAGGCAGCTGCACAACATCCACAAACTGCAAACATTCAGAGCAGCAGTTGCTGAGCTGCTCCAAAGTCAAGTCACTTAGTAGGCGCAGTGGAGAAACAACTGCTATTAGAAGAAAGCTCTGGAGAAATACAGTTCAACGCGATATTGATTCCCACAGTCCTGTTCAAGACAGAATTAATTTCCAGGACGGAAAGAAATCTATCCCCGCACATCAAAACAAATACAGAAGCCTCTCCAGTTCTTCAGCTGCGTTTCAATGGAAAGCAGAAGGCTGTCATGATGGAAAGATTGCAGTTTTCTAATTAATCCTCCCTGCTGGGCATTTAATGCCACTAATTGATGAGAAGAGGCGGTATCCAGACAGCGTCTGCAATTCCTTTTTACATCTTTAGGCCAAGCGTTCTCTAAATTAAACAATAATAAGGCAGCTTTGCTCCCTGCATGCATTGTGCCCTATTCCAACTCCCTCCTCCCCAGAAGATGTCTGGTTGTGGGAAAGGAGGTGAAACCCATCTCAGAGCATACAAGTCTTGGAAGTTTTCCTAGCAAATGTCCTCGGCTGTACTGTCACTTCCACAGAAGGTGCCAAGAGAAAGACCATCAGTGAGAAGGGACGCGGTCTGTACAACAAAAAACTGAGCTTGTAGCCTCCACAGATCTAGGCAATAGCTTCTTCTCATTCAACAGAGCAATTGCTTAGCCAAAACATAGAATCATAGAATCACAGAACAACCAGGTTGGAAGGGACTCATCGAATCTTCTAGTCCAACCATTCCTATCATGTTCCGTAACAGCTCCAGAAAGCTGCACAAAATGCACTGCAGTGTCAGAAAACAGATCATAAGGCCGCAGCCCAGCCCCAAGGGGCTCGACACGATGCCACCACCAGCAAAAACATCTCACTGGTGGCAGAGTAGGCTTGGTAGCTCACCTTCACTACACAGCAGTCCTGGTCTATAATCCTAAATATTGATCTCAAACTAGCGTTGACCAGGAGACACTTTTGGAGCCAGCACAGTGATGCAACACCCAGCACAGTCATAGAATCATAGAATCACCAGGTTGGAAGAGACCCACTGGATCATCGAGTCCAACCATTCCTATCAAACACTAAACCATGGCCCTCAGCACCTCATCCACCCTTAAACCAATTAAACCCCTCCTGGGAAAGTGAATCTACGACCTCTCTGGGCAGCCTCTGCCAGGGACCAATCACTCTTTCTGTGAAATTCTTTTCCTAATGTTCAGCCTAAATCTTCCCTAGCAGAGCTTGTGGCCATTCCCTCCCTGTCCTTTGGGAGAAGAGCCCAGCTCCCTCCTCTCTACAACCTCCTTTCAGGTAGTTGTAGAGAGCAATGAGGTCTCCTCTCAGCCTCCTCCTCTCCAGGCTAAATAATAGTCTCAACATGAGAAGGCAGTTCAGCACATACCTAGGTAAGAAATACCTGCTCCTGTCTCCTACCTGAGTCCAGCACATGCTGTGGTTTTTCCCTGAATTAGTTAAGTATCGAATCTGTCCCTTTGTACTCAACACTCAGCAATTTAAATCCAGGAGATGCTAAGTGCCTTGACCTGCAAATGAAATCAGGGACTGAATCATGCACAAGGCCATGATGTGGTTACTGAGGAATAATAAATGAAGCAGTGTCGATCGTCTCCAAGCTCAGGCCTGCAAGTCCAGCACTGATCTGTTTGTCATATCAATAGCATTTCCACCTGCATCTCTCTGACATCTCCTCCGGGAGACTTCACAGCCTCCAGTCATAAATCACGGCCAGCAGAGCCCAGGCCAGCTGCGCAGGTGTCTAGC
Source organism: Coccyzus lansbergi (assembly GCA_033558105.1). Taxonomy (NCBI): domain Eukaryota; kingdom Metazoa; phylum Chordata; class Aves; order Cuculiformes; family Coccyzidae; genus Coccyzus; species Coccyzus lansbergi. The sequence continues at coordinate 395,957 of JAUMJK010000932.1, forward strand.
TGGCTGACCTCTCCTTTCCAAAAGGCTTCTAATTTTTCTTTCCCTATTATTATTATTCTTAGCTTTGAAACCACCTACTCCATCATAAATATCAAGTAAAATTTGCTTATTCCTAGAGCGTCAAAAAAAGCTGAGCTGATGACTGCACAGAGTCCCAACAAGTCTATGGGAATCATAGAATCACCAGGTTGGAAGAGACCCACTGGATCATTGAGTCCAACCATTCCTATCAAACACTAAACCATGTCCCTCAGCACCTCGTCCACCCATCCCTTAAACACCTCCAGGGAAGGGGAATCAACCACCTCCCTGGGCAGCCTCTTCCAATGCCCAATGAGACTTAACATGAAAAACTTCCTCCTAATCTCTAGCCTAAATCTCCCCTGGTGGAGCTTGAGGCCATTCCCTCTTGTCTTGTTCCCTGTCACTTGGGAGAAGAGCCCAGCTCTCTCCTCTCCACAACCTCCTTTCAGGTAGTTGTAGAGAGCAATGAGGTCTCCTCTCAGCCTCCTCTTCTCTAGGCTAAACACCCCCAGCTCTCTCAGCCGCTCCTCATGAGGTCTGTTCTCCAGAGCCCCCTTGGAAGGCTCCAAGCATGCAAAGAATGTCGAGTCTAGAGCTTTTGGCCCTTTTACTACAAAATCCTGCTGTTACAAGAAACTTGCTCATGTACAAGTCGAGTCACGCACGTTCGGAGTGTCTCACCTGCACTGGCTGGCTGCTCCTCTTCCACAGCACCCTGACTAAACCCCTCCTGACTGCCCAACAGCCTATCAATTAAATATACTCCACAGAGAAAAACTGCACGCCTGCAGGAAGGCGGACGTGACGATTTAACAGCATCTTTTCATCTCTTAACTTTTATGCTTAGTCACAGGATAAATATCTCCTGCGCTGTAAAGAAATGCACTGGCCTGGCCATCCTGCTTAGATAGAATCATAGAACAACCAGCTTGGAAGGGTCATTGGGCACTGGAACAGGCTGCCCAGGGAGGGGGTTGAGTCCCCTTCCCTGGAGGTGTTTAAGGGACGGGTGGATGAGGTCCTGAGGGACATGGTTTAGTGTTTGATAGGAATGGTTGGACTCAATGATCCGATGGGTCTCTTCCAACCTGGTTGTTCTATGATTCTATGATCATCCAAAGAGCAGCTGAGAGCTTTAGGATCACAGATCTGCAAATTTCATTGAGTAAGAAAAAATAACTCTAGCCACATGGGTTACAAAAAGCATGCCAAACGCCATCAAAACCCCAAAAGCCACACGATCTGGACCTCTTGCAACAAGACGCACACCGAGAGATGGGGAAGCAATGCTGGAAAGGGAGTTGTGAGTAAAGGGCTTTGCTTAATTTTCTAGCTCAGTCGCTGAACCACGGGACAAGCCTGAGCATTGCCAGTTCTCACAGGACTCAGTGTTTCTCATTTCCATTCCTGGAGTCACATGATTACATCAGAATCCACACTTCCTTTTTTTTGTTAAAAAGAAGTACGTGCAGACGTCAAAAGTCGAAGAAAGAAGCGTAAGTCAAAGTTTGAGATGCTCACACAAAAAGAAATAGTAAAAATAGGGTTTTTTAAAAAAAAAATCACTATTTTAAACATAATTATTCATTTTTTAAGGAAAATATGTCATCCTGGATTCTGCCCCCCCAATGCTATACAATGGAAACCTTAGACTGGGCAAGGAATGACTTCATCTGGGGGGGTTTCCAACATCTGTAAGTTATAGATGAGAAAACACATCTTTCATAGCATCACCTGCCTAGAAACTAGGGATCCCCTTTGAGGCTCTGATGCTGGTCACCTTTTAAAAGAGCATCGTGCACTGGAGGACAACAGGGAGACACAGTGGTTTAAACAAAAATAAAATAATAATAATACACAACAGCCTTCCAAATTTTGCTTCCACTTCCTTTAGCCAAAAGCAAGCAGGGAAAAGCCCTGGAAGTCAGCTAGACTAGCTCGTTGCCCAGAGAAACCACGGATGCCCCATCCCTGAAGGTGTTTAGGGTCAGGCTGGGTGAAGCTTCGAGCAACCTGGCCAAGTGGAAGGTGCCCCTGCCCATTGCAGGTGGGTTGGAACTGGGTAAGCTTTAAGGTTTCTTCCAACCCAAACCTTTCTACGACTCTGTTCTACAATTCTATGATTCTACCTGCTGGCAACCTCTGCTCAGCAAAATCAGTGCATTTAAAGCCACCGGTGGATCTTGCCCAGCAAGGCAAGATAGGGTAGACGAGGTCCTGAGGGACATGGTTTAGTGTTTGATGGGAACAGTTGGACTCAATGATCCGATGGGTCTCCTCCAACTTGGTGATTCTATGATTCTCTGAAAAATACCATATGGTATTAACTAGTCTGTACTTGACCTTAAAAAGCCTTTCCCGGCTCTTGCAGAGCTCATCGTGTGCTGCTGCTGAGCCCTGGGGCAGTGTAGCTGCAGCTAGTCACCACTTCTGAGGAATAAATTTTGGTCCCACATTCAAATATCCACAAGCACCACAAAAAGGAGAAGAGTGCAGATCATATTTATTGGTACATGGTTTAGTATTTGATAGGAATGGTTGGACTCGATGACCCGATGGGTCCCTTCCAACTTGGTTGTCCTATGATTCTATTTCCTTTTTTTTTTTTGCATGGAAGTAAACTACTAAGGTCTAGAAGACTTGGGACTGCGGTGTGCTACGCTATGTATTGAATACATTATTTTTATGGAGAAAGGGGGTAAATGCTACACTTCCGATTAGAATCATAGAATCACTAAGGTTGGAAAAGATCTCTAAGATCGCCAACCATCAGACCAACACCACCATGTCAAGTAAACCATGTCTCTTAGTTCCAAGACACCTTGGGGTTGAGTCACCTTCCCTGGAGGTGTTCAAAGTACAGGTGGATGAGGTGCTGAGGGACGTGGGTTAGTGATTGACGGGAATGGTTGGACTCGATGATCAGGTGGGTCTCTTCCAACCTGGTGATTCTATGATTCTATGATTCTAAGTCCACACATTTTTTGCACACTTCCAGGGATGGAGACTCCACCACTTCCCTGGGCAGCATCTTCCCAGTGCTTCATCGCTCATTCAGTAAAGACATTTTTCCTAATACCAAAGACAAGTATCCATTGTCCCAACTTGAACTCAAATCCAACATTCCTTGAGAAAGAAGGATTTGCTTTTCATCAGTCATGCAACCACAGACGATAGCAGATCAGGCATTCCTGCCTCACAGGGCACGCACGGGAACCAAAATAGGTAGACTCACTGTTCTTCCTGGCAAATGTTTCTGGCTTTCCGTATTATCTCACCTTTGAGATTACAAGGAAGTGAACACAAACCTGTTCAGTCACATTGTTGGAATGTTGGAGCTGACAGTGCAGGGTTGGGGTCTGATGTGAACGCTTGGACTCAATGATCCGGTGGGTCTCTTCCAACCTGGTGATTCTATGATTCTCTGATTGTTCCCACTCACTCCTGGCCAACAGCCAGGCTATTATGCTTCTGTGTTCCCACTGTTCCCAGGACAGGGTTGCTGCTTCTCTGCAGCCCTCGGGCGGCTCTAACCCATTCCCACAGCCCATCAGGACACATTCCTTGCTACCCCAGCAGGGGAATTTACCCACAACCAAGCACTGGCAGAGAACATCCACAGCACGAGAGGTTTACCCACACCTATTAAATTCCTGAACTCAGCTAACACTGCTGCACATGGTGTTTAACAAGCCCAACCTTCGCTCTTTCCACCACCTCTAAAGCATGGGGACATTCAACCCAACATATCCCCCTGGTTCAAACCTTCTGTATCTTCTGCCTACCGAGGATTTCCCTTCCCTTCTCTCTGCCTACTCTCTGGAGTCAGTGAAGACTTGGGAATGGGAAAGACAATGCAGAGGCTGCTGCAGTCTGGGTGAAGAACACTTGGGGACCTCTTGCTATCTGAAGTTATCAGGCAGCTCTCCCAACTCAGATTCTCCTCCACTGAACACCTTCCAGCACTTGGTTCTCAGGAATAGGAGCACTGCTGTCTTTAGACCAAGCAGACAAAACCAGGTGAATCAAGGATATACAAATAAACATGTATTTCTTTTAAATGTAAAAAATAATTGGATTGACCAAATTCTAAAACATCTCATGCTAACATCCGCCTATACTATAGAATCAATCCTCTGTTTAAGCAAACATTATTAAAAAAAAAAAAAAAAGTCATAGAATCATAGAACAACCAGGTTGGAAGAGACCTACCGGATCATCAAGTCCAACAGTTCCTATCAAACACTAAACCATGTCCCTCAGCACCTCGTCCACCTGTCCCTTAAACACCTCCAGGGAAGGTGAATCAATCCCCTCTCTGGGTAGTCTGTTCCAGTGCACAATGACCCTTTCCAGGAAAATTTTTTTCCAATGTCCAGCCTGAACCTCCCCTGGTGGAACTTGAGGCCATTCCCTCTCGTCCTGTCCCCTGTCCCTTGGGAGAAGAGCCCAGCTCCCTCCTCTCCACAACCTCCTTTCAGGTAGTTGTAGAGAGCAATGAGGTCTCCTCTCAGCCTCAATTATGGATTTGTCTGCAGAATTTTTACTGCATCTCCTCCTCCTTCCCCAGAAGGATTTGCTGTAAAAGAAAACCACCACTCAGTGCTTCTATGCTTGTTTATTTAAGAGGAAAAATACAGTCCATGGCTCTAATGTTATTAGTACCTTTCCCCTTTTTACAGCAAAACAAGGCTAAATGAGACCTGCTACAAAAATTAAACAGTTGTGGAAGTTACGGATCTTCTCCCCTCCTCCCTCCCACTTTTTCAAATTAAGTATTTCATTAAGTGAGCTCGAAAATCCAGATCACACATACAAAGAACTGAGTTTGGAAATCCCCCTCCTTCCACCCCCCACCGCTATTCGCTCAGGAAACCAGATGCCCGAACGCAGCCAAAAAATGATCTCAGCCATTCTTAAGAGAGTCCACAGTGCATTTTCATGAGTCATGGAAAGCAACAACTCGTTGCTTTGGTAATGCTAGGTAAGCAACTGGTCATCCGTCCACAAGCAGTAGTAAGTCAAAGAGCAGCTCGGTTCTTGACAGTTAACATCACAGACAGCCCCAAAATAGCCTCGCGGCAAGTCTACCTCGCAGGAAGTTTTATAGAACATGCCACAAAGTGTTTAGCACGGCTTTCAGCAGTCGGGAACCCCCCCTGCGACCCTGATCCCTGCAGAGCAGGGTGTTTGTCAGCATCCCGTCTCCCAGTCCATGTTCTCAGAGCAGACAGAGATGCCCACTACAGCCAACAAATCATAGAACAACCAGGTTGGAAGGGACCCATCGGATCTTCTAGTACAACCATTCCTATCAAACACTAAACCAAGTCCCTCAAGACCTCATCCACCCGTCCCTTAAATACCTCCAGGGAAGGTGAATCAACCACCTCCTTGGGTAGCCTATTCCAGTGCCTATCCTAAGAAGCCAGGATAACAAGTGGGGAAAAAAAAAGAGTGTCTATGAATATCAAACTAAGACTTTCATGCTCTATAACTTACATAAAATTTTGAAATCCAGCCCATGACAGGTCAGGGAGGTGGGAGGTTCTCCCTGCAGCAAGTGAAGAACCTTTACAACACATCCCATGTTCCTCTACAAATATCTCCCACCTTCATCACCTCTCGGCGACTCCCACAGCAAGCACAGAGCCAGAACAGAATCACAGAACAACCAGGTTGGAAGGGACCCATTGGATCTTCTAGTCCAACTATTCCTATCTAACACTAAACCAAGTCCCTCAAGACCTCATCCACCTGTGCCTTAAACACCTCCAGGGAAGGCGACTCAACCACCTCCCAGGGCAGCCTATTCCAATGCCCAATGACCCTCTGTGTGAAAAACCTCCTCCTAATCTCCAGCCTAAATCTACCCTGGCGGAGGTTGAGGCCATTCCCTCTCGTCCTGTCCCCTGTCACTTGGGAGAAGAGCCCAGCCACCACTGCCCGAGACGCTCCCACTGAGGTGAGACATCACACTGCGCCTCTCCGGCAACGCACGCTAGGAAACGCAAATTGGTTCCCCATCCAATGAACAACTGGGTATTGGAAGTCTTGCTCCATCTCATCCAAGTCCCCTTCAGCTTTGGGACGCTGTGGCAGTCCAGGATGAAAGTGCAGTGTGCCACACTACCTCCCCGAGACAGCCCAACCGGCTTCCTGACAGGGAAGTTCTCCTGCACAGGATTTCCTGCACATGGCAAACCAACACTTGAACTAGTTCAGCCTCAGCTTTTCCTCCACAGATAAAGAGAGTTACAACCTCCAGTGCCTTTTGCGCTGGGCCCAGAAGCTGACTGCTTGGCCTCACCTCCTGTAACACAAACTGCAAACAGAAAACATCCTCACTCCTTACAGCTCGAAGCTGGTGAAGGGGCTGGAGAACAGGCCCTATGAGGAGTGGCTGAGAGAGCTGGGGGTGTTTATCCTAGAGAAGAGGAGGCTGAGAGGAGACCTCATTACTCTCTACAACTACCTGAAAGGAGGTTGTGGAGAGGAGGGAGCTGGGCTCTTCTCCCAAGGGACAGGGGACAGGACAAGAGGGAATGGCCTCAAGCTCCGCCAGGGGAGATTTAGGCTGGACATTAGGAGGAAGTTTATCACAGAGGGTCATTGGGCATTGGAATAGGCTGCCCAGGGAGGTGGTTGATTCACCTTCCCTGGAGGTGTTTAAGGCAGGGATGGATGAGGTCTTGAGGGACTTGATTTAGTGTTCGATAGGAATGGTTGGACTAGAAGATCCGATGGGTCCCTTCCAACCTGGTTGTTCTATGATTCTATGATCCCTAAACCTACCAGGCACGCATCAGATATTCATCACACCAGTCATGTTTGTAGGTGAAGTTGTTGAAAATTTGTGATGATTAAACATTTTGCCCCTTATTCTTGAGTCATCAACCACCAGGTAACACAGTGACACACACCACACACATCTTCAACATCGCAGTGCCCTGGGGAAAGCATCGTGGAGAACCTCAGCAGGCATCTCCACCCTAAAACGAAAAATCAAGAGCAGGCATGGCTTCTCAAATCCTTCACGCTCCGTGGATCACTGAAGCCAAGCAAGGGAAAGCCACGCCAGTCTTCAGACATTATGGTATGCAGAGAACAACATGGCTGCCCTCTCGTTGGAGCCACCTATGACTCAAGTCAGCATCCAGGAGCACTTCATATTCCCTAGGTAGCACAGCCAAAAGCGACTATACCACAGGAGGACATCAGGCCAAGCAACTGGTGAAACAGATCCTCCCATCCAGCAAAGCCAAGGTGAGCCACCCTACCCGAAAACCGGGGATGGGAGGAAAGAATAGGCTAGAGCATCAGGCTGTGTGGTCCCCCATCCGGACAGCCCTGAGGGTCTCCACCCAGAGGGCTCCAACAGGAGATATCAGCAGGGCTTCCCCGGCTGCCACCAGCCAAGGAGCACCTCCTGGTTGTTAACAGCAGCCAAGTGCAGAGTTTTCCAGTAAAAAACCCAAGCATGACAGGACTTGCTCCATCATACACAGAAAGGGTCACTGGGCACTGGAACAGGCTACGCAGGGAGGTGGTTGATTCACCTTCCCTGGAGGGGTTTAAGGGATGGGTGGACGAGGTGCTGAGGGACATGGGTTAGTAGTTGATAGGAATGGTTGGACTCCATAATCCAGTGGGTCTCTTCCAACCCAGTTGTTCTGTGATTCTATGATTATATACTTCTTCCAAGGCACTGCAACTGGCTTCTCACAGCCATCAATCAGAAGGAATACACAGTGAGAGCATTAAAATGACACCTTTCTCTACCCTTTTCCCTCTGGCAAAATCCGGTACAGCTCAGGAGCAGCTGGAATGCGCCCTGCAGCTGGGTTTATCTCAGGCAGCAACATTCAGAGCTGGAACTTGAACCTTTCAATAAAACCAATGATGCAATAAACTAAGCACAGCTCAATACAGTCTCTGTTTACCTCTTTTACTTGCTACCAGCACCATCCAAAGAGAAATAACTGAAATATCTTGCATATTTCTCTAATGACTCTTGCTGCTCAGCACCAGTACCAGGGGACTAAGACCAAGGAAGAGCAAATGCATTCCACCCCTTCATTAACCAGGTGTTCAGGTTTTCCAAAAGACTTTGCAAGTGGGAAGGCAGCAGAAGGATTGCAAGCAGAGGGATCAGCACTGCAACTTTTGTGCTGAAAGGGGAACAGAAGGCAGCAAGGCAACTTGCATCAGCAAGAAAAGCTTTCCAGGAGCTTGGCCCAGCCTGGAAGATACTTCATCTATTCACAAAAACAAGCCCTGCTCCACAGCCTCACATTATATCACAATGCATTGGTCAGCCTGGACAGAAGCAAGCCTGAATCTCTTATCTCTGATTTCCAAGTACTGATTATTCATCCCTTACCCATTCTGGACCTCTGTGCCGCACTCCACATCTCCCTCCAGCCACCCACTTGTACAGCGAGCCCATTATTTCTGCTGCATACACCAAGCTGAGTTATCAAGCCATCAGCATCACCCAGCTCGAGATAACGCCCTCAGTCACCCTTTGCGATGACACCACACTGACCCAGCATGCAAAAAAGGGACAGTCCCCCCCAGGGCACTCCCCAGGTAGAACCAGAGAGGAAGAGGTGAGAGGCTGAAAGGAAGAGGGTATTTAAAACAGGGCTTCTGTGCACACAGAAGAAACTTTTCTTCAGTTCACCTTTATCATCAGCTGTAAGAGATCTAACTCTCCTTTCAACCCATCCGCCCCTGACCAAGCCTTCCTTGTCACAGCACTCAGGTTGCCTCATGCAGTGGATGCTCCGATCCTTTAAATCAGGTCAGAGGCAAGATTTGCCTGTTATTGAGAAACATGTCCACTGTCCACCATCCAACACCCTTCTGCAGGGTCCTCATGCCTTGGGATAGGGCATCACTGCATCAGTCTGCAGAGAAAAAGGTGCAAACTGCCAACTATGAAGAGACGAGATCTCTGCCACATTTTTTTAGGCTCTGCACTATTACCAGTTTACAACTAGATTGCAATGATGTGGCCTCTGCTCAACCACAAAACCCCAAAGAGTTTATAGCACAAAATCACTAAGTAATCTAAATAATCCACTGTCCTCACCACAGTGGACTTCTAAGATCTCAGACATCCCAAAGTCTTCCTCCGAGCCTCTGCACCCAGTACCAGAACTCACAGCACAATATTTTTGATAGGAATGGTTGGACTCGATGATCCGGTGGGTCTCTTCCAGCCTGGTGATTCTATGATTCTATATAGGGTTCATTTTTCGGGCTAACAACTGTTACGTGCAATGTTTTCCATAGTCCCTTGGGGATCTGTGGACACCTGGAAACCACTGTGGAAGAAACACCTTCACACAGACAAGACAAACACAATCACTCCAGGACAGCTCTAGCAGTGCAAGAGTACCCAAAGCATTGCAGAGGCCACAAACATCCTTCTGCAGTGTTTGGTCCAAGACCTCTATACTCCTCCACAAAGACTCCTTATCCTACAAACTGTTTTCCCAAAGCAATCGTATGGAGTCTTTTTTTTTTTTTTTTCACAGAATCATAGAATGGTTTGAGTTGGAAGGGACCTTAAAAATCAGCCAGTTTCAAACCCCCCTGCCATGGGCAGGGTTAGGTCCCACTAAGTCAGGTTACCCAAGGCCCCATCCAACCTGTCCCCGAACACCTTCAGGGATGGGGCAGCCACAACTTCCCTGGACAACCTGTTCCAGGGTCTCACCACCGTCATGGTGAAGAAATTCCTCCTTAGGTCTATCTGCCCCTCTCCAGGTCATAGCCGCTCCCCCTCTTCTTATCACTACAAGGCTTTGTGAACAGTCCCTCCCCAGCTTTCTTGAAGACCCTTTCAGGTACTGGAAGGTGGCTATAAGATCTCCTCAGAGCCTTTTTACCTCCAGGCTGAACAACCTCAACTCTCTCAGCCTGTCCTAGTATGGAAGGTGCTCCAGCCCTCAGATCATCTTTGTAGCCTCCTCTGGACCCATCCCAGCAGTTCCATATCGTCTCACGCTGAGGATTCCAGAACTGGACACAATATTCCTGATGAGATCTCACAACAGAGGAACAGAGCGGAAGCATCACCTCCCTTGACCTGCTGGCCACGCTTCTCTTGGTGCAGCCCAGAATCATAGAATCATAGAACAACCAGGTTGGAAGAGACCCACCGGATCGAGTCCAACCATTCCTATCAAACACTAAACCATGTCCCTCAGCACCTCGTCCACCTGTGCCTTAAACCCCTCCAGGGAAGGGGAATCAACCACCTCCCTGGGCAGCCTGTTCAAGTGCCTTCTGGCACAAACAGATGACTTCTCGTTACCTATCATGCAAGCTCCTGGCCACGGTAGGTTTGCAGAACACCTGGAATCCACTCACCTAGGGCTCTTTTTGCAAGCAATTCAGTGTTTAACCACTACCTGAGCACTGACGACCAATCCTCCTAGCAGCTCCGAGGATCTGGCCTGCACACACACTGTTTACGCAGCAGCCCACACAATAGCTTGGCTGGCTCCTTGCAGGATCTGTCCTGGGCTGCTGGGCACGGCACACAGCACCCATCGCCGAACGGACTTTGTCCCACGCAGCTTCTACAGCGCTGAGCCAAACCCTGACTCAGCTCCACCCTGGATTTCATTGCTGTTGTGGCTTGGCCTCTCGGGGCTGCCCCAGGTCACCTTGCAGAACAGAGAGTATAAAATTAGGGGAACTTGCATGGACATAACAATTAGTTCTGCATAAAATGGTGGCCAGCCTGGGGTTTAACTCAGGAGAGCAGGACAAGCTCCAAACTACAAAGGATTCTCTCAGAGTCTCTCTGCTAACATTTACATTGGGTCTTCTAAGGTAGGAAACAGTGTTTGGGGAATGCATTTGGGGAGCTGAATCCCCTTCTTTTGAGGGGTACAGGTATAGCTTTCTCCTTCTGGAGAAGAGGAGGCTGAGAGACCTCATTTGCTTTCTACAACTACCTGAGAGGAGGTTGTGGAGAGGAGGGTGATGGCCTCTTCTCCCAAGGGACAGGACAAGAGGGAATGGCCTCAAGCTCCACCAGGGGAGACTTAGGGTAGACATTAGGAAAAAAATTTTCACAGAAAGGGTCATTGGGCATTGGAATATTCTGCCCAGGGAGGTGGTTGATTCCCCTTCCCTGGAGGTGTTTAAGGGACAGGTGGACGAGGTGCTGAGGGACATGGGTTAGTGGTTGATAGGAATGGTTGGACTCGATGATCCAGTGGGTCTCTTCCAACCTGGTTGTTCAATGATTCTATGATTCTAAAAGCCTCAGAAAGTCCAGGTCAAATCCCGTGGAAAGCCTTCACAGATATCCCAAGCGGCCTGGGAACAGAAGCTGGCATCTGAGACCAGCCACAGCGATTACACGCAATAGCATGTCCCCACCTCAGGTCACAGAGTCGGGGAAGCAGGGCTAGGAGCTGTGAGCAGCCGCAGGGCTCAACCATGAATCCACACAGTCCCAGCTCACTCAGTCTTTCCATCACAACCGCTGTGGTGCCAGCCTTGGGCCAAACTCCTCCACGGGTGCCCACCATGGGCCACATGGATGCCACATCTTCAGCTACCCTGAGCTCAGCTCAGCCTCAAGCCCTGTGGCTTCGTGGAAAGCTCCTGGACCAACAGTCCCAGGGATGAAACAAAGCAGGGAGCCGTGTACCCCCTTGCCTGCAGCCCCAAAACTCTCTGCTAGTCCCACACCAACATTCTTCTCTTGCTCTCCCTTCCTGTGCAATTGGTCTCCGGCAAGGAATAGCTTCCAGTGGCTTTGAAGAGGAAGGCAGCTATTTTTAAGGAGATCTTTGCTTTTCATTCCTTGCATTATTAAACATAAACCGAGACAGACTCATTGGGTTGGACACTAGTGATATTTTAGTGACTAATGGGAAGATTCTTTGGCCAGACTAGATCAGAATTGCAGGGACAGACAGAAAACAAACAAAACTGCCTGCACATCCATGCTCACGTGTGCTCACCCACATCTTCACAGACACAAAAGCACTTGTCTTGTCCATCCAGTGCTCACCACTGCATTCGCCACATCAGACGAAGGGTCGTGCTGCACGGGACACAGAGCAAGCCCACAGAGACAGCGTGTTCCAGGCATGAGACAACATCTGTCATCCCTGCATCTCATATTGCACTCAAAGGAAGAAAAGGTACCAGCAGGAATCATAGAACAACCAGGTTGGAAGAGACCCATCGGATCATCGAGTCCTGACCTGGCGTGCACGGCTGCTCCCCGGAGGGACTCAACAAAAACATCTGGTCACCCATTTCCACCTTGTGGAATAAGAAAATAAAGCCTAGGGATTGAGCATGAACCCACCAGGAACAGAAGGCCATTTATAGCTCTTCTTTAAACTGTCTGAGGAAATAAAAAAAAAAAAAAAACACTCCATATTCCACTTTTTATGGCTCCGTAATGCATTTTCCATCTCCCCGGTGCACAGCTGACGTTCTGCACATTTCTGTGCACATTGCACTCTGCCTGTACTACGTGCAGAGAAGGGAGTGGGAGCGACAGAGCCCAGCAGCCTCCTGCTGCTGTCGGGCATCAGCGAGCCCCAGCCCAGTCGCCCGCAGCTCCTCTCCATGGGAGCTGGACTTCCAAGGACTTGGCCACCTCCCGAGAAAAGCTGGCACGTGGGATGAGAGTCCCTCTCCTGGGCTGGATCTCAGCATCTCAAAGAGCGCAGAGATTCGTAGAGAGAGATAATGTGTTTCTTTGGACTACATGAACTGTAGTTCCAGTTTTCTTTTGGATGATCTCCTCAGTCATAAGAGCCAAGGTAAGCTCAAAGCAATCGCTCCTTCCCGAGTCTCAGCTCTGAGGTTTGCTGTGTGTAGACAGGCTTGTAGGCTCCAGAGCCAGTCTGCGTTCACCAAGCAGTCTAATAAAAGATATCCCTTCTAACAGCAAACCCTGACTCACTTCCCTCTGGCTCCCACCAGCAGGTCTCCGCCAGCAGGGCCAGGTCAACCAGTGCAGAAAATCCTGCCAGCTTTCACTCCGGTCCCCACGCCGAGCAGGGCTGAGACCACATCACCTTCTGTGGCGCAGCAGCAGGCTCCATCCCACCGCTCTGCCAGGACACAGCACACGCTGGGTCCTTGCCAGGATCTTCCCATTTGGAAGACTCAGAAAACACATCAGATCCAAGACGCACACTAACGCCGTGAAGCATCATCGAGCAACATTTTGCAAGGGATGGAGAGAGGAAGCGCTCGTCCATCTGCTGCAATCGCCAGCTCTTCAGGACGCTGTCTCTCCATTCCGGATGAAAATCCAGACTACACCCCTTCGTGTGAGCACATCTCCCTCACGGGTTCTAACAGCGTCTGGAAAAAGAACCCAGCACACGCTGACAGGGCAGACCTCTAAGTTTCTGATGGAGATTTAAGACCCGTGTAAAAAAAAAAATGTACTAAAATACATTTAGAGAAGGGAGGTATAAAAGACCCTTTAAATCCACATCCCACCAGCCTGGCAGCCCGTCCAGCCTCACGTCCTGCCTCCAACAGATGAGCTTTTACAAGATGTGAAAGCTTCCTAGGCTGACCCAGCTGCAGAAGCCCTGGGAAACCTTGAACCCCTGCTTATAACTCAAATTAAAGTTTCTGGGAACTGGATGGTTCGACGCAGGTATTGCAAGATATGGGTAGTCATGGGCAAGCCCCAAAACGCCTCCTACATGCCTGAGAAACAGCTCCCAGGAGCTGTGCTCCAGGCACGAATCCTGCACGGAGCTACATCAAACTGCACGAGCTGGGCTGGAAATAAATGCACAAGGTGCCAAAGGAGGAAATTTCCCCAAACCGCTCACGCTCGCCAAAAAGAGCTTCACCCTGGAAATCCCTGGGATCACTTAAATGCCGCACAAATCCCAAGCGAGCCCCAGATTTTTGGTCCACACGCCGCCGACGCAAGCAGCAAGCCACTGGATTACAAGGCAGGAATTGAAGAGGAGGATAAAAGCAGAAGGTGATGAGGAAAGGGCCCTCCAAGCTGTGCCGGTGCCAGCAGGAGATGCGCTTGGCGGCCGCGCACAACCTGGCAGCCGGCGGGCGCACACCCACGCGAGTTGGCACACGGCTCCCACCTCCGCTCTGCTCCCCGTTGGCTGGGGAAGACCGAGCTTCGACACCGAATCAAGAAATCCTCCCCGATTCATAGCACAGCTCCGCTTGCTCCATCCAGGTGGAAATCAAGCGTCCCAACATGGCAGGGTGGCCCATGCCAGGCGGGAAGCGGCCGTGGGACCTCAATCCCAGCTCATCCCACCCTTGTGGCTAGAGTTGAGTGCGAGGAGGTTATCATAGAATCATAGAACAACCAGGTTGGAAGAGACCCATCGGATCTTCTAGTCCAACCATTCCTATCAAACACTAACCCATGTCCCTCAAGACCTCATCCACCCGTCCCTTAAACACCTCCAGGGAAGGGGAATCAACCCCCTCCCTGGGCAGCCTATTCCAATGCCCAATGACTCTTTCTGTGAAAAAATTCCTCCTAATCTCCAGCCTAAATCTCCCCTAGTGGAGCTTGAGGCCATTCCCTCTTGTCCTGTCCACTCTCACTTGGGAGAAGAGCCCAGCTCCCTCCTCTCTACAACCTCCTTTCAGGTAGTTGTAGAGAGCAATGAGGTCTCCCCTCAGCCTCCTCTTCTCCAGGATAAACACCCCCAGCTCTCTCAGCTGTTCCTCATAGGGCCTGTTCTCCAGCCCCTTCACCAGCTTCGTTGCTCTTCTCTGGACTCGCTCCAGAGCCTCAACATCCTTCTTGTGCTGAGGGGCCCACAACTGAACACAGGATTCAAGGAGCGGCCTCACCAGTGCTGAGTCCAGAGGGAGAAGAACCTCCCTGGCCCTGCTGGTCACACCATTTCTGATCCAAGCCAGGATGCCATTGGCCTTCTTGGCCACCTGGGCACACTGCTGGCTCATGTTCAGTCACTGTCGACCAACCCCCCCCAGGTCCCTCTCCTCCAGGCAGTTTTCCAGCCAGACTTCTCCCAGTCTGTAGCTCTGCATAGGGTTGTTGTGCCCCAAGTGCAGGACCCGGCATTTGGCCGTGTTAAACCTCATCCCATTGGACTCAGCCCATGGATCCAGCCTGTTTAGGTCCCTTTGCAGAGCCTCCCGACCCTCCAGCAGATCCACACTTCCACACAGCCCAGTGTCATCTGCAAACTTGCTGGAAGGTTGGAAGGGGAGGCTTGGCTGGGCATTCCCTGCCTTGGATACGATGCTTCCCACCAAAGAGAATCCAAGCAACCTCAGTCGGGAAGACAACCACTGGCTGAAGAGTTCAGCGCATCCCGATAAGGGGATGTCCCAGGGTCTGAGCCTGGCTAAGCAGCTTCCAGGCTGACTCTCAGGGCACCAGGAGATATTCCGAGAGCTGCCGGGAAGGTGGATCCCGCAGGTCCCCTGCCCCGCTCCAAACCCTCCTCCCCGCTCCCAGCTCCCCTGCCCCAGCCCAGGACGAGTTCCCGAGAAAAGGGGAGGAAGGAAAAGCCGCCTGAGCCGGCCCCGGCGGCACAGCTCCCGAGGAAGGCAAAGGAAGCAAATTAAAAGAATGAAAAGGAGCGAAGAAGCGTCGCGGGGACACTCACCGGTGCGGGGGGGGTCACCCACGGAGGGGCATTCCCTACTCCAGTCGGCTCAGCACCGGGATCGGCTCCAATCGGCTCAGCGGACAGGTCGCAGCGGCTGGATCAGCTCCGCTCGGTTGGGTTCGGCACCGCTCGGCTCCGCTCGGCTCCGCTCGGCACCCTTCGGCTGGACCCGGCACCGCTCGGCACCGCTCGGGTCCGCTCGGCTCCGTTCGGCACTGCTCGGGTCCGCTCGGCACCGCTATGTTCTGCTCCGTTGGGCTCAGAACCCTTCGGCTGGGCTCGGTTCGGCTGGGTTCGGCACCGCTCGGCACCCTTCGGCTGGGCTCGGCACCGCTCGGCACCACTCGGCACCGCTCGGCACCGCTCGGCTCCTCTCGTCACCACTCGGCACCGCTAGGTTCTGTTCCGTAGAGCTCAGAACCCTTCGGCTGGGCTCGGCACCGCTCGGCACCACTCGGCACCGCTCGGCACCGCTCGGCTCCTCTCGTCACCACTCGGCACCGCTAGGTTCTGTTCCGTTTTGCTGAGAACCCTTCGGCTGGGCTCGGTTCGGCTGGGTTCGGCACCGCTCGGCAGCGCTCGGCACAGCTCGTCGGGGCTCGGCTGCGCTCGGCGGCAGCGCTCGGCGCGGGGCGGTGCACAAAAGCGGGAGGAAGCGGTGACGCCGGCGCCGCCGCGGCCAATGGGACCGCGCGGGGGGAGACGGGGGCGGTGCCGCGGTGCACCGGGAGGGGGCGCCCGTGAGAGCCTGGGCAGGGGGGGCCGGAGAGGGGCAAAACCCGCGGGGTTCGTGGGGTGTGAGGTCCTGCAGGGTCTGCTCCCAGCCCCACAGCCAACCCTGCCCTGGGCTGGGGCAAAAGCGACAGGGGACAGGACAAGAGGGAATGGCCTCAAGCTCCGCCAGGGGAGATTTAGGCTGGACATTAGGAGGAAGTTTTTCACACAGAGGGTCATTGGGCATTGGAATAGGCTGCCCAGGGAGGGGGTTGATTCTCCTTCCCTGGAGGTGTTTAAGGTGTGGGTAGATGAGGTGCTGAGGGACATGGGTTAGTGTTTGATAGGAATGGTTGGACTAGAAGATCCGATGGGTCTCTTCCAACCTGGTTGTTCTATGATTCTATGAAAAGAAGCGTGGCCAGCAGGGCAAGGGAGGGCATTCTACCCCTCGATTCCCCTCTTGGGAGACCTCATCTGGAGTGTTGTGTCCCGTTGTGGAATCCTCCATATATAAAGGAGATGGAGCTGTTGGAAATGGTCCAGAGGAGGCAGGTTTGGGTCTCTCTCCCTCACACAGAGGGTCATCGGGCATTGGAATAGGCTACCCAGGGAGGTGGTTGAGTCACCTTCCCTGGAGGGGTTTAAGGGACGGGTGGATGAGGTCTTGAGGGACTTGGTTTAGTGTTTGATAGGAATGGTTGGAGTCAATGATCCGATGGGTCCCTTCCAACCTGGTTGTTCTATGATTCTATGATTCTATGATCTCTTTGCCCCTGTTGACAACCCTCAGAAAGGCTAAACCAGAACCAGATTTTTGCAAATGAATTTAAGTCTAGAAATGACAGGATATAATCCCCAGGGACCTGGACAAACTGGGGAAGTGGGTCTGGACGATCAACAAGGCCAAGTGCAAGGTCCTGCGCCCAGGTCAGGGCAGTTTCAATGCGGGATGGGGGACAAGGTGATTGAGGGCTGCCTGCACAGAAGGACTTGTGCTGATTGACGAGAAGCTCAATATGACTCAACAATGTGTGTTCACAGACCAGAAAACCAACCGTATCCAGGGCTGCATCAAAAGAAGCATGGCCAGCAGGTCAAGGGAGGGGATTCTTCCCCTCTTCTTCACTCTTATAAGACCCCACCTGGAGTACAGTGTCCACTTCTGGAAGCCTCAACATAAGAATCATAGAATCATAGAACAACCAGGTTGGAAGGGACCCATCGGATCTTCTAGTCCAACCATAAAGAAGGATATGGAGCTGTTGGAAAGGGTCCAGAGGAGGCCACAAAGATGATCTGAGGGCTGGAACACCTCCCATATGAGGACAGGCTGGGAGAGTTAAGACTTGTTTGGCCTGACGAAGAAAAAGCTCAGAGGAGATCTCATAGCAGCTTCCCCAGTACCTGAAGGGGCTCCAGGAAAGCTGGGGAGAGGCTGTTCATAAAGGCTTGTGGTGATAGGACAAAGGGGAACGGGTATAAACTGGAGAGGGGCAGATTTAGATTAGATATTAGGAAGAATTTCCTCATCATGAGGGCAGCGAGACACTGGAACAGGTTGCTCAGGGAAGCTGTGGCTGCCCCTTCTCTGAAGGTTCAAGGGCAGGTTGGATGGGCCTTGGGCAGCCTGATCTAGTGGGATGTCCCTGCCCATGGCAGAGGGGTTGCAACTAGATGATCTTTAAGGTCCCTTCCAACCCAAACTATTCTATGATTCTAATTACAGAATTGAAAGGGTTGAAAACAGCCCTGAAGAGAAGGGTTTGGGGGGGTGGTGGATGAGAAGCTCAACGTGAGCTGGCAGTGTGTGCTTGCAGCCCAGAAAGCCAACTGTGTCCTAGGCTGCGTCAAAAGTGTGACCCAGCGGGATGAGGGAGGGGATTCTGCCCCTCTACTCTGCTTTCTTGAGACCTCAGTTGGAGTCCTGCATCCAGTTCCGCAGTCCTTGGCACAGGAAGGACACGGATCTGTGAGAGCAAGTCCAGAGGAGGCCATGAAGATTGTTAGAGGGATGGAGTTCTTCCCCTTTGGGAACAAACTGAGAGTTTGGCTTGTTCAGTCTGGAGAGGAGAACACTCTGGGGAGACCCTAGAGCAGCCTTCTGGTATTTAAGGGGGGGCTTTGAGCAACCAGATCCGGTGAGAGGTGACTCTGCCCGTGGTCAGGTTGTTGGAACTGGATGATCTTTAAGGTGCCTTCCAACCCAAACCATTCTCTGATTGTATGACCTGCAGCCCTACTGTGTCCCAGTGGGACTCCCTTGGCCCAACCCTGATCAGACATCATGAGATCCCCCAGCTTTGCCTTCAAGAAGGGTGGAAGTTCACCTCCTGCCCTTCCAATGAGGATTTCTGTGACCTTCTGAATCCAAGGGGAGGGGAGGTTGGAGTGGGCACTGGGACTGAACTGTGCTGCTTGGGGTTAACTTGAGAAACCAGGAGATGACGAAAAATAGCGTTGGAAGCTCCTAAGTCTGGAAGATGGGGCTTTGTGATTGGAAGTGCTGGGGAAGCTGGAGAAACCTCATCTCAATGTAGCTTTCTGCAGCACCTAGCTTTCTCCGTGCTGCTGAGATGTGAAGACGGGGTGAAGGGATTGTTCTCTCATTAGCCAGTTTGGTTTTGCTTCTTTTGGAGGGAACTGAAGCAAAAGCGAGCCATAGTTAAGACCGAAGGGTGCAGGGATGCTCTCAGCTCTTCCCAGGCTCTGACCCATTGTCACAGCTTGCATCCCAGACAAACATGGGGCTCCTTGGCCAGCTCCCTGCAGCAGGTAGAGCAGCATCTGGGCTTCTCCAAATCATTCCTGCCTGTCCCAAGCCTCCTTTGCATGTCCAGATCCCTTTGGACTCGTCTCTCCATCTGGGGAGAGCCAACGATGCCCTGAAGGCATAACTGACCCTTGAGCAAAGGGCCAACAAAAGTCTTGTGCTGGAAACACAGATGGAAGTGGGGCTGAGTTTGGTACTAGATATCAGCCAAACTAGTGGGAAAGAGAGAAAATTCATGCAGACAATGGAAAAAGTAAGACTGTTTCCCCATTTCCCCATTTAGTGAATAAGTTGTGGAGAGGAACAGGAACAAAGTCAGTTCAAGAGCTGAGGGGTGGGGAAACAAAGGGGCAGAATCCTAAACCCAGACCCGTTCCCCTCAAGTTTTTAAAGACTCGCTGCTGCAAGAAACTTTGAGCTGTTGCCTATAAAGGCAGTAGAAACCCCAGCCAGGGACCCCTCCTGAGAGATTCAAATCTCACATCCTCGTATACAATCGCGTGACCTATTAATAAAATCCATAGAAACCGATTCTGTATATACCAAATAACAGCAGATGGCTCCAGCCCAAGCCGCTCCGGGTTCCTTCACTCCATAAATGATTTTGCTAGGGCCAGTAGTGATCTTGATGTAATTGAATAGGTTTCACTCTTTTCTCTCTCCCTCCCCCTCCTCAGAATATTTGTGCAGCTTACGGAGAGACATCCAGGGGGACTGAGCTGTTGCTGGAAGGAACCTCTGACTCCAGCTTGCCTCATCTGTTTGGGAAGCAGTGTAAGTCTATCCTAAGCCACCTGGCTTTGGGAAGGAGGTTGCTTTTCTCTGCACCTTCCCTCTAGCTCTTACAGCTTTTAATAACATTCTGGTAACTTGGCACATTTGAAACATGTTGGCTCCTGCCCATCGGGGATGTATGTAATGAATTCTTGTGCTGCAGCCGCCTTTCTGAAATAAATCACATGTGTTTACCTTGGGAACAAGGCACAGCACCCCAGGACTTCAGGTTCAAGTATTACAAGGCTCTAAGCGACACGTGGCTCCTTTAAAACCTGCTGGGTTTGATGGAAATTGGTTAGGTAAGCACCGCCAATTACTGCTGAATATGCCTTCCAGTTGGTTTCTCTTTTTCTGAAGGTGTTTGATGCCCCAGGAATCCAACTACAGGGATTTCAGTTCTAGGGTGTTCCTGAACAATATAAAGATTGTCATGTGTGTACAACCTGTTTCCATTGATGTCAACAGCTCTCCACTAATGGGTATGCCAAAGGTCTACCCCCTTATTCTGCCTCCTTGAGTTGCTCTTGAAAACATTGGTGAAGCCTGGGAGAACAGGTGGAGGTGTGTGGCTCTGTGCATGGTTCCGTGTGTCTTAGAAACACTGGCCGGCAGTGAAAAGCTGGTAGGGAGTGCAGAGACCACTGGTAAAACTGATGGGTTGCAGGCAGTGGTTATAGCGCTCCATATGGAGAGATAAAATGGACATGGGGCAATTCTCTGTCCCTGAGGACAACAGGCATGACATACCTTGGAATCATCATAGAATCATAGAACAACCAGGTTGGGAGAGACCCACCAGATCATCGAGTCCAACCATTCCTATCAAACACTAAACCATGTCCCTCAGCACCTTGTCCACCCGTCCCTTAAACCCCTCCAGGGAAGGGGAATCAACCACTTCCCTGGGCAGCCTCTGCCAGGGACCAATGACACTTAACAAGAAAAACTTCCTCCTAATCTCCAGCCTAAATCTCCCCTGGCAGAGCTTGAGGCCATTCCCTCTTGTCCTGTCCCCTGGCACTTGGGAGAAGAGCCCAGCTCCCTCCTCTCTATAGCCTTTCAGGTAGTTGTAGAGAATAATGAGGTCTCCTCTCAGCCTCCTCTTCTCCAGGATAAACACCCCCAGCTCTCTCAGCCACTCCTCATAAAGCCTCTTCTCCAGCCCCTTCACCAGCTTCGTTGCTTTTCTCTGGACTCACTCCAGAGCCTCAACATCCTTCTTGTGCTGAGGGGCCCAGAACTGAACACAGGATTCAAGGAGCAGTCTCACCAGTGCTCTGAGCCCAGAGGGAGAAAAACCTCCCTGGCCCTGCTGGTCACACTGTTTCTGATCCAAGCCAGGATGCCATTGGCCTTCTTGGCCACCTGGGCCACTGCTGGCTCATGGTCAGTCTGCTATCAACCAACACCCCCAGGTCCTTCTCCTCCAGGCAGTTTCCAGCCAGACTTCTCCTAGTCTGTAGCTGCTCAGGGTTGTTGTGCCCTAAGTGCAGGACCTGACATTTGGCCGTGTTAAACTTCATCCCATTGGTCTCAGCCCATGGATCCAGCCTGTTCAGATCCCTTTGCAGCCTCCTGACCCTCCAGCAGATCCACACTTCCACCCAGCTTAGTGTCATCTGCAAACAGTGTATGTGCCGGATGGCAAGATGAAAAATATGCTGCACATAAAAACATATGGATGTGTCCTCTGATTCTTCTTAGTTGACCAGTATATGTCCTGGGGTAGATATGAAGGACTATATCATCCCGATGACATCTGCAGTGAAAAGTTTGATGGCACAAGTGGGTAATGGTGAGCTATAAGCAAAGGTGATGGTTCATCCACAGACCAAGAACTTTGCAAATCACAGCCCCAGGCTGTTCTATTTATGCTTCTCCTTTAATGACGTAAGCATTAGTATTTGCTGTGGGGGGAAAAGAGGGAAGATATTTGGCTTTTACCTAACTGCTGCTATTTTGGGCCACGTTAGGGTTCCTGCAGGAAGTGAGCACAGATCCCAGAGCACTGACCCAGTTCTTCTGTGACTAAGTACGCACCGTATAACCTGAAATTCTCCCATGCCTTCTGTTTGATATAATATCCTCTCTTGCTTCCTGTCCCAAGTGGCAGCCTAAAGCTGTTGTGTGCTGTGAGACGTCTGTCAGGCTTTTTCTCCCATCGAGATGGCTGTGTAGTGATGGTGGATGAAATCATTCCTATACTTAGTTTGCAGAATTAAAGGAATTGTACCATCTTGGTGTAAAGAAAAGAAACCAATTACTCAGAACACATGTGCTGCTTCGCAGCAGAAGGCTGGAGCTGGTAATGGACTTAGGTGGGATTTCAACATGCAGGATTCCTAGACAACTTCCAGTGGCCGGAATGTGAGTGCATTGACTGGAGTGAGAGAAGAAATACTGTCGCTTCAATAGTTGCAGGCATATTGTTTTTCACAGGCTGGTGGATAATGATAGATGCTGCAGTAGTTTACCCTAGGCCAGAGCAAATGAACCATGCATTCCGTACCTGTGGGGTGTTTTCAGCGCTAGCTTTTTTTCATGATAAATGCTGTATCAAATGCACAGGTGAGAGGAGACAACTACAGTGATGGATGTTTAGGAAGAACAGGTGCTCGTGTCTGGCTTTTCATCGGCTTTATGTTGATGTTTGGTTCACTTATTGCTTCCATGTGGATTCTTTTTGGAGCATATGTTACACAGAACACTAATGTTTACCCTGGATTAGCAGTGTTTTTCCAAAATGCATTGATATTTTTCAGTACTCTGATCTATAAGTTTTGAAGAACAGAAGAGTTATGGGGATGAATGGTCCACATATGGCATCGTCTGTTCTATAGTTGCTCTGTCGTACTACGTATGTAGATACATTGACATTTATTTCTTCTTGTTCAGCTTTCTAAATTGTACGAACTGAGACAAATTACAGTTTCTGTAATAAGCTCCCTCTTTTCACAGAACAGATTTGTGAATATGTACATATGACTGTATATATCTTAAAAAGGGAATGTCAGGCTTCTGAGGTACTGAGGGGCGTGGTTTAGAGACTGGTGGGAATGGTTGGACTCGATGATCCGGTGGGTCTCTTCCAACCTGGTGATTCTATGACTCTATGGCAGCACCTGGGCTTGGCAAACCTGCATTGGTTGCAGCTCTTCCTCACCCAACACTGATCCCAGATCCGCACCATGTTGTGGAAAAGCAGGTGGAAAAAGATGGCTAGAGCTATCTGATGTTCCTCTTAGTGATTCTACCTACAGGGAAGCCACATTTATTTTGCTTAAATGTTCCCCCATTTCCCATGTGTTCTGACTGCTGATTTGGGGACTACCTGTTAGGATCATAGCATCATCATCATAACATCACCACCATAACATCACCACCATCATCAAGATTTGGGTTGGAAAGGAACTTAAAGTTCACCCAGTTCCAACACCTCTGCCATGGGTAGGGACACCCTCCACTACGTCAGGTTGCTCAAAACCTCATCCAGCCTGGCCTTGGACACCTCCGGGGATGGAGCATCCACAGCTTCCCTGGGCAACTTGTGCCAGTGCCTCAACACCCTCATAGTGTAGAATTTCTTCCTATGTGTAATCCAAATCTCTCTGCTTTAAAGAAATTACTCTTTATCCTGTCACTACATACCCTTGTAAAGAGTCCCTCCCCATCTTTCTTGTAGCCTCTTTCTAACTACTATAAGGCTGCAATAACATTTCCGTGGAGCCTTCTCTTCTCCAAGTGGAACCACTTCAGCTCTCAGCCTGTCCTTGTATGGGAGATGTACCAGCCCCCTGATCATCTTCACAGCCTCCTCTGAATAGAGAAGAGGCTGAGAGGAGACCTCATTACTCTCTACAACTACCTGAAAGGAGGTTGTAGAGAGGAGGGAGCTGGGCTCTTCTCCCAAGTGACAGGGGAGAGGACAAGAGGGCATGGCCTCAAGCTCCACCAGGGGAGATTTAGGCTGGACATTAGGAGGAAGTTTTTCACACAGAGGGTGATTGGGCATTGGAATAGGCTGCCCAGGGAGGTGGTTGATTCCCCTTCCCTGGAGGTGTTTAAGGCACGGGTGGATGAGATCCTGAGGGACACGGTTTAGTGTTTGATAGGAATGGTTGGACTCGATGATCCGATGGGTCTCTTCCAACCTGGTTGTTCTATGATTCTATGACCCACAGACCACGTGTTTCCTGAGGATTTTACGGCGTTCTCAGAACACACCTGGACATATGCAGAGGTTTGTAGAGGACAGCCATTTGGGGATGGCATTTTTCCTATATATCTGCTTCTCTTGCAGTGTGGAGCAGTTGAGAAGGGCGAGGGCTGGGTTCAGACTGCTGCTGCTGTGGGACTGCCTGCTTCCCTGCTACCTTTCTCCTCTGTTACGTGAAATCTTCCCTGGTTGACATGACCATATGCTCTCCAGCCAAACGTCAAGATGTGCTGTATAAAAACCCTCACAATCAGGCAAGAGTAACAAGTGATCTCTCCAGCTTGATGGGTTTTGAAACCTTTCCCATTTCTCACTAACAGCTGATGACGCCGCCTGCCCAAACAACCAATGAACCTGGTGGGTTAGAGCTCAGGTTTTACCCCCTCAGGGTGGAGAGGAAATCCTGGGTTCCTTCTCAGGCTCCATGTATGGGATATTTCTAGCATCCTCTCCAGCATAAAAGGTAGGTGGCAGCAACAACAACCATATTTTCGAAGAAATGAGTGAGTTCTGTGCTTGAAGATAAAATGCACTAGCCTCTTTCTAAAGGGGAGGGTTCAGCACATGAAGACCTAAGAGCAGAGGAGCTCTAGGCAAGCAGTGTCACCCATCAACCACTTGGGAACATCGCATCTTGGGGGCAGAGGGGATGGAGGGCTCTGTGAAGAGGTCAGAACAAAAGATTGCCCCCAGCCCTCCCTGAGGCTGTGTTGGTGTCCACCCACCGAGACATTAACAGCTGTCAGGAGAGATTTTTCGGGTCTTAAGAAACACACAGAAGATTAGGTGTGACACACAGAGGAAGGTAGCAGCGTGCAACAGCTAGCAGTGCTGATTAACCAAAAGGAACAGGTTTAAACTCATATTTCTTCCAAGCTGGGTGTGACTGCAGTGAGATTGAGCTGTGCAGGTGATTTTGTTTTCCTGGTAGTCATCACATGCGCTTTCACAGCTGAACATAACTTTGCATGCTGTCTTTTTCCATGACTCACCTTCTCTACCCAAACAAAGAGAAAAACATCTCCAAAAAGGACAAAGTGAAAGTGAAGAGAATCTGATTTCTGTGGGGGTTGTTAAGCAAACATGAATGGAGAGCATTTTTCTGTGGTGCTTTTTCACCCATGCACTTAGCTTGAATTGTGTCATCTAAACAGTATTTGCAAGGCAGTGCTGTATACGTCGCACTGATGAAAGGTGTGGAGCTGGAAGCCGTGGAGAATTATGCTACCTGTGTGGCGGAAGTGACCTGCAAACAGACTCAGTTTAGACTTTATCAGGTAAGGAACTAACGGAGAGTATTTATGGACTCATC
Organism: Coccyzus lansbergi; assembly: GCA_033558105.1. Lineage (NCBI taxonomy): Eukaryota > Metazoa > Chordata > Aves > Cuculiformes > Coccyzidae > Coccyzus > Coccyzus lansbergi. The sequence goes on from JAUMJK010000932.1 coordinate 421,414, forward strand.
TGGCACCTGGATATTGTGGAAAACAGCATAAGAAATGATCTCCTTGTGGAATTCGCAGCTGAAACTGCAAGAAAGCAAAAAATTGCGTGGGACATTCTGCATTTCCGTCCCACTTCCCCAGAAAGTTCAGGGAAAATCTTGCTACTTTACCTGAAAAGAACTGAGATTCTCCACCCTGCATGTGTCCCCTTGCGAGTGTAGTGTAAGGAAGAAGAGAAGGACTGACAGACTATGGTCCAGATCATAGAATCATAGAACAACCAGGTTGGGAGAGACCCACCGGATCATCGAGTCCAACCATTCCTATCAAACACTAAACCATGTCCCTCAGCACCTCATCTACCCGTCCCTTAAACACCTCCAGCAAAGGTTAATCAACCACCTCCTATTAACCGTATGGGAGCTGTCAGCAGGTAGATTTTTTCAAAAGAAAACCAGAGAGATAAACAGATGTGTGTTTAGGTGAGTGCATTAGGATTGCCCTGTTCTTTGATACCACTGTCTTCAATAGGATTTTGCTCCTTGAGAACACGACCCTATTTCTCTAATCCCTTTCCTGATTTGAAAGGTCTACAAGGGCCGTAGTCAAAACCAGCCTTTAAAATGACTGGATTACAGCTGCCATTTCAATTGGTATTTTGCGCTCCTTACTATACTCGTGACAATGAAGCTCCCACAAGAGCCCTTCAGGCATATTTGTACTCCTGCAGCTGAAAGTGGATCATGCATGAGCAGCCATCGAGCCCGAGTTTCTTTGTATTTCCTCCCATCCATCCACGTGGAGCTGGATTTCAGCTGGCAGGACTCAAGGGAAGTAGTGACTGATTTACCGCAATTGGGATCCGTCCCATTGGCTGTAAACTTATCTGCACGCATCAAGTGGAAACCTACAGTTTTTCCTTTACATCTGTCACAAGGGGGAAGAAATCACTGCAACAATCAAAACCTGACTGTTTACACATGTTTTGTTTTATAAATGGACTTGTATAGAAAGTTGCGGCGCTGTTGCACAGACAGCTCACATAAATCTCTTATCACAAAAGCCATATGTCCTCATTTCCTCATCTGCAGTAAAGTACAAGCAGCGGTGCTTCGATAATTAGGAAGCTGGAGGTAAACCACTCAGCATCCAGCCGTAGGAATGTGTACATGGGTGAAGGTTACAAAACACAAACCAGAGCGGTTTCATTTTGAGCGGTGTCAATAGGCTCTGCAACTTTCCATTGCGCAATTGTTGATTGCGTTGTCAACAAGCCAGTTCCTCTATGGAGGTGAGACTGGAGAAACTGGGAAGGTCTGAGAGGTGCCTGATTTTCCCCATTCATAGAATCACAGAATCATAGAACAGCCAGGTTAGAAGAGACCCATCGGATCATCAAGTCCAACCATTCCTATCAAACACTAAACCATGTCCCTCAGCACCTCATCCACGCATCCCTTAAACACCTCCAGGGAAGGGGAATCAACCCCCTCCCTGGGCAGCCTGTTCCAATGCCCAATGACCCTTTCCATGAAAAACTTCCTCCTAATCTCTAGCCTAAATCTCCCCTGGTGGAGCTTGAGGCCATTCCCTCTCGTCCTGTCCCCTGTCCCTTGGGAGAAGAGCCCAGCTCCCTCATCTCCACAACCTCCTTTCAGGTAGTTGTAGAGAGCAATGAGGTCTCCTCTCAGCCTCCACTTCTCCAGGATAAACACCCCCAGCTCTCTCAGCCATTCCTCATAAGGCCTGTTCTCCAGCCCCTTCCCCAGCTTCGTTGCTCTTCTCTGGACTCGCTCCTCCCTGGCAGTGTAGTTTCTCACCTCCGCTGGGCATCTATCCCTCCCTTGAAAAGGACTCAAAATCAGACCTCAAAATAGAGAGAACTGACCTGCTCCCATTTAACTCCCTTTGAGACGATCTCCAGACCATCTTCCAGAGGGGAAGAAGAGCATCCATGGCTGATCCTGCAGAAAGCCTTCTCACTGAATGGATGATGCAGTGGGAGATCCCTGCATGGAATTAATATGTTTTTACTTGGAAAGAAGGAGCAGAACGGTCCCACCAGACCACTCAGACATTTTTTTGCATCTCTCTTGCCAAAAGCATAGACAACTGTCACTCGCTAACTTTTAACTTCACTCAGCTGTTGCCATAAAGCTACTGTGAAGCAGATAAAAGTTAACTGACTGTGTACAATTAGCACAGCTGCCGTTATGGCACGTCTGAGCCTTTTCTATCTTTTTTTTTTTTATTTTCAAAAGGGAGAGATTTCCTAAATCTCAGCCAGCAATGGTGAAGTGCCCTTTTGCCCAGCATGGTTGTGCTTTGTGTAAGGGGTATTTATTTAATCCATCTGAAACTACATGAGAAAGGAGAAAAATATCCCGGCAGCGAGATAAGATGATTATCTTCCTGGCAAACAATAGGAACACGGTCAAAATTAAAAATAATTTGATTGCAAATAGGAAGCCTAGTAAAGCAGCAGGACTAGAGGAAACATGACTAAATTTTTTTTTAGCTTCTCTGAACTCACACAGCAGAGCTTTGCAAGAGCCGTAACTTTGAAATATAGATCTGTAGAAAACCCATGGGGGAAGGATGGCAACAGTCCAACTGCAGTAGTACAATAGGGGCAAGTTAATGCAGCTGGTAGATCCGACCTAACTGGCTAAAGAGCAAAAGACAAAAGCTATTTTAGGTATAATTTGGTGGAGACCACAGTAAATACAATTTGGGGGGAGTGGAGAAAGTGAAGGCTTTTTTTCTCAACTCCTTTTTCATTTCCATTTGTTAGCCATTCTCCCTGGAAGCACATGACCAAACCACGATGCCAGGATCGCCTTCAGGATCAGGATCAGGCTCTCTATGTTGAGCTTGTGGATGCTTCACGTCCTCGGCCAATGTTTGTTCCTCTCATTTCTAGCAAAGAAATTTACTTTCTGGAGGGGAAGAAGGAGGCAGATGCAGGACCACGATGACCTTGTCTCCAAGAGAAAATTCTAATAAATGTTAAACCTATATAGGAGAAGCCTATAAGGGCATTTCCTTCTGATAATGTTTACCCAAGCAAAAATGTTTATATGATTCCCAGAAATCCTGCGTTCTAAACGGCTATTTCCTTAAAACAAAACTCAGCATGAACCAACCTCTGTCCACTGGGGATAGGAAGAAGAAAATGAAGTTCTTGTTTGTGCATCACAGCCTGCATGTCAGAAGTGTTCTAGAGCCTATTGATGTAACCCAGTGCACAGTAGCATTTGGATTTCTGCTTTCAAACGTCTAAGATGACTTCACTGTACCCTTCTATAAGTATTATTATCCAGAATATTTTGTGCTTTTACTAGCACGGTTAGAGACAAGTCTTTAATATAAAGGCCGTGAACACTCAAAACTCTCTGTGCGTTAGAGAAGTGACGTCACAACTGTCTTACAGCAGAAGACATTCTGCTTTCAATAGAGGGTTGAAGTGATCCATTCCAAGAACTTAGGGAGAAATATGGATGGAACACAACAAAGACATGATGTTCCCAGGTCTAGTTGTGGCCACAAAACCATAATTTCTTTCTTTTTTTTTTTTTTTTTTTTTCTCTCTAAAAGCCCTTTGAACTGACATTTGTAGCCAGCTGAGGGTTGTGTGAATCCTTGGATAGCTCCATTACAGCCACGTTGAATTACAGCAGTCAAGGACATGAACACATTTAATTCCAGTTGTGTTTACACACGACTGATGCTTTACCTTGGTAGATACATTTTTGTAGTACTTCGAGGGCATAATATAAGTCAGGTGTGAGTGTGTTGCAAACCCACATGACAGCAATAGTCAATGCTAGATGCTAAACAGTATTTAAGCCACTTGACAAACCTCAGAGGGGTCCAGTAATTTAGGTGGATAAGAGCTTGCAGAGGGTCATTAGGTTCCTGATGGAGGAAATAGTGCTGAAAGGCAGAAGAGGAAATGACAGATTTAATGAATAGTGGTCGCAAGCTGAAGGATCCAGAGTAACAAGTCTGTATCATAGAATCATAGAACAACCAGGTTGGAAGAGACCCACCGGATCATCAAGTCCAACCTTTCCTATCAAACACTAAACCTGTTTTATGTTTTCCTACAAGAAGGATCTTAGCAGAACCAAGGCCAGATGGTCCCCGCACAGTACCTGCTGGCAGGACCCCTCCAAATGACAAGACATGGCAAATGACACTGAGGAATATTCTCTGGTCAGCAAGAAGAGTGACTACATTTATGCAGGCAGTGAATTGAACCCTTTGAACAGTGCTGTGTCCTTCTGTTTCCAGCACTGAAGAGAGTGTCAGGTCTTTTGCAGCCAAAACATTAAAGCATTGTCTCTGGATTGGAAAGTTTCAGCACTAAAGGCAAGTTGCAGCTGTTACTAGTGGTTCAAAAAGACGAAAGATAGATCTAAGTGGATGTTCTGCTTTGAGCTAAAGTGGAATCATTTTTCTAACTTCAGCTGTCTCATCTAAGTAATTTCATTTTCTGGAAATTAACAGCATGTTTTTCAGAGAGCATTTCTCCCTCTAAGTGATAACACGGGGCACTGGTATGGAGAAAGGCCATTGCTTACACTTATTCCTATAGAAACCAAGGTCATGCTTGAGTTGATGAAATGCCATAAGTGAGAAGAATGAAAAAGGGTTGCACCTGCAGGGAGAGACAGACAGGACAGGTGACTGAAAATTGACCAGTAGGGTGTTCCATCCCATATACGTCACACTCAGTATAAACCAGGGGGGTCATAAGGGTCATTCTCTCTTCTTTGATGGCTGATGTTCAGTGAGGATCTCGTCTGTCTTTTTGCCCCGATCCCAGATCCATGCATTCCTCAATCCAGTTCCTGAGTCCAGCTCCCTTTAACCACTGAGTCCAGCCGGCACTATTTTCCCTGCACCTGCTCTGCATCATCTGTGGTGGTGTAGTCATCAAGAGGGGGCATATATTTTATTATTCTGTTATTAATAGTATTTTCCCTATTGTTGTTATGATTTCGCTAGAGCTGTTTCAGTTTTAGTTTCCAATGCACAAGTCTTTTTCTCTCATTTCTCTTTCCATTTTCAGGGGAGGGAGGGCTTGAAGCAAAGACGGGCATTGTGACCACCACAATGACTCACATTTAGCTGCCAATTCAGACTGGGCCAGGGCTAAACCACGACAGTGGAGTATCAGGTATGTGTGAAAAGCAAGAGGGGTTTTATGCTAGTGGATAGGATTCAGCATGCTACTCAGACTCCAGAAATTACACTTGTACTTGTCATAGTCAAGGAGTCATTTAGAGCATATGCTTGGACACAGCAGGACGGTAACAGAACCATCACAGTCTGGCTCCCAGCAGTGCTACACTACGTGTTCAACGTAGACGTTTTATGCTTTTATGAAAACAGCTAACAATGACATGATTTAAGACCCTGTAAAGGGCTCAGAGGGAGGCCCAGCAAACATCAAATAACGATGTCAAACTTTTCATGCACAACAAGCTAAATGCAAAAGCATCATTCTCACAGAGACTTAGAAGAAGCAACAGTTGAGACAGGCTTCCAAAATTAAAGGGGAAATAGCCAAGCCTGTTTGCTCCTTTAGACACATGAAACAACCATTCCTATCAAACACTAAACCATGTCCCCCAGCACCTCGTCTACCCGTCCCTTAAACACCTCCAGGGAAGGTGAATCAACCACCTCCCTGGGCAGCCTCTGCCAGTGCCCAATGACCCAAGATGATGTTGTGATTGCCAGAAGCAGTTGCTAGATACTGTCTAGCTTGGTCCCTAGGTTCCCCCTATGTCTGGATAGTCCATGGCTATCCAGTTCTTTTACCACAAGTCCCCCATGTAACTTCGTCAAAGTTCACAGACCTCCCTCCACGTCCCATGAATTTACAAATTTCAGGGCTCCAGGAAGGAATCTGTTTCTTGCAGGATACTTAACCCCCCCTCAAAAGATGGTGGAAAGCTTGTTCTCCTCCATACAGGCATGGAGATTGCTGGTATTGCAGCGCCTGTTGGCAAAGCTTCCTTGCTTCCCAAAAGGAGAATGGAAAGCTGGAGCACCATCTTTGAGTAAAGGGACAGGTGTTAGTGGAAAAAAAAAACCAAAACAACAAAGCTTCTGTTCTTCTTGACTGTGTTCATCTGAATGGAAAATCCAGGCAAGGAGTCTGGAGAGCCTGCCGTGCACAATGCCAGGTCTCCTGGTTTCTAATTTTGGAACAAAGTACTCCTCACCACCGCTTTTCCCAGACACTCCCATTACACATATTTTCAGGGGATGATTTCACAAGGCCTCATATAAGCAGGGACTGAGCAGATGTACATCATACAGAATCTAAGAAAGAAAACCAACTGTGAAAATAAAAAAGAGATACCCTTTATTATTGGGGTAAACTACAGAATGGATGCGTCCAGATCTCTGCTGAGCATCTGAGAGTTCTTATGGCTCCAGCCAGAGCTCCACTTCAGGTACTTAAATTAGCTGCAGAAATTAATTTCTGAAAACCTGGATCCCCAAACACCACCACCTCCCTGCTGCAACACATCAAACCCTTCTTCATCCTCTCACCCAAGGAGGACCAGGGGAATTGTACAAGGAGAGCGATGGAGTCACCATCCCTGCAGGTGTTCAGAAACATGTAGATGAGACACTTCAGGATATGGTTTAGAAGGCCTGGTGGTGCTGGGCTGATGTTTGGACTTGATGATATTAGACTTCTTTTTCAAGCTTAACGATTCTATGATTCTAAAGGGATCATAAGGCTGGAAACCTCTGAGACAAGCAGGGGAATTCTTTTTGGCATTTCCTCTCATTCTGAGAACCTCTGAATGAAAAGAAAGGATCCCAAGGGACAGTTCAGAGTAAGGGATATGTGATCACTGGTGTCTGGAGTTGACTTACGGAAACAATAGGATAAGGCAAGCCTTTTTACTTTGGCCACTGCTGTCAGTGCTGGGGCATTAATTATTGCTAATTAGAATCATAGAATTGTTTGGGTTGGAAAGAACCTTAAAGATCGTCCAGTTCCAACCTGGCTGCCATGGTCAGGAACACCTTCCACTGAACCAGGTTGCTCAAAGACTCCACGTGGAGTCTTACCAGAGAAGAGTAGAGGGGAGAATCCCCTTCCTTATCCAGCTGATCACATTCCTTTGGATGCAGCCCAGGATATGGTTGGGGTGGCCACGGTTGTGTGAGGTGGCTCCTGGCTGCTGTTGTGTGGAGAAGAGCTGACCGAGGTTAAAACTCCCAAGGATCCAGCCATCCATGGGCCCTGGTGGGAGATCACCATGGAGAGGCAGAAGGATCTCACACTGGGGAAGTGCCCCTGCAGCTCCATTGATGCCCCTGGGGTCTTGTTCCACTCATCCACCTTCGTGGGACATGGAATAGGACGTTCCCAGCCCAGGGATCTGCAGAGAGGCAGGGGGAAGGTGGGCACAGGGAGCCTGAGGTGGGAATGGGGTGGGAGGAGAGGAAATGGGAATGGGGGGGGGAGGTGGGAATGGGGATGAGGGGAACAGGAGTGGCGAAATGGGAATGGGATGAGCAGAAGAGGGCAGTGAGGAGGGAATGGGATGAGGGGAACAGGGCAGCGAGGAGAGAGTGGGATGAGGGCACAGAGCTGAAGGAGAGCAGAGCTCAAATGAGGTGAGGGGCACAGAACTGAGGGAGAGCAGAGCTCAGATGAGCTGAAGGGGCAGAGAACTGAGGGAGAGCAGAGCTCAGCTGAGCTGAGGGGCAGAGAACTGAGGGAGAACAGAGCTCAGATGAGCTGAGGGGCAGAGAACTGAGGGAGAGCAGAGCTCAGATGAGCTGAGGGGGCACAAAATTGAGGGAGGGCAGAGCTCAGATGAACTGAGGGAGAGCAGAGCTCAGATGAGCTGAGGGGGCACAGAACTGAGGGAGAGCAGAGCTCAGCTGAGCTGAGGGGGCACAGAACTGAGGGAGAGCAGAGCTCAGATGAACTGAGGGGGCACAGAACTATGGGAGAGCAGAGCTCAGATGAACTGAGGGGGCACAGAACTGAGGGAGAGCAGAGCTCAGATGAGCTGAGGGGGCACAGAACTGAGGGAGGGCAGAGCTCAGATGAAATAAGATGAGCTGAGGGGGCACAGAACTATGGGAGAGCAGAGCTCAGATGAACTGAGGGGGCACAGAACTGAGGGAGAGCAGAGCTCAGATGAGCTGAGGGGGCACAGAACTGAGGGAGGGCAGAGCTCAGATGAGCTGAAGGGGCAGAGAACTGAGGGAGAGCAGAGCTCAGCTGAGCTGAGGGGGCACAGAACTGAGGGAGAGCAGAGCTCAGATGAGCTGAGGGGGCACAGAACTGAGGGAGGGCAGAGCTCAGCTGAGCTGAGGGGGCACAGAACTGAGGGAGGGCAGAGCTCAGACGAACTGAGGGAGAGCAGAGCTCAGATGAGCTGAGGGGGCACAGAACTGAGGGAGAGCAGAGCTCAGATGAGCTGAGGGGGCACAGAACTGAGGGAGAACAGAGCTCAGAGGAGCTGAGGGGGCACAGAAATGAGGGAGAGCAGAGCTCAGAGGAGCTGAGGGGGCACAGAAATGAGGGAGAGCAGAGCTCAGCTGAGCTGAGGGGGCACAGAAATGAGGGAGAGCAGAGCTCAGCTGAGCTGAGGGGGCACAGAACTGAGGGAGAGCAGAGCTCAGATGATCTGAACAGGGCTGAAAGGGTCTTGTTGGAGGGGGCCGGGCTAAGAGAGGGCAGGACTGAGGGCGGGCAGAGCCAGGCTGAGCTGAGGGAGGACAGAACTGAGGGAGGGAGGGAGGAACTGAGGGAGGGCAGAGGTGGAGGGGGATCAGGGGCCACGGCTGAAGTAGGGGAGAGCTGAGCTGGGCTGTTGGAGCGCAGGGTGAGGCAGGACTGGGCTGAGCTGAGAGGGACACGTGTGAGGGGTCCGGGCTGAGGGAGGGCAGAGTTGAGGGAGGGCAGAGCTGTGCCAGGAGGGGCTGGAGCAGCCCCATCGCAGCCCCATGGCCGCCATCTGCCTGCTGCGCTGCGACCTCCGCGCCCACGACAACCAGGTAGGGCCTGGGCTGGTGTTTCTCTGGAAATAAACCCTCTCTTGGGTAGGTTTGAGAGAGGTAGGTGCTGCATCCTGCCCCCGCGTCTGAAGGTGTTTAAAAGACGGGTAGGCCAGGTACTGAAGGACCTGGTTAAGTGGCAAGTAGGACTCAATCATAGAATCGTAGAATGGTTTGGGTTGGAAGGGACCTTAAAGATCACCCATTTCCAAGCCCCCCCTAGGTGATCCCCCCCCAACCCCTCCTGCTGGGTCTGGTTGCTCAAAGCCTCATCCAGCCTCACTCCGAACACCTCCAGGATTTCTCTGGGCAACCTGTGCTGGTGCCTCACGACCCTCAGAAGAAGAAAATTCTTCTTAGTATCTAATCTAATTCCCCTCTCAGCTTAGAATCATAGAAGCACCAGGTTGGAAGAGACCCATCAGGACCATCGAGTCCAACCATTCCTATCAAACACTAAATCACGTCCCTCAGCACCTTGTCCACCCGTCCCTTAAACACCTCCAGGGAAGGTGAATCAACCCCCTCCCTGGGCAGCCTATTCCAATGCCCAATCACCCTTTCCATGAAAAACTTCCTCCTAATCTCTAGCCTAAATCTTCCCTGGTGGAGCTTGAGGCCATTCCCTCTTGTCCTGTCCCCTGTCACTAGGGAGAAGAGTCCAGCTCCCTCCTCTCCACAACCTCCTTTCAGGTAGTTGTAGAGAGCAATGAGGTCTCCCCTCAGCCTCCTCTTCTCCAGGATAACCCCCCCAGCTCTCTCAGCCGTTCCTCATAGGGCCTGTTCTCCAGCCCCTTCCCCAGCTTCGTTGCTCTTCTCTGGACTCGCTCCAGAGCCTCAACATCCTTCTTGTGGTGAGGGGCCCACAACTGATCACAGGATTCAAGGAGCTTAAAAATGTTACCCCTCATCCTATCCCTGCAATCCCTGAGAGAGCCCCTCACCAGCTATTCTTTAGCACCTTCAGGTACTGGAAGGCTGCTCTAGGGTCTGCTTGGAGCTTACATTACTCAAGGTAGAATAACTCCAGTTCTCTCAGCCTGTCCTCATAGCAGAGGTGTTCTAGCCCCCTGATAATCCCAGAGGTCTTTTATAACCTACTGATTCTGTGTTTCCAGGTGCTGCACTGGTCTCAGTGCATCGCGGATTTCGTCATTCCCCTCTACTGCTTCGACCCACGGCACTACCTGGGCACCCACTGCCATGGCTTCCCCAAGACGGGGCCCCATCGGCTCAGGTTTTTGCTGGAAAGCGTGAAGGATCTAAGGGAAACACTCAAGAAAAAAGGAAGGTATTTGAGAAAGCACCGTGTAAATAACACATAGAATCGTAGAACGGTTTGGGTTGGAAGGGACCTTAAATATCATCCAGTTCCAACCCCTCTGCCATGGGCAGGAACACTTGAGCCAGTCCCACTGGATCAGGTGCTCAAAACCTCATCCAACCTGGCCTTTAACACAACTTCCCTGGGCAACCTGTTCCAGTGCCTCACCACCCTCATTATGAAGAATTTCTTCCTAACATCTGATCTAACTCTTCCCCTCCCCAATTTAAAGCCATTCACCCTCATAATATCACTCCATGCCCTTGTGAAAAGTCCTTCCTCAGCTTTCCTGTAGACTCCCTTCAGGTAGTGGAAGGCCACTATAAGGTCTCCTTGTAAGGTCTCGTCTCCTCCACATCCAGTCTGGGTTGTTCCCTGGGGGCAGCTTGCTTGACCAAGCTCGGCAACACTCCTTGTTCCTGCCTTCTTCAAACTCAGCCCATCTTTGAAGTAACTTTTCAGTTATGCTTTGAATTATTTTGGCAAAAACACTCTTACCTTCGCAAGAAATTCTTCTCCAGCTCAGGCCTGTTAGATGACGCAGCAGAGTGTTTGTGTGTGTGTGTGTGTGTGTGTGTGTGTGTGAGAGAGAGAGAGAGACAGACAGACAGATAGACAGAGACACAGGGAAAGTTGCGTATGAGGCTCCTCACAGAACTCTGCACCCACCTCTCACTAACATTGTCACTAACTTCTTTGGTGTCGTGCCCCGAGTACACATCTGGGCAGATGGTGAGGTTGCAAGGTGGGAGGGAAGTTTTTTTGGCTCTGTAACAAACACAATGAATTCCTCTGAATACTCGCATGTGAAAGTAGAGAAGGGTCTGCCCACAGACCACTACTCCTTGTGAAGGGGATTGAAAGAGGAACCAGTTTTTGAATCTCAGTCTTATTGTGTGCAGGCAAACAGATCTGACAGATTCACTTTTAGGTAACAAGCCTGGCTTTCTGCCCAGTCCTAGTTTCTAACGCATCCGGGGTGGTAGAAATGTGTTTGATGTAAACTTGGCTCCAGGTACTTACAAACTGTGTTCATTGGGTCCTAAAAAAATGTAGGCTGGTCAAATCCTGTCTGTCTGCCTCCACGTGAGGAGAGAACTGTAGAGAACAGCTCTGTAGAGAATGAGTACTTGGGTGCCTGGGCCAGAACTAGGGCCTCCCATACACATAAATAACAATCCACATAACAATTTGAACAGTCAAACTTAATTCAGCCGAGTATTCTGTGTTTGCAGTACCCTTGTTGTGAGGAAGGGGAAACCAGAAGAAGTGGTCCATGATCTGATTACTGAGCTGGGCTCTGTCAGTGCTGTGGCTTTCCATCAAGAGGTAAGGGAAATACTTGAGTGATGTTGTGAAGAGAGAAAACCAAGCTGTGGAGATTTCTTCCACAACCAAAGAAAGTATAAGAAGGATGTTGAGGCTCTGGAGTGAGTCCAGAGAAGAGCAACAATGGGGAAGGAGCTGGAGAACAGGCCTTATGAGGAACAGCTGAGAGAGCTAGGGGTGTTTATCCTGGAGAAAAAGAGGCTGAGAGGAGACCTCATTGCTCTCTACAACTCCCTGAAAGGAGGTTGTGGAGAGGAGGGTGATGGCCTCTTCTCCCAAGGGACAGGGGACAGGACAAGAGGGAATGGGGAGGTTTAGGCTAGACATTAGGAAAAAAAAAATCATGGAAAGGGTCATTGTGCACTGGCAGAGGCTGCCCAGGGAGGTGATTGCCCTTCCCTGGAGGTGTTTAAGGGACAGGTGGACAAAGTGCTGAGGGACATGGTTTAGTGTTTGATAGGAACGGTTGGACTTGATGATCCGGTGGGTCTCTTCCAACCTAGTGATCTATGATTCTAAATTGCACCAGGTGAGGTTTAGATTGGATATTAGAAAAAGAATTCTTTACTGAGAGAGTGGTGAAGCACTGGAACAGGCTGCCCAGGGAAACGAGGGAGTCACCATCCTTGGAAGTGTCAAAACAGTGTGTAGATGTGACACATTGGGACGGTGATGATGGACTGACGGTTGGACTAGATAATGTTAGAAGTCTTTTCTGACCCTAATGATTCCGTGATTCTTTATGGTACTGAATGGAGAAAAGCTGCCTAGAAGAGATCATGGACCAGGACAAATATGTAAAGATACTTCCCCCAGATACTTTCCCAGCCTCCAAGAATCTGTGCCTCAAGGACTTCTTGAAATGAGAATACTGTCCTGATATTCAGTAATCCTCAGTGGATTTCTTTGGCATATACTTGTCCAGTCACTTTTCCAGTCCATGCAAACTTAGAGGACTACAACAGGGGGAGGCCTGCATCAGTGAGTTCCTTATTCTGGCATTAGCTCTACTAACGGAGAGGGAAAACACTTGTTGGGTTTGTGGAGAGACATATGCAGATTGCCTGTGTGCACCTCTCCAAAGGGATGAAGCCAAATGCGGAGATGAGGGAGGAGTGTAAGACCAGGGCCTGGTGTCTGTGTGCATCTGACAGCTGAGGCCATGTGGCGACGGTTCTCCCTAGGCCACGCAGGAGGAGCTGGATGTGGAGAAAGGGCTGTGCCAGGTGTGCAGTCAGCATGGGGTGAAGATTCAGACATTCTGGGGATCTACGCTGTATCATCCGGATGACCTTCCCTTCAGGCCTATTGCCAGGTGGGCTGCTCTGTGGTATCGCTCGTTCCTCCACTGTCCTGTTTGTTTCTAACTCCAGTGAACTTCTCAGGGGGGATTTTAGTCAACCTGTTCCACCGGGAAGGGCCCCATTAGTCCATCTGCATTTATGGAGCGGTGCTGCCACGTTCACACACATCAAGAGGAAGGGACTTATTCTTCCTTCTGTGCTAGCAGGATTTATGCTGCAATAAAACTGAAGGGTTTACTTGACCATTTATAGAGAAACTGATTACTTTTATGCCGTAGTATAGTCTGCAGTGGCCAGAGACCTTATGATCTTGGACTGGATTGCTCTGTTTGCTAGTCGGGCTAAATGCAGCTGCCTGAGACTGCACATGGACTCCTCACGTCTCGCTCAAGTCACTTGATGTGTGAGCGGTTGATGGGATCCCATAGGAAATGTGTAAAATAGTGCAGAGGAGTGAGGCCATCAAAGTGCTGTTTTTCCCCATTGACTAAAAAGACATCAGCGGATTGCAAATTTTCACATTGGAGTCAGCCTTGTGGGTAATCGGAAGTTAGATGAGACAAATCAGACTCTTCTGGATTGCCCCATCAGGGCACACCCTAAACTGCTAAGGCAACATTTGCATCAGAAAGAGAAAGAAACTGGCTGAAGGACTGAACTTCTGATTGCTGCTGGCCCCAGGGAAGTCTGCCTCTGCCTCTTTTGTGCCAGGCAGCGTACAAACATGCATCACAAGCTAAACCTCCACCTGTGGAAGCTGTGATGAGCTGTGTGGAGGGGACAGGGCAGCCATCCTACCGAGATCTGACTGCACCATAATCTTTACAGGTTGCCCGATGTCTACACCAGTTTCCGAAAAGCGGTGGAGTTGTGGGCGAAGGTTCGTCCAACCCTGCAGATGGAAGATCAGCTAAAGCCTCTGCCTCCAGGCTTGGAGGAAGGGTGTATCCCTACCATGGAGGATTTTGGACAGAAGGGTAAGGAAACTTAATTCGGCAGTTGCTTTCATGAAATCCTTCTTAGACGTGTCTCTTATTCAGAATCAAAACATTGGTTCCAAAGGCAGTGGTTACCTGTCAAACTGTAACAAGGCCTCTGTTCAATCACACAGCAAATGAAGATCTGTTCCCTGTGTGGAGGAGCTGGGCTGGCAAGCCCTGCATCCAGCTAGAAAACATCCTCTTAGTCAATAATTTTTAGTGTAGACCAGGGCACAATCTTTTATGTCCCCACAGCAGACATCCCTGCTTTTGAACATGCCTAGATTTCAAGCTCCCAACCCTTGAAATGCTTTCCAAGGGGGTAACAAGGTGTTTTCTGCGGCAGATCCCATGACCGATCCACGAACAGCCTTCCCCTGCAGCGGAGGAGAGACCCAGGCTTTAATGCGACTGCAGTATTATTTTTGGGACACGGTAAGTCTTACACTTCCTTGTCTACATCCTCCCCCTTGTATATATGGCTGCGCAAGTGGGTGAGGCTGCACTTTCACTTCCTAGTGATGTTTCTTTAACTCCTCTATAACACTTCTTGAAGGATGGAATTGGTATTATTTCGGTTTTTCAGAGGGCGAAACTAAAACAAAAGGAAGTCATCCGGGAGCCTGGAATGTAAGCCACATGCTTAAGAACTTAGTTTAGTGGCCATCCCTTTAGTGGCCATAAGTCTTTTTCTCCATCAACTTTTGAGAATTACGACAATTTTTTATTTCCTTTACCTTGATTTCATCTTTCTACACTGCTGTCCCACATCATTAGCAAGGTAGTTCCTCCATTTTGGAAGACTGAAGTGTGGCTCAAAAGGCTGAAATTGTCTTTGAGGTGAAGAACAACTGATCCAAGCTGCTGCCCACAGTTATAAGTAGTAGGAGGCTCCTAGTAGTCTAGTTTGAAAACTTGTAGCCAGTAATTACAGCTGTTCTCGCTCCCTTGCTTTGGTTGAGTGAAGCTGCTGCTGACTGCATTTTGTCTGTACATCCTGACCACTTTTGAACCTTTTCTTTGTCTAATTTGAGGAACTGCCATAAATTTGCCTCCTGTGAATTCAGATGATTTCCAGCAGCTTTGTGGATAAAGGGGACAGCATCTCTCCAGCTGAGGTGGCTGAAGAAGCTGCTGTGCCCAGTGAGATCACTGGGACAGCCCCACATCCCCCCTCAGGTTATAGAAGTTCCTGCATTCCCTTACTGTTGGAGAGCGTTTTCCTAGCTTGGATCCTAAGCCAGTGGATCAGCCCCATCCACCTGCTCCCTCGCTCCCTACTAGTGGGATCAGGAGAGAATCAGAAGGGTTGAAGTGAGGAAACTTATGGGTTGAGATAAAGACCGTTTAATAGGTGATGCAAAAGCTCTACCCACAAGCAAAGCAAAACAAGGAATTCTTTCACTGCTTCCCATCAGGGGGCGGGTGTTTAGCCATCCCCAAGAAAGCAGGACTCATAGAATCACAGAACAACCAGGTTGGAAGGCACCCATCGGATCTTCTAGTCCAAACATTCCTATCAAACACTAAACCAAGTCACTCAAGACCTCATCCACCCATCCCTTAAACACCTCCAGGGAAGGTGAATCCACCACCTCCCTGGGCAGCCTATTCCAATGCCCAATGACCTTCTGTGTGAAAAACTTCCTCCTAATCTCTAGCCTAAATCTCCCCTGGTGGAGCTTGAGGCCATTCCCTCTTGTCCTGTCCCCTGGCACTTGGGAGAAGAGCCCAGCTCCCTCCTCTCTACAACCTCCTCTCAGGTAGTTGTAGAGAGTAATGAGGTCTCCTCTCAGCCTCCTCTTCTCCAGGATAAACAACTCCATCACGTGTAACTGTTACTTGGGAAGACAAATTCTGTAACTTCAAACATCAGCTCCATCCTCCTTCTTCCCTAGCTTTTATTACTAAGTAAGACATCGTATGGTGTGGAATATCCCTTTGGTCACCAGGATCAGCTGTTCCAGCTGTGTTCCCTCCCTGCTTCCTGAGCTCCCTCAGCATCTTCCCTGGTGAGGTGGTGTGAGGAGCAGAAAGGGCCTTGGCTTTGGGAGCACTGCTCAGCAGTACCAGGAACACTGGTGTGTTGTCAGCACTGAAAAGACAATCCCAAACAGAGCACCACACAGGTTACTGAGAAGAAAATTAACTCTATCCCAGCCAAAACCAGTACAAGCATGCATCGCTTCTGCTCTCGGTCTAGCATTAATAAAACCAGTCCTGGAAAATCTACCTATGTTTTTTTTTTTTTGTCATGAAAATATTGTCTTCCCTTGTGAGCTAGAACAGCCCGTTAAGACTTGTAATCTGTAAAGTGGAGGGGATCAAAGAGGCAGAGATCACATTTCCCTGTGCATTGTCAAAAGAGTGCTCAGAAAATGGGAGTTCTGCACCCTGCTCTGGAGGTGAGTGGCCCAAATTAATAGTGATCAGGATTCCTGCAGTGGAGCATCGGGTGCTGTCAGACTCTGTAGTTCTCAAAGCCAACAAGCCACCACACGGACAAGGGAACTGACTGCCGATCCCACTAGTGTTCGTAAGCAGATAGTTGATCCAGAGGCAGGCAGGGGCAGGGAGTACAACCAGTTTCATAGCACTTGTAGAAGAACATGTGCTACGGGCTGAAGCAGGGAGCTTGTGACACACATCCCAGAGCTTTAATGAAAACTGCTGGCCTGATCAATTCCTGTGCACTGGAGGCAGTAATTTGGAGCTGTGTAATCCTTGCAGGCAGCCATGTGGGGGAGCCTGGACCTGACGGATTGTCCTGGCTTCAGTATGAAAGAAAGCATGTTCAACAGGTTGCACATAGAATATTAAAACCTGTTGTTCTTTTGCCTGCACAGAACCTGGTTGCATCTTACAAGGAGACTCGGAATGGACTGGTGGGAATGGATTACTCGACTAAATTTGCACCATGGTAAAGATTTCTGTTGTGACGCTGAAAGGTCCTTTTCTGCTCCCTTCACAAACTGATGTTATCTGTCTGCTGAGTGCTCACTGGGCAGGGATCTAGGCTTGATTCCTTTTGCCCTTTTTGCTGAGGTACAGCAGCCTCAGAGCTGCTCTTTACTGTGCTTCTGAGCTGTGCTTCACTGCAAATATTCCTGCAACTAGGAACTGCTGAAACATAGCAGTTCTACTAACCAAGATTAAACCAAGAGCCCAGTAGGCTGGGAGCAGCGGTGAGGACAGGGCACTGGAAAGACCTACTGTTCATCATTAGCCTAGAGAAGAGGCTGAGAGGAGACCTCATTACTCTCTACAACTACCTGAAAGGAGGTTGTGGAGAGGAGGGAGCTGGGCTCTTCTCCCAAGTGCCAGGGGACAGGACAAGAGGGAATGGCCTCAAGCTCCACCAGGGGAGATTTAGGCTAGAGATTAGGAGGAAGTTTTTCACACAGAGGGTCATTGGGCATTGGCAGAGGCTGCCCAGGGAGGTGGTTGATTCACCTTCCCTGGAGGTGTTTAAGGCACAGGTGGATGAGGTCCTGAGGGACATGGTTTAGTGTTTGATAGGAATGGTTGGACTGGATGATCTGATGGGTCTCTTCCAACCTGGTTGTTCTATGATTCTATGATTCACTTTGTGCTGGTTTGTGTATTGGGGTTGTCTGAGGACAACATAGATTCCACCTGTTGGTAGTGCTGTAGCAGAACTCATTCCAGTCCTCGCTTGCTGAATCCTGGTGGGGCATGTCACCTCATCTCAGTGTCATTCTGCTTTTCTGTGGAGTGAAGAGACACTTCTGATTATTCCTATTGCAAAACGATCTCTTGTTCGGGTAAATATGATGACTTCTCATTCGGGTTTTTAGTGTCTTGTGCTGGAAGGGACAGAGTTAATATTGGACTGAAACTGCAGGAACTCAGTTCAGCCCAATGCTGAGAGCATGTGGAGCGTTTTCCCAGAGAATTGCAACGTCAAACCATTTTCTGAGCCTGCTATGGGTCAGGATTTCTTATTTCCAGACGGCTTTATGCTCGGTGGTTGGCTCCACCTGGTGGCACTTTGGGATCCAGGAGCACTGTCACTGCACAGTGGGGTTTTTCGTGGCCTCACTCGTGTTTCTCCAAGCTGGCCATTTGCCCAGAGCATACACTCCTGATCTGCCTGCCCCAAAGTGGTCCCCGGTCAGATAATCAAAATCAGACCAGTTCAGATTGCAGCCAGGCATTTACATCTCCTACTGGCCATTTCTAAGTGTTAGGGCTGGAAAATAATTAAGGAAAAACGCTTCAGGCCCTTTCTTCCTGTTTTCCATAAGCCCTGCAGTGAAACTGCAGTGAAATACCTATCTAGGAAAAACAAGGTGAAAGTTGTTCCTTATCACTCTTTGGGATGGGATTGGAATCTACAAGCTTTTTCCTGTCTCGCGTAGCATTTACTCAGAGCCCACTGGGTTGAAATGCTGGGGCTGGGTTATGTTCCCTAGTTTTCCCACCCGGCCTGAGATTTTCAGTGAGATATTTGCCCT
The DNA here is from genome assembly GCA_033558105.1 of Coccyzus lansbergi. NCBI lineage: Eukaryota > Metazoa > Chordata > Aves > Cuculiformes > Coccyzidae > Coccyzus > Coccyzus lansbergi. The sequence continues at coordinate 439,860 of JAUMJK010000932.1, forward strand.
CTGTCGTTACTCGTGTGAGATTAAGGTCCTGTAGCAACAGGAGCCCATGGCATATGATAAACAGGTTTGTAGTGGGAGGAGGGCTGTTAACAGCTGAGGTAGATGTTGTAGAGGCTGATGGTTGAGATCCATGCACTAAGTCACCAGCTGATCCAAGTCTTTTAGGCAAAACTTGACAGACTTCTGTAACATGATTTACCTCAGTAGCTTGGAAACTCCTGTAACAGTCATATGCTAGGAAGAAGGGGATTTTGATTCTCAGACTGGAGAGTTGCAAAGAAGTCATACACCTCACCTAAAGCCATTTGGGAAGTCACTGGCATCATAGAATCATAGAACAACCATGTTAGAAGAGACCCACCGAATCACTGAGTCCAACCATTCCTATCAAACACTGTACCATGTCCCTCAGGGCCTTGTCCACCCATCCCTTAAACCCCTCCAGGGAAGGTGAATCAACCACCTCCCTGGGCAGCCTATTCCAATGCCCAATCACCCTTTCCATGAAAAACTTCCTCCTAATCTCTAGCCTAAAACTCCCCTGGCAGAGCTTGAGGCCATTCCCTCTTGTCCTGTCCCCTGTCACCTGGGAGAAGAGGCCATCACCCTCCTCTCCACAACCTCCTCTCAGGTAGTTATAGAGAGCAATGAGGTCTCCTCTCAGCCTCCTCTTCTCCAGGATAAACACCCCCAGCTCTCTCAGCCGTTCCTCATAAGGCCTGTTCTCCAGCCCCTTCACCAGCTTTGTTGCTCTTCTCTGGACTCACTCCAGAGCCTCAACAAATGCGGCAAACTAAGCAAAAGGGTTTTTTTCATCAACATCGCTGCAAACTAAGCAAAAGGTTTCAGACAACAGCTCTTAAACGATAAGCCCCTCCACTTCCTCTGTGCAGACATAACCTCTTAGTCCTGCATTGCATTCAGGACATCATTCTTCTGCTTTCAGGCTGGCGCTGGGCTGCATTTCACCTCGTTACATCTACGAGCAGATCCAGAAGTATGAAAAGGAAAGAACAGCAAATCAGAGCACATACTGGTATGTCTCTGTGCCGTCACTTTGGATTGTTTTCTCCGAAAAGGAAACTTGGAACTCACACATAGAAGAGAGTCATTTGTTAACTCTTTTCTTAATTAATGTTTGCTTTTCCTGCGCCTGCTGTCTGGTTCCTCTGGGTTGCACTGCAGTTCTGTTTCAGTATGGATTTATTGGTCTGCTTTTGACATCCAGAGACTTTAGGCACTTCATGAGTAAAGATTATTAATGTAACTTGTCATTATTATTGCTGGGAAATGGTGTTTCATGATTTTAAAACTGCTCTCTGTAATTTGGCACCAGCCCTCTCTGTATTATTGGTATGGGCTAGATGAGGAGGAAGAAGAATGATTTACAAATCAAAACCCAAGGGTTTCTCACACCAGGGATATCAGCAGGGTTCACCCAAAGAGCTCGGGGATTATGTGAGTTGTGCAAATCATAGAGCGGTTTGGGTTGGAAGAGACCATGAAGGTCACCTAATCCAACCCCCCTGCACTGAGCAGGGACATCTTCAACTCAGTCAGGTTACTCAGAGCCTCATCCAACCTGACCTTGAATGTTTCCAGGGATGGGGCATCTGCCACCTCTCTGGGCAACATGTGCCAGTGTTTCACCACCCTCAGTGAAAAAAAATTCTTCCTCATATCTAATCTAAGCTTCTCCCCTTTTAGTCTAAAACCATCACCACTTGTCCTGTTGCTACAGGCCCTGCTAAAAATTGCTTCCCCATGAGTCTTCTAAACCCCCTTTTGAAAGGCCACAATAAGGTCTCCTCAGAGCCTTCTCCAGGCTGAGCAGCCAGAACTCTCTAAGGTTCTTTTCACAGGGCAGATGTTCTAGGCCTTTGATCATTTTTGTGGCCCTCCTCTGGTCCCACTCCAACAGATCCATGTCCTTCCTGTGCTGAGGACTCCAGAACTGGATGCAGAATTCTAGACATGGTCTCATCAGAGCAGAGTAGCTTTTATAGAAAACTGCATTTTCTATAGGCCTGAACTCATGAGCTTAGACAACTGTAAACCCAGTTTTGAAAGGTGCCTTTAAGGTCCTTGCAAAGGGTATTTGCTAAAATCAATGCAAAGCTCTTAGGAATGTGCTGACACACTTGCTCGTGCGGAAGTGTGAAGCTGAATCAGGTCCTCGCCCTGCTCTTCGGAGAATTGCATCCCAGCAGGGGCGGATGAGAAATGGGGTTCCTGAAATTCTGCTCCTGCACTCACGTTAAGGAGAGCTTCTCAAGTGAATCAGGGAAAGTTTGCCTTGACCGTAGTCACCTAGGTGCACGCTAAGGAAGGTGGCTTGAGGCAAAAACTGGTATCACAGGAATGTGCGTGAAATTGCTTATTGTGAATAAACCTCACTCTGTCAGTGAAAGCAGAATCTGAATTCAGTAGCCAGTCTGTACAGTTTTGAGCACCACGGCAGAAAAAGGATGTCGGGCTTCTGGAGAGTGTCCAAAAGAGGCCAAAAAGTAGGTTAAGGTTTTAATATAAGGAACAGTTAAAGTCACTTGGTCTGTTCAGCCTGGAGAAGAGAAGGCTGAGGGGAGACCTCATCATGGTCTACAGCTTCCTCACAAGGCAAGGAGGAAGAGGAGGGGCTGATCTCTTCTCTCTGGTGACCAGTGATAGGACCCAAGGGAATGGCAGGAAGAGGTTTAGGTTGGACATTAGGAAAAGATTCTTCACCCAGAGGCTGGTGGAACACTGGAACAGCTCCCCACAGGTGCAGTCGTGGTGCCCAGCCTGACAATACTGACAGAAAAGAAGCATTTGGGAAACATCCTCAGACATTTGGTGTGAATGTTGGGGTTGTCCTGTGCAGGGACAGGAGTTGGACTCAGTGATCCTTGTGGGTCCCTTCCAACTCAGAACATTCTATGATTCTACGATCTTATCTGACCCACAGTAAAATACAGACGTGGCTTTGTGTTTTAGGGTCCTGTTTGAACTGCTGTGGCGGGATTACTTTCGATTTGTGGCCCTGAAGTATGGCAAAAGGATTTTCTCACCAAGAGGTGTGTATGGATCACTGTGTTTGGAGAGGAAAGGTACAGTCTCACAACAGGGAAAGTAAGAGAAGAGACTGTCAGCATCGTGTTGTACAAATGTGCTTCTCATAGTGCTTGTGTCACCACCCTTGGATGCTGCTGGGGACTTACTGTTGGCACAGAAGTGCCTCAGTGCCACAGAGACTTTTGCCCCAAATCTGATTAGACTTGGGGAGTGTTATTAACGTGTGTCAATGGGAAACAGCAGCACAATAAGAGTAAAGATGCTGTTTCCAGAGACGCTCCTCCTTTTGAGAGAATCCAGCTTTCAGGCTTGCCTAAGGATCTGGGATAGAGCAGGAACTGACAGAGCAGGATGAATCCCAAGACACCAGATTTTCTTTCTGCCTTGCACTGCGCAGGAATAAGAGTGACATCCAGCTCTAGACCCAGTCCCTTACATGCAGGTCTACACACACGAAACAGGGTTCTGAACTCTCAGTAGTAATGACAGATTCCTAGCACCTGCAGCCAGGAACCCCTGTGTTTGGTGTGCTCTTCTCTGTGCGATGGAGCAGCCCATACCTGAGCAGAGAAGTTGATTTTTACATATTTTGGTTGCCCTGGGGCAGTCTGCCTTGCATCCAGCTGTTGGTGCGGAGGAGCACGTCTCCCTCAGGGCCCGTGTCACATCTGCCAGGCCTGTGTGACGGTTTCAAATACCCTACAGCATCTCAAATGGCATCTCCGCATCTTCGCAGGCGTCTGGAGCTGGAGCTGAGTTGTGCTGATACCTTCCTTCAAGTTTACCGAGGGCTGTAATTGCCACTGGACCCCTGCAAAGATAAAGTCACCCCCCTCATCTGTTCTTACCCCACTGCAGGGCCTTCTGCCACATAGTTCTGGGTTTAATATCTGCTACAGAAACCGATTTCACATAAACATTGTCCTGGAGTAAAATTGAACAAGAAAACAGCAGCTTGGGCCAGAGCACATTTGCAGCCACTTGTGAAATCTGAGGCATTCTTAGAATAGAAAAAGAAAGGACAAACGCCAACAAAACAAATAATCAAAATCTGTTAGGACTTGGGAATGACCCCTATGAAACACTTGAAAGGAATGATACCAAAAATACCATCAAATAAACTCTCTAAGACTCATTTTGCAGTTTTAGAAAGGAAGCACCCGTTATCAAGCCTGGACACACGAGGGAGTCATCCCCACCAATCATGTGCGGTGAGACGTGAGCTGGTTACAAAATGTATTTCCCACTTGTGTAAATTTTTCCAGAAATCTTATGCATATTCTATTACTTTCCAAGGACAATTTTAATGTTATTATGAACGTGACAACAGTTGTATCTCTGGCTAATTGGAGCTTTGGAGCCAGCCCTCTGTCTAACCTTGCTTTTGAGATAGCGAAAGACTGCAGACAGAGGTGATTATAGAAGACACATCTGTTCAACACAGATCATACTTAACAAGACGTTATCATCTCCAAAGAATGAACAATGTCTTGAAAAACACTGTTTGAAAAAAAAAAAGCTGTGCTGTCAGAGGGATATTCTGTCTAACTTTCAAAAAATACTGTTACTTAGGTGAAAGTTAACTCTACTTTAGCTTAAATCAAAATATTCCACTTTTTGTAATAGTAACTACTTGTGTCAGGGGGAAACATATCACTTCTTGATCTTAGCAGAAGGACGTGGCTTGTTTGTAATACCACCGAGAGGGCTCACTTCATCCTAACATCTTGTGTCAACCATGATGCCTCTGGCTGTTGTTGTTTTATTAATAACTGCCTGTGTCAGCGTTTATCTTCATTAGCAGTTCATTTTTTTTGCCTCAATAGGGCTTCAAGGTAAAGAGATCTCCTGGAAAAAGGACCTTCAGCTCTTTGACTGTTGGAAAGGTCAGTAGAAACCACCGGTTTGGCTTCAAATAAATCACATCTTACATTATATCCCAGCCTTTTACTATCCTTGCTTTTATTATTTTTTATAGCTGTGTTGTCACATGAACAGCAAGCATAATATCTCAAATTAAAACTCTGAGTGACTAACAGATTAAAGTATTAGAACTGGTGAAATAAACACCTATATATTCCCATGAATGCCATGTCTGTCCGTTTTCACACAGGTAAATTAAATCTGTTCCTTAACAACAGCCAAAGTTCTCTACTTCTCAGGTACTCACCTTGGAGGACTGGCCCAATACATTCCTCTCTGCTCTTAGTCCCCTGTCAACAATCTTTCTGTTCTATTTTCTGTATATTTGTTTTACTCTTCAAAATTACCTGCAGTCCACTGGATTCACTGTTTTTCAAGCCTGAGATTTTTCTATAGCTTATGTTTTTCTTGCCAAAAATTACGCTCGTTTTAATTTTCAGTGTAATTTCTCATTTGATTTCCAGTGGATCTTAGTGGCTGCAAGCCAGCTAAACCTCACTGAAGTCTGTCCCTGCTGCTGTACGCTGGGTGTCCTACCTACCTGGGTGGCTGGGAATACAGCAGGTTTACCAGTGCCCAAAAACATCATCGTGTCCCAGTGCTGTTTTTCATCTTTGCAGAGGGCAAAACAGGGGTTCCTTTTGTCGACGCCAACATGCGGGAACTGGCTGCAACAGGCTTCATGTCTAATCGAGGGCGGCAGAACGTCGCCAGCTTTCTCACCAAGGACCTGGGGCTGGACTGGAGGATGGGGGCAGAGTGGTTCGAATACCTCCTGGTAAGACCCTTTGTGTGCAGCTGGAGCTTCATAGAATCATAGAACTAATAGGTTGGAAGAGACCCACTGGATCATCAAGTCCAACCGTTCCTATCAAACACTAAACCATGTCCCTCAGCACCTTGTCCACCCGTCCCTTAAACACCTCCAGGGAAGGTGAATCAACCCCCTCCCTGGGCAGCCTGTTCCAGTGCCTAATGATCCTTTCTGTGAAATGTTTTTTCCTAATGTCTACACTAAATCTCCCCTGGCAGAGCTTGAGGCCGTTCCCTCTTGTCCTGTCCCCTGTCACTAGGGAGAAGAGCCCAGCTCCCTCCTCTCCACAACCTCCTTTCAGGTAGTTATAAACAGCAATGAGGTCTCCCCTCAGCCTCCTCTTCTCCAGGATAAACATCCCCAGCTCTCTCAGCCATTCCTCATAAGGCCTGCTCTCCAGCCCCTTCCCCAGCTTCGTTGCTCTTCTCTGGACTCTCTCCAGAGCCTCAACATCCTTCTTGTGGTGAGAGGCCCAGAACTGAACACAGGATTCGAGGAATGGCCTCACCAGTGCCGAGTACAGAGGGAGAAGAACTTCCCTGTCCCTGCTGGTCACGCTGTTTCTGATCCAAGCCAGGATGCCATTGGCCTTCTCGGCCACCTGAGCCACTGCAGGTTCATGGTCAGTTGCTGTCAACCAACACCCCCAGGTCCCTCTCCTCCTGGCAGCTTTCTAGACAGACTTCTAGTCTGTAGCTGCTCAGGGTTGTTGTGACCCCCCTTGGGTCAGGCCCCAAGGAAAGAGAGAGAAACAAACAGAAAAGAATGCCAGGAAGGGGCAAGACTGAAGGGGAAATGAGTCTGCCTCCTCCAGTCCCCCTTGGATTTGCCCTCACCTCCTACACACACTTTCCTGCATGTTAATCACACAATCAGGTCTCCTGTGGCATCTTTCTTACTCTCCTTATCTCACCAGCTAGAGGAAGTGCTGCTGGGAAGGGGAAGCCTGGTGCACAGTGACCGTAGCTGCTATCGATCACTCTGTCCCCAGCTCTCGGCTGGTTTTGCAGAGAAAAGGGAAGGGAACCTGGCACAGTGCTTTCCCAGTGCCTTCTGCCATCTGGGCATGTTAAGCTCCCTACTTCAGGCTGCGGCTGAGATTTTGGAAACATCACTGTGTGGAACGGTGGCTGCAGTGAAGGCAGAAAAGCACTGAACCTGTTCAGTGATGTGTATTTGCAAACTCTGCAGCAGCTGCCACTTCTGTGCTTCCACAATGCAAACACCTCTCCTAGGAACGCTCAGAGATCCCACACCCTGTTTGCTGTCACTGCCACTCCCCACTGAACTAGGTTCAAACCGCCCTACGACTGGAAAGGTGCTGATGTTGGACTGAAGCCACCCTGCCCAGCTGAAGAGCACTCAAACTAAACCACGTCCTGCTCTCATTTGAGTCTGTTTTGGGAACCTTGCTCTGTTTTACATAAGCATCCTTGAGAGCTTTTTAGTTGTTCAGATGTAGGATGAATTGATGACGTGCAGCCCACTGAGTACATAGAATCATAGAATCACCAGGTTGGAAGAGACCCACTGGATCATCGAGTCCAACCATTCCCATTAATCACTAACCCATGTCCCTCAGCACCTTGTCCACTCGTCCCTTAAACACCTCCAGGGAAGGTGACTCAACCTCCTCCCTGGGCAGCCTCTGCCAGTTCCCAATGACCCTTTCTGGGAAAAATTTTTTCCTTATGTCAAGCCTGACCCTCCCCTGGGGGAGCTTGAGGCCATTCCCTCTCGTCCTGTCACTAGGGAGAAGAGCCCAGGTCCCTCCTCTCCACAACCTCCTTTCAGGTAGTTGTAGAGAGCAGTGAGCTCTTATACATCATGAGAGCTCTGGTGTTTCCCATAGTAAAGCACCTCTCTCTGCCAAGTCCATGTGAGGTGAGGCTTGTTGTATGGTGTAGGTTTTGTACAGCGGGGAAACAACTGCAGTGTTTGTACTGATTGCATCCTCATACACTCTATGTGATCAGTCTGTATGGTCTGAGTTCAACTTTTCCCCTAACAGGATGCTAATAGGACTGGTAGAAATGATTTTGTTAGTCTGTGGGCTTGGGGTAACTGGTCAGGAAGAATTTTCTGTCATGGTTAAAATGTACCAGTGTAAGAGACTGATTCTTTTTGACTTCCTTAAACTGCGTGTTTTCCTGCCTTAAATTCCTTCTTTTCGACTGCAGTGTCCTTCAACCTTATCTCACTCTTGCAAGCTGCCCAGCTACACTTGCTGCCCAGAGGGGCGACACTGCAGTCTTGCTGGTAGGGAGAGCAGGACCAGAACATTACCTGGGACTCACCTCAGACCCCCAAGACCCCTAAGCCCCCCCACAAACTCAGTTCCAGAACTTTCCTAGAAATGCTGCACAGGCCCACCAAAAAAATATCAGTAGTACTCTGGAAGATGGGCCATTTGCAGCCATGTGTCTGGGGGAGAGAGGAATGGGGGCCAAGTGGTGTTCCCTCTCCCCTTCCCATAGCATCCTTCTTGTGCTGAGGGGCCCACAACTGAACACAGGATTCGAGAATCAGTCTCACCAGTGCTGAGTACAGAGGGAGAAGAACCTCCCTGGACCTGCTGGTCACACTGTTTCTGATACAAGCCAAGATGCCACTGGTCTTCTTGGCCACCTGGGCCACTGCTGCCTCATGGTCAGTTGGCTATCGACCAACACCCCCAGGTCCTCCTCCAGGCAGTTTCCAGCCAGACTTTTCCTAGTCTGGAGCTGCTCAGGGTTGTTGTGCCCCAAGTGCAGGACCCGCCATTTGGCTGTGTTAAGCCTCATACCACTACTCTCAGGCCAGCAGTGCAGCCTCTTGAGATCCCTTTGCAGAGCCTCCTGACCCTCCAGCAGATCCACGCTCCCACCCAGCTTAGTGTCATCTGCAAACTTACTTAGGGTTCATTTGATTCCCTCATCCAGGTCATTGACAAAGACATTGAACAGGGCTGGACCCAGCACTGAGCCCTGGGGAACCCCACTTGTCACTGGCCTCCAGCTGGAGTTAACTCCATTTCCCACCACTCTCTGGGCCCTCCATCCAGCTAGTTTTCCCCCCAGGAGAGTGTGTGCCTGTCCAGGCCAGAGGTGACAATTTCCTAAGCCGAATGCTGTGAGAAACTCTGTCAAAGGTGTTACTGAAGTCCAAGATCATTTGGCATCATTTTACCTTCATTTAGCCTGCTGGCTACTGAACCCATACCTTTTATGGGGTCTTACTGTAGTGACTGTGGGACTGGCCAGGCTGGGTCATGACAACTGGGCTACTGTTTCTTGGAATCTGAGCCCCCAAAAGCTTCACCAAGGTTCACCAAGGGCCGGGCCAGCCCAGCTCTTCTTACTGTTTTCTTCTTCTGTTTTCAAGGTGGATTATGATGTTTGCAGTAATTATGGCAACTGGTTATACAGTGCTGGTATTGGCAACGACCCGCGGGAGAACAGGAAGTTTAACATGATTAAACAAGGCCTGGATTATGACGGCAACGTAAGTCTTGTTTGGCTGTTGAACAATGAATTGTGCAGCAGAGCATATGAGAGGGCTTCAGGGAGCAGAGGAGATCCGTCTGCTGTGCAGATACTGCTGCAGAACCAGCTTTGAGCTTCTTGCCAACAGTCAGGCAGGTTCCTTGTTGCTGTATGGGAAGATCGAACATGTACAGTCTGCAGCTGTCCCCAAAGAGGCTGGTGCTCTGCACGCCCTCTCTGCTCTGCTGCAGGTCTGTGTGCTTAGTATTTCATCACCATTTCTTCCGGGTAACAGCCACATCCTGTCAAGAGCTCACACAGCCACTTCCTTGAGCACGAAACATCTCACGAGGAGAAATCGGAAGTGACAGGAGAGATGGAGCTGCTCACATGGTACTTTGGGAGGTTCTGAGAGTAGATTAAGCCTGTTACTCCTGTGATTGTCCTCTGTAAGTTGTGGGAGAAAATAAATCACCTCTTCCATGTGCTCAGCTAGTGTTCACATACCAGATTACCTGCTTCCATCCTGTTCCTTAGCTACTTTCAGCACTGTAGCTCGCAGGACTTTGCAAGGAATTAGAAATTAGGCCTGGCCGTAGAGTTGATTGGAGATTCAGCGGTCGGGGAGACATCTTGCCAAGCACAGAGGTGGGTGTGCAGCTGGGCTGGTCCCCCTAGTTTCCTCCACAGTCACTGGAAAGAAACAAAGGAATTCTTGGGAGTCACTTCATCTCACTGTGTCCTTAACAGGGCAGGTGAGCTGTACCCAAAAAGTATCTCTGTCTCCCCCAGCTGCTGACAGTGAGCCTGGGAGAAGAGCTCTGGTATCTGTGTCACTCTGTTTGGTCACTAATTCTCTATAGAGGATTTATCCGGAGGGGCTAAGACTTGACAGAGGTAGCTGATGCTGTGGTACAGCAGCTTCTTTACTTGGAAACTGGGTTTCTTTCTTTCACATTAAGAAAGACACTTGCTGAAAAACTTAGAGATCGTTATTGACTGAATCCTGTCCTTGTTGGTTCTGTTTGCAGGGGGATTATGTCCGGCTGTGGGTCCCAGAACTGCAGGGCATAAAGGGAGCAGATATCCACACCCCTTGGGCACTGAGCGGTGCTGCTCTTTCCCAGGCAGGAGTAACTCTTGGTGAGACCTACCCACAACCCATTGTGATAGCTCCGGAATGGAGCCGGCACGTCAGCCAGAGCCTCGTGAGTAGTGGGCAGCTTGGGATGGGGGATGTGACTCTGGGCAGGGGCTGTGCAGCCAGGGTTATTTAGCTGTGCCTGGCCTCCTAAACCAAACAGGTCTGAGTTCCAAGGCCTAGGAAAGATCTCCTGTCCTCCAGACAGTGATCTTGTTAGTGTATTCCCTAGCACTAGAGCCGACAAGCACATTCCAGAACCATGTCCAAGCACAACTTGAGAGTACTGAATGCTAAGGACTGTCATAAAATACAGCCTTGATAAAGCCAACCTATTTCATATGGACATCAGCTGTGCCAGGCCTGTTGGTTTTAGGGCTGAAGAATGACACCACACATTTTCTTTAATATTTTATAAGTAGCTCTTCTTACTCAGGGATTTTCCTTCTGGATATACATAGTCCAGGTAGGAGCAGAGGGATTGGGTATCGCTGAAGGCCTTCACTGACCTAACCACCCTCTGGCACAGATGCACAGGAGGGAGCAAAGGCTGACGCTGGAGAGATGCTGGAGCCCCAGTTCCCTCAGCCGTTCCTCATAACACTTGTGGTCCAGACCCTTCCCCAGCTCTGTTGCCCTCCTCTGGTCCTGCTCCAACACCCCAATGTCTTTCTTGTAGTGAGAGGCCAAAAACCGAACACAGGATTCAAGTTCTGGCCTCACCAAGTACAGGGTGCTTCCCTGCTCCTGCTGGCCACACCATTTCTGATGCAAGCCAGGATGCTGTTGGCCTTTTTGGCCACCTGGGCACCTTTGAAAACACAAACCTACATCTTACCAAAATTCCTGTTTTCTAACCTCTCTGCCTTTTTAGTGAACTTGGGAGCACAAGTGCCACGTGCATGTTTGCCTGCCTGCCAGTGCTGCTTTCTGATCCGATTGACCCTGCAGCCTCAGTAAACATCTCCCCGTCCATTTTCTATTGGCAGCAAGGAAGAAGTACCCATCCCAGGGGCAGGAGAGCACCTGCACACACACCAGTGCCACACAGGAACAGAGGGATAGACTTCTACTTCTCTCACAAGAAAGATGTGTGATGAAGGCTGCCCAGGTGTGTGTGCAGGAGAAGCACTCAGTGGGAGGTTTCACTGCTGAAGATGCCAGGATGACAATTTATCTCCTTGAACTAGGTCAAGTCTGGCCGCAGCAATGGGGGATCTGCCTGCTCAGTGTTCCAGAGACATGAGAATCATAGAATCATAGAACAACCAGGTTGGAAGGGACCCATCGGATCATCTAGTCCAACCATTCCTATCAAACACTAAACCATGTCCCTCAGGGCCTCATCTACCTGTGCCTTATACATGTGGATATTTGGACGCTGTGCATTAGTTTGGGTTGTGGTGATCATATCTTGTCTTTTCACATTGGTGGTTGGGCTGCTGCTGTCGCTCTCCAAGAGTGGCTGCTGAGGGTCTGACTCTGCGGACAGCAGATTGCTCTGTGCTTTGCTTGAAAGAGACTGTACTAATAATAATTAACCCAAACGGTGTGGTCTTTCTGTTTGTTGGAGGTGTGGTTGCTTTTCCAGTGCCTTGTGCTTTGCACTGGTGTTCTATTCCCACCTCTGTATGAACTGGAGCGGACAGTTTCTGTGAGAGGTTTTCAGCCAGGACTCCCTTCAGCGAGCTTTCTTACTTTATTACCTCATGTTTTAAAGCTTAAAACTGCCAGATGTTGTGCAATTAAAGGTTTTGGTACTGCAATGTTTTACCTTGCTCATTTCCACCCACGCGACAGAAATCCGCAAACAGCATGAGATGTCAGAGGACGTTCTACTGTGTCACAGAATGTTTTGGATTGGAAGGACCTTAAAGATCATCCATTTCATAGAATCATAGAACAACCAGGTTGGAAGAGACCCATTGGATCATCGAGTCCAACCATTCCTATCAAACACTAAACCATGTCCCTCAGTACCTCATCCACCCGTGCCTTAAACACCTCCACCCCCCTGCCATGGGTAGGGACACCTTCCACTGGATCAGGTTGCTCAATGCCTCACTCAGCCTGGCCTTGAACACGTCTGGGGATGGGGCAGACATCTTCTCTGGACAACCTGTTACAGTGCCTCACCACCCTATCAACTGTCTCTCCTACAGTGTGCAGAGAAGCTGCAGGTTCCTCTAGAAAAGAGCTCCAGGGTACCAGCAGAAACCAAGCTGCTTTTGGTACCCCCCTGGAAGCTGAAAATTGCCCAGTTCAGGGCTGAGAATCATTTTTTTGTACTCAGCCTTCTGTACCCAACAGCCTTCTCCCTCTGTACTCGGCACTGGTGAGACCACACCTGGAATCCTCTGTTCAGTTCTAGGCCCCTCACCACAAGAACGATCACAGAATCACAGAATCGCCAGGTTCGAAGAGACCCACTGGATCATTGAGTCCAACCATTCCTACCAATCACTAAACCACGTCCCTCAATATCTCATCAACCTCAACCTTAAACACCTCAGGGAAGGCTAATCAACCCCCTCCCTGGGCAGCCTATTCCAGTGCCTAACAACCCTTTCTGTGAAGAATTTTTTCCTTATGTCAAGCCTGAACCTCTCCTGGCAGAGCTTGAGGCCATTCCCTCTTGTCCTGTCCCCTGGCGCTTTGGAGAAGAGGCCATTACCCTCTTCTCTACAACCTCCTTTCAGGTAGTTGTAGAGAGCAATGAGGTCTCCCCTCAGCCTCCTCTTCTGCAGGATAAACACCCCCAGCTCTCTCAGCCGCTCCTCATAGGGCCTGTTCTCCAGCCCCTTCCCCAGCTTCATGGCTCTTCTCGGGACTCGCTCCAGAGCCTCAAAATCCTTCTTGTGCTGAGGGGCCCACAACTGAACACAGGATTCAAGGAGCAGTCTCACCAGTGCTGAGCACAGAGGGAGAATCACCTCCCTGGACCTGCTGGTCACACCGTTTCTGATCCAAGCCAGGATGCCATTGGCCTTCTTGGCCACCTGGGCACACTGCTGGCTCATGGTCAGTCACTGTCAACCAACATCCCCAGGTCCCTCTCCTCCAGGCAGCTTTCCAGCCAGACTTCTCCTAGTCTGTAGCTCTGTTTGGGGATGTTGAGGCTCTGGAGCGAGTCCAGAGAAGAGCTGGTGAAGGGGCTGGAGAACAAGTCTTAGGAGGAGCAGCTGAGAGAGCTGGGGGTGTTTATCCTGGAGAAGAGGAGGCTGAGGGGAGACCTCATTGCTCTCTCCAACTACCTGAAAGGAGATTGTGGAGAGGAGGGAGCTGGGCTCTTCTCCCTAGTGACAGGGGACAGGACGAGAGGGAATGGCCTCAAGCTCCACCAGGGGAGATTTAGGCTAGAGATTAGGAGGAAGTTTTTCCCAGAAAGAGTCATTGGGCAGTGGCAGAGGCTGCCCAGGGAGGGGGTTGAGTCCCCCATCCCTGGGTGGACGAGGTGCTGAGGGACATGGTTTATTGTTTGACAGGAGCGGTTGGACTCGATGCTCCTGCGGGTCTCTCCCAACCTGGTGATTCTGTGACTCTGGTGCGAGGCGCGGGAGGCGGCGCTGGGGCAGGAAGGGCTGTGCAGGCCCCGGGCGTGGCCTAGCGGGAAGCGAAACCTCCCGTGGGGCTCGGGGCTCGGTGCCGGCATGGAGACGGCTCTGGCGACCCCCTCGGCCCCCGACCCTCACGCTGTGCCGCTGGTGGCTCTCAACTACGGCGTCAGGCGCCGCCTCGGGCTCTTCCTCAACCCGCGGGCGGCGGCGGCCGCCGACTGGACGGCGCTGGCCGAGGAGCTGGGCTGCGAGTACCTGGAGATCCGGCGGCTGGAGGGCCGGCCCGACCCCACGGCCGCGCTCCTGGAGGAGTGGCAGGGCCGCTGCCCCGGGGGGGCCACCGTCGGGCGCCTCCTCGACGTCCTCCGCAGCCTGGGGCGACACGATGTGCTCCTCGACCTGGCCGCCAGCGTCGGTGAGCCTCCTGCCCCGGGGGAGACACAGCCCCGTACTGACCCCCTCCCCGATGGCAGCAGGACCCCTCGTCCTCCCCTCCTCTTCCTACCGAGAGCCCTCGTCCTCCCCTCCCCTTCCCATCGGGACCCCTTGTCCTCCCCTTCCCATGGGGATCCCTCGCCCTCCCCTTCCCATCGGGACCCCTTGTCCTCCCCTCCCGTTCGGGACCCCTTGTCCTCCCCTTCCCATGGGGATCCCTCGCCCTCCCCTTCTCACCAAGTCCCCTTGTCCTCCCTTTCCCACCGGGACCCCTTGTCCTCCCCTTCCCTCCCCACCGAGACCCCTCGCCCTCCCCTCCTCTTCCCACCGGGAAAGTGAGCCACGAGGCTGGTGAAGGGGCTGGAGAACAGAACCTATGAGGAGCGACTGAGAGAGCTGGGGGTGTTTATCCTGGAGAAGAGGAGGCTGAGAGGAGACCTCATTACTCTCTGCAACTACCTGAAAGGAGGTTGTAGAGAGGAGGGAGCTGGGCTCTTCTTCCAAGGGACAGGGGACAGGACAAGAGGGAATGGCCTCAAGCTCCACCAGGGGAGATTTAGGCTGGAGATTAGGAGGGGGTTTTTCCCAGAAAGGGTCATTGGTCATTGGAATAGGCTGCCCAGGGAGGTGGTTGATTCCCCTTCCCTGGAGGTGTTTAAGGGACGGGTGGATGAGGTGCTGAGGGACATGGTTTAATGTTAGATAGGAATGGTTGGACTCGATGATCCGATAGGTCTCTTCCAACCTGGTTGTTCTATGATTCTATGAAAGTGTTCCTGTGAATCCTGGAGCCTGCTGGAAGGGAATGTGGTGGATGGTCTTTGTCAGAACCCGAACAGACAGTGGCAGAATGGATGGATGGAGGAACCTGGACTTCAGGAAAGGCGCAAGTTTAGCCTGGTGGTGGGTCAGGCTGATAAGAGGAGACAGATGAAATCTTGGAAGAAAGACCCACTAAGGGTTATTCAGTTCATAGAATCATAGAACAACCAGGTTGGAAGAGACCCGTCAGATCATTGAGTCCAACCATTCCTATCAAACACTAAGCATGTCCCTCAGCACCTCATCCACCCGTCCCTTAAACACCTCCAGGGAAGGGGAATCAACCACCTCCCTGGGCAGCCTATTCCAATGCCCAGTGACCCTTTCTGGGAAAAACTTCCTCCTAATCTCTAGCCTAAATCTCCCCTGGTGGAGCTTCAGGCCATTCCCTCTTGTCCTGTCCCCTGTCTCTTGGGAGAAGAGCCCAGCTCCCTCCTCTCTACAACCTCCTTTCAGGTAGTTGTAGAGAGTAATGAGGTCTCCTCTCAGCCTCCTCCAGGATAAACACCCCCAGCTCTCTCAGCCGCTCCTCATAAGGTATATTCTCCAGCCCCTTCACCAGTTTCGTGGCTCTTCTCTGGACTCTCTCTGGACTCTCCTCTCTTCGAGAGGAGTCAGGATATCCCACATGGCCTGATGTCCCTGATGGACACCAGTCATTTGTAGTTCCTGTGTCTTACCTGCTAGCCCATAATAGATGTATTGGACGCTGTGATCGCTCCAGTGACCCCTTGAAGCCTTTGGGCAGGTGAGGCAAGCTCCAGTGGGATACAGCATCCCTCTTTCCAGCTACCCTGTGATGCTGTTTGGAGTACAGACACCTGCAGGCTGCAGCTTCTCCATCCCAGCTCAGCTGCCCTATGATCTTTCTCAGCAGCTCTTTTTCATTGTACCTTCCCTTTGGGGAAACGGAGCTCTTTGCTTCTCTACATTTGTGCTCTTCCCTGCTGAGTCTCAATGAGTTTTGTTTCTTCCTGAGCCAGGACAGAAGTGCTACTTTCTTGCTTGATGGTTTCTGGGTTTGTTTGCTCTCTCTTTTCGTCGTGCAAACCGTTTCACACTTCAGGGTTCCTGTTTTTGTTCTTTCTTTCCAAGACCTCAGTCTTTCGTTTGACCGTTAAATGAAAGTAAAGACTGCAAAAGTCAAGTGTTAGTGCTGGGTGGAGTGGGACTACTTAAATTGGAGGAGTTTCTTGCTGCTTATTTGGTTGGTTTGCATCATTTTTCTTGTACCCTCAGGCACTCTTTCCAGCTGGGGACTAATCCCTGCCAAATTACTGGATGTCTTTCATCCTTCTGGGTTCACTGCACCTGAGTGCAATAGGACCCTCGGTTTGCACTTAGAATCATAGAATCATAGAACAACCAGGTTGGAAGGGACCAATCGGATCATCTAGTCCAACCATTCCTATCAAACACTCATCTAGTCCAGCCATTCCTATCAAACCATTCCTATCAAACACTTGTGATAAAACCACGAGGTTCTCGTGGTTTGTTTTGAAAGCTTTGCCCGAGCTCTCGGGTTTATCCCGTAGGGATGAGCATGGCCTGGGATGCTGCCATCCTGGCCTGTGTGTGCAGGCTTGACTTGGGGGAACCAGGAGAACGTTTGGGTTAATAAGTGCTGTTAATAATTAATTTAGGTTAATAAGCACTTCCAGCTGACACACCACACTCATCAAGAACAGACACCGCTTCTGCAGCTGGGAGAAGCGAGAAGAGAAGACAAGGAGTAAATTCACTTGAAAGAAACGTCTCTGTGTGGAGCACAGTCTGACGTAACTCTTACCAGGAGAGGAACTAGGTCCTGTTAAACCTTTTACTGTGGCAGAATGAGAAGACAGCAGCAGATCTCTTCACAGGCACTTTAAATAATTGCCTGTTCTTGCCAATCCAGCAATATTTTGGGTAGGGAACCTGGCCGCTAGGTCACCACAGCACAGGTAAGGTGGTGCCTGCATGCCTGTCTTTTCTTTCTGTGGAATTTCTGAACCTGGTGGTGGTTTCATTGAAAGCTTTAATCCTGATTCAGTCTTGATTTCCCCAGACACTGACTTACTTACCCAACAGGGAACACACACCCCTCCCGGCGGTGGGGAGCTGGGGGAGAAGCAGGCCCTGAGTTTGTGTTTTAGCAAGGAAAGACCTGAAATCTGAACCTTCTGGCTCGTAGAGAACGCAGCCATTTCATAGAATCATAGAATCATAGAACAACCAGGTTGGAAGGGACCCATCGGATCTTCTAGTCCAACCATTCCTATCAAACACTAAACCAAGTCCCTCAAGACCTCATCCACCCATCCCTTAAACACCTCCAGGGAAGGGGAATCAACCACCTCCCTGGGCAGCCTATTCCAATGCCCAATGACCCTCTGTGTGAAAAACTTCCTCCTAATCTCTAGCCTAAACCTCCCCTGGTGGAGCTTGAGGCCATTCCCTCTTGTCCTGTCCCCTGTCCCTTGGGAGAAGAGCCCAGCTCCCTCCTCTCTACAACCTCCTTTCAGGTAGCTGTAGAGAGTAATGAGGTCTCCTCTCAGCCTCCTCTTCTCCAGGATAAACACCCCCAGCTCTCTCAGCCGTTCCTCACAAGGCCTGTTCTCCAGCCCCTTCACCAGCTTCGTTGCTCTTCTCTGGACTCGCTCCAGAGCCTCAACATCCTTCTTGTGCTGAGGGGCCCACAACTGAACACAGGATTCAAGGAGCGGCCTCACCAGTGCTGAGTCCAGAGGGAGAAGAACCTCCCTGGACCTGCTGGTCACACCATTTTGGTGCTGGGGAGGAGCAGGGAGGCCAGGTGGAGATTGGGAATGGGTTATCCTTGGGGAAAGCTTTGATCAGCTCTGACTGTTCATCAGATTGGGGATGATCCTGTCACAAGATGCAGAACTCTGTGGTGCAAGCAGTGGATGAGGCTTCAGGAGCTGGCAGGCTGCTGGACCCGTGAGCTCTGCAGCTGTGCTAGCCTCACTCTCCGCATGATCAGTACTCGTATTTCTCTTTTCTTTGATTTGAAGTAAAGGAGAAGGCCCTAGAAGTTTCATCTTCTTAATTCCTGGTTTCAAGTCTCCTTTTACTTTCAGGTTCTTTTGCACATTGCAGAGTGGTACAGAATGCAGCGTTTCTTGTCACTTCTCCAAAGACTCTAAATTCAGATTTATAACTCATTTCTAAAGAAAATCTCTTTATAATAGCTTTGTGAAAGTGTCCTGGTCCGGAGAGTTGACAGCAGTGAACGTGACAGGCCTGCTGGCATCCGGGTATCCCAGAGGGGCTGGAGATTCCCCACTCTGCCTGAGCTGAGGAGGATCCCCACTTGTTGTTACACAACATAAAGCCCATTTCATGAGCTCACTAGCATAGAATCATAGAACAACCAGGTTGGAAGAGACCCATCGGATCATCGAGTCCAACCATTCCTATCAAACACTAAACCATGTCCCTCAAGACCTCATCCACCCGTCCCTTAAACACCTCCAGGGAAGGTGAATCAACCCCCTCCCTGGGCAGCCTATTCCAATGCCCAATGACCCTCTGTGTGAAAAACTTCCTCCTAAGGATAACAGGAGGAGATTGGTTTAAATTGAACTGACAGGCTTAGAGGATCGGACTTGTTCAGCCTAGAGAAGAGGAGGCTCTGGGAAGACCTTCTAGCAGCCTTCCAGTGTTTAAAGGAGGCTTTCAGAAAGCTGAGGAGGGACTCTGTCAGGGAGTGCAGGGATGGGACAAGGGGGAACAGTTTTAAGCTGAAAGGGGCTTTAGATCAGATATGGAGAAGAATTTTTGTCTTGTGAGGGTGGTGAGGCACTGGCACAGGTTATCCAGAGAAGTCACGGATGCCCCATCCCTGGAGATGTTCAAAGCCAGGTTGGATGAGGCTGTGATCAACCTGATCCAGTGGCTGATGTCGGTGCCCGTGGCAAGGGATTTGGAGCTGGATGATCTTTAAGGTCCCTTCTGATCCAAACCATTCTAAGAAAGGAAAGTAATTCTTTCCATGGCAAGAGTGACTTCCAGGATTTAATTGTTAAGAGGAGGTGGTGGAGGCAGGATCAGTAGGTTCAAAATGGCCTCAAGCTCCGCCAGGGGAGATTTAGGCTGGAGATTAGGAGGAAGATTTTCCCAGAAAGGGTCATTGGGCACTGGAACAGTCTGCCCAGGGAGGGGGTTGATTCACCTTCCCTGGAGGTGTTTAAGGGACGGGTGGATGAGGTCTTGAGGGACATGGGTTAGTGTTTGATAGGAATGGTTGGACTAGAAGATCCGATGGGTCTCTTCCAACCTGGTTGTTCTATGATTCTATGAAAAAGGGGGTGAGAGAAATTCCAGGACGTCAGCCCCATAAACAGGTACTGAAACCCAGACAAGCATTTTCCATCTGGTGTCCTCGATTCGTCAAGTAGCTGTTCCTCTTCTAAAGAACTCAGCCGTGTAAAACCACCGTATGGGGAGCCTCTCACCTTGGCTGTGTGGGTTTTTTTGCAGAGGAGGACTGCAAGAAATACTTACAAAGGAAGCAGGAGCAGGCCGACCAGCCTCTTCAAGTGCCAGCGGTAGACAGCAGTGTGCCCAAAACCTCGGAACTGATGGGCATCACCACCAGGGATGACCCGTACGGTGAGCACCCATCGTTCCATTGCTGCCTGATAGCCTCGTGTCGGGGTTGCCTTCGGCAGAGCCCCATGGGAAGCGCTCAAAACCTGTTTGGTTGGGCGTGAAGTGAGGTGAGGGAGGAAGCAGAGTTCTCTCGGTGTGGCTGCTGTGTGCACAACCCAGCCGGCAGCTGCGCGTGCACGGGGTTCGACACGCAGCGACTGCTGCGTGTCGAACCCCGTGCACGCGCAGCTGCCGGCTGGGTTGTGCCCTCAGTCTTCTGCATGGCTTGAGGCCATTCCCTCTTGTCCTGTCCCCTGTCACTTGGGAGAAGAGCCCAGCTCCCTCCTCTCTACAACCTCCTTTCAGGTAGTTGTAGAGAGCAATGTGGTCTCCTCTCAACCTCCTCTTCTCCAGGAGAAACACCCCCAGTTCTCTCAGCCGTTCCTCATAAGGCCTGTTCTCCAGCCCCTTCACCAGCTTCGTGGTTCTTCTCTGGACTCGCTCCAGAGCCTCAACATCCTTCTTGTGCTGAGGGGCCCACAACTGAACACAGGATTCAAGGAGCAGTCTCACCAGTGCTGAGTCCAGAGGGAGAATAACCTCCCTGGACCTGCTGGTCACACTGTTTCTGATCCAAGCCAAGATGCCATTGGCCTTCTTGGTGTTGTCTGCAAGCTTACTGAGGGTGCTTTTGATCCTTTTGTCCAGAGCAGGGATAAAAATATTAAATGTCTCTAGACCAGACCAATATGCCAATGTTTGTATTTGCTTTTCCTAAGTGACAGGGGACAGGACGAGAGGGAATGGCCTCAAGCTCCACCAGGGGAGATTTAGGCTGGAGATTAGGAGGAGGTTTTTCACAGAAAGGGTCATTGGGCATTGGAACAGGCTGCCCAGGGATGTGGTTGATTCACCTTCCCTGGAGGTGTTTAAGGGACGGGTGGATGAGGTCTTGAGGGACTTGGTTCAGTGTTAGATAGGAATGGTTGGACTGGAAGATCCGATGGGTCCCTTCCAACCTGGTTGTTCTGTGATTCTGTGATTCTGTAACCCCCAGGTTAGTGCTGTGCCCCTGCAGCGGTGCCCACAGTTTGATTGACCTGGCAGACAGTTACCCTTCCGCTTGACTGGATGCTTCTTGGGCTGGATTTGCCTGCTGGGTTGATACTTTTCTCAGCATCTTTTAGAGCCTGACCTAGTTTTTGTCTGTGGTAGACTTTAAGTGGCATAAAAAACTTGAAAATATATGTGGTGACATTGATAAGGCAGAAAAAACGACATAGTGGAGAGCTTTCCAACGGTATTAAGGCACTTAATTATGAGAAACACTGCCTTTAATATAAAGCACTTTAATATTGTAATAACTCCTAAATAAACAAGAGATGGCAGCCATTAACATCTTTGGAAAACAGAGTCGTTTATTTAGGATATGTCTTCAAGCACCCATCGTAGCCATAAAAACTGCAGGTTCCAACTTTCAAGGCCTGTTTGATAGCTCAGTAGACAGGAGTTATCAGGATATTTCTGGATGAAGGGCCTGAAGGAAGGTTTTAGAATCATCGTATCATAGAACGACTAGGTTGGAAGGCACCCATCAGATCATCGAGTCCAACCATTCCTACCAAACACTAAACCATGTCCCTGAGCACCTCATCTACCTGTCCCTTAAACACCTCCAGGGAAGGTGAATCAACCACCTCCTTCAAAATTCTTTTGATTGGCAAGTTTCAATCTCTGTGATCTGAACTAGAGAACTAGGACCCAGAGGCACAAGGATATTTCAGACGGATAATGCCCAATGAATTCCCAGGGCACCCTGTAGGGCACCCCAGCTCTCCAGCCTGGCCTTGAGCACCTCCAGGGATGGGGCAGCCACAACTTGTCTGGGCAGCCTGGTCCAGTGCCTCTCCACTCTCACAGGAAAACATTTTTTCCTAATATCTCATCTAAATCTTCCCTCTTTCAGCTTAAAACCGCTCCCCCTCGTCCTGTCCTTGCTTTCTCTGATAAAGAGCTCCTCCCCAGCTTTCCTGTAGGCCCCATGAAGGACTGGAAGGCTGCTAGAAGGTCTTCTGTAGGCTGAACAACCACCAGCTCTCTCCATCTGTCCTCCTACGGGAGGTGTTCGAGCCCTCTGATCATCTTCATGGCCTCCTCTGGACTCCCTCTACCAGATCCGTGGCCTTTCTGTGCTGAGGACTCCAGAACTGAAGGCAAAGTTAACTTTATTTATATATATATGCTGGAGAACAGGCCTTGTGAGGAGCGGCTGAGAGAGCTGGGGGTGTTTAGCCTAGAGAAGAGGAGGCTGAGAGGGGACCTCATTGCTCTCTACAACTACCTGAAAGGAGGTTGTAGAGAGGAGGGAGCTGGGCTCTTCTCCCAAGGGACAGGGGACAGGACAAGAGGGAATGGCCTCAAGCTCCACCAGGGGAGATTTAGGCTAGAGATTAGGAGGAAGTTTTTCACACAGAGGGTCATTGGGCATTGGAATAGGCTGCCCAGGGAGGTGGTTGATTCACCTTCCCTGGAGGTGTTTAAGGGACGGGTAGATGAGGTCCTGAGGGTCATGGTTTAGTGTTTGATAGGAATGGTTGGACTCGATGATCCGATGGGTCTCTTCCAACCTGGTTTTTCTATGATTCTATGATAGCAGAAGATGGCAGCTAATTTTTTTACGGTTTCAGGGAATGGACCAGAGATGTTTGACGCCTTCATCTGCTACTGTCAGAAAGACCTTGAGTTTGTGCAAGAGATGATCAGGGAGCTGGAACAAACCGAGTTCAAACTGAAGCTCTGTGTGTTTGACCGGGATGTCCTGCCAGGAACGTGCGTGTGGTCCATCAGCGGAGAACTTATAGAAAAGAGGTGAGTGAACCGTGGCTGCTAGGGACAGCTCAGTGTATGGAATGTTCCAGGCATTTTACCAGGCTGCCTGCAGTGTGGTGCCGGTGAAACAGTAAAAAACCCCAAGGATGTCTCTGTGGGGTTTGTTTTATGCTCTTGGCTCAAGAAGGAAGTATTCCCAAACATGTCACTTCATTTTGATAGGAACGGTTGGACTCGATGATCCGGTGGGTCTCTTCCAACCTGGTGATTCTAGGATTCCATTCATAGGGAAGATAATGCTGCAGCGATGCTGCTCACATTTCGTTTCTTCTCTTTTGGCTGGAATATAGAATCATAGAACAACCAGGTTGGAAGAGACCCATCGGATCATCGAGTCCAACCATTCCTATCAAACACTAAATCAAGTCCCTCAGGACCTCATCCACCCACCCCTTAAGCCCCTCCAGGGAAGGGGAATCAACCACCTCCCTGGGCAGCCTATTCCAATGCCCAATGACCCTCTGTGTGAAAAATTTCCTCCTAATCTCCAGCCTAAATCTCCCCTGGTGGAGCTTGAGGCCATTCCCTCTTGTCCTGTTCCCTGTCCCTTGGGAGAAGAGCCCAGCTCCCTCCTCATCCTGCAGCCGCTCCTTTGGAGATGATTTGGAAATGAATAAAGCTCCAGGCTGAGTTCATTCCACCCCACGTTGTGGAGTTTGAGGAGACAGCACTGGTGGTGGCTCTGGCACTGGCTTGAAGGAGCATTCAGGCCTTTTTGGGACTCAGGTGTGGTGGGAGCCAGGTAGCATCAAAGCAGCTCCCAGAGAGTCGCTTACGCAGGGAAAGTGCGTGAACAGGGGACGTAGTGGCTCTTGGACAGTTTCCTCTTGCAGCCCTGCCAGGTTAGGCTCTGTAAAAAAATCCCAGGACAGGTGTTTGGGTTTTAAACATCAGCTGTTCAGAGGGAGGGAGCTGGGATTAGCAGATCTCCTCGGAAGGCCTCACTGTCCTGGTTATTGTGCAACGTAGCCTTCCACAAAGAGCCTAACACGTCGTTTACAACCAGGCATCTCAAACAAACGTAAGCAACAAATTGGAGACTAAAACTCAAATTCGCAGTCTGAGTACAATAAAACTCTGTCCAGTTTGTTCTAATATTAAAAACTTCTGGTGATACTCAGTCAATAAAGGCCGTGTTTAAGCAGATAATTCCAGGGTCATTGTAAACGATATATAGACAGAAGATCAATTAAAGATTGCACAGACAATCTGGATTTTGGTTATTTCTTCATTTTTAGGATCTGGGTGTGTATAAGTAATCAGATTTTTGTGGGTCAGTAGTCCTTGCCCTGTTGTTAATTCCTTCTGGAGCACAGCCAGCGGGTTCATGTCTCCACCAGAGGGGTGCACACTTCTACCGCTAAAAATAAGAAGCATCTCTGTTAACTTTTGATTTTTTTTTTACTTCTCGTGACTGCTTTTTTTTTCAGGTGCCGGAGGATGGTGGTCGTCATTTCAGATGATTACCTGGAAAGTGATGAGTGTGATTTTCAGACCAAATTTGCTCTTAGTCTTTCCCCAGGTGAGATCTCACAAATATCTCGTTTCCAATTGCCTATCGACGTGATAGTTTTTATTACATTTATTACGTTTCCAGCTGAGATCAGTGCTGGGGTATTGGGCACTGCACAAATGCAGAACGAGGGATAGTCTCAGATCACAGAATCATAGAACTGTAGAACAACCAGGTTGGAAGAGACTCACCAGATCATCAAGTCCAACCATTCCTATCAAACACTAACCCATGTCCCTCAGCACCTCATCCACCCGTCCCTTAAACACCTCCAGGGAAGGTGAATCAACCACCTCCCTGGGCAGCCTCTGCCAGTGCACAATCACCCTTTCTGCCAAAAATTTTTAACTAATGTCCAGCCTTAACCTCCCCTGGTGGAGCTTGAGGCCATTTCCTCTTGTCCTGTCCCCTGGCACTTGGGAGAAGAGGCCATCACCCTCCTCTCTACAACCCCCTTTCAGGTAGTTGTGTTTAGACAGATCAGATAAAGACTGGTGAGGAAGGAGAGAATAAATGACAGTTACAGAACAAGTTCCAGACCTGGCTTCTCAGCACTGAGCTACGTTTGACGTGTGTGAAAGTCCACACAGACACAGGCTGCAATGCCCTTCGCTGAGCAAACAGAGATTTGTTGCTAGTAGTAGCAGCCGTTAAAACTAACGGTGGGTTTATAACTTTGCTGTGCAGGCAGGGACTTTGTTCCTTGCCCTGCTCTTGACCTTCTGCGTGACCGTGAATGAGGAGCTTCGCTGTCTGCTGCTGTGCTCCTGCTGTCCCGTGGGCTCAGGGGCCTGTGGCAGAGACGGAGCTGTGTGTCAGGGTGATGAAGTGCTTCAGCTTGAGAAGCATCTTCTGAAGAAGGTGGGGGAAGAGCACGAGCTCAGAAATTAGGCGTTATGATCCAGCTTTCATGTACAGATTATCCAGTTCAGTTCCTTACCTGAAGATGTAGCTACAGGAGATCATAGAATCATAGAACAACCAGGTTGGAAGGGACCCATCGGATCTTCTAGTCCAACCATTCCTATCAAACACTAAACCATGTCCCTCAGCACCTCATCCACCCGTCCCTTAAACACCTCCAGGGAAGGTGACTCAACCACCTCCCTGGGCAGCCTATTCCAATGCCCAATGACCCTCTGTGTGAAAAACTTCCTCCTAATCTCCAGCCTAAATCTCCCCTGGTGGAGCTTGAGGCCATTCCCTCTCGTCCTGTCCCCTGTCACTTGGGAGAAGAGCCCAGCTCCCTCCTCTCTACAACCTCCTTTCAGGTAGTTGTAGAGAGTAATGAGGTCTCCTCTCAGCCTCCTCTTCTCCAGGATAAACACCCCCAGCTCTCTCAGCCACTCCTCACAGGACCTGTTCTCCAGCCCCATTACCAGCTTTGTTGCTCTTCTCTGGACTTGCTCCAGAGCCTCAACATCCTTCTTGTGGTGAGAGGCCCACAACTGAACACAGTATTCAAGGAGGTGGGGAAAGAGCACAGAGCTCAAAAATCAGGCGTTATGATCCAACTTCTATGTACAGATTATCCAGTTCAGTTCCTTACCTAACGATGTGGCTACAGGAGATATTTCACAGAATCACAAAACACTTTGGGTTGAAGGGAATTTAAAGATCATCCAGTTCCATCCAACACCCCTGCCACAGGCTGGGACACCAACCCAACCTCAAACACCTCCAGGGATGGAGCATCCACTACCTCTCTGGGCAACCCATGCCAGTGCCTCACCACCCTCGCAGCAGAAAATTTCTTCTTCATCTTTAATCTAAATCTTCCATCTTTCAGCTTAAAACCATTCCCCCAGTTCCTATCCCTGCACTCCCTGATAATCACATACACTGGCCGCTAATCCATTGAATGGATTTAGATAGGAATGGTTGGACTAGAAGATCCGATGGGTCCCTTCCAACCTGGTTGTTCTGTGATTCTATGATTCTTTGAATGTTTTTAGCACATTTCATCAGCCTCAGATCATTGAGATTTGTAGCAAAGTCCTTTTAGTTCTTCACCACAGAAGAAGAAATGCCCATCAGCAGTGACCAAAGCTCTACCAGTAAAATCGTGTGCGTGAGCACAGGTTTGCAGAAATGAGAGAGTTCCTCGTTTGTATGGGGTGTCTAATGCACATACGGGTTTGGTGACGACTTCAGGGAGCTCTGTGGATTACCTAAGCAGCTGTTGCGGTTATGAAATCCTGTTTTCTTGCCTCATCCAGGTCTCAGTGTCCCCACGTGGGTTGGGCAGCCTAGTTTAATTGGTAGTGGGTGTCCCTGTGGGGGAATTACAAGAGGAAGAGTTCCTCTGCCGAAGAGCTACTCCTTCAAGCTGTAGCAGCCACAGGGGAGTTGCCTCATTTTGTGAGTGTCTCAGAAAAGCAGTTCCTGTTAGCTGAGTGATTCCTCGCAGCCCCTTGTAGTCCGTGGGTCCTGCCTGCAGCCTGAGGGAATCATAGAATCATAGAATCTCTGGAGCGAGTCCAGAGAAGAGCAACGAAGCTGGTGAAGGGGCTGGAAAACAAGAGGAGCAACTGAGAGAGCTGGGGGTGTTTAGCCTGGAGAAGAGGAGGCTGAGGGGAGACCTCATTGCTCTCTATAACTACCTGAAAGGAGGTTGTAGAGAGGAGGGAGCTGGGCTCTTCTCCCAGGGGACAGGACAAGAGGGAATGGCCTCAAGCTCCACCAGGGGAGATTTAGGGTAGACATTAGGAAAAAAATTTTCCCAGAAAGGGTCATTGGGCAGTGGCAGAGGCTGCCCAGGGAGGGACTTGAATCACCTTCCCTGGAGGCACAGGTGGCCGAGGTGCTGAGGGACATTGTTTAGTGTATGATAGGAAAGGTTGGACTTGCTGATCTGGTGGGTCTCTTCCAACCTGGTTGTTCTATGATTCTATGATATTTGAGTGACATGTTATTAGCAGAGGGACAGGGGTTCAGAAGCTTTGCTCTCAGGGCGACGGCTAGAATGAGATGACACAAAATCAGGACCAAACCTGGGTCTTGTGACACGTGTGCTGCCGCGGGGAGAAAATGGATATGAGACCTGACTGTGGCTCTGAGTAATCCTCTGCCTGTGTGAACTGTCTTTCAGGTGCTCGTCTCAAACGGCTTATTCCAGTCAAGTGCAAAAGCATGAAGAATGAATTCCCAAGCATCTTACGGTTCATTACCATTTGCGATTACACCAATCCTTGCACCAAAAAGTGGTTCTGGATGAGACTGGCAAAATCCCTGATGCTGCCGTGATGTAGAGTGATGAGAGCCAGGGGTGGCTTGGGACTGCGGTGTCGTTCACACAGGGTCTTCTACCACTTCCGAACCTGGATCCTTACAATCAGTGTATGGAGCCCGTGACCAGGAACAATGAATTTTTCTCTAGTACTTTTTTATAACTCAGAAGGGGAATTAAAACAACTGGGTGGGTGTTCCTGCTCTACTCAGTGAGCAAGAGCACCCGGAATTGTGTGTAGTAAGTGCTTTCACTGGAAGTATGGAAAATATATATAGAAAGACTGAGTGTCTAATATGAAAAGCTCTATTGTAAGCATTTAATAAGACCTTAGAGCCTGAAACTGCAGCTTTCTTTAAACAAATTTAAACAAATTTGGATTCGATGATCCGATGAGTCCCTTCCAACCTGGTTGTTCTATGATTCTATGAAATTATTTTCAAAGCTGATTGATGGCCGTAGTAATATCTAGGGTTGGTGTTTTGTTAGAATTCCACCAAAACCCCACGACTGCCTGGTGATCTGCAGGAACCGAGGTTTCAGGCTCCGTTTCCTGCCTTTTGAACTCCCAACGCCGTGAGAATGGATGATTTTGGCAGCCTTGCAGGGGGCGCTCAGTTGGCCCTGCCAGGGAGATTGTCCCCTGCACTTGAACCCTCTTCTTGAGCACCGCAGGGGGAAAGCAGGTGGGCTGTCCCACTTCTTTTGTGGGTAGACAGTCTCCTTCGGTTTGTGTTTTGAGGTGGGTGCTGGTCTCTTGTCCCAAGTAACAAGTAATAGGACGTGAGGAAGTGGCCTCAAGGTGCACCAGGGGAGGCTGAGATTGGATATTACCAAAAATCTTGCTGAAAGAGTGGGGAAACATTGGAACAGGCTTCGGGGGACGTGGTGGAGTCTCCATCCCTGGAGGTGTTCAAAGAACGTGTAGATGTGTCACTTTGTGATACGGTTTAGTGAGCCCAGTGGTGGTTTAGTGATGGTTGGACTTGACCTTAGAAGTCTTTCCCAACCTTAATCATAGAACAGCCAGGTTGGAAGGGACCCATCGGATCATCGAGTCCAACCATTCCTATCAAACACTAAACCAAGTCCCTCAAGACCTCATCCACCCGTCCCTTAAACAACTCCAGGGAAGGTGACTCAACCACCTCCCTGGGCAGCCTATTCCAATGCCCAATGACCCTTTTCGTGAAAAACTTCCTCCTAATCTCCAGCCTAAATCTCCCCTGGTGGAGCTTGAGGCCATTCCCTCTTGTCCTGTCCCCTGTCCCTTGGGAGAAGAGCCCAGTTCCCTCCTCTCCACAACCTCCTTTCAGGTAGTTGTAGAGAGCAATGAGGTCTCCTCTCAGCCTCCTCTTCTCCAGGATAAACACCCCCAGCTCTCTCAGACGCTCCTCATAAGGCCTGTTCTCCAGCCCCTTCACCAGCTTTGTTGCTCTTTTCTGGACTCACTCCAGAGCCTCAACATCCTTCTTGTGCTGAGGGGTCCACAACTGAACACGGGATTCAAGGTGCGGCCTCACCAGTGCTGAGTACAGAGGGAGAATCACCTCCCTGGCCCTGCTGGTCACACCATTTCTTGTCCAAGCCAGGATGCCATTGGCCTTCTTGGCCACCTGGGCACACTGCTGGCTCGTGGTCAGTCAGCTGTTAATGCTTCTGTGGGAAAAGCAGACGCATATTCTAATTGTTAAACCACTGAAAAAAAAAAAAAAAGTTCTCCAATTTGTAGCAGCATCTGCAAAATTAGAGCAATCGTGTTTGTATTTATAACTAAGGCAGAATTCCTGAGCTTCGTTTATTTTCTGGGGGTGTTTTCCTCTTTCAGTTATATCACAATGTTCCTATCTGGTGTTCATTTCCTTGTCACTGGCGTATTCTGTGGCAGTCGCTCAGATTTGCTTTATTTGTTGAAAGCAAGTAGTGTCAGGAAAGAGACTTTTTTTTGTACCGTGTCAGTCTTGTCTGTCTCTGTTGGACTCGATGAGCCGATGGGTCTCTTCCAACCTGGTTGTTCTGTGATTCTATGATTTGATAAGTGACCTTCCATGAGCATTCCGGTCTTACTAAGTATCCGCAATAGAGCCTTCAAATGAATAGAAATTCAGTCTTAAATTCTATGTTTTCAGTGAAAGTCCTTACTACGTAAATTGTGGGATGCACGTGCTCGTGGGCTTCACCAGGAGCAGAGCTGTGCACCCACATGGGTCCAGGTCTTAAACTTTTCCACCTTAAAGAGCCTTCCCAAACTCCTCAACTTTTGGGATGGCTCAAAGGGTTCAATATATAATAAAAAAAGCGTATTAAATTATCAGTTGGGCTGTTTAAAATATGAAGGCTAATGTGACATTAATAGGAAAGAGTGCATTTTAATTAACCACCGTGAAAATGAATGTATTTCCGTGACTAAGGCTCGGAGCAGCAGCGACGTTAGAGGCTGCCCAGGGAGAGGTGGTTGATTCCCCTTCCCTGGAGGTGTTTAAGGCACAGGTGGATGAGGTCCTGAGGGACATGGTTTAGTGTTTGATAGGAATGGTTGGACTCGATGATCCGATGGGTCTCTTCCAACCTGGTGATTCTATGATTCTATGATTCTGTGACGTTGCTGTGCTCGTTAGACCCTGCCTTGGGTTCTGCAGAGGGATGAGTGGATCTCATCCGCCCTCAGTGCTCAGGCAAGAAGGGCAAGAGTTCTGCCCAAAGTAGCATTTTAAAGCGACACCTTAAACAAATTTTCAGTAACTATTGGCTTTCTAAATTGAGAAGAGAGTACACTTGCTTAAGTATCCGCAGTTGCTTGAACTCTGCCGCTTCACAGAATCACAGAACAACCAGGTTGGAAGGGACCCATCGGATCTTCTAGTCCAACCATTCCTATCGAACACTAAACCAAGTCCCTCAGCACCTCATCCACTCGTCCCTTAAACACCTCCAGGGAAGGTCAATCAACCACCTCCCTGGGCAGCCTATTCCAATGCCCAATGACCCTCTGTGTGAAAAAACTCCTCCTAATCTCCAGCCTAAATCTCCCCTGGTGGAGCTTGAGGCCATTCCCTCTCGTCCTGTCCCTTGGGAGAAGAGCCCAGCTCCCTCCTCTCTACAACCTCCTTTCAGGTACTTGTAGAGAGTAATGACTTCATTCCTTCCTTCAGCCACTGACTCATGGTGATTTTACAGCTGAACATTGTACTAGTTTGCATTGTTAAGGCTGTAGCTGGATGTGATTTGTTTAAAGTGTTACCAGGGATGAAGTGCAGACAGAAATGTCCGTTCCTGCCTTTTCCTTGCCCACCCTGTCAAGGAAAGCAGGAAAAATTTTTTCCCAGAAAGGGTCATTGGGCAGTGTCAGAGGCTGCCCAGGGAGGTGATTGATTCACCTTCCCTAGAGGTGTTTAAGGGACGAGTGGACGAGGTGCTGAGGGACATGGGTTGGTGTTTGATAGGAATGGTTGGACTCGATGATCCGGTGGGTCTCTTCCAACCTGGTGATTCTATGATTCTGTGATCCCGTGGGGACTGCGGAGTCCTGCTGCTTCCTCCTGCTGCTGGCAGCCTGGACATGGTGAAGCTTCCTCACACACCTCACATCAACACCAGGCCCCGGGATGGGTCCCTCAGCTGCGTGTTTTTCAGTCCCTTCTGCAGATGTCGCTGCTGCCATCCTGCCAAGATCATGTTTGCACCTTTCTTTCGTGCTAAAATGAGTAGTCTGAGAGGAGAAAAGTTAAGGTGATTAAGGGTTTCTAAATAGTTTGTCATCGTGTTTCATTGCCCTCAGGCCTCTCCTGCAGAAGCAGAGACAGCTGCTTGCCTCGGGGTTTCTGCATAATTGTTAAATGTTAATTATAAGAAGAGTTTCTGCAGGCTGCTTGATCCCCAGACTCTCCTAGAGCTTGGTGAATTCTCCTCCTCTGGAGTGCCTATGGACATGAATTGTGGGTCATTACTTGCAGGACCAAACCGGTTTCCTCTTGTTTCCAGCCTCTGGTAACTAATGAGGGGGGAGCACAGGCGTAGGCGGTGGTGCTGCAGGTGCCAGAGAGAGGCATGGCCTGTTCCTACACCCTGTGGGTGATCTTACCCGCTGGCCGGGATGGAGGAACGGCCCGAGCTGGCATCCTGCGAGGCTCCTGCCCTGCCTGGGGTGGAGTAGAGATGGCCGAGATGGACCCACTGCGCCCACAACCTGCTCTCGCAGTCACAGTCTGGGATGGAGATGAGAGGAGTGGCTTTCCTTCCTCTGCACCTTCTTCTAAGGAGGCTGTACCGAAAGCAGAGAGAGTTTGGGCAGGTTGGACCTCGTGCAGCGTCTTCTGTGCAAGTCCTGACAGGTGGTTTGGGGTGGGATATAAATGGGGGGAAAAAAAGGCAGCAAAATTTATCGTGTTTGTTGCAGAAGATCATCTGGTAATTGCCGAACAGGGAAAATGCTGCTCTGCAAGAGAAAGCAAACACGGGGGCTGGATTTCTAAACCTTCTGGCTTCCAGAGGATAAATCCAATATTCCAGATGATTGTGAAAGATGTCAGTGCTTCAGCGGGATCTCGTCATCCCCCAGCTCTCTGTGCCCTGGCCCATCTGTCGGCCTGGCTCGGGTGCCAGGCAGGTATTGCTGATGACAGACGGCAGCTTTATTGGGGAGGCTCAGGCTCAACAGAAGGAAAAAATTCTTCACAGAAAGGGTCATTGGGCACTGGCAGAGGCTGCCCAGGAAAGGCGTTGATTCACCTTCCCTGGAGGTGTTTAAGAGACGGGTGGACGAGTTGCTGAGGGACACGGGTTAGTGTTTGATAGGAATGGTTGGACTCGATGATCCGGTGGTTCTCTTCCAACCTGGTGATTCTGTGATTACAAACAGATACAATCGCCTTGTAGGATACAGTAATTATTTTAGTGTAAAGTGAGGCAACAGCCCTAAAACATAAAATGTGCTTTAAATACGGATCCTTTTCAGTGCGATAAGCAGAGTTCATGCACGCCTGACACTGCCTCTTTGCGGTGACTTCATTAAGTGTGACATCGATGATGATACAAACCTGGGGCCAGTGGCAGTTGGGGTTCTCCTCCCCCTTTCATGCTCAGCCGAAGGTCAGATTTTTTAGCGCCTTTAAAAAAAAGGGATTTACAAAATGGTGAGGTTATTTTTTTTTTCCCCACTTTGTTTCTTTCCCTCATGGAAATTGTCCGAGCAGAACCTGTTAGTATCAAATCATTATTTTTATATATGGCTATATATATATTTATATTACTTTCTGTCCTGATATAAATCTTTGGAAGAGCACAGGTTTTATAGCTGTTCTGAAAACAGTCAATGATTCAGTGGGTTTTTTTCCTTCTCAAAAAACCAAACTTTTACTACTTGTGAAGACTTCATAAAATAAAGAATTAAAACCCAGCAGACTGAGTCTCCTTCTTGGGCATCGGAGAATAAGTCCTAGGTTGCAAAATGAAGCGTTACTGAGAAATATTATGGGCTAATTCTTTTTGTTTTCCTTCTTTTCCTAATCAGGTTCCTCAGCGGAGGCTTTTGGTCGTGCCTGGAAGGGGAAGAGGTAGAGTTGTGTCACAATTGCCCAGGGAGGTGGTTGATTCACCGTCCCTGGAGGTGGACAAGGGACGGGTGGACAAGGTGCTGAGGGACATGGGTTAGTGTTTGATAGGAATGGTTTAATTCGATGATCCGATGGGTCTCTTCCAATCTGGTGATTCTATAATTCTACAATTGGGAGGAAAATTATCCAGAAGCTGTGTACTTCTGGCACACATGGTTCCCCTCCAGGTCTCATTTTTGGCTTTGCCGTCTCATCTGTCACCACCCTGGCCTTGCTTCTGCTCCGATACCCAGAGGCTGGAGGGGAGGGAGCCAAGGCTTCCGCTGGCCTCCCCAGCGCACAGGGAGGCTGGGAGGTTCGCTCCTGCTCCCCAGCCTTTCTGGAGGCCCCAGCAGGAGCCACGTGGCGGCAGAGCCATCTGGAGGGGTTTGCCAGCTTTATTTCCTTTGGCTCAGTGTCAGCCCAAGGCAGGGAAATAACTTCCAAAGCCCACAGCTGTTGGGCCAAGGCCCTGCTGCAGGGAAAGACAACGGATCACTGAGTGAGGGAAGTGCTGGCTGGAAGGAATTCCTGGAGGTCAAGGACAAGCTGCAAGTCACAAGCAGAGAGCCTGCACGCTAAGCCGCTTGCAGGATGATATTCCCTGCAAAGCATACGAAGCGATGGCTTTGCTGTGGCTGCGACAAGTGAGCATATGGACAGGGGTAGGGAAACGGGCCCTGAATACATGATTCTAGGTGCAAATGGCTGGAAGGAGCCTGCTGGGAGAGCTGCGCTCCCAGAAGTGCTGGTGTCCCATCAGCTTCACTGCAGCTTTCAGGAGCTTGTGATTTTTGCCTGTATTTGAGCAAGATTGTGCTCCAACTCAGGTGGGACCGAAGGGCTGGGCTGCAGTAGCTCTTTTCCATGCCTCATTCCTCTGGCAGAATCATAGAACAACCAGGTTGGAAGAGACCCACCAGATCATCAAGTCCAACCATTCCTATCAAACACCAACCCATGTCCCTCAGCACCTTATCCACCTGTGCCTTAAACACCTCCAGGGAAGGGGAATCAACCCCCTCCCTGAGCAGCCTGTTCCAGTGCCCAGTGACCCTTTCTGTGAATTTTTTTTTCCTAATGTCAAGCCTGAATCTCCCCTGGCAGAGCTTGAGGCTATTCCTCTTGTACTGTCCTCTGTCCCTTGGGAGAAGAGCCCAGCTCCCTCCTCTCCACAACCTCCTTTCAGGTAGTTATTAAGAGCAATGAGGTCTCCCCTCAGCCTCCACTTCTCCAGGATAAACACCCCCAGCTCTCTCAGTCGCTCCTCTTGTTCTCCAGCCCCTTCCCCAGCTTTGTTGCTCTTCTCTGGACTCGCTCCAGAGCCTCAACATCCTTCTTGTGCTGAGGGGCCCAGAACTGAACATGCTCATACCCATCCTGTTCCTCCCCAGTCTCTGTCCCTCCAGCCTGGCCATGCAGTACCGCAGGCAGCCCTGGGGCAAAGGTCCCTACAACCATCACTTTGTGGAGACGCAAGAACAGAAACACTTAAAGGGATCAATACTATGACAAGAAGAGATATTCCCAATCCTCTGTTTCACTTCGATGCCGGAACGTCAGCACCGATTCCTCATTTACAGGAGGACACGGTTTAGCTGGTGCAGTTCAGAAAACTACTGCAAAATGTTCTAATCTTGATGGCGAGTGAGAGATGAAGTCTGGCCTCTGGAGGGATAAAATTCTGCTCGTCGTTACACTGAAAAGGAAAATATTGCTTGATCATGATTGAGGCTCTGTATGGTCCAGAGGGCACATTTACAGGAGGGAAATTAGCACAGGGAAGAAAATGTAATTATGCATAATAAGGGCTGGGAAAATGTTGTCTGAGCATCCTTGAGATATATTTCAATAAGGCACTAAAAAGAAACAAGCCCAGCAAGGTTAGCATTACTGGAAGGCGTGTTAACAGAGCTTATCGAGAAGCAGCAATGTCAGCCTCGTTGGGGTTGTAGCAGACAATGGGACGTGCGTGGTGTACAAATACTGGGTGGGGAGAGAGAGGATTGAGAGCAGCCTTGAAGAGAGCGACGTGGGGGGTGCTGGTGGATGAGAAGCTCGACACGAGCCAGAAAGGTGTGCTCTGAACCCCGAAAGTCAACCGTGTCCTGGGCTGCATCAGAAGAAGTATTAATAGCAGGACAAGGGAGGGGATTCTGCCCCTCTACACTGTTCTCGTGGGACCTCACCTAGAGTCTTCTGTCCAGCTCTGGACTCCTCAGCACACGAGAGATGTGGATGATAGAATCATGGAATCATAGAACCACCAGGTTGGAAGAGACCCACTGGATCATTGAGTCCAACCATTCCTATCAAACACCAAACCATGTCCCTCAGCACCTCATCTACCTGTCCCTTAAGCACCTCTGAGGAAGGTGACTCAACCCCCTCCCTGGGCAGCCTCTGCCAGTGCCCAATGACCCTTTCCAGATCTGTCAGAGCGAGTCGAGAGGAGGCCATGAAGATGATCAGAGGCTGGAGCACCTCCCATATGGAGAGATTTTGGCTTGTTCACCTTAGAGAAGATCTCCAGGGAGACCTTCTAGCAGCCTTCCAGTACTCAAAGGGAGCCTCCAGGAAAGCTGGGGAGGAGCTTTTTCTCAGGGAGTGCAGGGATAGGACAAGGGAGAATGGTTTTGAGCTGAAAGAGGGAAGATTCAGATGAGATATTAGGAAGAAATTTATTCCTGTGAGGGTGGTGAGGCACTGGCACAGGTTCCCCAGAGAAGTTCTGGCTGCCCCATCCCTGGAGGTGTTCAAGGCCTGGCTGGATGGAGCTTGGAGCAGTGTGATCCAGTGGGAGGTGTCCCTGCCCATGGGATTGGAAGGGGATTGGAACCAGATGATCTTTAAGGTCCCTTCTAACCCAAACCATTTTATATGGTTCTATAAAATGTCAGTGTCTCAGCACCACCAAAACCTCCCACAGGTAAGCAAAGAACATTATTTTTTTTTCGGTATCACGAAAGGGGTTTTGAGATCTTTAGAAATAAATGCAAAGAAGAGAAGCATCACAGTTTTTATTCTGAAGTGACTTAGCCTGAAAATGAATATTCCCTATTTTTTTTCTAACAGTTATTCTTTAGCCTCCTTGGTGACTTAACCTCTCCTGTCTGGCATCTGTTCAGCCGCATTGTTGTATCGAGCATCGAGAGCGGATGCTTTTAAGGTTTTTCTCTCTGAGCTCTCAGGAATCTGGCCTCATCAGCATGCTGCTCTCGGCAGACAGATTTTTTCTTCAGCTCCAAGACATGCATATTGATCAGTCATTTTCTTTTGTTACCGAGCATCCTGTCATCGATTTTAATTGTTCGGTATCAAAGAGGAAGCCTTCGGTACATGGAGAATTACTGACTAGGAAATTCTTTCTGCCCCTTGCCCCAGCTGGTGCCCAGAGCCAAGCCCTTTAGAGCTGTGGGTTTCTCTCTCCCCATCTGCAATCTGCACAAATGATGGAGCTGTCGATTTTTCTCTGTTAAATCGATTTCTGATTCTCTGAGACAGCTTTCCCCGCCACACGAGCTCACACTTCAGTAGTTTGTTTCTGAGGTGCCAGGTGGGTTTTCTTTGTCGAAGAGGGGGTGCTGGTTCTCCATGGAACTCACAGACACCTTGCTCGCGTCTTCCCAGCTTTCCCACTGCCCTGAAGAGATTCGTAGAATCACAGAACAACCAGGTTGGAAGAGACCCATCGGATCATCGAGTCCAACCATTCCTATCAAACACTAAACCATGTCCCTCAGCACCTCGTCCACCTGTCCCTTAAACCCCTCCAGGGAAGGGGAATCAACCCCCTCCCTGGGCAGCCTGTTCCAATGCTCAATGACCCTCTGTGTGAAAAACGTCCTCCTAATCTCCAGCCTAAATCTCCCCTGGTGGATGCCTTCAGGTGATTGCTAGTGTCTCCCCTGTTGTAGCTCCTCTCAGTTTCTCGTCAGCCCACAGGGCTGCTCCTGGGTTGTTCCCTGAAGCTTTCCCTCCTGCCGCTGGTAGAACAGCTTCTCCAAGACGAAACTGTAGCTCAGTTCTACATCTACTAGAGAGATGGTGCAAAAGATGAAAGGTGGGAGCTGTTGCATTTCATTAACTCTTCTTCTTCCTACCAAACATCTCCCTGGCCTCAGATTTTTCCCATCCTTTGAAAACATTCCTGCACGGCTCTGAGAGGCCTTTCATGACAAGTATTCCCTGAAGGCTCCGCACATCAGGACCTTGGTTACCTCCTGCTGTCTCCCTAATTCTGGGTTTTCCTTTACTTTAGATACACAGAAAGAATCCTGTTTGTAGCAGCCAGCGGTCAATGACTCAGGAATTGATGAGTAGGGAGGAAAGGATGTGAACGATCCAAACAGACTTTTTTATTTCGATGAGATCTCCTCACATTCCTATGGCTTTAGCAAAAGCCGAGTCACTGTTACAACAAACGATCAGACTATTACTGTGACCTCATGTCATCAGAATCTGGTAATGTGAACCACAAATCTTGCCTGACCTCAGCTTAGCCGGGCTGGAGAAGATATTGGCTTTTTAGAAGGATAAGAACAATATTCCCTCACAAATCTTATTCCCACATGGCAAGAAAATAAAGAAATCTTATCCCACCCTATCTTTGTAATCCTAGGGTTTGTAGTCTCACTACCTGTTAATTCATCTTCCTTCACTGTAATGGCACAAAAGATGTTTTATTTTATTTCTTCAAAGTTTGCCAGCTGTAAATTGGGTTCAAGCCAGAGTGTCCCTGCTGAATCACCTGCGAGACTCAGCGTCTCCTCCAAAAGCTGTTTGCAGTGCTCCCTCCTGTCGAGGCCTCAGAAGGAGACTTAAATGCCTTCCAGAGGGACCTTGACAGGCTTGAGAGGTAAACCTGTGTGAACCTCATGAAGTTCAACAAGGCCAAGTGCTAGGTCCTGCACCTGCCTGGAGCAATCCCAAGCACCAATATGGGGTGGGCAGGGAATGGAATAAGAACCAGCCTGAAAAGAAGGACTTGGGGGTAACTGGCGGAGGAGAAGCTCAACGTGAGCCAGCAACGTGTGCTCACAGCCCAGAAAGCCAAACGTATCAGAAGTCATCCAACCAGCAAGTCGAGTGAGGGGATTCTGCCCCTCTATTCTACCCCTCTGATCTATTAGAGTGAGTCCAGAGAAGGCCACAGGGATGATCAGGAGGCTGGAGCATCTCCCATAAAAGGATAAGCTGAGAGAGCTGTGTTTGTTCAACCTGGAGAAGAGAAGGCTGTGGGGAGCCCTTGCAGCAGCCTTCCAGTACTTAAACGGAGCCTCCAGGAAAGCTGGTAGAGGCTCTTCATCAGGGAGCACAGGGATAGGATGAGGGGTAATGGCTTTAAGCTGAACGAGGGGAGATTTAGATTGGATATTGGGATATTTTTTTTTTCCTGTGAGGGTGGTGAGGCACTGGCACACGTTGCCCAGAGAAGTCGTGAATGTCCCATCCCTGGAGGTGTTCAAGGCCAAATTGGCTGATGCTCTGAGCAACCTGATCCAGCAGGAGGTGTCCCTGCCCATGGTAGGTTGGTTGTAACTGGATGATCTTGAAGATCCAATCCAACCCAAAGCATTCTGTGATTCTACCCAGGGACACTCAGGACACAGCAAGCGGCAAGTAAGGGATCTCCTCCAGCACTGCCCAGATGAATTCTGTCAGGAGTTAGGTTGCGACTGAGTATTTTGCTAAAAGAGCATTGTTGAACAAGAAAATGTCCAACATGGTCTTAAACACACATACAAGGCTTTATGTAGTAGAATCATAGAACAACCAGGTTGGAAGAGACCCACCGGGTCATCGAGTCCAAACCACAGCCCTCAGCCATCCTGCAAAACAGGAATCAGGCCGGGTGTAACTGCTCACCCATTTGGGGCTGGATAATTATTTCAGGTTTATCTAGCACTTGACAAGTGGAAAAGCACTGAAGCACCTTCTCACCCCTCCACCTCCCACCTCATTGAGAGGAGACCTCATTACTCTCTACGACTACCTGAAAGGAGGTTGTGGAGAGGAGGGAGCTGGGCTCTTCTCCCAAGGGACAGGGGACAGGACAAGAGGGAATGGCCTCAAGCTCCACCAGGGGAGATTTAGGCTGGAGATTAGGAAAAAGTTTTTCACACAGAGGGTCATTGTGCATTGGAATAGGCTGCCCAGGGAGGTGGTTGATTCCCCTTCCCTGTAGGTGTTTAAGGGACGGGTAGATGAGGTGCTGAGGGACATGGTTTAGTGTTTGATAGGAATGGTTGGACTCAATGATCCGGTGGGTCTCTTCCAACCTGGTTGTCCTATGATATGATTCTATGATTCTATCTTGTTAGCTGCTTAGAAAATGCTTGGATGGAGATTTACCCTCCGTTGAGAAGGTCAGGGGAGAAGTCCTCCTGTCCTGAGAAGCTGTGACATTCCAAGGGCAAAAAGAAGTGTGGACGTGTGAAGTGTCTCTCACGAGCTTCTGTGAAGATAAGTGTTAGAGTAAACCAGAGGAGAGCAAGAGCTGATAATTAAACCGTGGTTTTAGGTATGTGGCAATCAAGTTCTTGTTATAGTTATTTCTTAAACCTAGCATTGATTTTATGTCAGATTTGAAGGAGGCAGCAACACTCTAATTTGTTACAGAGAGGGTTAACTTGTTTTCAATTTGAATACTAAAAAATAATGAACTTAAAAGAGAAGAGTAAGAAGATAAAACTTGGTTTGGTCATAAGCCCTTTGCTTGTCTCCTGGAGCTTAAAATCTGGGGGATATTTTTGGTGGACGAAGTGAGAGAACAGCACAGCCTCTGTCTAAAGGCAGTGGTGATGGGATGAGAAATGTGTTTGCAAAGTGAACGCTGCTTTCAGTAAACACACTGTGAGAACTGGAATCCACCTGTTAAAACTGGGCTTTCAGCTACCTGACTTCAAAGTGACCTCAAAGGGGAATTTAAAATGACTTTGCACACCGGCACTCGGTGTCAGGGTGGAGATAGACGGTAGCACACAGCTCGCTCAGGAAAACCTGCTGGTGTGGTTTAGGTTCGTGTTTTGAAAACAACTACTATTAAAACTGGCTGCAGTTGGAGGATTTTTAAATCCCTGCTCCTTCCTCCACGGCACGGTCTTTGCCTTATTTTTTCAAAACCCAACACAAAGCTGTGAGGAGAAATCCCTGGAGGTAAAGGGCAGAGCCTGGCTTTGTTGGCTGGAGAGGAAACTGCCTTGCACTTCGTTAACTAATCAGCTGCTGGTTGACAGAGTTAGGTCCCCTCAATGAACCTGGAAGTCCTTCCACAAGGAAAGAACAGCAGGCAGAGTTTGCAGTGAAACAAGACCAGGCATTCATTCTACTTGCCAACACCCACTTGCCCTGTTCTGATTCCTGTTCGTGTTCCTGAGGGACATGGTTTAGTTTTGATAGGAATGGTCGGACTCGATGATCCGATGGGTCTCTTCCAACCTGGTTGTTCTATGATTCTATGATTCTATGATTGCATTGGGACAGGCA
Source organism: Coccyzus lansbergi (assembly GCA_033558105.1). Taxonomy (NCBI): domain Eukaryota; kingdom Metazoa; phylum Chordata; class Aves; order Cuculiformes; family Coccyzidae; genus Coccyzus; species Coccyzus lansbergi. Next base: position 480,370 of record JAUMJK010000932.1, read on the forward strand.
GTGTTGGGCTCCCCCTTGTTTTAGCAACCCCTGCCCGTACCAAGGGGTTCAATAAGCACATCAGCTGCTGCTCTTTGGCAGAACCACGGTGGTTAATGCACAGGCTCTTACAAACGGTGGTTTATGATGCCTTAGAAAGCCTGTGATTAGAAACGTGGCAGCAAACATAGAACCGTGACAGCAAATGCCTCTGCAGAGCTGCTCTGAGAGAAACTTGGAATTCAGCTGTAACAAGAGGATCTATTTCAGAGTCTACAGGAAGAGTAAGATGAAATCTGCAGTGCCTACGTACACAAATTAAGTTTAGACCAGTTTTCCACAAGCCACACGCAAATGAAGCTGGTTTGTGTTCACGCTTGATGCTTAAATACATCAAGGATCCTCTATAGCAGCTGTGTGCTGAGTATTAGAATCCCCAGCCTGTGCATTAAAGATTAGTTTTATGACAGCCAGTATTACATGAATGGAAAAAAAAGGGGGGGAAGAGGTGGATAGTGCCAGTAAGTTTCATTGGAACAATAAGCATTTGGCCCACAAAGGCAGGAAACCCTGTGTCTTACGAGAACAAGAGCATTTTGCCTAGAGAAGAGGAGGCTGAGAGGAGACCTCATTACTCTCTATAACTACCTGAAGGGAGGTTGTAGAGAGGAGGGAGCTGGGCTCTTCTCTCAAGTGACAGGGGACAGGACAAGAGGGAATGGGTTCAAGCTCCACCAGGGGAGATTTAGGCTGGAGATTAGGAGGAAGTTTTTCATGGAAAGGGTCATTGGGCATTGGAACAGGCTGCCCAGGGAGGTGGTTGATTCCCCTTCCCTGGAGGTGTTTAAGGGACGGGTGGACGAGGTGCTGAGGGACATGGGTTAGTGTTTGATAGGAATGGTTGGATTCAATGATTCGATGGGTCTCTTCCAACCTGGTTGTTCTATGATTCTATGATTTTGCGTGACTGCAGGCGTCGTGTGCCTTTTGTGCAAAGGCTCCCAGGCAGCTCCCAGGCCAGGGACATCACTGAAAAGCAGGTCCTGCAGCAGGATCAGTGGGAGAAAGGTGCTGCTTTCATCACTGCGGTGAGTTACTGGAAGTACAACAATACGGGAAACCAAATTCTGAGACTTTTTCTTGGACTGCATCCTTCCTGCCTGAGAGACTTCTCGGTCTCCCCTAAAGCCTGGTTCAGAGTGGAGGTGGATACACTAGGAAACTGCTTTTGCACTTCTGATTTATATGAAAACGTCTTGTTATTACAACAAACCACTTGATTCAGCAGCCCTGCTTCCGTGGCTATTTTGTAAACAGAGGCATTGCCTCCACCCTGAACGGCTTACAACCTAAATGAGGCAGAACATGAAGCCAGCCAGGAAAAGCAGGACGAGCAGAATATTAACTTCATGGGGTTCAACAAGGCCAAGTGCAAGGTTCTGCACCTGGGTTGGGGCAGTCCCAAGCACACTTACAGACTGGATGGAGAATGAATTGAGAACAGCCCTGAAAAAAAGGACTTGAGGGTGATGGTGGATGAGAAATTCAACATGAGCTGACATTGTGCCCTCTCAGCCCAGAAAGCCAACTGTTTCCTGGGCTGCATCAGAAGAAGAGTGACCAGCAGGTCAAGAAGAGTGATTCTGCCCCTCTACTCCACTCTCATGAGATCCCACCTGGAGTTCTGTGTGCAGTTCTGGAGCCTTCAGCACAGGAAGGATATGGATATGTTGGAGCAAGTGCAAGGAAGGCCATGAGGATGATCAGAGGGCTGGAGCACCACTCATGTGAGGACAGCCTGAGAGAGTTGGGCTTGTTAAAAGAGAGGAGAAAAGAGAAGGCAAGACTTGACTCTGGGGAGACCTTACAGCAGCCTCCCAACATTAAATGGGGACTCCAGGCATAGTGGGGAGGGGTCTTTATCAGGGAGTTCAGGGACTGAACGAGGAGTAATGGTTCTAAGCTGAAAGAGCAGAGATTTAAATAAGATATTAGGACACAATTTTTTTTCCTGTGAGGGGGATGAGGCACTGGCACAGGTTGTCTGGAGAAGTTGTGGCCGTCCCATCTCTGGAGGTGTTCAAGGCCAGGCTGGATGAGGCTTTTAGCGACCTGATCCAGTGGGAGGTGTCCCTGCCCATGGCAGGGGGGTTGGAACTGGATGAGCTTTAAGGTCCCTTCCAACCCAAACCATTCTATGATTAACAATGAAACATGAGAAGGTGCTCCTCGTAGATCTAAGAGAGCCAAGGATTAAGATCTCCATGGAAGCCAGTTCAGTTTTTTCATCCCTCACTGGAATTGGGTTGAAACAACCTGCAGAATGAATGAATGCAGCAGCAAGGCCTGATTTTTCAGGGTCCCAAAATGCTGTGTTTATTTAAAAAACAATACATAATCGGTGACCCCTGGATTCTAAGGGAATGAGTGGGTTTGGTTTCAAAAATGTGGAAATGCATTTTTCACTACAGAGCTGGAAAACTAAAGCAGAGCATTCGTCTAGGTCTGCTCCTGTGGCCACTGGTGGTCTTGTCAGTGCAGATTTCAAATTTTAATTTCGATCAAAGTCTGTGCTAATTCTTAAAGAACGAGGCTCATTGTGGGCCTAATCCTGCCCCATTGATCTAAATCAATAGGGGGTTTAGCATTGCCCTTGGGGAGAGGATTTCCAACCCAAAATGAAGAGAATTCAACCCATGGTTCTTACTTTAAAAACACTGTGGTAACATCAAGTGTATATAAGTCTCTTTTTGTTGTTGATGCTTGGCTCAGATCCATTTTTACCATGCTCTGAGCTATCAGGAATACAACACTGGCCACCCTCGTGCATGCTCTGGGGTAAAACCTGGTTTCAATCGCTGTATAAACTCCTTTTGGAACATGGTTAAAAGATCACAGAAACAATTCTGAGAGGTAATGATAGCATATTCAGGGAAATATTAAAAATCACTCAGCAGAGGAATGCTAAACACAGACAAGCAGGAAAACCAAACAGCTTTTCAGGGGGAAGCTCTGCCTTATGGACAGAGACCATCACTGTTGAGTCATTGCGGAGCAGGGAGTGAGATGGGACCATGGTCTCTTGTTTATTGGGACAAAATAAAGTAGAAGGAAGGAGTTAGTGTCTCATGTTAGGTAGCACAAGGGTAGAGTGGCCCTCTACAAAGCCTGGCTCATCAGAGGCATCTCAGGAATTTGTCCTAATAAGCTGAAAATATGTGTAACAGATGTTCCTTGCCTCACAGTCGTGCCTGACTTCAAGTTACAAGAAGAACAGTGACCAGCAAAGGATGGAAACTGATACAGCCAGTTCTCCTGATGGCTACTGTCACGCCTGGTGATAGCAAGAGATGTGCTGTTTTACCTGTTTTATATGGGAAAGAAAAATACAGCCGCAAATCTAAATATGCAGGAAGCAGCTTTTGTGGGTTTATGGTACCAGTCAGCTTGATGGCCTCAGGTTGCGCCAGAGGAGGTTTAGATTGGGTATTAGGAAAAATTTCTTAACTGAAAGAGTGGTGAAGCACTGGAACAGGCTGCCCAGGGGAGTGGTGAAGTCTCCATTTCTGCAGGTGTTCAAAAGTGTGTAGATGTGGCACTTTAGGACATGGTTTACTAGGCATGGTGGTGTTGGGCTGATGGTTGGATTTGATGACCTTAGGGGTCATTTCCAACCTTAACAACTCTATGATTCTACTTTTCATATTTTAATATTTTTTTTCCCCCACTGACCACCAGATGTACTTATGGATGCATCCAGATCAACACAGCTCCAGCTACTGACTCGTGATAAGGGTTCTGGACATACCCAGGAATGTAGAAATTGCAGTGTGGAGCAAGCAGAAGCATCCAGCAGCTGCGAAACTGGAGAATTTCCCACCCTTGGAGGCATCGAGGAGAAAACCAGACCCTCCATACCTCTCCTAACCCTGGGATCTATTTTTGAATGCAGAATGTGGATCCCTGAGGTGCCGGGGCCTGGTTCTGCACCTGTTCATAGCGGGGCTGTGGTTGCTGGGGGAAAAAAAGAGATGGAGACAAAGGCCTCTTTCCCTCAGGATTAAAACGACCTTCCTGGACCAAACCCCTCAATTACAAGTGGTGTCCCTCAGGGTTCTGTTCAACATCTTTATCAATGAGACAGACATTGGGATCGAGTGCACCCTCAGCGAGTTTGTGATGACACCAAGCGGAGTGGAGAGGTTGACACCCCTGAGGGATGGGATGCCATCCAGAGGGACATGGACAAGATGGAGAAGTGAGGCTGTGCGAACCTCGTGAGGTGCAACAAGGCAAAGCGCGAGGTCCTGCATCTGGGTCGGGGTAACCCTCAGTATCGATAGAGGCAAGAGGATGAAGAGATTGAGAGCAGCTCTGTGGAGAAGAACCTGGGGGTCCTGGTGAATGAGAAGCTGGATGTGAGCTGGCAACATGCACTTGCAGCCCAGAAAGCCAATTGTATCCTGGCCCAGCAGGTTGAGGGAGGGGATTCTGCCCCTCTAATCTACTCTTCTGAGACTTGCACTTGGGGCACAACAACCCTGTGCAGAGCTACAGACTGGGAGAAGTCTGTCTCGAAAGCTGCCTGGAGGAGAGGGACCTGGGGGGGTTGGTCGACAGTGACTGACCATGAGCCAGCAGTGGCCCAGGTGGCCAAGAAAGCCAATGGCATCCTGGCTTGGATCAGAAATGGTGTGACCAGCAGGGCCAGGGAGGTTCTTCTCCCTCTGGACTCAGCACTGGGGAGGCCGCTCCTTGAATCCTGTGTTGAGTTGTGGGCCCCTCAGCACAAGAAGGATGTTGAGGCTCTGGAGCTAGTCCAGAGAAGAGCAACGAAGCTGGTGAAGGGGCTGGAGAACAGACCTTATGAGGAACGGCTGAGAGAGCTGGGGGTGTTTAGCTTAGGGAAGAGGAGGCTGAGGGGAGACCTCATTACTCTCTCCAACTACCTGAAAGGAGGTTGTGGAGAGGAGGGAGCTGGGCTCTTCTCCCAAGGGACAGGGGACAGGACAAGAGGGAATGGCCTCAAGCTCCACCAGGGGAGATTTAGGCTGGAGATTAGGAGGAGGTTTTTCACAGAAAGGGTGACTGGGCATTGGAATAGGCTGCCCAGGGAGGTGGTTGATTCCCCTTCCCTGGAGGTGTTTAAGGGACGGGTGGATGAGGTCTTGAGGGACTTGGTTTAGTGTTCGATAGGAATGGTTGGACTCGATGATCCATTTGGTCTCTTCCAACCTGGTTGTCCTGCGATTCTGTGCTACCTCCAGGCTTCCAGCATGCCCAGCGCAGCAGGGACTCCCCCGCCTCTCCCGGTCCGGCGGGCGGCAGGACCCAGCAGCGCGACACAGAGTGATTGACAGCCCCTCCCGCCAATGGGTGGCGCGGCCCGCGCTTCGCCCTAAGCCGGCGGCACCTCCCGCTTCCTCGTAGCGCATAGGGGCGACGCGTCCCGTCGCCATCTTGTGTGTGGCGTCCGCGCCCTTCCTACCTCTTAATTAACCCTCCCCCCTGCCTTTTGAATGCCACCCTAACTGCCGTCCCCTGAGCGCCATGGCGGCATCCGAGCGCCGCGCGGCTGAGCGGCGGTGAGGCGTTTGGGAGGTTTTGATTTTTGTCTGCCCCTCTCAAGATGGCGGCCAGCCGCGCCCGCCCTTCCCTTCCCTTCCCTTCCCTTCCCTTCCCGCCGCGGGGGTGGGCGTGGAGCGCGCGCGCGGGCGACGTCGCCGCCGCCGCCGCTGCCGCCGCTGCCGCCGCGCGCGTGACGTCATCGCGCTCCGGGCATGGGCAGGTGGAGGGCGAAGGCAAAGTTTTCCCGGCGGTAGCGGCGGCGGCGGCCTCTCCGCTCCTTCTCCCTCGCTCCCTGCGTGCCTGCTCCCCCTCGCGGCGCGGAGGGAGGACAGGGCAGGGCAGGACGGGTGCTGCGTGGTGGTGGTGGCGGCGGTGGCGGCGGAGGCGGCGGCGCGGCCATGGCCGAGGAGCCCAGCGCGTTGCCCTGGTCCATCAACAAGGATGACTACGAGCTGCAGGAGGTCATCGGTGAGCGGGGACCGCCCGAGCGGCCGCGGGGAGAGCCCTCAGCTGGGAAGGGGAGGGCGTATGTCTGTCTGTCGGCCCCCTCCGAGCTGTCTGTCCCCCCTGGGCTTAGGGGGTGTCAGTCCCACTTCAAGATTGGAGCTGTGAGTGTGGCCACTGAGCATTTCGGGAGTGTGTGCCTGTCCCTCCACTTGAGGAGGAGGTTTCTGTGTCCCCCGAGCTTGGTGTGTGCGTGTAGTGTCTGTCTGTCTGTCTCCCCAGAGCTTGGTGTGTGCGTGTAGTGTCTGTCTGTCTGTCTCCCCAGAGCTTGGTGTGTGCGTGTAGTGTCTGTCTGTCTGTCTCCCCAGAGCTTGGGGAGGGGGGGGCCCTCTGTTCCTCCTCAGATTCGGGGTGTGTCCCCATTGAGGAATTCGGGGGTGTCCGACCCTCGGCTTGGGGATAGGGGGACGTCTGTCCGACCCTCGGCTTGGGGATAGGGGGACGTCTGTCCGACCCTCGGCTTGGGGAGAGGGGGATGTCTGTCTGTCCCTCGGCTTGGGGATGGGGGTGTCTGTCCGTCCCTCGACCTGGGGAGAAGGGGACGTCTGTCCGTCCCTCGGCTTGGGGAGGGAAGTGCCTGTGTCCACTGAGCTTGGGGGAGAGGTATCTGTGTCCCCTCAGCTGTCAGGGTGTGTGTGTGTATAGTGTGTGTGTGTCTGTCTGTCTGTCTCTCTCTCCTCAGACCGGGGTCTGTGTGGTGTCTGCTCACCCTCATCTGAGAGATCTGAGGGTTTCTGTGTCCCTCATGGTTGAGGGAGGGGATGTCTGTCAAATGCTCAGCTTAAGGGAAAGGAAGTCTGTCCCTCAGTGGACAGAGAGGTTGTCTGTCCGTCCCTTCCTCGGGTTGGGTGTGGGGGTGTCTTTGTCCCCTGGGCTTAGGTGGAGGGGAGTCTCTCTCCCCTCAGGATTGTGTGTGTGTGTGTGTGATGTCTGTACTCCCTCAAATAAAGAGATGTGGGTGTCCCCACTTAGGGGTTTGGGGATGTCTGTCTGTCCCTCAGCTGAGGCATTTGGGAGTGTCTGTGCCCCTCTCAGTTTTGTACGTGTGTATTTTCTGTCTCCCCTTCATCCCTTCTCATGGGGTGTGTGTAGTTTCTGTTCCAAACCCTCAGTTTTATGTGTGTGGTGTCTGTCCCTCCAGCCCCAGCTTTGAGGGGAGTGTGTGTGTGGTGTCTGTCCCCTCCTAAGCTGTGTTGTCTGTCGCACTCTCAGCTTTAGGGGGGATGTGGGGTGTCTCCACTGAGTGAATTGGGGGTTTCTTTCCCCCCTCAGCTGATGAGTGGGGGTGTCCTTTTCTCCATGTCAAGGAATGTCCCCTCCTCTCCCCCAGCAGTGTCTGTGAGGGGAGGGTCTGTGGGGGCTCCTTCCCCCTGCCCGGAGGGATGTGGGGGTCTAGGAGCCCCCTTAGTGAGGGAATTGCATGGTGTGGGGGTCCCCTGACTCCAAGGGTTGTATGTCTGTGGATCTGCCCCCCTTTGCTGTGGGGTTTGTCTGTTCAGGGAGGGACTGGGGGGTCACTTTGCAGCTTCTCTGCAATGTGGGACCTATGAGGGGCACGTGGGCTGCTCCCCCTGCCCCAGCAGAGACTTGGGGCAGCCTTTGGGGGCTCCCTCCTGGTGAGGGAGGTGCTCCCCTCTGCCTCAGCTTTGCGCTTGGTGCAGAGTTGTGTGTCCCCCTGGCAGACTGAGCGGGGATAGAGCAGAACTAGGTTTTCTTCCCTATCACTGTGCCAGTTTGCCTGTGGGAGCAAACTCCACCACTTACGTGGGGTCTCTCCTTCCAGGGCACCCCTGATAGTTTTGGGGGGGATGATTTCTGGATCCCTGCTTTGCCTCAGTCCATGCAGGGGATGGACGGTTACGAGTGCCTCCGAACAAACCTTTTATCCCTTTTTTTTTTTTAGTTTTTTTTGCTGCTGCTGTGAAATTTCATTCATTGTCGTCAGAGCTTGAGGCCCCGGCCCTTGCTCTCTCCATTAAATGATTTCCCACTCCCCCCTCACTCTCTTGGCTTTAAACTGCACAGCTCCCCAGGCCTCCTGCTGTACTGATTTATTGGCTGTCTCAACCGTTTTGTTGGGGTGTGTGTTCTAGGCATATATCGCTCTAGGGCGAGTATGTGACACATCTGAGGTGGTGCCACAGGTGACTCTAAGGTCAGTGCCTCCAGTCTCGCTCTCTGCAGATATGGAATAATGCAGGAAGCAGCAGGACAGGCTCCTGGCCAAAGGCTTTTAGGAAGGAGGTTAATTTTTAGAGTCATCTTTGTGGAGCGCTTTTTATTTGAAGTTTATAAATGATGTAGGACTGTCATATCCGGGCCTTCCATCTCTGCCTCATGGGGAGACTTGGTTTCTGTTAAGGAGGGTGGGAGAGTTTGTGAAAATACTGTTTTAAGAGATTAAATTCTTGGCATTGTTTAAAAGTAGGAAGGAACTAAAGCTGTGGAAGGGGGGGAAATCCTTCTGGAAATCCCTCTTGCTCTTGTGGGATCAGGCTTTGTCCTCTCCCTTTGCTCAGTGGAGCAGCAGTGCTTTAGGAAAGAGGCAAACTCCTTGTGAATGTGAGGAAGGTGTAATTTTACAGATCAACCCTTTAAACCTTCTTTGGAAAACATGCTTTGGGGAGGATGATGTTCAGCCTCTTTGAGGAGCAGGAGGTAAAGTTGCAGGGAGGAAGGGGGAAAACATCCCATCCATTTTCCAGGGAAAGGGAACTGGATCCATGTCTGTGTGTAGGGAATGCATTTTTTTTTTTTTTTTCCTTCTCCTCTCTTGGGAGCCAGCAAAGGGTAGCACAAAGCAAGGATTTAAGCTTGAGTATCAAACAACAGGAGCGGAGGGACAATCTGCCTCTTTGTAGCTGGGGAGCAGAGTGGGATGGGAACAAAAGGGAATGTAAATGCACTCCAGCTCTTAGGAGAACTTGCTGCTGGAGACACAGATCCTACAGTCTCAAAGTATCAGAAGGAGCACAGAGATGTGTCATGTCTCACGTTAACTGACAGATTTTGAGCAGAAATCGTGAAAGAAGTATTTGAGTTCTTCCATATCTTTTCCCTGTCCCTCTGTAAACTGAATTTCTGGATGTCGCCCGCTCACTGGAAGATTGTGTTTGCATTCCAGCACATGATGAAGCGTACACTGAAATGTGTATATTGCAAACACATGATTTCTCCTTTTAGCTTTTCCACCCCCCGTGCCCCCCTGCCTCATTTCAAACATCGGTTCTCCTGCCAGCGCCTTGGATGGAGACGTGACGCAAGTTTCCCTGCACGTATATGACTTGTGGGACAAAATGTCACCGTGTTAACTGAGCTGGACTGCATTGACTGCTCTGTGTGTTCTGTAAACCTCAATGGTGAGGTGTTAGGTTTTTGTTTTTTTTTTTAAATTTATTTGAGCTCTCTTTACTTCTCTAGAGCTGTAAAAAAAGTCTTTCAGCAGGGAACAAAGAGATGTCCTGGTGTGGGAAGAGATGAACCTGGCACCGGTGCTTTTAAAGGATTTAACTTGTTTCCTGATGAAAAAAACCTTCCTCTTTACATTTGCCTGACATTCAGTAGATTAACAGCTCAGCTGTTTTTCCACATCAGAATAAGGGAAATCCATGTGTAGTCTAATTCCTTCATTTGCTACGTGTGGCTTTCGTTTGAGGTGAATGGAATCCGTTTCAGTGCAGGAATCGAAAGAGGTTTTTTTACCTGCAAAGAGAACTTCCGTAAAACTGTGCTACTGATTCTGACTAACACTAAAAAAAAGGATTACTCAGCACTGGGGATGACTCATGCCGTTGTAAAGGTATGGATTAATGCCAGAGTTGATTATGCTTGGTTAATGTTAGTAGCTGCTGAGTAGCCTCCCTAGGCTTAAATAACTTCTCTTCCGCTGCATCAAGAACCTTGCTGACAGTCAGAACCCAACTTCCACTTAAAAAAAATGGATAAAGCAGAGGTGGGGGTAGAGGAAGCAATTTATAAAGCATTTCTATGAAATGTACCCCCAGAGTAGTGATAAGCTGTGCAGGTGAATGCTGCCTCTGGAGACATCTAAATGTTCATCCGAAAAGAAAAACGCAGTCTGTGCTGGTGGTTGTGAAGGTGGTTTTCTCAGCATGGATTGCATATAAATCACGGCGGATGCCTTTTTGAAGCCTGAAAAAAAAAATTGACCTCATGCTGCTTGTGCTGATCAGACACTCACATGTGGCCCCCTTGGATTTCACAGCTCCTGCTGGAGATGCTGGTAGCGGTAGTGGAGTTGGTTGGAACTGGGTCATTCTCATTTTGCTACTTTTTTGGAAAGATGAGAGCTGTGCTGGCTGTGGCTGTTTGATTTAGGAGCATCCTCTTCACTGTGAACAGTCTGTGCCAGAAAAGGAAGATAAATTAGTGGTGGGAGTGCTCCCTTGCTCGATTCCAGTGCCCTTTCCCCCCGATGGATTCCTTCATAGTGATGAAGACAGCACAGGCTGCACGAACAGATGTGGTGGGAGTTTCTTTTCCCCTCAGAAATCAAGCTTAAATTGAAAATTTAAGTCACCATTTACTGAATGATGAGTTTTTTTAATGACTGTGGTTTCTGGCGCTTTTGAATTGGGCGTTGCCTGTGAGCACGTTGATCTTTGAGCTGAATATTCAGATTTCCAGCCACGTTCTTCCCAAGTTATACAATTGAGCGTGCAGCAGGAGTTTTCTTTTGTATATATAGAAAGATATCCTAAAATTAAGATTTATGCTTCCCTGTTTATCAAAGTGTCTGTGGCTGCCTGTCTTGTTCTTGTGTAGTTATCTCATGTGCTGAAAAAGCCCTGCCGCTGAGAACGAGCGGCCTGTATGGAATCACCAGCTATGATTGAAGACGCTGAATGGAAAAATCTGGATGGAGTGGGAGGCTCTTGCCCAGGGATAACTTTTTAGCTTTCTGGTTCGAAGCGTGGGGTTTTACCTGTGAGCCTTATGGGCGAGGTGCAGGCAGTTTCCTATGCCTAACTATTTAAAACTCATTCAAGAAAAAATGTTACACTTTTTAAAATATAACTGCTTGTGAACTAAATTGAGTGTTTAAACTTCAGTCTTCTTGCCATATGTTTTGTTTTAACATCTCCTCGTGGATTCCCACTCCTCCCCCCCAGCCTGACTAAATGAATTTGATTCCTATGCTGTATTCCCAGTACTCAGGCTGGTTAATTCATTTGAGAGCTTGCTTTGTGTGCTCATTTGTAAACTTTTTCCACTTAAAGTTGGTAGGGAAGCCTTTTACTTGTTTTATATTATATTAAATCTTATATAAAAATAACTTCAGTGAGGTGAGTGCTGGTCTCACCAGCATCATGGTTAAGTGTTTGATAGGAACGGTTGGACTCGATGATCTGATGGGTCTCTTCCTACCTGGTTGTTCTATGATTCTATGATTCTCTTCTCCCAAGTAACAAGTGATAGGGCAAGAGGGAATGGCCTCAGTTTGCTCAGGGAAGCGGTGGAGTCTCCATCCCTAGAGGTGTTCAGAAAGCATATAGATGTGGCACTTAGGGACATGGTTTAGTAGGTGTGGTGGTGTTGGGCTGACAATTGGACTGGATCATCTTAACGATCTTTTCCAGCCTTGATGATTCCTTGGTTCTATCATAACTTTGGGCAAATGGAGATCTGTTTAAAATAAATGATTCATAGTACTGGTCTGCAGGAGCATTGAGGTGGGTAATCATAGAATCACCAGGTTGGAAGAGACCCACTGGATCATCGAGTCCAACCATTCCTATCAAACACTAAACCGTGTCCCTCAGCACCTCGTCCACCTGTCCCTTAAACCCTTCCAGGGAAGGTGAATCAACCCCCTCCCCGGGCAGCCTGTTCCAATGCCCAATGACCCTTTCCGTGAAAAGTTTTTTCCTACCATTCAGCCTGAACCTCCCCTGGCAGAGCTTGAGGCCATTCCCTCTTGTCCTGTCCCCTGTCCCTTGGGAGAAGAGGCCAGCTCCCTCCTCTCCACAACCTCCTTTCAGGTAGTTATAGAGAGCAGTGTTCAGTACCGTAATGTCTCAGCTGCTTGGTCAGAGGAACTATATCTGCTTGGTTATTCCCAAATGAGATCGAATAGCCGTGTAACTCCTAGATGCAGCCTAACTTTCCTGTGAACATTTGGCCCACATCATGTCTTTAAGACCTTTGATACCATTGCTCTGCTAGAATAGGACTAAATTGAGTCCATCTTCACCTCTTGGGAAGGGAAAGCAAAAGGTGGTCAGGTATACGTGTGCCTTTGTTTAGCGATTCTGTTTGTTCTCTGGTAGGAAGGAGGATAAAATGCACAAGGAAGCAGACTGAGGGCATACAGAGCCAAGCAGTAGTGAAAGCTGGCTGGGAAGAATGTGTCGTTGTTACTGAAGCTGCGTGGCTGCTTTCCCTTCTGGTTTGAGGGGAGGGCAGAGATAGATCCTGCTGCTTTCAGCTATTCTGGGGTATTAAGAAAAAAATACATTTGGGGTGTTTCCATGTGGAAGTAGTTCATGCTTTCCTGTAGTTGGTTTCTGTGTGATGTATGCATCCAGTACCACAAGGTTCCTGGACTGATTAATGTTTAACACTTTCACATCTTAAGGAAATACCATTTAAACAGGGCAGTTGAATTCAAATCTCTTGGCTCTGGCTGGGAAATTCAGATCTGCTGTGCTCCTGAGCACACCTGAGGGCTATATCTGCCGGCTGTGTGTGCACGCCTGGGAGTCTTGTTCCTTCTGCAGCTGATGGAATCTTGGAGAAAATCAGCTCTTCCCCAGAACATTTGTCTATTTAAACTTGGCAGTGTCTGTCTGGTTTCTGAGTGTTAGCAGCTTGCCCGCTAAGTCAGTGTCTAGAGATGTAATCTTTTGTTAAAGTTGGATCTATTTAAAATGATAGGCAATAACACTGATTCGTACTGCTAATTGTGTTTGTGAGTTGTGGAAAAAAAAATGCATTTTGGTCAAATTTTCTTGGAATATTTCCCCTAAAATGGATGATATCCACTGTAAATCTTTGTAGCAGTAAATTTAGCTGTGGACATGCTAATGGAGCTCTTGTAAACTCCAATGTTATTAAACATCCTTAATACAGAGAGACAGACTTGAGAGCTTTGTGGATGTAGAAGAATAGCTGTGAAGCAGTGGAACTTGGCATTGCAAAATCTCTGGAATATCAAGATCCTGGGACTTTCCAGATGAATTCAGCCTATTACCCTGCACTCCCTTTAGAATCAAACAGCTAAGATGTAGATATGAAGAACTTGGCTCTCAAAATTACTGCAGTTTCCTGTGACTTCACCTAAGGGAGTTTAGCCTTGACATTTCTGAAAAAACGTTAAGCTCCATCTAGCTTCCGGCAGTCAAGCAGGAAAGTCTCAGGGACAGGGTTAGGTCCCTGGTTTTCCAGGCCCTTCACTATAAGGTCATTGCTTCTGGTGTGTGAGGGGAGATGTGATACTTCTCATGTAAAAAAAATTCTTCACTGAAAGGGTCGTTAGGCAATGGAACGAGCTGCCCAGGGCGGGGGGTTGACTCGTCTTCCCTGGACATGTTTAAGGTGCAGGTGGACAAGGTATTGAGGGGCATGGTTTAGAGATTGGTAGGAGTGGTTGGACTCGATGATCCGGTGGGTCTCTTCCAACCTGGTGATTCTATGATTTTGATATGCAAAATAGTGCATATACTGCTGAATGAGCTATACCAGGAACAAAAATAAAACTCATCTGACTCGAGTAAGACAAGATCGCTGTAGCACATGGTGTAAATACAGCTGCGTGACAGCACGGGTACATGATGCTGCTTCAGTATTTCCCCTGTTCCTCTCATGTGTGAATATGAACAAAGAGGCTGACCTCAGTTTTGGATTCTGTCAGCCACAAGTTTGAGGCCTTAGATTGTCTGAGTACGTTGGCCTTGAAACGCTGCTTATGAATGGGGTTCTCCTGTTAAACATCACAGCCTGAACATTCCATGTTTGCAACCAGATTTTGAGGGCTCCAGGAGACCCTGTAGCAGCCTTCTCATACTTCAAGGGGACCTCCAGGAGAGCTGAGAAGAGTCTCTTTACCAGGTAGTTCAGGGATAGGATGAGGGGTACTGGTTTTAAGCTGAAAGATGGAAGATTTAGATTAAATATGAAGAAGAAATTTTCTGCTGTGAGGGTGGTGAGGCACTGGCACAGGTTGTCCAGAGCAGCGTGGCTGCGCAATCCCTGTAGGTGTTCAAGGCCGGGTTGGATGAGGCCATGAACAACTCTTTCCTAATTCAAACCATTCTATGATTACGTGGTCCTGTCACATAGTACAAGCAGGCAGGGATTTGTGGTGATCCAAGTGTGCAAAGGAAAAGCCCACTATTTCTTCCCCCCAACATCTAGAAGCTTTTTTTTTTTTTTAAATTTTTCCAGGATCTTTCTTTCACTACTCCCTAAGGTTCTTAAACATTGTTTCCTGATGTGTATCACTGCACACAGTTTTTGTGTAATACAGATTTTCTTGCAATTAAGAGAAATCCCATCCTGGAAAAAGATATTTGGCTTTGTATCAACTTCCACTAAGCTAGTGTCTAACATGCCTTGCAAGGAACTGCTTTGGCTTTGCGTGCTGAGAAGTCTGCAGGAACAGCTGTCTTTGAGCCTTAAAAGCTTCACAAGTCCCATCTGTGAATGAAGCACAGAGTAAATTCGGAGCACTCATTCATTTGCTCAGCAAATCACCAAATTAGCTGAATCTTCCTTCTACTCCCATACATTGAATTTTTATACAGCTCGTGAAACAACACTTTTAGACTCAGTTGAATTAAAATGCGTTTTTGAGGGAATACGGAAAAGCTCTTCTGAAAGAGCCCGATTTCAGTTTTCTGCCCCGTCGTTTTTACCTTTAGAACTACTGAGCTGGGGACAGAGCAGAAAAGAATGTTCTTCTTTTATTTAATTTCATTGTTTTGTGCTAAACTGACTTAGTAGCATTCTCCCAAATGGCTATTTCCTTCAGGCAGGCAATGAGCCTGTGTAAATTCATCCTGGAGAGAAAAAATATGAGCAGCTGTTAAAGAATAGTGGCTGAAATACTTCAGCGATCACCTCTTGCTGTAGTAAATTCTCCTTGGGTTTTGCCAAAACTTTACTGCTTTACAGTCATGAATGGTAATTGAAGCACAAACTTTACTCCTTTTTATTGCGAGCACCTTGCTGTTAATCAAGTGGTGTGGGAGGACGCTGCTTCCTTTTCATCCCTCCGCAGAATTGATAATCAGGTTAAAGCTGCAGAGTGAAATTTTGGCCTCGAGCACCCCATCTCCCTTCTGGTGAGAGCTGAGCAAGCACGTGGCTTGCCCTGTGGTTTTCTCTGCTGCTTTATTGTGTGGAAGATCTTGAGTTACCTTCTGTCTTAGAGCACAATTA
Source organism: Coccyzus lansbergi (assembly GCA_033558105.1). Taxonomy (NCBI): domain Eukaryota; kingdom Metazoa; phylum Chordata; class Aves; order Cuculiformes; family Coccyzidae; genus Coccyzus; species Coccyzus lansbergi. The sequence goes on from JAUMJK010000932.1 coordinate 495,823, forward strand.
ATTGACAGATTTTGCAGTTTGATAGAGGAGAGTTTTGTCAAGTAGGGAAATGTTCTAGAAACCTGGTTTTAAAACATGGAATTCACTGACATGCGGGAGGTCCGGGTGTGAGATTATTGCATCTTCTGGCAATTCAACATCTGTTTTGTAAAGCTGAGGGTTTTCTAGACATTGGATGGGAGCTCCATAGTCACTGTTGGCTAGGTTGTTTTTCCATTTTCAACGTGATCTAAATTAGGCTCTTGCTTATTTTGGGTCTTCAGGGGATTTTTAAGTTAATTTTCTTGGATTCCAGAGTTTGTTCCACCTCTCTGAAAATGGTGCTGAGAGTAGTGGAAAAGGATAGCGCTTGGAAAGTGAGGGAGCAAAATAATGGCTGTGGGATGAGAGCATTTACAGAATATTAAGGAAATTTTCTGGCTGTGCTCAGAGCTGGTACCTGTTGGGTAAGTGGCGTGGCTGAAAGACTAGTCAGGCATTTTGGGCCATGCGATATTAGGTTATCTTGATGGCTTAAAAACTCATAAAGAAGATGCTTCTTGTCACAGACTAAACACCTTTCCTGCAAAATCCCCAGAGATGGATTTCATTATGTCAATTTTCAGAGCACAAATGGAAAGCTACTGTGGCTGATTCTGCTGTGATGCAAAGCTACAAGGGAGTGCTGAGGTCGTGGAGTCCAGTTCTCTGCTGTAGCTGATGCCAAATTGTATAATCCCTGTACTGAATTAATGAATGCTTGTGTTTGAAGTGGCACAGGGGGGAATTACAGGCACACGTTCTATTAAACACTGAACCCTCCGTGTGACCCTGTTGCTGCTGTGTGAAACAGCTGCTTAATGGATTCCCTACAGTAGTGGGAAATAACAATGCCTTCTCTTTTCTAGGATGTGTCTGTAACGTGGTGTTTTTCTTATGCTGCTTGCTTTACATCCAGGCTGCATCTGCAAGGAGTCTTCCCAGTGAAGCTGTGGAAGAGCTGCAGATTGACTGTACAGTCTCCAGACCTTAAATGTGTTGGTTACAAATATCTCTGATTTGCATTTCCTTAAGACCTTCCCCTGGAAATTGAGTTCTTCGGAAACTTGATGTGTTTCGAGTCCTCACCTGTAAGAACTTTACCTCCTACAACACTTTGTGAACTGCTTTCTCGTTTCTCACCCTGCAAAGCAAGATCATAGAATCATCAGGTTGGAAGAGACCCAATGGATCATCGAGTCCAACCATTCCTATCAAACACTAAACCATGTCCCTCAGCACCCCGTCCACCCGTCCCTTAAACCCCTCCAGGGAAGGTGAATCAGCCCCCTCCCCGGGCAGCCTCTGCCAGTGCCCAATGACCCTTTCTGAGAAAAACTTTTTCCTAATGTCCAGCCTGAATCTCCTGTGGTGGAGCTTGAGGCCATTCCCTCTTGTCCTGTCCCCTGTCACCTGGGAGAAAAGCCCAGCACCCTCCTCTCTACAACCTCCTTTCAGGTAGTTATAGAGAGCAAAGATACCAAGCAATTTGAAAGCTGAGACTGTAAGTTCCGTCCCTTCACTAAAGTAAAAATTGTAATTGAGGATGCCGAGTGCCATCTAATAAATAACATGGTATTAACAGCTAAGAAGCATCTAGTTATTGCCTTCCCATTAAACTGCCTCACTGTGAAAAGCGTCTTGGGCATGAACTCTTCCTGTGGAATTCACCCATGCAAATCTTTATTTGAGCAGCTGATGGACTGGCAGCCTGAGCATAGTTTTTTGTCCAGATCCTGAGGCTCAGAATGGTTCTCGTTCCTCTTGGTTAAAGAATGTAATTTTTGACCAGTGGGCTAATCTTGTGTGCTGAACACACTAATAGACATAGAAGAGACTTATTAGATCAAGCTGTTCCCTTAAAAGAAAGGATAATAGCCTTCAAGAGAGGACATATCAGATACTTAAAAGCTTATGTACCTAAAATAACCACTGCACTATCAAACATCTGCACTTCATGCAGATAGATTGTTCCATTTAATGGAATCTCGGCCAAATAAAATATCCTCTACGGTTGACAATTACAGTTGAAACAGAGTTCAGAGATAAAGGTTGAGAGGGAGGAAGGGAGAATGCTGGCTTGGCTGTTGTACCAGGGATGTATTTTGAGCCTCGGTAATACCTGATGACAGCCAGCATGATATTTACATTGCTGCATATACATAAAGATAACTGACAGTGATTAAAAGGGAAGGATAAACCTTCTCCAGTAATATTGCTGTGTTTGGGAATGAGATGTTAGAGCCTGCTTTCCATCGGATAGAATTAACACTGCATAGCTGCAGTGCCCTTTAAATCAGCCAGAGATGCTGGCACGAAATCAAATAAATATAATTGGTTTCAAACTGAAAATCTAATTTAGGCATGCTAATAACATCTTAAGTAAACGTAGCAGGTCATGCTGGACTTGTGTAACTGGCCCTTGGAGCTTATTGTGGTTACTGCCATGGGGAAAATGGTCTCCAAGGCATTCCCCAAATCACCTGGGGATCTTGTGCAACCGGTGGGTGTTTGCTTTTTCTACTGAGCTTCTGGTCAGGCAGTCTGTGGTGTTTCTGCCTTTTGCAAGGTGGGCTTTAGGTTAAATCATACTGGCTTAAAGATGTGCTGGTGTGACCTGATTTGGGGTGCTCTAGGGGCTGCAGTGTCTGTTGGACACTGCAGGTGCTAACACGAAATGATCGGGCAAAGATTCTGAGGCTTTGGGGAAAATGTGTAATTGAGTCTTAGCTCCATAAATCCCTCTTGGGTGGGAACTGTTTGAAATAAATGGCCTTGCAGCTTGCACAGAATCACAAACTATTTGAGCTCTGGGTATACTGCAGTAAATGACCAGAGGTCATTACAGAGAGATGCACCTGCAATTTAAATACCAACCACAGAATTTAACAAGAAATAGCTGTGCTGTGTCCTATTCTTCCTTAGTGTCCTTTCATTAACAGATCTAGGCTGTAGTCATCAGATGCGCTGGTGTGAAACAGAAGAGTCTCTTGTATTTAAGTCTTAATACTGTACCTGGACACGTTACCTCCCAGTTATCACCTTCTCTGTGTTGTCCAGCACACGTCCTGTGTCTTAATGCATGTGCAGTCACCTTTGGCTGGGACCAAGCTATGTGTTCTGTGGGAACTACTGTTCATAGTAAATCCATATCAGGAACAAGTGGTGGAAGGGGATCTGGGAGTGAGTGTGGCTGTGTTGGTGCAGCTGTGGGAGTGTTTCCACTCCCTGGGTTACTGTGGGAGTGGAGATCTGCTCACTCCTGTGAGTTTGTACCTTTTTTATCACCTTGGCCATGGATTGTTCTGCTGCTTTGGTTTCCTAACCAGGTGCGGAACAAAACAGACTGAATTCTCCTGGACTGCTTCTGCTTATGGTGTTTCTAACGGCAGCATTTGGGGTTGGTTTGCTGCATGGCTTTGCTCAGAGCACTGCTGGAAGCACCCGGGTAACCTTCCTACTGATTCAGGGCTGTAACTTCACTTCTAGCATCGTTAACGTTTATGGTGCTCTTCCTGCAGTATTGGGGTGAGTAGATAATGCTCTTCTGTCAAAGCTTTCTCCTCCATGAGTGAGCAGAATTTTTTTGTCCCTGCTGTGGCAGTTCTAGAAATATGTCCAAGTTGCAAATTCCCTTTGGTTTTATTGATGCCACTTGTAGCTGTCAGTATAGATTGCATCTTCCATTTTGCAGCAGGAATTTGACATGTGGTGGGGAGGTGCCTTAAAGAACTATGGTTGGGTTCAGTATTACTTCTCTCTTTCTGAATCATCCACTCTTCCTACTGAATCCTACTTGGGGAAAGGAGTATTCTTACCCCATACTGTGCTGGCTATAAATCTGAGTAGGCTTTTTTGCTAGCTTGTTTTTAGAAGAGGCTCGTTGCTTGCAAGAGGACCCTTCTCACCAGAAACTTCAAATGAGCTGAAGCAAGTAGAGGTGTGACTTTCCCCAGGAGACTGTGTGCATGTAAGATTCTCTGCTGGGTCTTCATTGCTCATTTATGGGGTGTGTAATCCCATATAAAGATGTGGAGTGAAGCAAACTGTCTACTTCTGTTCCTAGTTCTGCAGCTGATCACTGTGGGTGATTTCTGTTCTGGGTGTAAGAGAAACCCTTTCAGAGATTGTGCCAGAGCCCACAGGACATGGTTCTGCGGTTTTAGCTTTTCATACTGGAAACTGCCAGAGAGCGGTTGCTTGGTCCAGAGGAGCCTTGCAGGGAAGTGTTTTGTGTGCATTGTTCATAAGAGGAAAACCCGGGGGCACAATTATAAACAGAGCCTGTGTCACAAGCAGCTTTCTGGCACTGCACTCCAGATAGTGGAGATGGATTCCAGATCTTGCTTAAAAATAGAGAGCTCGTGTGTGTGCTGGGGAATGAGGAAAGGAGAGGGCAGGGTTGTGTTCATCTGAGCACGGTCTAATGCTGGAGGAGAATTGGGTGCATGACTTCTGGGGCAGGCTGGGAGAGCTGCCTTTAATGGGGATCGTGTTACTCTTCTCAGGTATCCAGTGGGAAGTTATAGATGAAACTGGACTCTACAGAGCTGTGTGGTGAAAGACCATAGTTGTGAGCAGTGTTGAGGGATCTGGTTAGATAGCGAGGTGAAAAAAACCTTTAGCATGTGGGTGGTCAAACAACCAAAAAGGCTGTAGAAAGAGGAGGTCCACGAAGATGATGAGAAGGCTAGAACACTTCACGTATAAGGACAGGCTGAAAGAGTTCAGGTTTTTCAGCCTGGAGAAGGCTCCAGGGAGACCTTCAAGCAGCCTTGCAGTACTTAAAGGGACCCTACAGGAAAGTTGTAGAGGTGCTCTTTACCAGGGAGTCTAGTGATAGGAAGAGGGGGAATGGCTTTAAGCTGAAAGAGGGAAGATTTAGATTAGCTATTAGGAAGAAATGTTTTCCTGAGAGGGTGGTGAGGCACTGGCACAGGTTTCCCAGGAACGTCACAGATGTCCCATCCCTGTAGGTGTTCAAGACCGGGTTGGATGAAGCTTTGAATGACCTGATCTAGTGCAAGGTGTCACTGTTCATGGCTGGGTGGTTGGAACCAGATAATCTTTAAGATTCTTTCCAACCCAAGCCATTATACAAGTATCTGTTTTTAAATATGTTTAAATATAGACTGATATTATTGCTGAAAAACCAGATCTGACTTGGGATTTGGCCCTGCTTTCAGCAGGAGTGTGGCCTGCAACCCTCAGAAGGTTCCTTCCTCTCTAAATTGCTCATAACATTCGTTTGACCCCTAGAAAAGGGTTTTTCCTCTATGGCGAGGATTTGATACCGCATTAAGAGAACTGTCTTGGAGCACCAGTCTTTATGGAAGGTGTCCCCTGCGGTTGAAACAGCTGTGTGAACAAATGGATTACCTCAAAGGGAAATTTTCAGATCTCCCAGGGTACCTGAAATTTATATTCCAGTAACGAGGTGGATTCAAGGCTTGGGGAACTCTGTGTTGTGAGCGCTCTTCCTCTGTAGATACTTCAAATTGCTGTTGCACATGGTGGGTGAACACTGTTCTAGAGCCAGGATTTGACGTTTGTCTTGTGACCGTTTGGCACAGTCGTTCCCATTGCTGAAGCAAATCTCTCTGCCAAAAGGGCCTCTGGCTTCAGTTATGTTTGCTAAGGAGGGAGTCATCGATGCAACTCACCCCACTCCTACTGGGAGAGCTGCAATGTCCTTATGTGGCTGCAGAGGTTCAGTTATCTTTGGAAACAAAGTCTATTTGAATGTGCAGTCCCTTGTCTTTCCACTCCTCCAAAGGGCCATGGAATCATTGCTTTCCATCAATCCCAGAGGGTTTCTTCTTCTTCTTCTTTTTTTTTTTTTTTTTTTTTTTGAAAAGTTATGTGAGAGCAAGTGAGTGCAGAAGAGCTGGTGCCCTTGAAGGCTGCTGGTGACTTCTATAGGGAGTTTGTCTCCACTTAAGGATGAATTCAGGATGAATCCCTGGCTGCTGTGAACGTACTGGAAGCACGGATCCTGAGGAGATACCCAGAGAAATCTCCTTCAGTAACTGAGTACCAGGGGAGTTTTGGGGTTGGATTGTTTTCATCCTTTCAGAGGTCAGTTTTATTTCCTAACGAACCATTTAATCATAGAAACACAAAAGAAGCAAGGGCTAGAAAGGGTACATTTTCCTCCTTAGGCAGTGTTTCCTAAAGCAGGTCATGACCTTCTTAGGCAGGAATTTTGCAGCTGCTATCCTGAGGGTTGGAATTGTATCAGAGGCAAAAAGCAGGGGGTATTAAACAGATCCTAACACTCACTCAGGGGTCGCTTTCCTCCCTGCTCAGCCCTCAACGAAACGATATCCTGCTTTTTAGGAAAAAAGCAGCAAGCAGTCGTCTGTGCCCAGTTTTCATTGTTTTTCTAAGCTGTTACGCTGGAAGAGATTAACTAGGGAGCAAATTTTCTCCGAAAGCTGATCTTGAGGGAGGCGAGGGAGGTGGAGGGAAGAGCCTCTGCACTGACCTTGATCAGAGTATCTTGAAGTAGGAACAAGCATGAACTGAGGACAGGAACATTAACCCAGTGCTGCCCACAGCATTGCAGCCGAGCAGTGCCCACGACTGCAGCTGCCTCCAGTCACAGCAGATGTGCGTCTGCTGGGAGGGTTGGGTTTTTTGAGTTGTGCCACCCTAGACCAAACTGCTCTTGTGGTGTTTTTTTTTTTCCTACTAAAGGTTGTTCATAGCAGACAGGGAAATCACTTCTCTCCCCACCTATTTGATAATTGCTCTTAAACTTTAAAAAAAAAAAAAAAGCAACAACCAAACAAACCCCTTCCTTGCCAGGCTTTTTATTTTTGTTGCCATTGTCTCTATCCATGCTTGCTTTCACTTAACAACGCGCTTAGCATCCTTGCTGCGGCTTCTCTCCTTCTCTTCCCAGTCTGGAATTTCATAAAAAAAACCTTTACGGCTGCAAAGTGAGAAGTGGTTGTGTTGCTATGTTTTCTCTTCTCTTCAAAGAAGCATGGAAACCCGTCTTTGTTTGGTCTCCGAAGCATGGCATGCCGCTGTCGCTACCAAAGAGCAGCTTGCTTGTGGCGCATCGTGCTGCAGCTTGGCTTAATCCTCTGCTTGATACGCTTTTGAGATTTCATTGTTTCTCTATAATTAAGTGCTACAGAGGAGCTGAAAGAAATGACGAATTAGCAGGAGAAGGGGGAGCGGGGAGAGCAGGTGGTGATTGAACTGAAGAGAGCTGCCAGAGAAGTAGAACCAGCGGGGAGTTGAATGGGAGGAGTCTTGAGTTCAGATGATTCCCTGCCATGTGCCCAGAAGGATTTAGTTTGGGTTTTCATTACTCTTCAAATAATGCTGTACATCCTAACAGATCAGGTCCCTGTAGGCTGGGGCGTTGTCCAAACACGTAGTGAAATGCAGTTTTTGCCCTGACGTCCTAGTGAGCATCCATCAGGCAGGCTCGAGGAGTGGAAAGGAGCTCTAGCATGCATGCTTCTGCTTTTAATTAATCTGCAGCTATTGTTTCTGGTACTAACATCTTAAAATAATAAAACGCAAAGCAATTCTTTGTGTAGTCACTTCAGTAAACCTCTGGACCTCACTGCTGTCTTGTGAAAGATTTGCTCTGCAGTAGTGGTATCCTGTCTGGATTGTAAGAATCAGTTCTGCCAGTCGTGCTTACACCTGGGAGGTTTAACTGACACAGAAATCCTGGTACATCATGTCACAGAGGGAAACGGCATATGCAGAAGCTATGGACTGCCTTGAGGTATCCAGAGTCTTGGAGCAGAGATACTATTGTGTTCATGATGACCGTTCAGGTAACTTTAGAGACATAGACATGCTGTGCAAACCTAGCTGAGGAGTGAAAGTGATTGTGTGACAAGCTAGTCCTCTGAGGTGCACCATCCTATATTGGAGGACTCCTGTAGGAGTCCTCAGCACAGGGACAACAAGAATCTCGTGGAACAAGTGTAGAGGAGGGACACAAAGTTGGTCAGAGGGCTGGAGTGCCTCCCATGTGAGGACAGGCTGAGAGAGTTGGAGTTGTTCAGTCTGGAGAAGAGAAGGCTCCAGGGAGACCTTCTAGCAGCCTTCCAGTACTTCAAGGAAAACTACAGAAAAGTTGGGGAGGGACTCCTTGTCAGGGAGTGCAAGGACAGGACAAGGGGTAGTGTTTTTAAGCTGAAAGAGGTGAGATTTAGATTAGGTATTAGGAAGAAATGTTTTCCCGTGAGGCTGCCCAGAGAAATTGTGGATTCTCCCTCCCTGGAGGTGTTCAAGGCCAGGTTGGATGAAGCTCTGAGCTCCCTGATCAGGTGGTATGTATCCCTGCCCATGTCAGAGAATTTGGAACCGGATGATCTTTAAGGTCCCTTCCAACCCAAACCATTCTATGTACTGCAAACCTGACTGCAGAGTGAAAAGAGTTGTGAGAAGCAAGTCCTGTGAGGTGCACCGTCCTATATTCTTGCAGCATCTGGCTTATGTTTTCACCCTCCGGCTATTACTATGCACCAAGACATCCAAAGAAACAAATCATAATATTGGTGCTTTGAATGTTTCAGCAGCAGTGTTCCTTCTGGGATCAGACTCTTTCCAAAGGAACGATACAGGCACACGTGTTTTGGAAGTCAGAACAAAACCCAAATGCTATTGCTGTAGGGAGACCAGCAGCACTAGGAAATGCAGACTTGCATCTCCTGCCTTTTGTCACCACTTCTATGTGCTCTGCTGTCTTTATCTTGAGCCACTTTGTGTGTTTTCACTTTTTTTTTTTTTTTAACCCTCAAAGAAGCAGCAGAAAAATTTAGTAGCAGGTGCTGGGTGGGGAAGAATGGGGTCAGCACAACCCAGGATTCCTGGTGGGTGGGAGTACGGCTGCTGCTTTTCTGTTGGAGTCCTGCACCTGCTGCCTGCAAGGCAAAGCAGCCACAGGGAGAGTATGTGGAGTGTCTGCTTTGCTTTTTGGGTGTTTGTCCAGTACTTAATGTTGTGTATTTCAGCCGTGCTTCGGGCACTCTGGCTGGACTCGGATGCCAGAACCTCCACCCTTTGCTTTTTCTGGGTGTGTTTTGTTAAATATTGAAATGACAAAAAGGTTTGGGTTAGAAGGGACCTTAACGATCATCCGGCTCCAACCCCTCTGCCACGGGCAGGGATACATCCCACCTGATCGGGTTGCTCAAAGCCTCATCCAACCTGACCTTAAGCACCTCCAGAGATGGGGCATCCATGACTTCTCTGGACAGCCCATTCCAAGCCTGCTTAGGTTCTTTCATCATCTCCATCCTTACTAAAGACACTGCTTATGGCACTCAGACATCATCTTCAAAGTTCCTTGTAAATATCCTTGCCCCACTTGCTGTCATCTTCTTCCACTTCAGCTTTTCATAGCTTTGTTTTGCCCTGCGCTGTGGTTAGTCTCTGAAAAAGAATATGCATCCCAGTAATAAATGGCCTCTTGATTGATTGAGGTGCTGAGGGACATGGTTTAGTGTTTGATAGGAACGGTTGGACTCGATGATTCGGTGGGTCTCTTCCAACCTGGTTGTTCTATGATCTTATGATTCTAAGAACCGCAATTAGTGCATGAAAATATATGCAGACCCTCATTAGTGTTGTTAGAGTGTGGCTCGTTTGGATTCTTTGGGTGAACACATTAGGTTAAAGGTCTTGGTGACCTTGATGGCCTCGCACAGGAGAAGAATCACTCCTCTGTTAGAAATGAGCTGGAGTCTGTGTTGGGTTTTTTTTTTCTGTCTGTGGAGCTCTGAGAATTCCTGGGAGGGATCATAACGATCCACTTCCTTTTATTTGGCTGTCCCAGTACCGTGATGTTACATCTGAGCCGAAGCGGGGAGTGCTGTGGGGTTGCCTCTGCTTGGTTTTCACCTGGCTCTGCTGTGTTTTCCAAGTGGCACTTGTAATTTTGTTGTCTGACCTCCCTTCCTTTCTGTCCTGTGAGATGTTGCTAATTGTCACTCTTTTTCACCCACAGGGAGTGGAGCGACTGCGGTGGTGCAGGCAGCTTTCTGCATCCCCAAGAAGGAGAAGGTGGCGATTAAACGGATCAATCTTGAGAAGTGTCAGACAAGCATGGATGAACTCCTGGTATGCAATCAAGATCGTTGGGGGCATTTTATTTCAGTTACCATAATCTGTTTGTTAAGTGCCTTTAACAATCCTTCTGAAGGTGATGTGAGGGTGAGGGGACCTGACTGAGTTCATGAGAGGCAGTTATGATGTCCTGGTTGTGAGACACAGTACTGGAGAACCTCAGGCTGGTTGTTTAGAGCTAAGCACTTTGTATAATCCCTTTGTTTTGAACAGAGTTAATGTGCAAGTGTGAAGCTCAGCTGTACCCACAAGAGTAGCTGTAGTTTGAGGGGAAGCTACCTGCCTCCAGAATCTTTAAGGGAATGGTTGTGATTTTTTTCCCTTTTTTTTTTTCCCTTCCTCCCTTCACTTGTTAGGAGAAAACTGAACAGACTGATTTTGTTGCTAATCTCTTTCTGGTACTGATGTCAGCTCCGGGTTCACTCTGGCATATTGCAGGCTGCTATGTGGAGGCCCCCACTAATTCTGAGTTCAGGACAGAGGCTGGAGCTCTGATTTTCTTCGACTATGTCTCTTTTCCTCGAAGTTTTCTCAATTGAAAACAGCTTCTGGCAGGCAACTGTAGTAACTACAATTTCCTTTGTCTCATCTGGCTCATATGTTGATGGGCTTTGCCTTTCCCATGTGAGCTGGTGCTTCTGTAGTGCAGCAGCTGATAGTCACCTCTCATGTGGAAGGTCTCTGGTTTTAAGCTGAGCAGAATTAGTCTTTCCTGTGAACATTGAGGCGTCTTCACAAAAGATGAGAAAGCTCCCTTGGGTAAATCTTTCCATAGTAAGTATTAGCTGGCAGGCTTTGAGGACAGATGGGAAGATGTGGCTTTGTACCATCTTGCTTTTTAAAGCAGCTCTCTAACATTATTCTAATCTTACCTGTCTGTCTTTCCACTTGTATCTTGACAGCGTCTGTAGTGTTAACTTAGGCACTTAATTTTGGTGATTGCAGTTAGAAAGTAGAACACAGTTCAAGAGTCCTGGCGAGCTCTACGCTTGTGTGATCTTCAATGAGTCACTTGAACCCTGGTTCCAGGTCCGATCTAGTGACTAATTCTATTTCTATCATTGTAGGTATCTGCAAATCTGCTCTTGTAAGGAGGAAAGGCTCCATCCAAGCTGTCCCATTTTAGTGAAGGGTTGCATGTAGGACTCCTTAAGGTGACCTGCATTCAAATCCTCTTATGGCTCATGCTAGTGTAGGAGTTTGAGAACTCTTTCCTTTTCGCAGTCAGTCTTTTTTGTCCTGATGCCATCCCTTGGTACTCTTTCAAGTCTTTTATTGTCTCATGAAGATGATCTGAGGATTGGAACACCTCCCGTATGAGGACAGGCTGAGAGTTTTAGCCTAGAGAAGAGAAGGTTCTGGGGATACCTTCTAGCAGCCCTCCAGTACTTCAGGGGGCCTGTAGGAAAGCTGGAGAGGGTCTTTTTATCAGGGAGTGCAGGGATAGGATGAGAGATAATGGTTTTAAGCTGAAAGTCAGGAGATTTAGGTGAGATATTCAGAAAACGTGTTTTCCTGTGAGGGTGGTGAGACACTGGCATAGGTTGCCCAGAGAAGTCATGGATGCCCCATCGCTGGAGTTGTTCAAAGCCAGGCTGGATAAGGTTTTGAGCAATCTGATCCAGTGGAAGGTCCTTGCCTATGGCAAATGTGTTGAATTTGGCTGATTTTTAAGATTCCTTCTAACCCGACCCATTCTGTGATTCTGTGTGTCTTGTCCTTGCTACTCAGCCGCAGTTGCGTTGTAACTTAATCATTGAGATGGTTCATCTTTGAGTAATTGCCAATTCAAGGATTAGGTTCAGAAAGAACTGCTGTGGAGACTTGGCATGTAATTTTAGATAAGTACTTCTAATTGCATATTTTAAATCTCTGACTAACCTGTTCCTCACAATGGTTTTTCTTGTCATGGGTATGAGTGCAGCGAGTTGCTTGTCAGCAGTTCTGAGTTTCCACTTTTGTGAGCAGATCTGGTGTGGATCCTTCTGTAGAGCTTGTGTAGAGAAGTCTGTGGTGAAGCTGAAGGCTTCTGTCTTGATGCCATGTAGCAAATACTATTCCCTGAAGTCTGTGATGAAGACAGGAGCTTGAAGTTTGTCAGTAAATGGGGTTTTCTTGAGTTGCTTTGTAGCATTTTATAAACAGCAGCATAGGCATTAAATGGCTCCAACTGACAAATTTAGACATGGCCTGTAAAAATAACTGCCTTTATAGTGAGATCTTAGACCAGGAGGCTGTGCAGAAATGGAGAGGGAATTTGATGAGAAACTGTGCTCCAGCATATTTGATTGGCTCCTCCAGTTGATTCCTCATTTTCCTAGTTTAAGGAATCCCTTTTCAGGTATTTGGTGAGTGGGTTTCCATTTCTGTGTACCCGGAAAGCAGATCCTTAGCTTGATCTTTGAAGTAAGCTTCTGTACCATGTCTTTAGTTGTGCTCCCAAAGTTTGTAGCCTCTCTAGAGAACTTGCACGTGATTTAAGGAGCACGGGTAAGTGATTAGTGTCCAGTATTAAGAGGAAAATGGAAGACTCGAGCTCTGAGCAATTTTGGGATAATCTCTCCCTAAACAAGTTCTTGCCTGGCCCTGTAACAGCTGAGCTTTACTTATCCAGATTAAAGCTGATCTCTTAATTATTTTCGAGAGCTCTTTAAAATTATAGATATTCACGGACTTATAATGATGGAGGGGTGGAGGGGAAAAAGGATACTTCTGAGCTGCAGCAGCTTCCTTGGGCAGTGGTCACCACAGTAGATGCATTGGATGAAAAAGTGTTTTCCCCTGAGTTTCTTCTAAATTTGTTGGTTTATTGGATGTTACCTTGAGAGCTGAAACAATGGAAGTTCCCTGCTCTGTGTTCTTACCTTCTCTACTTCTTATCTTGTCTCCATATTTGTTTCTTCCCCAAAGTAAATATTCTCAGGCTTTTCAGTCTCTAATCTCCTGTCATGGCAATTTACCCAATCAGTCCAATTCCATTTTTTGTGCAACTAATTGTCATTGTAGGATTGTTGTGGGTTTTTTTTTTTTCTTCCAACAAGCATAAATGTAAGTCCTTGCAGACTGCCGTGTTTTTAAGGAGCAAGTGCAAAAGGAAATATGTCAAGTGGATTGAGACGTGATTGAGAGCAGCCCTGTGGGGAAGGGCTTGATGGTGCTGGATGATGAAAAGCTTGAAAAGTCAACCTGTTGGAACAGGTCCAGAGGAGGCCAGGAAGGTGATCCAAGGGCTGGAGCACCTCCCATATGCAGACAGGCTGAGAGGGTTGGGGTTGTTGAGCCTGGAGAAGAGCAGGTTTTGGGGACACTTTATAGTAGCTTTCCAGTACCTAAAGAGGGCCTGCAGGAAAGCCAGGGAGGGTCTTTTTACAGGGGCACGTGGTGATGGGAATGACTTTAAATTGGAAGAGGGAAGATTTAGGCTAGATGTTAGGAAGAAATTCTTCATTATGAGGGTGGTGAAGCACTGACACAGGTTGTCCAGGGAAGTTGTAGGTGCTTTCCCCCTGGAGGTGTTCAGGGCCAGGTTGGATGGGGCCTTGAGCAGCCTGCTCCGATGGAAGGTGTCCCTGCCCGTGGCAGGGGGGTTGGAATTGGATGAACTTTGAGGTCTCTTCTGGTTCAAACTATTCTATGATTCTATAACTTGTTTCTTCTACCACTTCTTACGTGTCCGTGCTGTTACTGGCTGGTGTTTCTGTTTCTTTATATGGATGAAGAGGAGGGTTAGTTTGAAGGGGGGTTAGAAAGTGCACAGTAAGCATCTGTCTCACTGGCTGAAAGGATGAGTGGCCTTGAGCTTCCTTTAAGCTTCTATAGCAGCAGATACCAGGGAACCTGGGAGCATCTCTGAGCTTGTGGAGGTGCCTTCTTTAGGGTGATTAAGTGGTGAGTCTTGGTTTGTTAAAAGTATTGATCTTGATCCTTGCATCTTGGCGTACGCCTGAGCTGTGTGGTGGTCAGGGGTAACTTGCACGTTTTGTAAATGCTGCATGACATTCCTGGTTAATGCAGTGGATTAATTTATTGCTGCTGCAGGGGATGGAAATGGAGGGGCAACCAATTTGGTCACATCATAGGCAAACCAAGTTAAGGACATTCAGCTCTTCAGCAGAAGTGTTAATTGCCATTGACTGGCAAGAGTGATGCAGCTCAGAGGTGAGGCAGGTGATGTTAGTCAGGAATTTAGTTAGGTGGTGTTAGTCAGACTGCTGTTCAGTTTTGGGCCCCTCACTACCAGAAGGACATTGAGGTGCTGGAACCTGTCCAGGGCATGGTAGCAAAGCTGGTGAAGCGGCTGGAGAACAAGACTTATGAGAAGTGGTTCAGGGGACTGAGGTTGTTGAGCCTGGAGAAAAGTAGACTGAGGTGGGGGGAGACCTTATTGCTGTCTACAACTACTTGAGAAGAGGTTGTAGCAAGATAGATGTTGGTCTCTTCTCCTCAGTAACAAGTGAAATCCTTGAAACACAGCGGTGTGACATCTGCCTTGAAATAACCATGCCTCAAGCTTTGTGTTTCCTTGTTTTAAAGAATTATTAATTTTAATGGCCTTAAATCTTCCCTCTGTCTTCATTTTCAAGCAATTAGTGCTGAGTTAGCTATCTTTCCTTCAGTTGTTTTTTTCCTCCATGCTTTGAAAGTAGTGGGTGAGGTGGGTTGTTTGCTTAGCAGTTGGTAGGGATGGTGTATGGCAGAAAAGGGAACTTAAGCTGTGGGTTATTCCATATCGAGCTTTCCCAGCTGGAAGAACTGCTGCTGGTTCAGTTCCTGTTTTAATAGGAGGCAGGTTCAGGAAGAAGCACCGGAGATGTGGTGTTGCTGCTTCTGGGAAGAGATTCCAGACTCTTCCTAGTCCAGAGATGGATAGGATTGAGCCTGATGGATCTACACATGAGAGGAGTGAAGTGAAGGTTCTACTCTTCCACTGCTGTGGTTAAGGAAGCCAAGGGAAAAACTTTAACTACAGTGGAAAAGAAATGTCCTTTTGAATTTCATGGAATTAACCTGGGAAACTTGCTGCCAATAATACAGAGATCAAACATTGCGTGAGATGAAATAAATCAACCTATGGTTGAGAAGGTTAAATTAGATAGGATTTGAAAAAAGGATTATGAACTCCCGTGGTTTAGAGCACAAGCCAACTGTTAACTGTCCAGGCTTAGTCAGAAGTCTTCCCTCTGGGCAGATAATTGTGTAACTGCTTGTTTATAGGGTTTTGCACCTTCTTTTGAAGACTTGAACTGGCTTTGATCTGACGGAGTAGTTCCTACAAGTGGATTAACCAGTCTATAAGGTTGTTGGGAACAAAGCAGCAGGCTGGTGTGGAAGCAGTACAGGCATTTCATTCATGCCTGGCATCTTATGGGAATTGCCGTTATAATTCCATTTCCAGTCCTGAGGACCTTTACTCTTGCTCCAGGGGAAAAAAAGTCACCAAGTATCAGTGCCAGAGAGTCTGATAATAGGTGGCTTCTGCATGGTTATTGGATATCCTGTCTTATGTGTTTCTTGCATGATGGGATTGCAGCTTTACATACTTCAGCCTAAACTGGGTACAGCTTATTCCATTGTTTCTCAAAGCAGCAACAACGGAAATTTTAATTACTATGATTGAAGTTTTATTTTTTAATTTGGTGAAGTTTAGTGTAAAAGTCACGATTAACGATGGGTGAAATCCTGAATGTAGAATGTCTTTCTTCTGTTGGACTGGATGTGCGTGAGATGGAGCCTATAAATAACTTTGTAGAGTGTGCAATTGACTGTGTGGACTAATCGTGAACTTAAGGCATTGTTGAGCTCCAAACACTGGGTATTGATCTGAACAACTCTAAGAGTCAGTAATGTGTTAGTTTGCAGAGTGGGTAAAGCTGCCTTCCCTTGGATCTGGGATGAGTCATTCGATTGCCTGTTTGTTTTGTGGCTGAAACCAAGAAAATATGCAGATGTAGGAGTTGTTTCGCTGTAACAATTTCAACATTGTTATACTTTGGTACCTTGTCACTGATATTCAGTACACAAATAGCGTGACGGTTGGGATTGTTAGCCTAGAGAAGAGAAGGCTCCAGAGAGATCTTCTAGCAGCCTTCTAGCTCCTTCAAGGGAACCTCCAGGAAAGCTGAGGAGGGGCTCGTTATCAGGGAGTGCAAGGATAGGACTGGGGGAAATGGTTTTAAGCTGAAAGATGGAAGATTTAGATTAAACGTGAAGAAGAAATTTTCTGCTGTGAGGGTGGTGAGGCACTGGCATGGGTTGCCCAGGGAAGTGGTGGATGCTCCATCCCTGGAGGTGTTTGAGGCTGGGTTGGTGTCCCAGCCCATGGCAGGGGTGTTGGATGGAACTGGATGATCTTTAAATTCCCTTCAACCCAAAGCATTTTGTGATTCTGTGACATATGTCCAGTAGCCGCATCTTCAGGTAAGGAACTGAACTGGATAATCTGTACATGGAAGCTGGATCATAATGCTTGATTTCTGAGCTCTGTGCTCTTTCCCCACCTCCTTCAGAAGATGCTTCTCAAGCTGGTTGTGGTAGAGGCGATTTTTTTTTTCATGCTGAAGTTTAAAAAGGGGAATAAATATTCTCGATTTTACAGTCTTTTAGTTAAACCACTGGCGTTTTGCTTGGAGCAAAATGTGAACAGTTATGGGTGCCTGTAGGACCAGAGCAATAAATCCTGCTTTTAAAGGATGAAGAGGAGCTTTAATGCTTTGTGCCTTGAGATTTCAGATGGTATCTTCCCCCTCGAATACCAATGCTCCAACTGTAGTTGGAGCATTGGTATTCGAGGGGGAAGATACCATCTGACCTGCTTTGATTTCCCCCCTAAGTGTGCTTTACCTCTCCAGTTCTCTTTTGGTCGTGATTGTCTTCAAATAGGGTAGACAGGCTGACAGCTTTCTGGATTCCTTTCAAGTTGTGGGTAGCCACATTAAAGCTGACTGCTGCTGGCTTGTATCTCTTTAAGTTCATGTCAACATGTAGGAAGTATCACTAAATAAAGCATGACTTTCACCCCTCTATTCAAGAGCAAGAGTCTTTGAAACGTGCCTTAGGGAGAGATAAACACAGAGAGTAGAAGGTGATGATGTGAGCAGAAAATACCGGTGAGAAAGTTCAGCTCGCAGCTTAAATACAGAGCAGGTAAGGCTGCATCTCTTCGCTTCTTAACTCAAACTTCAGTTGTGTGTCAGTGGGAAATAAACTTCTAAACCCCCTTCTAAACCCCCTTCTAAACCCCCTTCTAAACCCCCTTCTAAACCCCCTTCTAAACCCCCTTCTAAACCCCCTTCTAAACCCCCTTCTAAACCCCCTTCTAAACCCCCTTCTAAACCCCCTTCTAAACCCCCTTCTAAACCCCCTTCTAAACCCCCTTCTAAACCCCCTTCTAAACCCCCTTCTAAACCCCCTTCTAAACCCCCTTCTAAACCCCCTTCTAAACCCCCTTCTAAACCCGTAGATCTCCAGAAGTGTGTCTGATGTACAGGAGACTAAGAGGCTTCTTAGGATTCAAAAATCAGACTTCACAGCAGTTTTATTAGTGTTTCAGAAACCCCAAAATACTGTTTTTATTGGCTGCAGAAGTACTGAAAATATTCATCAGAACCCATAATAGAAGGCAAGGAGGCCTTTATAGCTGATCCCAGACTGTACTTCTGGTGTTTAGAATCATAGAACAACCAGGTTGGAAGAGACCCACCGGATCATCGAGTCCAACCATTCCTATCAAACACTAAACCATGTCCCTCAGCACCTCGTCCACCCATCCCTTAAACACCTCCAGGGAAGGTGAATCAACCACCTCCCTGGGCAGCCTATTCCAATGCCCAATGACCCTCTGTGTGAAAAAATTCCTCCTAATCTCTAGCCTAAATCTCCCCTGGTGGAGCTTGAGGCCATTCCCTCTCGTCCTGTCCCCTGGCACTTGGGAGAAGAGGCCATCGCCCTTCTCTCTGCAACTTCCCCTCAGGTAGTTATAGAGAGCAATGAGGTCCATGAGGAGTGTCTGTGTGAGCAACTGGATGGAAGAGCTCTCTGCCCTCCACAGGATCTGTGAGTGGTTAGAGGGGTCAGTATCAAGTCACCCATGACTGTTGGCAGAGGGGGAATAAAGCAACAAGGGTCATTGGGCACTGGCAGAGACTGCCCAGGGAGGGGGTTGATTCACCTTCCCTGGAGGTTTTAAGGAATGGATGGACGAGTTGCTGAGGAGCATGAGTTAGTGTTTGATAGGAATGGTTGGACTCAGTGATCCAGTGGGTCTCTTCCAACCTGGTTGTTCTATGATTCTATGAAATCTTTGCCTGCTGTGACTTTGTGGTATTTGAAGAGCAATGAACTCTCTGAAAAACTCTGGGAACAGCATTAAGGTTGCGCTTCCAACACACAGAAGGGCCATTGCTGCATTTTATCCCCTTCTGCCTCCCACTTTCTTTAAGTAAGTCATTAATTAGAGCTCCCTGATGCTCCCTGAGTGGCATCCTTGCCTTACCTACAACCTTTCAGCCCTTGCCCCTCACATTTGTGCTGCTGTAGCACAGGCTGTTGCGTGTATGTCAGAATTGGCTTGGTTTCAATTACGCAAGGAAGCGTTTTAACCGCAAAACCCGCTGTGATTTGCCATGATCACTTAAAACAATTGTAAGTGTTGAGCCTCCAGGATGTTGGCACCCTCTGGGGGGGTGAAGAGGAGCAAAGCTTTGATGTAGCTGGTGTCAGATGAGCCTAGAAAACTGTTTAAAATGAGAGGAAGGTCTACACGTAAGAGGGCAACTGCCTGACTGCTGCTCTTTCTTAGTGGAACTAAGACTGGAAATTTTGGGCTGTGGTGCAATTAATTATTCAGAGCTGTGCTACACTGTGAGAAATGGTTTCATCTGCCTGTGTTACACATCCAGGAGCTGATGGAGGTGTTTGCATAGATCAGGTCTGTGATTATTTCTTTTCCCGTGGTGCACTAAAGCATATGACAGACTGTGCTTCCTGACCCTGGGAAGCACAGAGCAGAACTGTGGTAAAGGACAGTGGAAAAAATAATGAAAAAAGTTACTAAGTGTCATGAAATGCCTGCAAAATGCTGTGGTACAGAGGGGCTCAGATGGCAAAGATCTGATTCAAGTCTAAGCTCTTAAGTAAACTTGGTCCAGGCTTTGTCTCTCTGTCTCCTCAATTCCAGTGGGACACGCTAATATGTTTAAAACATGCAGTGTTTGTGTGTATTTCTTGTACTACTCTCTTTATCTCCCAGGGAACTGGTTGAAACTATTTTGAGTGCACTAGCTAAGAAGATAAAGCCACCTCCTCTCGATCATTTCTGGGAATGGTGGATTTGAGGCAGGTCCGGCTGATGGGGTGATAAACCAGTCAGTCTCCTGCTTGCTTCTTTCCACCTCTGTTTCCTTTGATGCTTGTGTGTGTGGGGGGGTTTTGATTGTCAGAGAGAAGGTAGACAAGTGGATTTGCTTGCGTGTTTGAAAGAAAAAAAAAATTGTGTAAAATGAATTTAAAATGTTAGGCTGGATGCTGATTTAAAGCTGAAGGACCAAGATAGTGCCAGGTTTTCAATCCTTTAACCAGGGGCTCAGCCCAGTGCTCTGCGGAAGTCCAGAAAGACTTCTGCTTATTCAGGGTAAGCAAATGAATTTAAGACTTGAGCTCAGTGAGCTTAGTTTTGAAAAGGTTGTGTAAATGAACCTCATGATGTTCAACAAGAGCAGGTGCAAAGTCCCTCACCTGGAGCAGGGCAATCCCAAGCACAATTCCAGGCTGAGTGAAGAATGAATTGAGAGCAGCCCTGAAGAGAAGGCCTGGTGGGTGCTGGGGAATGAGAAGATCAGCATGAGCCAGCAATATGCGCTTGCAGCCCAGAAAGCCAACTGCGTCCTGGGCTACATCAGAGGTGTGACCAGTAGGGCGACTGGTCTCTCCACACTGGTCTTTACTCAGCTTTTGTGAGACCTCACCTAGAGCCTGGAGTAGTGTTCAGTTCTGGACTCCTCAGCACGGAAGGAACATGAATCTTGTCAGAAGTGAGTTCAGAGAAGGCCATGAACGCGATTTGAGGACTGGAGCGCCTCTCGTATGAGAACAGACTGGGAGAGTTGGTGTTGTTCAGTCTTGAGAAGAGTCCAGGGAGACTTTCTAGTATTTTCCCGTACTTAAAGGGAGTCTCCAGGAAAGCTGAAGAGGGGCTTTTTTTAAGGGAGTGGGGTGGTAGGACTACGAATAACAATTTTATGGTGAAAGAGGGGAGGTTTGGATTGGATTTTAGGATGAAATCTTTCACGTTGTGAGTGGTGAGGCACTGGCACTGATTACCTAGAGAAGTCATGGATGCCCCATCCCTGGAGATGTTCAAGGGCAGGATGGATGAGACTTTGAGTAGCCTGATCCAGTGGGAAGTGTCTCTGCCCATTGTAGGGGGAATGGAACCGGATGATATTTAAGGTCCCTTCAGACCCAAGCTGTTCTACAATTCCATGATTCTATGAACTCTGTGTGGATTTACAGTCAGCAGCCCAGAGCTTCCCAACCAGCTGGATTTTGCACAAGGAGTATGAGAGGTGGCAAAGTAGGCACTGAGTCCGACCTGTGTTATCCAGGGCTTTGGTTCCCATCCCTCCATCCCTCCCTCCCTCCCATGGGAGAAATGTGAAGCAGGGAAGTAAAGACATTTCTATGTTTCCAGCTTTGTTGAGCGTGTTTCTGCATTGCAAAGAAACCTTGCTTAAAGGCATTAGGCAACTCCAAAGGTGCTGATTTATTTCCTTTTTGAAAAGTAGCTTGACACAAGCGAGTGTTTGCGAGGAAGGGAGTCGGAGCTGTCAGAGTAAGCAAGAGGATATTGTTTCAGGCTGTATTTATTTTCATGGAGTGGTTTTCAGTCAACGAGCAGGCTATACTGAGATGAATGGCCTGCTCCCCTCTCTTCAAATACCTTTTCCTGTTTAGCAGGATTGTTCTTTACTCTGCTTGTTGCAGTTTCCTGGAAAGTTGGTGCCTCTTCTGGGGAAGCAGAAAGAGTAACCAGTTGTGTTTGATTCCTCAAATGCACCTTCTCCCTGAAAAGCAGTATTGAAGTGGGTAAATCAACATTAGCGTGTTTCTTTGTAGCTGGGATTGCCTGCTAAGCTCTTGCCAAGGGAAAAGAGTTTGCTTTTACACAGTGCTCAGTCACAAGCAGAGCTTTGTGCATGAGCAGAAGAATGTGCTGCGTCTGTGGGGTTCTCTGGACGTGGCTGAGTCTTTCTCAGAGCTTCCTTTTGAATCTTAGTACCAAGGAGGTCTTGTGCTTAGAGGGAAGAAAGGATCAGGGTGTGAAGAGCCCTTGCTCTCCTCTTCCCTTGTGTGTTTAGGGTTAGGGGCTCGGCTGAGTTAGTGTCTTGAGGAGGAGGCTGACGTTAGGCAGTGATTAAACCTTTGAAAAGTAAGCAACATCCCCATGTTCAGTGAAGGAATATCTTAGTTCAGAGCAGAAGTTCAGGATATCGGAGGATAAGTGTCTGGCGTGGGTGATACTGGAGGGTACAGCTTGACAGGTTGAGGGGCTTGGCTGAGGCTCCCAGCTTGGCTGAAGCACAAAGGCCCAGCTGGGTGTAGCGCTGGGTGCCAGCCTTGCTTTAGTGGATGGCTTTTGTCTACAGACAATCAAGAAACTCTGAAGCTTTCTGTCCAAATTGCTGATTTGTGCTTGCATAATGAAAAAAAAATCAGTCCATGTTTTCTGAGGTGGTGTTGGCCCCATAACCAAATCTAAGAATAAGCACGTTCAAAACTCAAACAATTTAATATCTGAATGTACTTCATGTTGTTCTCGGTCTGTAGTAGCTGGTCACTTGCTAACCTCAAGCTGGTTTCCCTCTTCTTCCAGTATGACAAAAGATGTAGCTGTCTACAAAATGACAAAAGATGCAGGATCTTATCTTCTGACAAAAGATGAATGTCTTCAACCTGACTGGGCTAAGCCATCTGCTTTCCTGCTGAGAAGAAACATTAGGGATAAGTGGCCTTTCTTTTCCTAGAGGCAAATATTTCCATTTCTCATCCAAATAATAGTCTTCTACTGATGAAGCATCTGCTGTGTAATGTCTCACCAAAAGGAACGAATCATCAGTGCTGAAAAGTCTTGAGTAACAAACTGGTGTGGATCTGCAGGAAGATTCTGTTGTAGCTCCATGCAGTTTTTTTTGGTTTCAAACCCTTTCTTGCCTTTGCTGAGGTTTGTGTTTGATCAGCTTTTTCTTTTAGACAGACAGGAGGAGCACCTTAAAATAGTTTTTGGCCTTAGTATGGTTTAGGCTGAGCATTAAGAATGTTTCTGGATTTTCTACATTTACCTTCTAGGTATTCTTTTTCTTTGCTCACTCTTTGTGTCTTGAGGGAAATAACTTCTGTGCCAGAGGAATAATAATCATTGGATCCAACTGCTAACGCTTTGTTTTTCTCTACAGAAAGAAATTCAAGCCATGAGTCAGTGCCATCACCCCAACATTGTATCTTACTACACATCCTTTGTGGTGAAAGATGAGCTTTGGCTGGTGATGAAGTTACTTAGTGGAGGTGAGTGGTTCAATTTCTTTACCCTAAAAGGCAACGGAAAAAGTTGTCTTCCTGTAATACCCTTTCCTCCAAAGCTTCCCACTTGTCAAGTGTGATGTTTGAATAACAATATTTAACTTCAACACATTCAGCTCAGAAATAGCTTCTTGAATTATGTGCATCAGTAGTAACACCAAACTACATGACTGTGCTTTTTCCCCCCCTCTTGTTTTGTATACTTGACAGTATTTCATAGGATTATTTTGCGTGTGTTCGCCGAGTGACTCACTTTTGAGTATTTGAAAACTGCAGCATATGACTTAAGGCATTGACGAGAGAAGCTTAAGTGCAAGTGTAATAGTGGAAACCATTCTAAACTTCCAGGAAATAAATCTCACTGTCGTCTTCTCAAATGGATCTTAAATAAGGCCTCTTAGGTCATATTAACACAAGTTTTATCTTGCTCTGCAACCCTAGGATGAGCTTTTGAACTCAAAGTGTGCAGCAACCTCCACTGGGCCCAACTGTTTCCACCAGCTTTGTCATGAGAATTGCAACACCTCTTGCAAAGTTGGTTCCTTGACCTTTTTCTCACTTGCAGCTTGAAGGCCTGTGTGGTGCTGATGACTTGCCTGTAGCCAGTCATTCTATTGCTATTTTAACTGAAGTTTTGGCTGCCCTTTCGAGAAACTTCAAATCACCTCTGTTCTGGGCAGAGATGCTCATTTAATGTCGATGTTTGGCCTTGTAAAGGGAGGAAAACATCAATGTGGGGGCAGCTCGATTTGTATAGAGTTATTGTTCAGAGCTGGAGCACTTTGCCCACTTGTTCTAGTTGACAAAATAAATGGGAATGCTTGGGCAAAATTGAAATTGCCACCTGGTTAACACAGAAACAGGGAATCTTCCCCATTTGGATTTATTCTCTTGGACCCTGGAGAAACAGCCTTTGTTTTGGGGGAGAGAGAGAGAGGGAGAGAGTTTGAAAACTTCTAATCAGTAATACATTATTCGATATCTTAAAATTTTCCAGGATTCTTGTTTCAGTTACAGTTGAGACAAGAAAGGGGGTCAAGTTCTAGATGACAGCGTAGAGAACTGTTTTTAAGTTTTAGGCATGTCTTTAGGAGGACTTGATTTTCCTGGCACTTTAGTGAAGAGCAAATGAAAGCTGAAAAAAGCCCAACTATTTTCTTGCTTTTAATATAAAATGTCTTGGCTTCTCTGTTATTGGCTTAATCCTGAGGACTGTAAAATGCCAGAAGATGATGTGGAAAAATCTGGCTAAACCTGTTGGCTTTTTCCCCAAGAGCTCGAGAATAACCATAAAACGTGTGTCTTTGAAGAGCTTCGTTAGAGAACTTAGCAGTTCTCTTGAGGACGATCAAATTTCATGCCAACTTAAGTCTGTCTTAAAGGTTTTTTAATGTCTCATGTGTCATTAAGCAATACCCTCCCTCTTCTTGGAGGGACACGTATCAGGTCATTAAAGACACAATTGCTGTTTGTGTGTAGAAAAGAATCTCCTGCCAGTTTAGCAAGTAGGTTTTTTGTGTATATAGAAGTGTATCCATGGGAAGGTTTCCCCAGCATGAGGAAATGGCATTTCAGGGGCTCAGGAGAGACAGCAGCAATGTTCTTGGCGTTTTACAGGGGAGTACGCAACCTCTTAGAAGAAAACGTGCAGCTGTATTAGCTAGTATTTTCACAGCGGTTTTCTGTCCGTGCTAAGTCAGGATTAGCATCCTCCTTGAATTCCGAACGTTACTTCTGTTTGTCCTCATTTTCATGTAAAGCTGGGAGAAAATCGTACTCTTTGTGGATTAGGGTTGTGGACCCTAATCCATACAAATGGGTCGGGGCAATCCCAGGCACAATTACAGACTGGGCAGAGAATGGATTGAGAGCAACCTCGAAGAGAAGGATTTGGGCGTGTTGGTGGATGAGAAACTCAGTGTGTATGTGCTTGCTTCAGAGGTATTTTTTCACTTTTTTCATGACTGTACTTCTGAAATCGTATTTAGATCAATTCTACAGGACGGTCTTGAGGATGGGTGAAGAAACTTGTGCGTTGGAGCCTTCTGACTGAAGAGCTTTCTTATTCACTTCTAATGAGACTATTTCCAGTTGTTTTTAGGCTGAGTGATTCACATAAGGAGATGCTTCAAAAATTGCATCTTATTTCTTTCAGCTTACTTCTTATCAGGAACAAATTGGCTACGTTTGTAGCCATCTCTCATCCAGTGGGAAAAATAATGATCGGAGTTTCTCAACAGGAAAAATCTTTGAGCTGTTTTTATAAACCAGAGAGGAGAAAAACCCAAAACAAACAGGGTGCAGGAGAGCTCTTTTATTCCATCTAACTCTTCAGAGAGCAGGGACTGAGGTTTGTACATCCCAGGAAACACTTATCAAATCTGTTTTGACATCCCTTCTCTGTCTTGATTGTGGCATTTGTGCTTAAGAATTTCTTCTGGGTAGAAGTTCAGGATCCTATTGCTTCTCTTCCATCTTCCTTTCCTCCAATGACAAAACTGTTTTGTAGGGATCTAAGCTTAGTAATGTCAACTTGGCATCCCGGCCTTTTGGTCCAATGTTACTCCAAACTAAACTCCACTGGCTATTTCTAGACAGCTGCTGACCTCCGCTTGGCCTCACTGGCATTCCCCGGTCATGAATTTTCCTCATGCCTTTTTAAAGCCATCTGAAGCCCAGGTCTGCTCTTGTAACTCCTGCAGCTTTTTAGTAGGAAGAGGAGCAGCTGTCCTTTTGTTCTTGTGCCTTTTCTGATCGTGACCTGTTTGCTTCTCTGAGTTCTTGCTGGTTTTAACAAGAGCTCTCATTTCACAGGTGACCCAAGGCCATAGCTAACTCTTTCAGAACAGTTGCTTATATCAAACAGCTGCCTGGGGTGGCTTGCTGCATCACACAGTTCTTACTGTCCTAGCCTCCAGCAGCTTAAACCTCCAAAATATTTTTAAACTGTGTAAATCCTTTAAATATTGAAACATTTCCAGATGGGGCTGTCAGATCTTCTGCCTTCTTGAAGGCTCCTAATGAAATCTGTTAAGGAGATTACAGTATTGAAATAGTTAAACCCTTTATTTTCCAAAAGTTTTTAAGATTATCTAATCAACCTCTTACTTCAACCTCTGATCTTCATTATCTGATGAAGTGTTTGGCCAGCAGTTCAGTAAGCCAGACCAGAAAGGAATCATAGAATCACCAGGTTGGAAGAGACCCACTGGATCATCCAGTCCAGCCATTCCTATCAAACACTAAACAATGTCCCACAGGACCTTGTAAGAAGGTATGACAAATCCTGGGTCTCCAAACTAGTAGGCAGGATATCTCGTTATACTTCTGATAATCTCTGATCTGGCTGCTCCTAATTCCAGCAGTGAGTTATGAAAACGTAAGCCACAGGTTCTTATAAGTCCTTGTATTTATGCTGCATTATTTTCTTAAGAGAGACCTATGCTATTTTGAGTCCATCTGGAGGGATTTTAAATTTTTTTTATAGAGAGAATTTAATTTTAGACAATTAAGCAGGAGGTTGTAGCGAGGTGGGCGTTGGTCTCTCCTCCCACGTAACAGTTGTTAGGAGGAGAGGAAGTGGCCTCAAGTTTTACCAGGAGAGGTTTAGATTGGATACTAGGAAAAATTTCATAGAATCATAGAATCATCAGGTTGGAAGAGACCCATCGGCTCATCGAGTCCAACCATTCCTATCAAACACTAACCCATGTCCCTCAGGACCTCATCTACCCGTCCCTTAAACACCTCCAGGGAAGGTGGTCTTTCTTTGTTAAAGGAGTGATGAAGCATTGGAAGAGGCTGGTGGAGGAGTCTCCATCCCTGGAGTGGTTCAGTAAGCATGTAGATGTGGCACTTGGCCATGGTTTAATCGACAAGGTGAGGTTGGTCTGACAGTTGGATTTGATGATCTTGGAGGTCTTTTCCAATCTTAATGATTCTGTGAAAGAAAGAAGTGGTTTGTCTTCAGGATTTCTCTCATAAATGTCTCAGTCTTAACTGCAATGCCTGTCTTGCCCCTTTTTATCGTGTTGTCATGCAGCCTGTCTTACTCTTGTATTTCTTACACATCCGTGCAAGGTGCTCTAGAGGGAAGGAAGTAAAAAGTGGAAGTTCCCTTAACTCTGCACTGAGCTGACTTTATCCAGTGTTAAGAAGAAACTTCAAACCCAGGAGCCTCAGCATTCTACTTAGATGTCATTTCCTTTCTTTTGTATAACTTGTTCATTTCTTTCCTTCGGTGCTCTTCTGATTCTGTATTCCTCAGCCCCAGAAGTACCAAATGCAAGCAGCTGCTCCTTTCTTTTTGTGTTTTTTCTTCCTCTGTTTGTTGGAGGCTGACAAGATGCGGATTAATTCTTGGCTCTGCTGACAGTCAGACTCACTGCAACCGTTAGCTTCTACTGAGATGTCTTAAAAGAAGCAACAATGAGTCCTGCCAGCTCCTGGTTCACAAAGACCCTGCACATTCAGCATCAGCGTCCATCAAGTTTGGGACATATCTTAATTGTCAAAAATGAAGTAGTGATCCCCTACAATGCTTTCCAGCCTATTTATGCCAAACCTTTAAGTGGCAAATCAGTGCAGGTATTATTTTCTGCTTTTTTTTTTTTTTGTTGTTGTTGGCAATTAAATTGAAGTATTGCATCCTCTTGTTCTACTTGCCAGACAGATTTGAAGGAGAAGCTTTTTTTGCATTTAACTTACCCTTTATCTCTGTCCTGTCACTTAAGTTATAGTGTAACATTCAGGATGTGATTCCCACTTGGTTTAGTGTTTGATAGGAATGGTTGGACTAGAAGACCCGATGGGTCCCTTCCAACCTGGTTGTTCTGTGATTCTATGATTCTATGTTCCTTTAGCCTCTGGGAGCATGTAAAATTCTAACCCTAATTCTCCTGCGTTTATCTGTAGTCTTGTTCTAAACAATCTTTGCTTTCTGCTCAGGTTTTACTGCGCTTCTCTATTTCAACCCTACATACTGAAGCATTGAAGTAGTGTGGCTGATGACTGGCTCATGAATCATAGAATGCTTTGAGTTGGAAGGGGCCTTAAAGATCATCTAGTTCCAACCCCCCTGCCAGGGGCAGGGACACCTCCCACTGGATCAGGTTGCTCAAGGCCTCATCCAACCTGGCCTTGAACACCTCCAGGAAGGAGGCAGCCACAGTTTCTCTAGGCAACCTGTGGCATTACCACACCACCTTCACTCTGAAGGATTTTTTCCTAATGCCTAGTCTAAATCTTCCTTCTCCAATTTATAGCCATTCCACCTTGTCTTATCCCTCCCCAGCTTTCCTGGAGCGCCAGGCCCGCTTCAGATACTGGAAGTCCGCTCTGAGGTCTCCTTGGAGCCTTTTCTTCTCCAGGCTGAACATCCCCAACTCTCTCAGCCTGTCCTGGTAGCAAAGGTGCTCCAGCCCTCAGCCCATCTTCATCTTCCTCCTCTGTACTTCTCCAGCCCTCAGCCCATCTTCATCGCCCTCCTCTCTACTTCAAGTTTCAGGCCAGACTGGGAGTAGATAAAGTATAGGTGTGAATTGGGCCTTTCCCAGTGAAGGCTGGCTCTGTGCATCACCTCACGTCTGTCTAACCCCCCCCACCTCTTTTCTGGGTTAAATACAACCTCTAACTTAACTAAATACAGGATTTTTTTTTTTTGACTGAAGGAATTTGAGCTCCATCTGATCTGCCTCCTCGTGTCCTCTGAGCCTTTTGCAGGGGAAGGGAAATGTTTTTGAACAAAGTCTGCTAACAGAGTTGTGGGTGGAAAGAGGACAAAACGCGTATGCAAAGAACCACACTGGACTTCTAAAACAAACGACAGTTTGTTCTCCAGAAAGAAATGCATTTCAGAGGAAAAACCTGAACCGTGTACGTGGAGAGGTTTTTTTTTCGGTCGGTTTTATCTTAGGTGTCACAAAAAGTCTTGTCCAAAATAAGAAGCACTGAAGCTTGTAAGCACGTACTTTTAAAATATGAATGTGTGGCAGACTGAATCCCTGGTGAGTCAAACAACGGAGTATCTTTTCTTTAGACAGTAGAACCTCAAAATGAGACTTCAGGGGAGTGTGCTCTCACATCTGGGGTTTTACAATTTCCTTCTGTAAAGATAATCTTAGCCCCATACAGGAAGTCCAACGCATGTCAAAACAACCTGAGTTACGGTGAAACCTTTGGCTATTTTACAGGCCATAATGAGGAACGGCTGAGAGAGCTGGGGTTGTTCAGCCTGGAGAAGAGGAGGCTGAGAGGAGACCTCATTGCTCTCTACAACCACCTGAAAGGAGGTTGTAGAGAGGAGGGTAACAACCTCTTCTCCCAAGTGACAGGGGACAGGACGAGAGGGAATGGCCTCAAGCTCCACCAGGGCATCTATTTCTCCTCTGGGCAACCTGTGCTAGTGCCTCACCACCTTCACAGGAAAAGATTGTGCCCTAATATGTCGTGTAAAACTCCTCCAGCTTAAAACCATTACTCCTCATCCTGTTCCTGCACTCCCTTATGAAGAGCCCCTCTCCAGCTTTCCTGTAGCCTCTTGAAGTCCTGGAAGGCCGTTCGAAGGTCTCCTCAGAGCTTTCTCTTCTCTAGGCTAAACAAGCCCAGCTATCTCAGCCTGTCTGCATGTGGGAAGTTCTCCAGCCCTCTGATCCTCTTCGTGACCTCTGCTGGACTTGCTCTGAGAGATCCATGTCCTTCCTGTGCTGAGAACTCCAGAACTGAATGCAGGACTCCAGCTTCCCAGTACTGCTGACATTAGTTTGTGTCCACAGCTGTTACAACACCACTTAGCTAATTATCCTGTTATTAAAATGTTGAAACTCAAATCTGAAGAGCTAAATAGCACAGGCCCAGAAAACAGGCTTAGGCATCCCGCACCGGAGCAATAAAAAATCCAATTTTGAGAAGACTGTACTCATTCCAGATGCAAATACAAAGAGTACAGTACCCAATGTGTCACGAAAACAGGACCTTGCACAAGAGGCATGTCAGTGATTCCGTTTTTTCCTGGGTGCTATTCAAAGAGGTAGTTTACAGAGTGTGGTTTGTGATGCAGAATGATGTAATTCATGCTGGGATTGGGAGAGAGACTAAGTGTGACATTCTAGGGAAGGATTTAAGCTATTCCTGGTTTGTGTGCAGTGAAGAAGTGACTTACTGTCAGAATTCAGCCTCGTTCGTTCCCTATTAATTTGCATTTCTTTCTTTTAGGGTGGTGTCGTCCTTTAATGTAGTAGATTTTTTTTTTTTACTCTTTTTCTGCGTCGAGTGTATAAGGGCTGAAAAAGAGATTCTAATTTTATCAAGCTTGTTGCCTTCAGCTTGTGAGTCCTGGCAGCCCCTTACTTTTTCCATTTTCCCTGCTGCTTCTCTGGGACTCGGTAGTAAAACAGCTGTAGCGTTGGTATCTGCGTAAAAATGTTCCACGAGTCCGGTGTGTGTTGAACACATTACATTTTTGGGTTGTTTGAATAGCTTCTCAATTACTTGCGACCGCAGGAATTTTACAGCCGCCTTGAGGAGCTGCACCCCTGTGAGGCTCGTGCATGCGAGACGTGCGACCTTGCCTCTGCTTTCCTGAAGCAAAAGCTTCAGCTGCTGACTCTGATCCTAATCATCGTTGCTTGCCCTCCCAAAAAATTCTTTAGACTTGTATATTAAGTGATTCTGAATGGTTGGACTCGATGATCCGGTGGGTCTCTTCCAACCTGGTTGTTCTATGATTCTATGAAGTACACTTACCTGTGAATCCCTCCTTCTTGTGTAACCTGATGTGTTTAACTCTTTTCTCTAGGCTCTGTTCTGGATATCATAAAGCACATCGTGGCCAAAGGAGAACACAAGACTGGTGTCCTGGATGAACCATGTATAGCCACAATCCTTAAAGAGGTGCTGGAGGGGCTGGACTACCTGCATAAAAATGGACAAATCCACAGGTATTTTTCATTTTTTTCTCATCTTTGTCCCCAAAATGTGTCACTGAGCACCTGAGTGCACACAGTCTCATTGTCTAGTCAGCTGTGAGGACATGCAAAGAGGAAGACAAAGACAATTTTCTTCAAAGAGGAAAACAAAGACAGAATTTTATTCAAAACTTCAAATTCAAATGTCTGTATGGTAGCTGCTGCTCTGGAAGATCATAGAACGGTTTGGGTCGGAAGGAAATTTAAAGATCGTCTAGTTCCAACCTCTCTGCCATGGGCAGGGGCATCTTCCACTGCATCAGGTTGCTCAAAGCCTTGTCCAGCCAGGCCTTGAATACCTCCAGGGATTAGGCATCTATTTCTTCTCTGGGCAACCTGTGCTAGTGCTCAGGAAAAACATGTGTCCTAATATGTCATGTAGAACTCCCCTCTCAGCGTAAACTCATCCCCTTTCATCTTATCTCTGCGCTTCCTGATAAAGAGCCCTCCCCCAGCTTTCCCGTAGGCTCCCTTTGGGCTCCCTTTAAGTACTGGAAGGTTCTATAAAATCTACCTGGAGCCTTCTTCTCTGCAGGCTAAACAAGCCCAACTCTCTCAGCCTGTCCTCTTATGAGAGGTGCTCCAGCCTTCTGATCATCTTTGTGGCCTCCTCTGTCCTGGGCCCAGTTTGGGTAAACTTCAGGGTGTCAAAAGTTCTGATATAACACAACTTTGCAAGTGTTAACATCCATCTGCAAAGTGTAGTTCTTGGAGCTTGAAAACTTCCCCTGTTTCTTCAACAAAACCTCAGTTTTGTTTCTTGCAGAGCTATGAATCACCAAGAATTCACTGTATAAGAAGTGTTGAACAATTTAATAAGGTGCCCTTCAACCCCTGTTCTTTATTTGTTTTGGTTTTAAGGCCAGCTGCAAGATCAACATCCTAAAATTTGAATTTGAGTAATTTCATTTAAAAAAAAAAAAAAAGATGAAAGCAAAATTAGTGGAAAAACTTCTTCTGTAGGCAAAACACAGTTAACTTATCACGGAATCACCAGGTTGGAAAAGACCCACCCGATCATTGAGTCCAACCATTCCCATCAAATATTAAATCATGCCCCTCAGCACCTCATCCACCTGTCCCTTAAACACCTCCAGGGAAGGTGAATCAACCCCTCCCTGGGAAGCCTGTCCCCGTACCCAAGGACCCTTTTTACGAAAATTTTTTTCCTAATGTTAAACCTAACACCCCCACCCTGGCGCAGCTTGAGGCCATTCCCTCTCGTCCTGTTCCCTGTCACTTGGGAGAAGAGCCCAGCTCCCTCCTCTCCACAACCTCCTTTCAGGTAGTTGTATGACCTGTGATTTGATGGATCACTGGAATTTGTGGGTTTCTGTGCTGCTGTGTCAGTCAGGATCTATTTTTAAATCATGTTTTCCTCTCCCTTGGTGTCAAGGTGTGGTGTAGCTCAGGAAGAGAGCGCACGAAGTCACTATGTTCTACTGTTAAAAAGAACGAGCTCTGCAGTCCTAAATATGTGCTGAAAATAGAATATACCATTTGTGGGTAATATACATCATCCCAGCCCCAAAGTGCTGCTGTGAACAACAGCCTCTTCTTTCTTGGGAATTCTTTGAGCTTGGCTGTCTCCTGGTACGATGCCATTAAAAGCATTGCCTCTGCTGTGCTGGTGGAAGTTTGTGTCCTCGTAGAGCTGTGTAAGAAGAGGGAACTGTTTGCCAAAACCTTATTTAAATTAGAAAATCCGAGAAGTTTTATTTCGTATTTTTGGTCAAACTGACTGACTTTTGTAGATTGTTTTGGGTTAAAAAGAAAGAAATGGTTGGAAACAACTTAGAGGGGGGTTCTTTTCCCTAAAAGAAGTCTCAAGTTTCACTTTCCGGTCTCTTATACTACTGATTTAACAGGAATGGCTGTTTTTGTGGAAGATGGGTTTGATTTCACAGCTGGTTGCTTAGCTTTGTTTTTTAGAGATAAGACTTCAGGCAGCTCTGGGAAGGTAAAATCGAGCAGCAGACGAATTTACTGTGTATATAGAAGTAGAAAATCATTCAAGTTGGAAAAAAATCCCTGAAATCACCAGGTCCAATCATCCCAACACCACCGTACCTATAAAATAATGTCCTGAAGTGCCACGTCTACATGCTTTCTGAACACCTCCAGGGATGGTGACTCCACCAGTTCCCTGAGCAGCCTGTTCCAGTGCTTTAACACTCACATGGTGATTTGTCACCCTTGCCATATCTAATTTACAAAGCCATGCTCATCTGTGACTTGCAGTTCATTTGCTTGACTGATTCAGTTCATCTACTGGTCTAATGAAATCAGAATCTGTGTGTTAAAGCAGCAGTAACCTGCTAAATTTCAGTTTTTCTGAAGAAGTGACACAGTGAGTCCAGTCACTCCAGTGATGGAGTGAAACAGCAAAACTAGTAATTACGGTGAAGGTTATAGAGGTTGGATTGACGTGGTTTTTGTTACTGAACTGTTCTGGGCCCCTCACCACAAGAAGGATGTTGAGGCTCTGGAGCAAGTCCAGAGAAGAGCGACAAGGCTGGTGAAGGGGCTGGAGACCAGACCCTACGAGGAGCGTCTGAGAGAGCTGGGGGTGTTTATCCTGGAGAAGAGGAGGCTGAGAGGAGACCTCATTACTCTCTACAAGTACTTGAAAGGGGGTTGTAGAGAGGAGGGAACTGGACTCTTCTCCCAAGTGACAGGGGACAGGATGAGAGGGAATGGCCTCAAGCTCTGCCAGGGGAGGTTCAGGCTGGACATTAGGAAAAAGTTTTTCCCAGAAAGGGTCATTGGGCAGTGTCAGAGGCTGCCCAGGGAGGTGGTTGATTGACCTTCCCTGGAGGTGTTCAAGGGACGGGTGGACAAGGTGCTGAGGGACATGGTTTAGTGTTTGATAGGAATGGTTGGACTCGATGATCCGATTGGTCTCTTCCAACCTGGTTGTTCTATGATTCTATGATTCTGAAAAGATGATGTTCACAGAAAGTTTGAACTGTTTGGTCTGAAGAAGATGTGATTCATTTTGAATTATTTTGAAGCAGACCGAAGCAAACCTGCTTCAGCCAGGCTTGTCCTGCTCATTTGATTTTGCCTTTATTTTGGTAACGTCAGCAAAGAAATCAAAGCTGTGTCATTGTTGCAGCTTAAGATTGTGGTTGTGAGTCAGCTGCTTTGTGTTGCATCCCTGCATTTTAGGGCTGCTCCGACAATTGTGTAATGTTTTATCACAAAAAAAACCCAAAACATTTAATTATCCCATTGTGTTGGGGCACTGTGGTCTGGGAAGTTTGGAGAAATAGTAGTAGTCACAATACTAGAAGAAAGTTGTGTAGTTTACTACCTGTGATGCAAAGGATGGGTTTTCAGCTGTTGGCAGAAAGGAAGCTGCCTTGGAGGGATGAAGTGTCCTTCCTTAGAATCATAGAATCAATGAACAACCAGGTTGGAAGAGACCCATCGGATCATCAAGTCCAACCATTCCTATCAAACACTAACCCATGTCCCTCAGCACCTCATCCACCCGTCCCTTAAACCCCTCCAGGGAAGGTGAATCAACCCCCTCCCTGAGCAGCCTCTGCCACTGCCCAATGACCCTTTCTGTGAAAAACTTTTTCCTAATGTCCAGCCTGAACCTCCCCTGGCCGAGCTTGAGTCCATTCCCTCTTGTTCTGTCCCCGTCCCTTGGGAGAAGAGGCCAGCTCCCTCCTCTCCACAACCTCCTTTCAGGTAGTTGTAGAGAGTAGTGAGGTCTCCTCTCAGCCTCCTCTTCTCCAGGATAAACACCACCAGCTCTCTCAGCCATTCCTCATAAGGCCTGTTCTCCAGCCCCTTCCCCAGCTTCGTTGCTCTTCTGTGGACTTGCTCCAGAGGAATATCTGCAAGGTTTTTCCCGTTTTACTTAACATGAGACTAGTCATGCCTGATGGGAAATGCAGGTGGAAATCTTGCAGTTGTGCCAGAGATGCTCTGAGAGGAAGTGTTTAAAATAACTAAACTTTGGTTCCCTGGGTCAGCTTAAAGGATTTGGCTCTAAAAGAAGCTGCATTGAGTGACGGCTGAGCCACTGAATATCGTGTCTGGGATGTGGAGCGGCTGCAGGTGGGGTGAGCTTCAGGCCAAAACAAGGTCTGCCTTGAAGGGTCAGCATTTCATAGAATCTCTAAGGTTGGAAAAGACCTCTGAGATCATCCAGACCTACCATCAGCCCAACTTCGCTGCCTACTTGAGGACTTTGGTTACACCTAGAACAACCAACCCACAGCAAGCAGCCGTCCAGCAAGAAAGGCTAAAATATCCCACCTCCCATTTGTATGGCACCTAGGAGAAAATGACTTGATGAAGTTAAGAGGCACAGTGTTGATGAGATTAATGCCATTAGCACGTCTGAAGTTGGACAATCAGGCTGGTGGCAAAGCCTGAAGGATGCCTGCCTGGACCCAAATGTAATTTTGTGGGTGCTGTTGACCCGCAGCAGGGACAGCTTGTTACCGCTGAAAATCATCAGCGAGATCAGAGGATACACGTTTCACTGTGGGGCTGCTTGGTAATTTTAAATTATGCAGCAGCTTAAATGGGTAAATTAAGTTAACACGTGGGAGACTGGTTTAATGAAATTCTGCTGCTGCTCTGCAAAGCCTGCCTTGAACTTAATGCCACTTCCAATTAAGGTTTGGGGAGCTGCCTTTGCAGGGAAGTGTAAATCCCCTGCCTTGGACAGGAGGGGAGCTTTACAGTGTTCTCCAGGGGAGATTAGAAAGCCAAATATCTACCCAAGGCATAAATTATGATTTTTATTTTGTTTACTTTCCTTTTTGACAGCCAGAGTGAGGCTGAGAACAGGGCAACCTGGTCTAGTGGGATGTCCCTGCCCATGGCAAGGGGATTGGAAGTAGAAGACCTTTAAGGTCCCTTCCAACCCAAACTGTTCTATGATTCTGTGAGACTTGAATAGAGCCCATTGTTCAGCCACAAATGCTTCGGTCTCCTGCATTGTCCAAAGTGGTATTTTTTTGCATCAGTCTTGCAAGGGCAGTTGGGAACAGAGCCTAAGGTCTTATTGAAAGACGAAGGAGAAGGTGGAATCAGTTTTATTGTCATGTAACGCTCCATACCAAGGTAACGATGACAAACAATCCCTGCCTTCCTCCAAAATCACCTCCTGTATCTTGGATTTGGTTCTGTCCTTCAGTGCTGTGTGCCTGTCCCTGCTGTCCCTCTCGTGCCAGCTGCTGCCCTCCCCGTTGTGCTTGTCTGTATAGCACAGTGATCCCAATTGCAATCTGAAATCCTACTGATCCGGCTCATGTCAAGCAAGTTAAATATCTGGGTGGCAGCCAGGGTGCTGAGGAGGGAAGGCCAGTCTCGGAAACCTTCGGATGAAGCTGTCCTGAAGGAGTCTGCTCGGACACATTTTGTTATGGAAGTCCAGCGAGACTGACCTGCTGCAAGGAGGTTGCTCCCAGGCTAATCTTGTCTGGGTGACACACCGGGTATGTTACACCTCTTCCCTGCTAGGACTCTGATTCCTCGATGTGTTTACGGATTAGTAGGAGTTTGATGAATGACTCGGAAATAAAACTAAGCAAAACTAACCTAAGAGGTTTTATTGCTTAAAAAGACTTGCTAGGGGGAAATTCCAGGTTTATTCAGGTGCTGCTCCATATGGCAGTCTGACAAATGAATCGTGCTGATTAACCGTTACAAGGTCTCTCTGTCTTTCTACCTATTTTTATCTCTGAGCTTATCTTCTGTTCATGATTAGCTGTTGTGTAACCGAATATTTCATTTAGTCCATGTGAAATGATGCACTGCTCAAATATAATCACCTTCTCCAATTGCGGCATAATAAATGTGATACTTCTTTGTAAAAACAAAAAAAAAAAGCTTAGGAAGTGGTTTAGGGTTCTGTGCGCTTGAAATACTGGTATGGCAACGAACCAGCTATTAATTTCATAGAATCATAGGACAACCAGGTTGGAAGGGACCCATCGGATCATCGAGTCCAACCATTCCCATCAAACACTAAACCATTTATTTGGTTCTCTATTTCTTAGGGGTTGGGAGATGCAGCAGCACATTTGCTGTGCTGAGTTAGATCAACGTGTGCCCTCACAGGGAATGTTTGGAGGGGGCTTGGTGTCTTCTCAAGCAGTTTTCTGATTGTGGGGCATCAACTGTTTGAATGAAGCTTTGAAGAGACCTTATCCTTAGAATGGTTTGGATTGGAAGGAACCTTAAAGATCATCCAGTTCTAACCCCTCTGCCATAGGCAGGGACACCTCCCACTCGATCAGGTTCCTCAAAACCCCATCCAACCTTGTCTTGAACACCTCCAGGGAGTTTTTATGTGTGTTTTTATGCCAAATATATTAGTTTATTTTTTTTGACCTTTAGGATGGTGATGGCACAGGATCAAAGTTTAATTTTCTTCCTTTTCTTTCACCTTCCCTGGAAGTGTTTAAGGCACAGGTAGGTGAGATCCTGGGGGACATGATTTAGTGTTTGATAGGAATGGTTGGACTCGATGATCCGATGGGTCCCTTCCAACCTGATTGTGCTGTGATTCTATGATTCTGCTTATATAAAGAGAAAAAAAAAAACTTCAGGGAAAAGTGTGTCTGGGTGTGAGCACAAGCACTCGTGTGTGGGGGTTTTCAGGAGCTCTCCTCCAGCAGCGAGTGTCAGATTTAAGATGAAAGAGCTAATGGATATATTTTGGCAGAACTCAGCTGTCCTACAGGATTCAAACTTAATTTTCATGTAGCTGATTAATGCGTCGATAGCCGTGCTGGCAGGCATTGTGGTTCAACTGGATTCTAGTTTCCCTCTGATTATTTTGACGACTGAAATACTGTGCTTCTTGTTTCTGTAGCAAAACTTTAGGATCGCTTCACAGCCCTCCTCTGCCTTAGTCTTGTTTTGGGGTGTGTATTTTGGAGCTGAAGTTTGGTAAGGGATGATTAAGGGATGGATAACAGGATGTGGAGCCTTTCACCTCTAATTGCTGGTTTGACTTCAAGTCAGGGCACCAGTAATTGAAAGCTGGCGATTACTCAGCCTTGGGAAGCAGAGTTTTATATTCAGAGAAGTGTTCTTTGGTCTCTTATAGTGCAGGATGGGCAGAAGCAACCTTTAAAGGTAGTTTTAATATAAATTTTAAAGCTTTAATTGGTAAACAGTTCAGTAATAAGACCAATAGAAATGTTACTTTTTGGGTGTCTTGGTGGGAAGAAAGAGAATATGCTTCTCTGGATTGTATGGGGTGATTTGTTGCCCCAGATAAATAACTTGCTGTGCGGCATCAAGGGTACAAGGGCCACCAAATGTCCACGATGTGCACACGGCAATCAGACTCGGCCGTGTTGTGGTTTGGTGAAGTAGCTTGTTCTCCTGGTGGCTGTTTCTTCCACTACATCATCCAGAAATTCATTGGGGTTTTTTTAAGGAAAAAAAAAAAATTTCCTGTGGTTGCGGAGAGAAAATGAGAATCAGATGGAAATCCTAAATCTGCAGACAGCCAGAGACAATAGCTCCCGTGGAGACAGTTTTTCTCAAAGTGGATAAAGAGACTTTACTCTGAAACCTAAAAACCTGACAGTCCAAAGTCTGCTGTTGAAAGCCCAGGAGGGCTGGGGCTCTGCAGTGTCTCCAGGCTAATATCAGTGCCCCAGCCCGCGGGGGCTCTGTGCATTCTGAGGGTACCCCCAGTGGGTCGCAGGGTGATGCCAGCTGCTTCCCATGTCACGGTTGCATTCAGGTGTCTGTCCCTGTGTCATTCTCCTCAGATCCAAGTGCTGCTTCTAGACATGTCGCTGGCTGTCCTGCAGCTACTCAGAGTAACTGTGATCTAGTCCAAGGGAACATCCAATTTTTGGTACAACTACTCTGCGTTGCATTAACAGGGGTCTGAGTTTGTAGGTGTTTCTCCTCCCTTTGTTACATGAAGGTGAGAAACAGGAAGAAGGTTGTTATGGTTGGACTTGATGATCTGGTGGGTCTCTTCCAACCTGGTGATTCTATGAATCTGTGAATACTGGGACTTAATGTGTTCCCAGGGCGAATAATCTTCATTCGAGCCTTATGAGGAACGGCTGAGGTTTATCCTGGAGAAGAGGAGGCTGAGGGGAGACCTCATTGCTCTCTACAACTACCTGAAAGGAGGTTATGGAGAGGAGGGAGCTGGGCTCTTCTCCCAAGTGCCAGGGGACAGGACGAGAGGGAATGGCCTCAAGCTCCACCAGGGGAGGTTCAGGCTGGACAGTAGGAAAAAATTTTTCACAGAATGTGTCATTGGGCAATGTCAGAGGCTGCCCAGGGAGGTGGTTGATTCTCCTTCCCTGGAGGTGTTTAAGGGACGGGTGGACGAGGTGCTGAGGGACATGGTTTAGTGTTTGATAGGAATGGTTGGACTGGATGATCTGATGGGTCTCTTCCAACCTGGTGATTCTATGATTCTAGGTGGCTCTTGGCTGCCTGTATACACCTTGCGTGTGTATAGATACACATAGTGCTTCTCCAGAGCAGGGCTACTTATTGCCTTTTGGGAAAAAATGACCTTTTTGAGCTGCCCTGTATCAAAATTGCAGTGCATGATGTGAACCAATTGTGGACTTATTGGAATGAACTTCCATCTCTTCATCATGGCAGGGGCAAGGCAGGGAGACACATGAATCACCAGCTTTCCCCTTTCTTCTGCTACCTGATTCGTCTTATACCCCAACTGGGGTGAGGTGCGAGTGGTAGTTTTGGGGAAATTCCTGTTTCTGAACACACTAGGAGCATGGCTTGTATCAGAAATGGTGTGACCAGTAGGTCCAGGGAGGTTATTCTCCCTCTGGACTCAGCACTGGTGAGGCCACTCCTTGAGTACTGTGTTTAGTTCTGGGCCCCTCACCTCAAGAAGGATGTTGAGGCTCTGGAGTGAGTCCAGAGAAGAGCCACGAAGCTGGTGAAGGGGCTGAGAGAGGTGGGGCTGTTTAGCCTAGAGAAGACAAGGCTGAGAGGAGACCTCATTACTCTCTACAACTCCCTGAAAGGAGGTTGTAGAGAGGAGGGAGCTGGGCTCTTCTCCCAAGTGACAGGGGACAGGACAAGAGGGAATGGCCTCAACCTCCACCAGGGGAGACTTAGGCTGGAGATTAGGAGAAAGTTTTTCACACAGAGGGTCATTGGGCATTGGAATAGGCTGCCCAGGGAGGTGGTTGATTCCCCTTCCCTGGAGGTGTTTAAGGCACAGGTAGATGAGGTGCTGAGGGACATGGTTTAGTGTTTGATAGGAATGGTTGGACACGATGATCCGATGGGTCTCTTCCAACCTGGTTGTTCTATGATTCTATGTTTGAGCATGCAGGAGATACAGAAGCGTGGTGGTGTGCATGACTAGGACAGCCACATGAAGCGTGCCCCCCCTCCTCCCACATTAAATAGTTTGACATGAAACATTGAAATAAGGCCAGATTATAACTTGGCTTTTTTTCTCTGTTACCATTGCTAGGCCAGGGCCTCCCAGAAATATCTGGGCCTCCAGGGGTAGGAGGCAGACCTTGTGACTCCACAACTTGCTCTGCGTGTTGCTTTTCATGCAGCAGCTGTTAAAGGAGCTTTGTACCTCATCCCCACTGCAGTCCATAGGAAGCTGGATCAGGAAATGAAAGGGCTGAATAGATGAATTTGTGGAAGAAATCCTGGTACATTTTTAGCTGCTCTTCAGTAGTTGATTTTCAAGCCTACTGGGCAGGGTCCTTCCCTTGTGAGAGATGCAAGGGAAATAAATGAAGTTCTGAATGAATAGGGCAAACTTTAAAAAGTGATGTATGAGGTTAGAGAAGTAGCTTCCCTCTTGCTTTGCCTGTTGCAGGGCTGAAGCTTGTCAGAAGCCCTGGCTGCTTGGCAAACCCTCCTTGCCATAAGCTGATATTACAGCAGTGACACGAGTTGGGGTGAATGTGTGAAGCCTCTTTTGTAGGAGGAAGAAGTGGGGTTGTGAGGGTTGGAATGATTAAATTGTCTCCATATTGGGAGTCAGGGCTGGATTTAGTGTTTGAAGCACGTAATCTGGCTGAAGGAGCTGATCTGTCTCAAAACTGGTTTTTTTAG
The DNA here is from genome assembly GCA_033558105.1 of Coccyzus lansbergi. Taxonomy (NCBI): domain Eukaryota; kingdom Metazoa; phylum Chordata; class Aves; order Cuculiformes; family Coccyzidae; genus Coccyzus; species Coccyzus lansbergi. The sequence goes on from JAUMJK010000932.1 coordinate 536,553, forward strand.
GTTTTGGTTTTAGCTGGAGCAGCTTCCCCGACACTGCTGATCAGCTAATGCTATCTGAACAATCTCAAGCCCAGTTACAGGCAGGGCAGAGTATGGATTGAGAGCAGCTCTGCAGACAAGGGCTTGGAGGTGCTGGTGGATGAGAAGCTCAATGTGAGCCAGCAGTGTGCACTTGCATCCGGAAAACCAGTTGTGTCCTGGGCTACATCCAAAGAGGTGTGTCCAGCAGAACAGGGAAGGTGATTTTGCCCTCTTACTCTGATCTCATGAGTTCTCACCTGGAGTCCTACATTCAGTTCTGGAGCCCTCAGTGCAGGAAGGACATGGACCTGTTAGAGTGAGCTCAGAGAGGGCCACGAAGGTGATTAGAGGGCTGGAGCACCTCCCATATGAGGACAGCCTGTGAGAGCTGGGGTTGTTCAGCCTAGAGGAGAAAAGGCTCTGAGGAGATGTTGTAGCCTTCCAGTACTTTAAGGAAGCCAACAGGAAAGCTGGAGAGGGGCTCTAATTCACCCTAGGGTATTGAAGGAGCTGGCGGATGTACCGACCAAACTCCTTTCCATCATCTTCCAGCAGTCCTGGAAGACTGGGGAGGTTCCACTGGACTGGAGGCTGATGTAGTGCCCATCTACAAGAAGGGTAGCAGGGAGGACCTGCGGAGCTGCAGGCCAGTGAGTCTGACCTCAGTGCCAGGGAAAGTCATGGAACAGGTGATCTTGAGTGCTCTCATGAAGCACTTGCAAGAGAACCGGGTGATCAGGCCCAGGCAACGTGGGTTCACAAAAGGCAGGTCTTGCCAAACTAACCTGATCGCCTTCCATGACAAAGTGATTCGGCTGCTGGACTAGGGAAAAGCTGTGGGTGTGGTCTTGTTGGACTTCAGTAAAGCCTTTGACACAGATTGGACTCGCTGATCCAATCAGAGAGATTTAAATAAGATATTAGGACATGATTTTTTCCTTTAGGGATGGTGATGCACTGGCACAGGTTGTCTAGAGAAATCACAGATGCCCCAACCCTGGAGGTGTTCAAGGCCAGGCTGAATGAGGCTTTGAGCAGCCTGATGCAGTGGGAGGTGTCCCTGCCCATGGCAGGGGGGTTGGAACTGGATGATATTTAAGGTCCCTTCCAACTCAAACCATTCTATGATTCTGTGCTGGGCTGGAGGCATGGTGATAGATTGGAGGGAAAGCCAGACAGGATCTGTCCTTGAACCTCACCTCCCTTTAACCGTTGTTATGTAAACACCTGGAAAGAGAAGGAATTAAAGAGAGTGTGAAACCATCAAAGGCAAAGTTGGCACAGGAACAGAAAGTGTAAGCTGGACATAATTTGCTGAGATAAAGGAAAATTGCAGGTGTTGTGATAACAGTGACTGTGTGACAGACAGGAACACAGTAAGTGATGTGACACACTGCTTGCTGTCTCGCTTCATGTCAGAGGCTCACACTGAGTTAGCCAACAGTCTACAACTCTTTCTTCACTGCCTCAGCATCTTACCAGCCCCTGGAGCTATTCCGATAACTAAGATGACAGAGTGAATTTCAGGAAGATCTCCTGCAGCTTCCTTTGGTGAGCCTCCACTTGTCTGAGCTGACATAGCAACTTATCCTAAAATGAAACAGATTTCTGAGTCATGGTTTCTTGGACCCCAAACCCTCTACTTAAAGCAGCAGTCGTCAACTGCAGCACTAGAGGGTGAAAATTCAGGAGGGAACTGTGCTTAGTAAGAAGTGCGTCATGGGTCCTCCAAAAGGTGTTTTATGCTTTAGATAGAGTGCGATGGGAGATGAATTTCTCATTCAGCTCTTATTGGCATTTCTGTTTACCTGTGCCAGGAGTTCTTTCTCCCAAGAGATCTCTTTACTGAGCTGTGATGTGCCTGAATGTTACAGGCAGGGCCCGGAGAGAGCAAGTGCTCGATGTACTTGTGTAGCTCATCTGTTTGGAAGCCGACGGCCCTTTCCAGTAGGCTTGTGCTACAACCCCCCTGCAAAGCCACAGCCTGTCAGTCACTTCTGCTTTGCTATACACTGCTTAGGAGCTTTTTAAAATTTCTGATAACACTGGCTTGTTCGTCTAACTTTTGCCAGATATTAAAGTGACAGTTAAAAAGCCTTTATGTTTTCTTGCATATCCAACTCCTATGAATCTGGGGCTTTAAAAATGCCTCTGCCATTTGAAACTTGGAGTAAATTGTGAGTTGCCATGTGCTTCTGGCATTTAGCTCCCATGTTGAGGCCCTGATCGTTCACCACAGCCCAGCAACCCGCAGAGCAGCTCGGAGAAGAGAGTGGAAGCAGTTGCTGTGCCTCCCTGATCCTGGGCTCTAAAACGTGTCGCTGGGCCGATCTCCTGCTGTCATTTATTGCAGCCTGGCTGCTGCCTCTGGTCTCAGCTCCCAGTGGCCGCAAAGGCCTGCTGAGAGGGCTGTGGATGAGCAGGGATGAAGCAAGCTGTGGAGTTGGCCTTCTCTTCCCTGTGCTTATGCCTGTCTCATCAGGGAGGCTGGAGAGAGGAGCATGCTAGCTCTCTCTGCTGTTGGAAGGCCTTCAAGCTCTAGGAGATGTTCTTGAGTCCAGCTCTGTAGAGTTAAGTGCAGCATTGTAACAGGCAGTAATTGCATCTCACTCGAGAGTTTTGGACACAAGGCTCAGCTCTCTGAGCAAGAACAAGGAGTGTGCTAACATACATGCTATTTCTAATAGAGTTGTCTTCAATGCCTTCTCCCAGGCGGTACTGAACACGCTGATATTGGAGCGTGTAAAAATACTACTCTGCTTGCTTGCTTTAAGCCGAGTTTCCATGTGGCAGCTCTCCTATGAGGAACGGCTGAGAGAGCTGGGGTTGTTTATCCTGGAGAAGAGGAGGCTAAGAGGAGACCTCATTACTCTCTACAACTCCCTGAGAGGAGGTTGTAGAGTGGAGGGAGCTGGGCTCTTCTCCCAAGTGACAGGGGACAGGACAAGAGGGAATGGCCTCAAGCTCTGCCAGGGGAGATTTAGGCTAGAGATTAGGAGGAAGTTTTTCATGGAAAGGGTCATTGGGCATTGGAATAGGCTGCCCAGGGAGGTGGTTGATTCCCCTTCCCTGGAGGTGTTTAAGGGACGGGTGGATGAGGTCTTGAGGGGCTTGGTTTAGTGTTTGATAGGAATGGTTGGACTAGAAGATCCGATGGGTCTCTTCCAACCTGGTTGTTCTATGATTCTATGATTCAACAGCGATTGAACATGATACAGCAGCGTGCTCAGGTGGCCAAGAAGGCCAGCAGCATCCTGACTTGTATCAGAAACGGTGTGGCCAGCAGGAGCAGGGAAGTGATCGTTCTCTGCTTGGCACTGGTGAGGCCGCACCTCGAATCCTGTGTTCAGTTTTGGGCCCCTCATGACAGGAAAGACATTGAGGTGGTGGAGCTTGGGAAGAGACTGGAACACGGGTGTTATGAAGAGCAGCTGAGGGAACTGGGATTCTTTAGCTTTGACAAGAGGAGGCTGAGGGAGGGAGTGAAAAGATTGAAGTACTGAAAGAGTGGGGAGGCATTGAAAGACTTTTAACACTTCCAGGGATGGAGATTCCACCACTTCCCTGCAGGGAAGTGGTGGAATCTCCATCCCTGGAAGTGTTAAAAGAGCATTTAGACTCGACACTTTGGGGCATGATTTAATAGGCCTGGTGGTGTTGGTCTGGCACATGGACTTGAAGATCTTAGTGGTGTTTTCCAGCTGTATGATTCTGTTCTACAATTCTATACACAAAGGAAGAGGTGACCATGTAGCAGTATCAAGAGTGATGTTGGACAGAAGAGATAGAACAAGTGCTCATTTGGTGCACAGTGTCACAAATTGCTTCCTATTTAGCCGTAAGTTGAGATATCGGCCTGGAAGTGTTTTGCAAATTGCTCAGAACAATGTCAGCTCCAGCAGTCGGTTGCGCTCAGTGTAAATGTTTTGAGTTCTTCGTTACCGTTAACAGAAAATAGTAATTCTGATATCTTGTGCCTTCTCTTTTTTAAAATGAAACTTGGCAGGACCAACCGCTCATTCCTTGTGACAAATTACGCACTGTAGAGTTCAGGCTATGAAAATTTATTGCTACAGTTGATGTAAATTGCATCTAATGGGCAGGTGACTCACGGCTGTGCCGGCAGCGCGTGTTGCATCCGAAAGGCACATACAAGCAGGTTGGAAGCAAAGGAATATACACAGGGATTTATCTCCATTTTCCCCTTCATGTGACCATTTTCTTCCCAGTGCTAGGCTGCAGAGGTCCTGGGGTGTCACTCTTTGCTCAGGTCACTAGTGTTGCGGTGGCTTTAAATGATGTGAGCTATTGCTCCCAGCGTAGGCTTCTGAACACAAGCCAAGTGAATCCTTTATGATTTCCAAGCAATATTAAAAAGCTTGTTTAAAGTGCAATAACTTACCATGTTTCCTTGCTTTTATTGCAAACACCAGTTCTTTTAAGTCTGTAATACAAAGTTTTGTTGCACGTGCTGGGATTGCAGAGTTGCAGCTGCTTATCAACAGTGCTGCTCTCTCCATAATAGACTTTCCATTAAGGAAAATCTTGCTTTTTCCCTCAGTGTTGTCACTGCAACAACAACCATTATCCGACGGTGTCAAGGTCTGAGGGCTGTGGATGAAGGCAGATTCGATAATTTAGCAGGATTTGGGGCTTTAGAGGTGCTCACAGACCAGAAAGCCAACTGTATCCTGGGCTGCATCAAAAGAAGCGTGGCCAGCAGGTTGCGAGAGTGGATTCTTTCCCTCTGCTTCTCTCTCATGAGACTTCACCTGGAGTCATAGAATCATAGAGCAACCAGGTTGGAAGAGACCTATCGGATCATCGAGTCCAACCATTCCTATCAAACACTAAACCATGTCCCTCAGCACCTCGTCTACCCGTCCCTTAAACACCTCCAGGGAAGGGGAATCAACCCCCTCCCTGGGCAGCCTATTCCAATGCCCAATGACCCTCTGTGTGAAAAACTTCCTCCTAATCTCCAGTCTAAATCTCCCCTGGTGGAGCTTGAGGCCATTCCCTCTTGTCGTGTCCCCTGTCGCTTGGGAGAAGAGCCCAGCTCCCTCCTCTCTACAACCTCCTTTCAGGTACTTGTAGAGAGCAATGAGGTCTCCTCTCAGCCTGGATGATCTTTAAAGTCCCTTCCAACCCAAACTGTTCTGTGATTCTGATTCTATGACTTGGGGCTGGGGAAGGGCAGGATGCATTCAGCCTTAATGAGACGAGCTCAGCTCGCTGGCTCTTGAAGTTAAGACTGGTGCTCAGTTTGGTTTTCACGTTTTTAGCTAACTTAACAACTTGGGAGAAATAATTTTCCGTGTATTTTTAAAGGTATCTCAACTTTGTTTATTCTGTGCATAGTAGTCAAAATCTGGCTGGCTATAAATCATACAAATTACCACTTTGCTATAACTGAAGTTACAATTGGTGTTAACTTCCTACTGTTTGTGCATGATTGGAAGCAGGAGGTGCTAATGCAAGAAACAAAATATAAGGAATAATAACCTTTTAATGTATTTTTGTTGGCTAATGGAAAGATTTAATGACTTCCACTTACTGTTGCATTGTCTTTCTGCAGAGATGTGAAAGCAGGAAATATTCTTCTTGGAGAAGATGGCTCAGTGCAAATTGCAGGTAACTTTCCTGGCACCTTTGAATAAACTTTGGGCCTGACTGTGTATCCAAAGAGATGGTTTAATGACCAGGAATCACAGCATAGTTTGGGTTGCCAAGGGACTTTGAAGGTCATCCAGTACCCACCTGGGCAGGGACATCTTCCATTTGGTCAGTTTTCTTAAAGCCTCATCCAACCTGGCCTTGAACACCGACATAAAATATCATAAAGCCCCACAGTTCTTAAACAGATGAACAAAACAATGCTAACAACACCAAAAAACCCAACAGTAAACAAACCACAAACCAAACAAAACAAGCCCCAGCCCAGAGTGTATTGCATCGTCTTGCCTTAAAATACCATTCTTTGGAATAATTACAAACAGCACAAATAAATCCTTTGCCTGCTGAGTCCTCAGAATCAATAGATTCGATAAAATTCATGGCATAAACTCATCAGATTTGTAAAATGGCAAGTTCATAAGCTTGGAAGTGGACTGCACAGACCTCAGTGATTTTATTATATATAACGTGGTTTTCCAAAAGACTGAACAGCAAGTAGATTAGTCAGAAAGAAATGGATCTGTCTGATGGGAAAGGTCACTTGTAACTTTGTCTTAACTAAAGATCTGCCAGTCAAACTGCTCATGCCAGTGCTCCCTAGTCTGCTTCAGTTGAACCAAGGGGTGGAGTCTGCATTTAACTGACATCCCAAACAAAACTGGGGTGAACTGGAAGTCTTGGAAGCAGTTGTGCAAACTGAGGGACAGGGTAGGGAAGGCTGCTGAGGCCGTTGCTTTAGCCAATACAGATGTGCCTGGAGGTGATGTCTGTTGCAGTCGCCGTTTTCAGCAGCTGCATCAACACAGGTATTTGGAAATAGTCCTTGATGTGGATGGATCATGGGTCTGTTGGAAAAAGGTCCCTTCCATGCTGCTATTCTGGTCTTTTAGCATATGTGTTCCTACAGATTTCACTCTTCTTCCCAGAAATAATGAATTATTATTATATTATTGTAGGCTACTAGGACAAGATTTCTGGAGATTGCATTTAGAACCTGTAAGATTGTTTTTCCTCTTCTTTCCAACTGCTCTTTTCCTGTCCCGAGTACACAAGATGCTCTAATCGAGAGGCAGGTTCCTCTCTGTCCTGTCCCTTGGGACTGTTCTCTTCCCCGTAAATCTTGTGGTGCCTTTTGAGTCCTTGTGCCACTTCTAAGCAGAAGGCAGAGCTCACGTCTGGTCCTGCTGTCTTAAGTAAGCATCCTTGTCCATGTTCAACTTTTTCAGTGCCATGTTTAATTGGAAAGCTGTTAGGGCGAATCGAGAGGAAGCCATGAAGATGATCAGAGGGCTTGAGCAACTCCCATATGAGAAAAGGTTGAGAGAGTTGGGCTTGTTCAGCTTATGGAATGGAAGGAAGAGACCTTTTAGAGCCTTCTCTTAGTTACTTCAAGGGGCCTACAGGAAAGTCGGGGAGGGGCTTCTTATCAGCAAGTGCAGGGATAGGATGAGGGGGAAAGGTTTTAAGCTGCAAGATGGGAGATGTAGATTAGATATTAGGAAGAAATTCTTCATGATGGGTGTGGTGAGGCACAGGTTGCCCAGAGAACTTGTAGATGCCCCATCCCTGGAGATGTTCAAAGCCAGGTTGGATGAGGTTTTGAGCAGCGTGATCCAATGGGAGGTGTCCCTGCCTATGGCAGGAGGTTTGGAACTGCATGATCTTTAAGTTCCCTTCCAGCCCAACCCATTCTGTGATTCTATGATGTCTGTTTGTAATAAAGTCTCTTTCTTAGCATCCTGTCCTGCTGCTGGAGGCACAGGAGTGGGTCAGGTGGCTGTGCTGGGGTGGTACAGGGATAGATGAGGCTTTGCGACTGTGTGGCAGTGGCTGTCCTGTCAGGCAGAAGCACATGTTGCACTGTGCAGTGCTTAGGGGTACGGACTCCTTTGGTTTATTTCTGCTTGGGTATGATTCTTGGAAGGAAAGATGTAGATTTTCCTCCAGGAGGGAGAATCCATTGCAATGCCTGTTTTTTTTTATAGGAAGCTCTTCTCCCTCTGCATAAGGCAGCAAACCCTTGTACAAAAGGGCACAACACCTAAAATAGGACTTTGTTTAAAACCTGGAGTGGCTTTGTTCTCCCTTTCTGATCTCCCAGTGCTGTTAATGCTGCCTGCTGTTATATTTCTAATGAATAAATAATTCATCCCAGGTGGCAGCTGATGGAAAGTAAGGTGTGGCTCCTCAAATGCTCAAAGGAGCCAGCTTTATACAGCAAAAGCCTACATTTTTTTCCGTAATGGTGCCAAGATGTAGCAATTTGGATTTGTAATTGTGTGGAGCTTTAGCTTATTTTCTGGGAGAGGCTGCAAATGGCTGTTCCATTAGAGCAATGCGCTCTTACTCCAAGTCTTTTTGCCAGCCTAGCAGAAAGCTGCTCGCATTTCTCTTCCACAGGGTGCAAGGTCTTGGCTTTTTAAAATTAACACTCACCGGTAATAGATACATGTTCGCTTCTATTTTCTGCTGAATAATTTTCAGTTGGTAAGTAGCTTTAAGGTTGACTCGTCTTAGTTGTAAGAGTTTTAGATGGTTTATTTGGTCTTGTCACTCGTACACGTTCCCCTGGACCAAGCTGTCTGCGAGTGGTTTGTGTGTGACATTTAAATGATGAAATCCGTCCCTCTGTGTATCCTGTGAAGACAACACTGCGAAATGTACAAAGTTCCTTCTTTACAAATTCCTGCTTTGAACATGCAAAAGGACTTAATGCTGTAACCTCTGAGATGCAGCAGGGCGACTAAACTCAACCCAGGTCAGCAAGTTCACCGCAGCGGCAGGAAGCACTTTAATTTTCTGCAAAAGCAGCTCATGGCTTGAAAGAAACAAAAATAAATGAATGAGCAAATGCTAGCAAAGAGTCTGACCTGGTCATAACATCAGATCGTGTTTCTGTGGGAATTTCTGACACTTTAGCTTCCTTTCCTCCTGACCTGGGATGAAATAGCAGAATATCTTATGAATTTTTTGAGGAGGAAAAAATACTGGAAGGAAACCAATCCAAATAAAGTGAATTTTGTTTCGACGAGATCAAAGCATTTGCTTATATATGACAATAACATTAATGCATATTATGAATAATTGTGTTAGTTGAGTGCTGGAAGACATCACTGCGTTCCCATGAAATAACCTGTTCGAGTTTCACTGGAAAGTTACACCAGGATGAAAAAAAGGATTGATTGGGTGTGGAATGAAGCCTGAGGGTTAGAGTGAATGGGGCACCACCCTTGAAAGAGCTGTTTTGGTGTATGTAAAAATGCAAATAATGTAGCAGGAAAGAATGATTTTAATTCATTTACAATGATTCCTTTCCCTTGTGCCACCCTCTGTCAAGACTGCTTGTGAACACTTGTTCAGAAGATCTTTTTCAGCGTTTGGCCTTTGCACCCTCACGTTCCTGTGTTTCCTGCTGCTTGACACAGTTTGTGTGTCTTGTCTCAGCAGAATTGTGAGTCCTAAATGTAAATGGAAGGGAATGTAAATCTCAAACTGGAAATCCTTTGGGGAAAAAAAGGAAGGTTCTTTCAAGTTTATACAAAAAACCAAAACCTACTCTAAGCTGTGGTGGAGGAAGCTCCACAGATGGACTAACTATACCCCTAGAGCATGTCAGCAAGTTTGGTTACGTGGGAATTTTTCACTGTATAGAATACACAGCAGTAATTCTGCTCCAGATTACACAGAATTAACCAGAGAAAACTAAAAGCGTCTTTCATTATTTTGGCCTGTGCAGTTCTGTTTAGGAGGAAAAGAAAACACAACTTAGAGAATCATGGAATGGTTCGGGTCAGAAGAGAACCTTAAGATCATCCAGTTCCAAGCCTCTTGCCATGGGCAGGGACACCTTCCACCAGATCAGGCTGCTCAAAGCCTCATCCAACCTGGTCTTAAACATCCTCAGGGATGAGACATCCACAACTTCTCTGGGCAACCTGTGCCAGTGCCTCATCACCCTCATTGTGAAGCATTTCTTCCCCATGTCTAGTCTAAATCTCCCCTCTTTCAGCTTAAAACCGTTCTCCCTCGTCCTATCCCTGCACTTCTTTATGAAGAGCCCCTCCCAGCTTTCCTGTTGGGACATCCAAAACTTCTCTGGACAACTGATATTTCTCAGGTTCTGTTTGTAACTGCAGATTGATGGCTGCGTGTTGGACATGAAAGGTGCTGGTAGGAGCACTGCCAGCTGAGGGGGCACAGGTAAAGCACTGGAAGAGGAATCTGTGAGCTCAGGGGCATATACTGGAAGTAAGAATTCTCAACATCCCTCTGATGGGCTGCACAAATAACCAGCCTCAGACTCCTTCTCGAGTCCCAAGACTTGGTATTTTTACTTATGACTCTATTTTTAACTGCATAACTCCTTTTGCTTTCAAAATGTGCATGCACTGAACTAAGGCATAAAATTGCCTTTAGCGGATCCATTTGACCAATGAGACCTAGACTCGGGCTCTTTGCTTCTATCGTAACATCTGTTTGGATTTTTTTTCCCTCAAGGGCACTGGTTTGGGCTTGTGGCTTGGCACCAAGTTTTTGGAGCCTGTTACAATTCGGAGAGTATCGCTTTCTCCGTTTGAAGTGTTTTCCTGCACGTTGAATTAATCTGTCTTCTGGAAAGAACAGGGCTCTTTCCCAGATACCATTGTTCTGGGCTGTGCTGATGGTGGTTGCAGTGTAAACAGAGATAGCTGCGGCCTTTTGTGTTCCAGCCTCTCCATGGCAATAGTTGTATATATATATTTTTTTTTTTTAATCAGAGGGTAAAACCTCTTTCCCCTGATATTTACTGGTTCCTGGAGCCTAAAAGCTGCATGGGTAAAACCACTCTTTGTTAGCATAACCTCTGTCAGCATCAGTATTTCTGTACAAACCAGGGGTCGACTTCTCACATTAAGCATGGGTTAATGTCCCTCGGTTTATATAACTGTGCAGGCCCTATAAATTATTGTGAAATGAAGTGAGAGTCTTGTTAGAGTGGGAAGGGACAGGAGAGGTTGGAAGGCTGTTGTGGGCAACTTTCCCAGGGTTGGGACTTAGAATTATAGAATCATAGAATGAGTTGGGTTGGAAGGGACATTCAAGATTATCCAGTTCCGACCCTCATGCCATGGGCAGGGACACCTTCCTCTGGATCAGGTTGCTCAAAGCCTCATCCAACCTGGCCTTGAACACTTCCAAGGATGGGACATACGTGACTTCTCTGGGCAACCTTTACCAGTGCCTCATCACCCTCACAGGAAAGCATTTCTTCCTAATATCTCATCTAAATCTCCCTTCTTCCAGCTTAAAACTATTAGCCCTCATGCTATCCCTGCACTCCCTGATGAAGAGCTTTCCTGGAGGCCCCTTTAAGTACCGAAGGCTGCTCTAGGGTCTCCCCGGAGCCTTCCCTTCTCTAGGCTGAACAAGTCCAACTTGCTCAGTATGAACGATGCTCCAACCATGATATGATATCCACATCCCACTGAGACTGGGTGCAGGCTAAATCACTTTTTCCCCTGATCTTATCCAGTGGGATATTAAATAATGCTGTCACCTACCCCTTGGTGATTGAATGAGAAGAAGCAAGGGTCCTGCTGAAGGCCGAGGCACATGTCCCTCCATGTGTGGGATTTTTCTGCTGCAGGAACAATGCCACACTATCAGCAGGTTTTAAAAGCAGTCGGGATTATTAACGCCTTCTCCAAGGGGTGCTCAGTGCGGCTGCTGTGTCCCGGGCAAGCCGTGGTGCCAAGTAGTTGAAGTAGATTGAGATTTCACCGAGTCGTTCAGGACTTGCTAATTGATACTGGGCAAGCTGCCTAACCCCTCTCTCTTTATCTATTTATAAAACAGGGATAGTTAAGGGCAGGCAAAACTTGTGTAACTGAATTTGTGTAACTTTCCACAAATCCATGCCAGCTTGTCACTAGTTCACTGTGTTCCTGACTGCTCTTAATGCATCGCACTGAAATAGCGCTCGGCATAAACACCGAGCCGTGATGCAGGCACTGTCAGTCCCCCAGTTCCCTTAGGAAACTCTAACTTGGGGAGATTGGAATAGGCCCTCTTGTCCCCTGTCCCTTGGGAGAAGAGGCCACTACCATCCTCGCTATAACCTCCTTTCAGGTTGTTATAGAGAGCAATGAGGTCTCCCCTCAGCCTCCTCTTCTCCAGGCTAAACACCCCCAGCTCTCTCAGCTGTTTCTTACAGGGTCTGTTCTCCAGCCCCTTCACCAGCTTTGTTGCTCATGTTGCTCTTCTCAAATGCGAAAATGCAAAAGCATTTTTCTCTGTGTTTAGTGGAGAATTCCGGTGCCTTCCTGCAGCAGCACGGTGTGAAGTAACTTACTGTTTGTGTCCCTTGTGATAGCTGCGTTTCCTGAAGTGATGTTGCGCTATTTGGTTGTTGAAACCACCCCTAAACTTCTCCAGGGGTGATGGTTACACCCAGGCTGAGCTTTGTCCTCCTGCCATTCTGTATCTGAATTGATAAGAAATATATATGACAGTGGCACTTTACCTTTCCAAATGAAAATTTGGGAGAACAAGGTATTTGTAGGTCCGATCTCCCTGTCAAGCCATATAGTCTTTAAAGAAAAGAAATTTTTGATTCTTCTTCACTAGTCTTCCTTCTCTCTGGTGTCTTATTACTGCATTTGCAGCATAAAATTGCTATATAGCACTGCCTTCCTCTTTTTCTTGCCAGACCTTATTCATCTTCAGTGCTCTGACAGCCACGAGGATGGCAGAAAAACACTCGAGTACAACTGCAGATATTTTTTGATGGTGAACAACTGAAAAAGAAGGAAGGTGACGAGTGAAAAAGGCATTTAGTGTTGTCTTCTGAAATATGTTTATTTTTGCTTGTGGGGGAGTAGTATCTCAGCTATGTAAGTTTGAAAAGGACTCTTGAGTAGTTTGAAGTCAAGATTGGTCTATTCTGTTGTTCTGCACCCACTGAAGTTGGGAGCTGCTGCTTTAGGGTTTGAATCCAAACCCATCAAACTCTGTAGGCACCTTTCTGATGTCAGTAGCCTTTGATTGAGGCTTATAGAATCACCAGGTTGGAAGAGACCCACCGGATCATTGAGTCCAACCATTCCTATCAAACACTAAACCATGTCCCTCAGCACCTTGTTCACCCGTCCCTTAAACACCTCCAGGGAAGGTGAATCAAGCCCCTCCCTGGGCAGCATCTGCCACTGCCCAATCACTCTTTATGTGATTTTTTTTTAACTAATATCCAGCCTAAATCTCCCCTGGAGAGGGGCTTGAGGCCATTTCCTCTCGTCCTGTCCCCTGTCACTTGAGAGGAGAAGCCAGCTCCCTCCTCTCCCCAATCTCCTTTCAGGTAGTTGTAGAGAGCAGTGAGTTCTCCCCTCAACCTCCTCTTCTCAGGCTAAACAACCCCAGCTAGTAGTTTTCAAGTTTGGGAACTTGGATATCGTAGCAGAAGTTGTTGCCCAATACCTTGCCTTTTCAAACCCTAGCCTGCAGCTTCATCACAACTGCTAGAGTGTTTTCTTATCTCTGTGGTTTGCAACACATGAAGTTTCCACTGCAAAAGACTAGGTTGGCTAGATTTTCCTCAGAGCTTCCATCATCAGAATTGTCATTTCCAATTTTTTTTCTGCTGTGATACAAGAGTCTGGAGGTACATTTTTTTTTTTTAAGTTTTTTTTTTTTTTAAATTTATATCACTGAAACAGGTCCAACAACTGAATCTTTTCTAAGTTGATTCAGAAAATGATTTTTAAAAAATGATCCTACCACTTGAATCCAGACATTCTGGAGACTATTATTTGCTAGCCCACAGCTGGAAGTCTGCAGGTTTTGGGCTCTTTTGGAATAGCTGACAGTGATAGGATTCCCAGTGGTGGTGGTTACTGGTATTGCAAGCCAGGCTGAAACATTTCCAAGTCCTTCCTATTTCATGGAATCGTAGAACAACCAGGTTGGAAGAGACCCACCGGATCATCGGGTCCAACCGTTCCTGTCAAAGGAACTATTTCCTATTTCTGGTGCTGCAGCCCTTGCCAGTTATAACTTATATACCACTATAAAGTACAAGCTGCCGCAGGAGAGTACAGATGGAAATACTTCTGAGTTAATGAACCTCTCACCTTTCGTGACATTCCCCATTCTGTAGAATCATAGATTGGTTTCAGTTGGAAGGGACCTTAAATATCATCCAGTTCCAACCTCCCTGCTGTGGGCAGGGACACCTCCCACTGGATCAGGTTGCTCAAAGCCTCATCCAGCCTGGCCTTGAACACCTCCAGGGTTGGGGCATCCACGACTTCTCTGGGCAACCTGTGCTGGTGCCTCACCACCCTTATAATGAAGAATTTCTTCTTAATGCCTAATCTAAATCTGCCCCCCCTCCAATTTAAAGCCATTCCTCCTCCTCCTGTCACCACATACCCTTGTAAAAAGTCCCTCTCTGGGTTTCTTGTAGGCAACCCTTCAGGTACTGGAAACCTGCTGTAAGATCTCCTCTGAACTTTTTCTTCGTCAGGCCGAACAAGTCTTAACTCTCTCAGCCTGTCCTCATATGGGAGGTGTTCCAGCCCTCAGATCATCTTTGTGGCCTCCTCTGGACCCTTTCCAACAGTTCCACATCCTTCTTATGTTGAGGCTTCCAGAAGTGGACACTGTACTCCAGGTGGGGTCTTATAAGAGTGAAGAAGAGGGGAAGAATCCCCTCTCTTGACCTGCTGGCCGTGCTTCTTTTGATGCAACCCTGGATATGGTTGGTTTTCTGCTCTGTGAACACACATTGCTGAGTCATATTGAGCTTCTCATCAATCAGCACAAGTCCTTCTGTGCAGGCTGCTCTCAATCACATTGTCCCCCATCCCGCATTGAAACCACAGAATGCCCTGACCTGGGTGCAGGACCTTACACTTGGCCTTGTTGAACGTCCAGACCCACTTCCCCAGTTTGTCCAGGTCCCTGGGGATTATATCCTGTCATTTCTAGACTTAAATTCATTTGCAAAAATCTGGTTCTGGTTTAACCTTTCTGAAGGGTTGTCAACAGGGGCAGAGAGATGTAGATTGTACCGGCTGCTCAGAAGTAAGACCCAAACCTGAACTTGTGGTTAGGTTTTCATTTTATTACTTTACAGATATTTCTTGAGAGAAGGCACATTCTTAATAGCTTGGACTTGAGTAAAGTTAGTTAGATGGCTTTTGAGAAGGCTGTTTCAAAGTCATTCCTTACAGCAGAGCAGCACAGTCTGCTTGTGCCTGTTTCAGCTCACTGGAAATGAAGGAAATTGATTAGGAAAGCATTGAATAAATCAACCATGTAACGGAATACAATTTATTCCGTTTAAGCTTTCTGCTGACCTCACATGGCAGATGTAGGGGCACAATCCAACTGGGATTTATAAATCCGTGTTTGATGTGAAGTGCGGTGGATTCTGTGTGTGCCGTGTAAAGGAATCGTGTTTTTACTGCTGGAATGCTTTTGCTTTGAATGGCATTTCCTTTACCCTCAAAATGACTGCATGGAAACTTGAGGGAAGATAATACACACGAGTTCAAATCCAGCACATCACAATACTATGCTGATGGCACTCGGACAAGTTTCTATTAGTATTATCTGATCTGAAAGAACTTCTAATTGCTCTTTTGTATAGAACAATAGATCTTGCCAGACTTCCCGCAATTAGCAGTAAATTTTACTCTGAACTTTTTAGGAAGCTCATTCTGTTTTCTGGGAAAAGGGAGGATGGTGGATACACATATAGAAGATCTCAAAGCAAAATCATTGTTGCAAAAAGTGGGTTTCCAGAAAAACACAGATTGCGGTGCTGACAGGGGTAGTGATCCATCTGGATGCGCTGAAGCTTCAAGGCCAGTGGGAAGACAAAATGCATCTGGCAACAGGGAAAAGAACAGGCTGGTGCCTCTGGAAGAAGCTGACCCCTAATGATAGGCATTTGCTAAGTGCTTGTCTTAACCCTGTGACTTCTTCGCAACCTTGATGTCAACTTTCAGGTATCCGTTTCTAGTATTTTAGTGAGCACTAAGATCTTGGCCTTGGATGCCGCTAACCTAAGTGAGCTGGAAGTTTTTAGCAGCTTATTCTTAGAATCATGGAATCATACAATCACCAGGTTGGAAGAGACCCATCGGATCATCGAGTCCAACCATTCCTATCAAACACTAAACCCTCAGCACCTCATCCACCTGTCCTTAAACCCCTCCAGGGAAGGTGAGTCCACGCCCTCCCTGGGCAGCCTGTTCCAATAGCCAATGACCCTTTCTGAGAAAAATTTTTTCCTAATGTCCACCCTGAACCTCCCCTGGCAGAGCTTGAGGCCATTCCCTCTCGTCCTGTCCCCTGTCACTTGGGAGAAGAGCCCAGCTCCCTCCTCTCTACAACCTCCTTTCAGCTAGTTATAGAGAGCAATGAGGTCTCCCCTCAGCCTCCTCTTCTCCAGGCTAAACACCCCCAGCTCTCTCAGGTGTTCCTCATAAGGCCTGTTCTCCAGCCCCTTCACCACCTTCGTTGCTTTTCTCTGGACTTGCTCCAGAGCCTCAACATCCTTCTTGTGCTGAGGGGCCCACAACTGAACACAGGATTTGAGGAGCGGCCTCACCAGTGCTGAGTCCAGAGGGAGAAGAACCTCCCTGGGCCTACTGGTCACACCGTTTCTGATCCAAGCCAAGATGCCCTTGGCCTTCTTGGCCACCTGGGCACACTGCTGGCTCATGGTCAGTCGGCTATCAACCAACACCCCCAGGTCCTTCTCCTCCAGGCAGTTAGTTACCAACCAGACTTCTCCCAGTCTGTAGCTCTGCATAGGGTTGTTGTGCCCCAAGAGCAGGACCCCGCATTGTAAAGAGTGGTCTTTATTACAGTTGAGTTCTCAGTTAGGATAACATCCTTAAGCCATGGAGTGGCTCTGTGGCTCCTCTGAGCAAGATTTTCACATTTGTAGTTAACTCTGTCAACTGAGTTTCAAGAATCTTCAAATCAGCTGTGGTGAATCGTATTCTCTTTTGATGTGAAATAGCCCTTGAATTTCAGACTTATCCTCCAAGCCTGCCGTCCGTCTCAAAAATGCTTTCAAGATTTCAGTTGCTAGTTCTGTGTTTAGAAAAGGGGGTTGTGCTTGTATAAAACTGAGTTACGGAGAGTGACCCAATCTATAATTCTGCAACACATAAGCAATATGGAGTCAATTGGGAAGAAACACTGACACAATTTACAGTTTTCCTGTCACCTGATTTCATTTATTATTTTTTTTGCAAGGGAAGTCTGCCTTCCTCTCTTGAATGACTCGATTGCCAAGTCTTTTGTAATGCACTTCTCTGAACAAACACTGTATCTCACTGCTGTCCCTGTACTGCGACTACTCATGGATCCTGTTTTCTGTCTCATTTGTAATTGCGTGAAACATCAATGTTATCTTTGAAAGTATAGTTTTTGTGTAAAAGAATGATTTACTCTTAAGTAGTACAATTATGAGAGAGTACATAGGGCATCCTTGAGCATCATTCAGCTTAGGAAAGGTGTTTTGAGCAGGCGTCGTGTTGTGCAGGGTGTCGATACCTGCCTGCAAAGCTCCCTCTGGGATGGCAACGCTGCTTAGCGGCACATGCTGAACTGGTCCAAGTTCCTATTCAAGCACTGAGCATCTCAGCGATGGAAGATTACCAGTCAAAAGATGTTCTGTTAATAAAACATCCAGAATAGGGGGTTGGTGCCTCCAGTCTGCAGGATGCAGTTATAAAATGTACTGACTTCTGATTAATCAGACTTCGTTGCCGCAGATATTAACAGGATGCTAATTGAAGTTCGGTTATCACTTGTTACATAGGAATAAAAGCGTAAATAAATCTCTAATTGCCGGTTTGTACCGCAGCAGGGCTGCTGGGGGTGCGCGGGCGGCTGTAATGTGCCCAGTGGGCTGTGATGGAAAGTGGAATTTTCCTCTGTGCCGACCAGTGCTGAAAGCTCTGCTCTCCCCAGTAATTGAAGGGGGGACTACAGACCATTCATGTACCAGCACTCTTAGCTAAGCTGTTGATCATTCTCCATTCATTAGGAAACTCCTCATGCGTAACTGTTCTTAATAGATGGCTGGGAATATGAGGGGAAAGAGGGGACAGCCCTTCAGTTTGCTCAGGATGCGTTCTGAATAAAATCTGGTTTTGTTTTCTTTTCAGACTTTGGTGTTAGTGCATTTCTGGCCACCGGCGGTGACATTACCAGAAATAAAGTCAGGAAAACTTTTGTGGGCACACCTTGCTGGATGGCACCAGAAGTTATGGAACAGGTGAACTCTTTTTCCTAATATCTTCTTATGTGATCTACAGTTGGAATTTCCACTTGTCAGCGACAGCCATATATATATTTAAAACGAAGATGATAATTTGGCATCCTGTAGAGCTTAATCCCACAGATTGTCTTTGATTTGCCTATTTCAGCCAGGCTGGGAAACATTCAGGTGTTTAGGTTTTTGCCCTGTTGCTTCTCTTCAGGCTCCTACCAAAGGTAAGGATGAAACAGCTCAGCTGTGGCACAGAGAAGATTAACCTGCCCCTCCCTCGTGCCTAAATGTGAGGTAGAATCTGAATTGTTTAACGTGGTAAATGTGCACATGTACAGCTCAGTAACGTGTTGTTCTGCATTTGCAGATACAAAAATTTGGGTGCAATGTGCCGGAATGATGAGTTATTACAGTAAAATAATGTGTAGTTGACTTTATTCAGCTATTTAGATTCTCTCAGCTTGTGAGTATCGAGACAGTAAATGCTGAGGAACACTCGCCTCCTCTTGTTCCTCCTCTGTTCTCTTGACTGCCTGAAGGATGTCAGACTTCTTCCACCTGGAATCTTTCTTTTAAGTAAAATATCATTGCCCATTTTTGAACAAGAACCATAAGCAGAATTACGCTGCAGTCCCAAGAAGGCGTTTTGGCACTTGCATTGATGTTTGGTGCCATAAGCCTTTTGAAAATTGACCCTCATCACCTTAAAAGGTTTCACAGAGGGCCAGGCTTAGGCTTTGATTCTTGATACACGCACCAAGCTGAAATACTACCGGCTATAAGTGTTTTTTTCCTTTTTCCTTCCAAAATGTTTGAAGCAAAATGATCATAAAATCATAGAACAACCAGGTTGGAAGAGATCCATCGGATCATCGAGTCCAACCATTCCCATCAAACACTAAGCCATGTCCCTCAGCACATCATCTACCCGTCCCTTAAACACCTCCAGGGAAGGTGAATTAACCACCTCCCTGGGTAGCATCTGCCCAATGACCCTCTGTGTGAAAAACTTCCTCCTAATCTCCACCCTAAATCTCCCCTGGTGGAGCTTGAGGCCATTCCCTCTCGTCCTGTCCCCTGTCACCTGGGAGAAGAGCCCAACTCCCTCCTCTCTACAACCTCCCTTCAGGTAGTTGTAGAGAGTAATGAGGTCTCCTCTCAGCCTCCTCTTCTCCAGGATAAACACCCCCAGCTCTCTCAGCCGCTCCTCATAGGTTCTGTTCTCCAGCCCCTTCACCAGCCTTGTCACTCTTCTCTGGACTTGCTCCAGAGCCTCAACAGCTTCTCTGTCATATCCATCTGGATTTTTTAATGTTGTTTTAAAAGTCAATAAAAATAGTTTTCAGTCTTTACAAAACCAGATCAGAGATGTTCCTTGTTTTTCTGTTGTCTGTGTTCCTGCCCTATCCTGGTGTACAGGGCACAGCAAGGTGGCCAGGGCCTAACAGTTCTGCTCCAGGCTCCTTGTGGTTAGAGTGGCTGCAGTCCAGAGGACAGCAGGGAAAAAAGAGCTTAAAGGAGGGTGTTAAAAAGGGGAAACAAAGATTTTCATGCCAAAGGGGTGGTTCGTGGTGATGTATTTCCTCAAGAGGCTTTCACACTTTCACAAAGGTTGCACACAGCTATCTTACTGCAAATATTAGATGGTAAAGAGGTGTTTTGGATGGTGATAGGAAATCCTTCTGTGCCCATTTATGTCCTCTTGCTGCCTTCCAGCAGATGTCACTCTGAGCTGCTGCATCCAACCCCGGGGAAAGGAAGAAGGGGTTGCTGTAGGTTCGCTTAAGATGTAGATATTATCGACCCAGTGCCATCTGGTTTACTTAACATGCTAAAGGAACTTAATGATGCTGAATGCTTGGTCGTCTGGCATTGTCTTTTATTGTCTTTGGCAGATTAATGATAGAAAAACAGGTTGATGAGAAAAATAAATGAGGTTGATGGGAAACTAACTGCAGGGTGGTGACTGTTGTGTATTGGACAGATGTCAAGAGGTACTTGCTCTAGACAGTTGTGAACTTTGCAGCTTTCATTTGCAAGCAGGATAATATGATATAATTAGGAAGAAAAACCCTTCCCTTAATAGTTAAAACCCTGGTGGGGAATGGGGAACCGCACAGTGTATGGATGTACTGCCCGACTGACTGAAAGATCATAGAATCATAGAACAACCAGGTTGGAAGAGACTCACCGGATCATCGAGTCCAACCATTCCGATCAAACACTAACCCATGCCCCTCAGCACCTTGCCCAAAGTTAACACTCAAAAATGTCCCAAAGTTATTCTCACAACCTAAAAATATTGTGAGGGGGAGGCAAAACCCAAACCCTTAAGCGTATTTCTTTGTGCGCTGTATTCTTTTAAATCATACTAGGTATTTGCCCAGGGAAGTTGTGGCTGCCCCAACTCTGGAAGTGTTCAAGGCCAGGTTGGATGGTGCCTTGAGCAGCCTGGTCCAGCGGGAGCTGTCTCTGCCCATGGCAGGAGGGGTTGGACCTGGATGATCTTTAAGGTCAAGGTCCCTTCCAGCCCAAACCACTCTATGATTCTGTGATATGTGCCTATTCGGTAAATTACTTGGAATCTGTTCAGGCTCACAGCATCTGTAAACTGTGGCACTCAAGAACCCTTTCATACCTTTAAGGCTTATGAAAATACCTGCAGAGCTGAAGAAGTTAGTCATAGAATCATAGGATACTGTGGGTTGGAAAGGTCTTACAGGTCTTGGTTTACGGGTCACCTAGTCTAACCTAGAGCCTATCCAACCTGACCTTGAATGTTTCCAGGGATGAGGCTTCCACTACCTCCCTGGGCAACCAATGCCAGTGTTTCTCCACCCTCATTGTAGAAGATTTTTTCTTCTATCAAGTTTAAATCTCCTCTCCCTTAATTTAAAATCATTACTCCCTGTCCTGTCACGACAGGCCTTGCTAAAACATCTGTCCACATCGTTCCTGTAGCCATTAATGCAAAAGATAAGCTCCTCTTGCTGTCAAAAACTCCAGCTCAGCTGTAGCATTACATGAAAAACAGCGCATGAGGGTTTTTTGTTTGCTTGCCAGAACACAAGATCATCCTAAAGGTAGTTTGGGGAACTTTTTTTTGTCTCCATCAGCGCCAGTGTCTTTCTAAAGCTTGTTAGGTTGGCTGAATACAATATCCCTATTGGCTTCGCTCTGATTCAATATTCATTTTTCCATAGTCTAGCAAGAAGAAATACAAACCACTCTAAACAGCGAGAACGCTTTGATTTTTGTAGCTGCTCTTGAAGTTAGTACACAGTGTCTCTCCCCTGCAGCAGTGAAAGCAGGAGCCAAAATATTACCTAATGATAATAAGGAAGCAACCGCTTTGGCGTATGCAATATTTTTTCCTCTGTGTGTTTGGGGAAGTAAACACTATAAATATTCCTAAACAAGCCTGTGTTTAATGTCAAGTGTAGAAGCCACTATTAATTAGTGGAGGGAAATATTAATCTTCAGACAGGGATGAGGGGCTTTTTACTGAGCTGATGTGTGCTGATGTTTGAGGATTGAGCGTGCTTGTCGTCAGATTGATTAAGCGGTTGACTAAAAGCGTAGTGAGGCATACGTCCCGAGGGGAGAACGGATCATATCTTAACTATGAGGGTTTCATTTCACTGTGTGATGACTCTCTGTGTCTTTGTGTAGAAGTTGGAGCCTGCGTTAAGCTGTGCCCCTTTATGTTTTACACAGGGAGAGGTTTATGGCAGACGTGCTAGGTCCAGCGCTGTCATTTTCACCGGACTATGACTTCTAAAACACGTCCTCGAAGGTATAAGGACCTGGAGGGAGAAAGTGTTCTTTCCGTCTCTTTAACACCGTAGCACTGGTCTTTCCAAATTTGAAGAGAAAAGGAGAAAGGATATGTAACAGGCTAGAGAAAGGGATTGTAGTGTAGGATAGCAAGAGACACATGCTAACATCCTCTAATATTTTTCAGGTCAGAGGATACGATTTCAAGGCAGACATCTGGAGCTTTGGGATCACGGCTATTGAACTGGCTACAGGGGCAGCTCCTTACCATAAATACCCACCCATGAAGGTGAGCAGGTCTCCAGATACTTGCGCAAGATAAAGGATCAGTGTGTTCTGTGGGGTTATTATAAAGAATTTGGCCAGTGTGCTTTGTTGAAGTGTTTGTCCTCTCAGTTTGCACTTGTGGGTCACAATGTTCTTGAATTGGTCTGAAGTTACCTTTTAAAAATACGCCACTTAATCAGCATCGTCTGAAACTGAACACAGTTCCTATTTAGATCCCAAGTCTCACCAGGGTCACTGTTCTTGAGGAAAGTGCTGTCTGTTTTAATCCTAGAACCTCTGAAGGCAGCAGATGTTTTTAGGGCTATAAGTAATGATTCAGGACATGTTGTCTGATATCTAGTGACACAGGGATGGTGAGTGAGCCATTCCTTCTCCTGCACTGATAATCCTTCTTGATACTTCTCAGAAATCCTGTTACCAGTTATCCAAGAGTGTCTTTGTTTAATGCCACCGCTTTCCTGTAAGTCACTGACCTAGTGGAAAGTCCCACACTGGTACAAAACGGTGTGATAGGGCAATATTGACATTTTATTGAAGGTGAGATGGAAGAAATTTTCTTATTTAAACACTGACACTTCAAAACCCATTTAAAAAATACTTTGTACTTTAGATTGCCTTATAATTGGGTTAAGTTTCCCTATTTCCTCACCCTTGAATGAGGAGCTGTTTCCAACAGGCTGCTTCTTCAGGGAGACCTGAAGTTAATAGTTAATCCCCATCATCTGAGGTCTGAGGTCTGACTTCCTACTGAGCTCTTTGAGATCTTCTTTAGCTTCTTGGTGAGTCCTGATGAGACCCTCTTGCAATCGTTAAACCTTGAGCCCCTTTGGCCCACCCTCCTGAAGGCCACTTCACTTCTACTCCTGGGATGCATGATCCCTCAAATCGAACAGGAGGGAGTGGAGAGCCTTTCTAGTAACCCCATAGCTTATGATTAGGCTAATTTAGAATCATAGAATCATCAGGTTGGAAGAGACTCACCGGATCATTGAGTCCAACCATTCCTATCAAACACTAACCCATGTCTCTCAGCACCTCGTCCACCCGTCCCTTAAACACCTCCAGGGAAGGGGAATCAACCACCTCCCTGGGCAGCCTGTTCCAATGCCCAATGACCCTTTCTGTGAAACATTTTTCCTTATGTCCAGCCTGAACCTCCCCTGGTGGAGCTTGAGGCCGTTCCCTCTTGTCCTGTCCCCTGTCCCTTGGGAGAAGAGCCCAGCTCCCTCCTCTCTACAACCTCCTTTCAGGTAGTTATAAAGAGCAATGAGGTCTCCTCTCAGCCTCCTCTTCTCCAGGCTAAACAACCCCAAATTTGCTGGGATGTGAGGCCTGTGGCTGCCAGGTCACTCAATTTTAGGCGTATCTTGTGGCAAGCTTTCTTTTTCTGAGTCTTTTAACTGCTGGAGTGACGCAAGTTGAATGTTACCTCTTTAGGACTTGAGTGCATCCCCTACCACCCCACGATTCCAACACAATTTAGGAGTCCAGTGGTTCCTAACTCGTTAGAATGGACATGTCCTTGTGTTCCTTTAAGACTTGGCCCTGTTTAACTCTTGTAGAACACAATTGATTTTAAGATTTGTGTCACTTTTGTGCAGGGACTGTTGAGTAGCTGAGTGGTTTAGAAACACCATTAAAGTTCCTGCCGTATCAGTGATTGTGGCAGAGCAGTGAGGAGCTGGAGGAGAAGTGTTACTGGTTTAGCTGGTTTTGCTTTCCCCAATACCTCCTTCTGTGCGGTGATGATTAGTGTTCTGCAGTCGCTTCTTCAAGCCTCTTCTCATCGTGTTTTGAATGTGGTGGTTGCAGCTTTGAATACAAAGATCATGTATTTAGTATCGTGTGTTGTCATGCGTTCCAGATCTCCAGCTTTGTTTGGTGTGGGTTCCACAGGTTGTGCAGCCTGTGAGAGGACTTCTGGCTTTTATTTATTGAATGTAATTCACTGCAGATTAATGTTGTTATGCAGCCAAATGGACCCATGCATTAAGTGACCCTCCAAGGAGAGGGTTTTTTTTTTTTCCCCTGGCATTTTGTCATGAGCTGTATAATTTCAGCTGGATTGATGGGCTCTTGCTGCCCTAAGCGATATAGCTGCTGAAAGGTATTTAAATGTGCTATATGCTGCTTCCTTTCCTAAAAATAGAGATTCATCTGTGTGTAGGTGACAAGTGAAAATGGAAATGAGTGATTTTCTTCCTTTCCTTCAGCATATCTGAGTGATGTGAAGGAAATAATCAGTTTGGCTTGATGGGTGCTTGTGTGAGAAATGTCTTCACCTACTTGGTACATGGAATTGAACCCTCGTATTTTTGTATTTTGCTCTTCTGCTTTTACGTTAATCTAATTTCTGCCAAGAAATACCTACAGGGAGATCTAAGCAGAGCCTTTGAATCAAATGCCTCGCACAACTGCTCATCTCAACTGGGGAAGACTGGTGGAAGTTCTGCTATGCTTACACCTCCGATAAACAGGCCTGAAAACACATCCTGATCTTGTGTTTTGCCCATGGACTGCACTGTGGGCCAGGAGATGTAGTGGAAAACAATAGCATTAATTACTGGGTATAAATTAGCCTAACTTCCCAAGTGAAGGAGGTCTCTCTGGGTCTTGTCTGAGTCTTGAACCTCTCAGCTGACACAATTTGCAGAGGCGTGAAGGTTTTGAAAATAATTGTTTCTACAAAGTTAGTGGATATGGGAAGCAGAGGGAAGTGGAGAAACTCTGTAACTGCCTCGAGGAAAAGGTAATTCCTCCATCTGGTGAATGTGAGGAGATAAGTCTTCACTGTAAGAAACCTCACTGAATTTTGGCTACCCAGAGAGCCATTGTAATGAAACAGTCCGTGTTGACTCAGAGAGTTGGTGAAAATGCTTGATAAAAATAGTATCCCCGAGGCCTTTCTCTAACAATGGCCAAGATAAGTCTCATTGCCAATAGACATAATTCTTCCAGGTTTTAATGCTGACGCTACAAAACGATCCTCCGTCTTTGGAAACTGGTGTGCAAGATAAGGAGATGCTGAAGAAATACGGGAAATCATTTAGGAAGATGATTTCATTGTGCCTACAAAAAGACCCTGAAAAAAGGTAAGAACTGGTAACGCCAAATTAAATCAAAACACGCACACCCCCAAAACCTTATTTTTCAAGCGGGTACACACTCCTCACCTCCAGTCTTTCAGTCACAGTGAACACAACAATCTTGCTGTGGGGCAGCAAATCCTCTTGACTCTCTTATTTTTAAGGATAAATATCTGGCATTGGGCCTGGCCAGGGCACACATCTTCCATTTGGGAGTGAGAGTGCTTAATGAGAGTGCTTCCCAGTCCACCGCATCTGGAGTGCCGTTCTGGAGCGGCTGAGAGAGCTGAGGTTGTTTAGCCCAGAGAAGAGGAGACTGAGAGGAGACCTCATTACTCTCTACGACTACCTGAAAGGAGGTTGTAGAGAGGAGGGAGATGGGCTCTTCTCCCAAGGGACAGGGGACAGGGGACAAGAGGGAATGGGCTCAAGCTCCACCAGGGGAGATTTAGGCTAGAGATTAGGAGGAAGTTTTTCACACAGAGGGTCATTGGACATTGGAATAGGCTGCCCAGGGAGGTGGTTAATTCACCTTCCCTGGAGGTGTTTAAGGGACGGGTAGATGAGGTGCTGAGGGACATGGTTTAGTGTTTGATAGGAATGGTTGGACTCGATGATCCAATGGGTCTCTTCCAACCTGGTTGTTCTATGATTCTATGGTTCTATGATTCTCCCCCTTGCCATCTCCAGCAGGACTGCAGTTCATGTTTTCTTCCTGGTCAAAACTGCCCTGTGTTTATAAATCACAAAATTACACATTGGGCAATACCTGTTTGCTCGTGAAGCTTCATAAATAACCTTTTTCAAATTGGCCAGTGCAAAGAAGGGCTTTCAGTCTAGTTTTGACTTGCTTAGTTATAAGTAGTATTTGCTTTGGGGTGAAAGCAAAAAAATCAGGAAAAACACTGGCAAATTTTACCAACGTGTTTTCATCAATACAGATTGCTTAAGTGACCTGAAGACACCTTCAGTCTTTCTTGTAACAGCAGCTTGACTGCTCAGTGATGTTAAAAATACTGCTGAGGGAGTGATGCGTGTGTTGTGGTTCTTGTATCATTATGTTATGGTATCGTTCAAAGCTCCACGAGGGTCTGGCTGTCTCCAGCTCTATTTAAACCCTTCTTCTTGTCACACGGGAGAGCTCAGAGGTATTTTTGTGGAGGACAGTCAGAGCATTTGCCAGTCTCTCTGAAGCTATTTAAAGGAAATTTCATCCTACAGTAAAAATAGTGTTCCTTAAAATGTGAAGGTAAAGAAGGAAGCATTCCTACAGATCAGGTTTTATACCCTTTAGTTTTCTTTTTTTCCCCTCAGTAAAGAAACTAATTACGGAGAGGGAAAAGTCCCTTCATAAAATAATGATAATGAGGACATTTTTCAATTCCCGCTCGTGCTGGATCCAGTAACAAAGGCTTCTCAGACACCATGAGATGAAATCTCTCTCTTCTAACAAGCTTAACACTCGAATTCAATGCTTAATGAATCCAGTGGAGTGCTTGATAAATGCTGATAGCAGGTGTTTTTTCCCAGCAGGATGTTTTTTTTCTCTTTTCTATGGTATATTCTAGCCCTGCAGGTTAGAATGTGCGCTGATCAGAATTAAACATCATCACTGTGAATCGTGGCATGGCCCTTCTTTCTTCTCAAGCACCACTAAGAGCCACTGGCATCATCCTGACTCCGAGAGCAGGAGATCAACCCCTAAAGAGCAACTAGCACAATCAAATATGTTTATGCATATTATATGGGTTCTCAGAGAGGAGAATTTAGTGCGATTGCTTTTTAATTATTTCTGGGGCTCCCTAGCTATGAAGTGGATGCTTTTTGTTAGCATAGTCTGAGGTGAAATAAACGCTGTGATGAATGACTTTGGCAGGTCCTTAATTAAATTCTGCTTCTACTTAAGCACAGTTTGCAGTGTGGGAAGTGCTGTAAGCTGCTACTTTCTTGTATAGGCCTGAGTCTTTAGGAAGCTTCAAAGCTGACTAAGGGTTGTCTTTTACTTTCCAGTATTTATCCTGAAGTCTAAGTTCAAGGGGAAAATAGTTTGTACTTGCTCTTTTTCCATTAGGATGAAGGCTGATCATAGAATCATAGAATACTTTGAGGTGGAAGGGATCTTAAGGATCATCCACTTCCAACCCCTCCTGCCATGGACAGGGACACCTCCCACTGGGTGTGATCAAAGCCTCATCCAGTCTATCTTGAACACCTCCAGGGATGGGGCATCCCCAACTTCTTGGACAACCGGTGCCAGTGCCTCACCAACCTCACCAGAAAAGATGTTTTCCTAATATCTAACTGAGATCTCCCCTCTTTCAGCTTTAAACTGCTCCCCCTCATCCTGTCCCTGTGCTCCCTGATAAGAAGTCCCTCCTCAGCTTTCCTGTTTACCCCCTTTAAGTACTCAAAAGCCGTTAGAAGGCCTTCTCTTCTCCAGGCTGAACAAGCCCAACTCTCTCAGCCTGTCCTCATAGGAGAGTTGCTCCAGCCTTGTGATCATGCTCATGGTTCTCCTCTGGACTTGCTGCAACAGATCCATGTCTTTCCCATGCTTAGGACTTAGTAGAATCATAGAATCATAGAATCACCAGGTTGGAAGAGACCCACTGGATCACTGAGTCCAACCATTCCTATCAAACACTAACCCATGTCTCTCAGGACCTCGTCCACCCGTCCCTTAAACACCTCCAGGGAAGGTGAATTAACCATCTTCCTGGACAGCCTGTTCCAATGCCCAATGACCCTTCCTGTGAATTTTTTAATCCTGATGCCCAGCCTGACCCTCCCCTGGTGGAGCTTGAGGCCATTCCCTCTCGTCCTGTCCCTTGGGAGAAGAGCCCAGCTCCCTCCTCTCCACAACCTCCTTCCAGGTAGTTGTAGAGAGCAATGAGGTCTCCTCTCAGCCTCCTCTTCTCCAGGCTAAACACCCCCAGCTCTCTCAGCTGCTCCTCATAAGGCCTGTTCTCCAGCCCCTTCACCAGTTTCGTTGGTCTTCTCTGGACTCACTGCAGAGCCTCAACATCCTTCTTGTGCTGAGGGGCCCACAACTGAACACAGGATTCAAGGAGCTTCAGAACTTGAAGTCTCATCTATGTGTAATAGAAATGATGACACACGTGGAATCCAGTGTTGCTGAACTAGCTCTGTTATTTGGCCATGGAAAGTACTGCAGTGCAGTAGGTGATGATCCTTTGGATCAGTTTTGAGTGAATTGTTTCTGTGATCCTGTCAAACTGTCTTGAAAAGACTCAAAGTCAGCGTGAAAACGGGAGCAACTTTCCCACCCTGAGTTATTCGCTGCTTTTGAACAGAATAGGCTTTGATCAGAATACATTGAGTGTTTTAAAGTGTAATGGTATAAAATTATTTGGAATACATGGGATTTTAGGGGAATCTGGCAGGAGAAACCAATGCCCTTATGAGATACCACCTTACACAACCTGGAAGATGATTGTGTTGAAATGAAGCATTTCTAATGATTTTTGTACATCTGTTTCTATTGACAGACCAACAGCAGCAGAACTCTTGAGACACAAATTTTTCACGAAAGCAAAGGTAAGAGAACACTTCCTAAAGCAATCTGTGCAGAGGCTGTGGAGAAGGCTTTTCAGAAGTATGATAGGTATGGTGACAGCTTTATTGGCACCAGTGTGGGCTGTTCTACTCGGGGCCAGCAGAGCTGAGTGGGTTGAATGGGTCATTGTGAACGAAGAGAATGAAACCTCTCTTCTCTACCTCCCTGTGTATGCTGCTATTAAGAGAAATTATCTAGAAATGCTTGAGCATTTAAATGTCTCTTAGTGGCTTTGGGTTTTTTTTTTTTTTTCTTCTCTTGTAATGGTGCCATTCTGGCTGCTTCTCCAACCGTAAAGGGTTCTCTGGCAGTAAGTGTAACTTTATATTTCAGTAAACTCTATAATCAGCCTGTATGCAAAGGGTGACTGAGGCCCTCTGTGCAAAGGGGCTGCCTAAAACTATTGCACCCTGTGTTGTCCTGTGGAAAGTGAAGATCCTGTGATACAAACCAGTAGGAAACTCCCATTTCTAGCCTTGAAGTGAGCTCCCGGTGAGCATTTCTGTAATTACTGCCTGGAGATTAGTGCATATGCAGCGTGCAAAGTCCTGTTGGGGGAGACAGAAATAATATAGGGGAGAATTTATATTTCCATGGGAATAAGGAAACGTTTTCTGTTTGCTAATTTCTTCTGTGACACATTTGTGATCAAAATACACGGGTTTCGTAGCATTACACAGATTAAACTGTCAAAAAGATATCTGATAGCTGGGATACCACAGCAGCATCACCAGTTAATCAAAGTAGTTTTCAGCTCCCAAATTGACACTTAAATGGAAGTGGCCACATCGAGGGACGTGTATAGGAGGAGCTGGATATCCTACTGAAGGCGACAGAAGTCTAACAAGGAAGTCCAGAGAGTGATTAAGTTTACAGAGCGTAGGAGTTTGCTTTAGGACAGTTTTAACTGATGCTTGGGCTCTTGACGGCGTTAACTAGGTTATGATTGTCCATAACAGAACTTCAGGCAGCTGAATAGTCTGCACGCTGGATACACACTTGGTGTCCAAAGTGTCAGGATGGTTTACACATTGCTGACCTTTCTCCGTTTGGTTTTGGGACTTCTGGTTCACGTGATACTTCATTATATGTCAAATCTCCTTCATGCTTTCATTAGGCTGCTGAAGAGTAACATATTAGCATATGTGGCGATAGAAAATTAACATTATTGTAAATGAGGCAATACTTAAACTGGCACCTGAAGTGAAGATGTTGCCACTTAACACTTGGCATTAATTTGCTTTCCTACATCAGCCACTGCCAAGCTGACAGCTGGAATTTGAAGACAGAGGAATCCAATTTCTGTATGACTGTGTTGAACCAGTCTATAGAACTATGTCTATGTTATGTAAAAGTATGTTTTGATGATGCTGAGACCCACTTAGCAAGAAATGACGGTGTGTGTCTTCAGACTTGCCATCTTACGAGCAAGAAACCATCACACGGCAGCTCTGGGAGCACTTTACAAGGAGAGATGTCAGGGCTCTCTGACCTCAGTCGTGTGGTGTGGAATATCCAGCTAGATCCCAGCGCCAAGGCGATTTCCTAGCCCACTTTCCCTGCAGCCAGCAGTTTGACTCTCTAGTCAGGTGGTTGGAAAATTGTACGTGCAGAAGCACACGTGTTTGACCAGTGTGGAGTAGCTTGCCGAAGAGGAAACTTAGCTTACAGTAAAACATTGCAGTGGTTTCCTAATACTTCATCTATTGCGATCGCTGTGTTTACTTCCTCTCTAAATATCACATCCTTTACGCCGTTTTTCAGCCACTCTAACCCCTCTTGTCCCAATTCCTGGGTCTCATTACTCCAGTATGTAGAGGTTCCTGCTTCTCAGCCTGCCTGACATCTGAGGTTTGCTTTTGACAGTTGACAGGTATAAATTTAGGGGCAAGATAAAGCAAAGTGGCTGCATCCAGGTGATGTCGTATCTGGAGGAATGCCAAACGTCTCAGCAGGGTGTGAGGTGCTGTGATATAATGAGCATAAAAGCATTTTCCCTAGTAAATCAGACAGATCAGGATACAGCTCCTCAGTCGTTAATTCTCTGTCACTTTTCACAGGGAGAGAGCAACCATGGATGTAGGAGATATTTAGCATGAAACACCTTATACTGTAGTTCAGAAGAAGAAGGGGTTAATATCTTTGTGGGGAATGAGGAGGAAGCATCTAAACCACTTTCTGCTAGGAATAGCTTAACAATTTCTTTCTCAGAGGCTCTGAAGAAGCCAAAAGGCATTTCCAGCAGTGCGAATGTTTGGTGTTTTTTATCTTTGCAGAATAAAGAATTTTTGCAAGAGAAGATGTTGCAGAGAGCACCAACAATCACTGAAAGATCCAAAAAGGTACTGAACCTCCTGGGTTTTTACTCTTACAGGCAGTATGGGCTTTTATTATGTTTATATTCACATTTGTAATGGCTGTTGCTGGAGTACATCATTCCTAGATACAGCACTGGACAGTTCAATAAAATACTTCAGCTCCGTGGCAGACAGTGAAAGCTGAGGATACTCGTGTGCCCTTTCTCCTTAAAGAGATCAACTGTAGAAACTCTGTTCTTAACACATTGGTCTCTGTCTTTGTGCTGAGCAGGTCCGGAGGGTCCCAGGTTCCAGCGGACGTCTTCATAAGACTGAAGATGGTGGCTGGGAGTGGAGTGACGATGAATTAGATGAAGAAAGCGAGGAAGGCAGAGCAGCGATTTCACAGCTCAGGGTGGGTCCTCAAGCTCCCAATAGCTCCTCTGTCTTATGTTTCCTAACCACGGTATGTCTGAGTGTTGCCAGGAAGCACGTGGCCTTGCTTTAAATATGGTGCACGCTAAGTTATAATCCCTCCTTTCAAACCTGTAGCTGAGCCAGAGAAACAGACTGAGGGCTGAAGAATTTGTTTCAGTCTCTTTTCTGGGGCGCAGCTGGTGTCGCACGGGGATATGGAGCATAGTTTGGAACGTGAATTCAGAAGGTCTGCTCCCAGTTCGACGTACTAATTCACTTGAGCTAGGATGTTCTCTTTGTTTTTAAGGGAGCTGACAGCTGGAGATGCTTTCTTCTGGAAGTGTTAGGAGAGATTTTGTCCTACTGCCCTCTCCAGGATAGATCTGAAATCAGTTAGGGCCTGTGAATATGGCTGGTGCCTGAAGTGCTCAGGGCCTTGTTCTGTCCCCTCAGTTACTCTGAAATGGATTAGTCAAAGTAGCAAATGAAGATGCAAGGAGTGATTGGTCTAGCACTTGGAAAACCCTCCAAAAGACGCTACCACCCCCTCTCACAACTCATACACAACCCCCAACCAACCCCAGAGTAAACCAGAGAAACATGGAGGAGGAATGAATAAGCATCAACTAGAGTATTACAATAAATCTCCAGGTCATCTTCCTCGCAGCAGTCGGCTGAGTGGATTTTGACTGATGTGCCTATTCCTTTTTCACAACAGCAGGTAGCTTGATGCGGACAATCCATTTCAGTCACTTTGTCATCGTATTGTTGAGGCAGTGAAGGGGTTTTATGAAAGGACAAAAAAAGAGCAGTATTGGTTTGAGGCACTTGTTCCTTTACAACTTCAACTTTCCTAATTTCTCTTTGATTACTTTTCCTTCTGCTGGCATTCTGTACAGACACTTACATATTAAATGTAAGATTTTTGCATCTTTTTAGAAGCCTTTGAAATACGTAAGTTTTTAAAGGTGCTCTTGACATAGTAATTCCATACTGTGTGGCAACTATTATTGTGACTTTTTTTATTTCAGCTCTCTTTACAAGCTGAAATCTTCTGCATTTCTTTTGTTGGTTCAAATATAATAAAATTTTAGGAGGCATTACTTTAAAATACCCAAAGTGAATTTCAGAGGTTACTTAGAACCGGTTCTATCTTGTCTCTGAGCTCAGGACTTAGCACTGTTTATTCTCTTTTGAACAGTACTTACTTGTTTCATTCCTCATATGCAGAGAGAGAAAAGCAGATTGACATACGTGTTTACTAACTCCTTTTCAAGCCAGTTTTTTTACCTCTGCGTTTGATCCCTTTTTGAGCAGCCTCAAAGCTTGTATTTAAATTGCTAATGTTTGCCACAAATATTATGATGCTGTCGAGGACTAATGTTCATCCCACGTTTTGGCCTTATTTCAAACGCAGGGTGTAAATTCCACCTGCCTGTAATCCCTCTGCAATTTTAACTAAGTTATAAGACAGAATAACTTATATTAACTGAATGTCAACTTTTATTCCTGCCCAGAAGAGTTGGACAAGACGGATCTTTAAAAGTCCTTTCACACCCAGACTATTCTGTGATTCTGGCTGTACCTGCATCTTGTTGCTGTCAACCTTATAGTGAAATAATGGCTTGCAGATTGACTTAATTTGCTAAAATACCTGCGTAAAAGCTTCTGCGTAAACGTCAAGTGTTTGTATTTTTCACTTGTCTCCACTTTACAGAAAAAAAAGCCTGAGTTTAATAAGTACAGATGTGTGTTTTACACGTCTCTTGCTAGGATTGCACCTGAAAGCAGACAAATGGTTATTACAAACAACCAGTAGTATCTGCCCAGTTCATAAAAGAAGATGACTTGCTGACTCAATGTTAACTTTTGGCTATAAAGGCTTATTGAACTCTTTTGCTTTTGGCATTTAAAACCTTGAATTCAAATGACAGCAATTATGCTATATGGGCTCTTAAATCATTCACCCACCGTTACTGGGTGAATCTGTGCAGTGGCACATGGTGTGGTCACACTTTGCTGGTTACTCACATCCTCTCTGGTTACAGACCCAACAGCAAGTTAGAACTAATCGGTTTCAGCACATCCCCAGTCGTCGTATTTGTACCTTAATTAGGTAAACATGTTTCAGGGTTTGTGCTTTTTACTTTTGGTCCATCTTTTTCCTCAGTTTCCTGCTGCTGGCTGTTCACTTGGGTTAGTTGTTGGCTGTGGGACAGGCTGGTGTTAACTCCAGCTGGAGGCCAGAGACAAGTGGTGTCTCCAGGGCTCAGTGCTGGGTCCAGTCCTGTTCAATGTCTTCATCAATGACCTGGATGAAGGCATCGAGTGCTCCCTGAGCGAGTTTGCTGATGACACTGAACTGGGTGGAAGTGTCGATTTGCTGGAGGGTCAGGAGGCTCCGAAGGGATCTGAACAGGCTGGATCCATGGGCTGAGACCAATGGCAGGAGGTTCAACAAGGCCAAATGGCGGGTCCTGCTCTTGGGGCACAACAACCCTATGCAGAGCTACAGACTGGGAGAAGTCTGTCTAGAAAGCTGCCTGGAGGAGAAGGACCTGGGGGTGTTGGTAGACAGCGACTGACCATGAGCCAGCAGTGTGCCCAGGTGGCCAAGAAGGCCAAGGGCATCTTGGCTTGGATCAGAAATGGTGTGACCAGCAGGTCCAGGGAGGATCTTCTCCCTCTGTACTCAGCACTGGTGAGACTGCTCCTTGAATCCTGTGTTCAGTTGTGGGCCCCTCAGCACAAGAAGGATGTTGAGGCTCTGGAGCAAGTCCAGAGAGGAGCAACAAAGCTGGTGAAGGGGCTGGAGAACAAGAGGAGCAGCTGAGAGAGCTGGGGATGTTTAGCCTGGAGAAGAGGAGGCTGAGGGGTGACCTCATTGCTCTCTACAACTACCTGAAAGGAGGTTATAGAGAGGACGGTAGTGGCCTTTTATCCGAAGTGAGAGGGGACAGGACAAGAGGGAATGGCCTCAAGCTCCACTAGAGGAAATTTAGGCTGGACATTAGGAAAAAATTCTTCACAGAAAGGGTTGTTAGGCACTGGCAGAGGCTGCGCAGGGAGGTGGTTGATTCACCTTCCCTGGAGGTGTTTAAGGGACGAGTGGACGAGGTGCTGAGGGACATGGTTTAGTGTTTGATAGGAATGGTTGGACTGGATGATCTGATGGATCTCTTCCAACCTGGTGATTCTATGATTCTATGAAGGCTTTTTGCAATTTGCTGTTCTGAGGATAAGAACTTTTACAGGTTTTACCTTCTCTCATGAGACACCTTTGGATCATACATCACAAATTGCTCTGACCTGTGTTGGTTAAGTTGGTGGCATCGGTTAGTGCATAAACTGGCTAAGGGTAAGGTGGTGGCATGATGAGGCTTATGTTCCTCTGTCAAACTTGTATTGTCCTTATTGCAGCCTGACTTTTAGACCATTGTGTGGAGGAAGAACATCTATTTTACTAATCCCAGCGTGGACCAAGTTGTCCCACTTGTCTGTCTCCACATGGTAATTGGACCTGTCAGAAGGCAGGTTGGACTCGATGATCCAGTGGATCTCTTCCAAACTGGTTGTTCCATGATTCTAAGACAAAGCTGCAGCCACTTTTAATTGCAGGGCTTTCCAGGAGTTCCTGCAAATTCCCTCCTGCTCATGTGAAATAGCTAGTGTGCGTTATCTTTATTTTACTGATAAGCAAAGATCGATCATATTGCTTTGACTGCACTTTCCCCTCCATTCCCCTGTCAGTTTTCTGCTTTCTCTTACTAAGAGAACAGCATAATGCAGAGTCCAAGGGCAAGGGGAGCAGGCAAGAGATTTCTTCCTATAAAGCAACACATGTTAATGCTGATTTTTTTTTTCCTTTTTACATTTTCTCAAGGTTTTGTCTAGTTTAAGCAAGTTGGTTTACAAACTTATTCCCTTTGTATACAATAGGGATTTGTTTTTTGGCAGAATTCAGCAAGGCAGATTTCTGTGACTTACCTTTTTCTGCGAGACTTGTGTGGCTTCAAATGGATTTTGCCGTCGTGGCGCACAAGTAATTTGATCCAGTCTGAGTGATCTTCAGGAGTACTGGATTTTGCTAACGGTTAACCGTGACAACAGCTTAGGTTATTTGCGCCGGTGTAAATAGCTACTGCAAGTCCTCAAACATGACTGTATATTCCTGGGTGGTGCGAGGCGATGAGGTTGCCAACAGGTTGTGTGGTGTCCCTTTTATTACGCATCTTACGTAACTTGAAAAACTTGAAAGCAATTTCAGATGTTAAGAAGGACAAGTTTCACTGTTGTCCAGGCAATGACAGCTTTTTCTTTGTTTTTCAGTCTCCCAGAGTGAAAGAACCTGTACAGAATTCTGAGGTGAGTTATAATTGCAATTTGCTTCACAAAATGGTGACTCCTAGTTCTTGCAGTTGTTTCAAGGAACATACCTGTAGGTAAAGTAGAAGCTCATATGTAGCTGAGCACTGCTTGAAAACCTCCCTATAAAGGAATCCTGGTCTGTGTAATGCCAAGAGGTCTTCCTGAGGTAAATTCATCATATATCTTTTCAACTTTACTTTCAAAAGTCTTTGTGGTAAGATAATGAATCGGTCATAAGAATACTCTAAGGAAAACAAGTGTTCCAATTTTCTCTTTGAATAAAACAAAATCCCCCAACTTTTCCAAGTGACTGATGCAGCAAGCAAGCACTTTTTGGAAAGCTGGTGCTTGAGTCAGAGCGATTGAGTTCCTTTTCTTATTAAAACGCATTTTTACTTGCAGCTATTCCCATCAGCTGAACCTCCAGGTCCTTCACTCAATGCTCCAGCACAGGCACCTACTCAACTACCTCAGGCTGCAGGACAAGTGCCTGCGCAACCTCAAACTGCTGTACCTCCACCTAGCCAGGCTCCTCCAGCAGCCCCAGCAGCAGCCCAGGTAAGATCAGAAACTCTGTACCGGGTTTCAAGACGTTCTAGAATCATCTCAAGCCATTCTCAAGGCCAATGGCATCCTGGCTTGTATCAGAAATGGTGTGACCAGCAGGGCCAGGGAGGTTCTTCTGCCTCTGGACTCAGCACTGGTGAGGCCGCACCTTGAATCCTGTGTTGAATTGTGGGTCCCTCAGCACAAGAAGGATGTTGAGGCTCTGGAGCGAGTCCAGAGAAGAGCAATGAAACTGGTGAAAGGGCTGGAGAACAGGCCCTATGAGGAGCGGCTGAGAGAGCTGGGGGTGTTTATCCTGGAGAAGAGGAGTCTGAGAGGAGACCTCATTGCTCTCTGCAGCTACCTGAAAGGAGGTTGTGGAGAGGAGGGAGCTGGGCTCTCCTCCCAAGAGATGGGACAGGATGAGAGGGAATGGCCTCAAGCTCCACCAGGGGAGATTTAGGCTGGAGATTAGGAGGAAGTTTTTCCCAGAAAGGGTCATTGGGCATTGGAACAGGCTGCCCAGGGAGGTGGTTGATTCCCCTTCCCTGGAGGTGTTTAAGGGACAGGTAGATGAGGTGCTGAGGGACATGGTTTAGTGTTTGATAGGAATGGTTGGACGCGATGATCTGATGGGTCTCTTCCAACCTGGTTGTTCTATGATTCTATGATTCATGTTGGTTTTATGGGGTTGTGTTAGTGCTGCTTTACACGGAAGCGCCAGCTGGCCTGGTGGCTTGCAAAAGGAGGACTGTCAGTGCGGGCTCAGCAATTCTTTGTTCTTATTCTGTGGGTGAGCAGTGACTTTTTATGGTGTTCAGGGAGTGGAGTCTGTTTGACTTGAGGCAAGGTTAAAGGTAAGAAAAAAGCACCATTTAAGTGGCAACTGCATGGTTATAATCAGGTTGGTTATAGTGGTTATAGTGCATGGTTTAGTGTTTGATGGGAATGGTTGGACTCGATGATCTGGTGGGTCTCTTCCAACCTGGTGATTCTATGATTCTATGATTCTATAGGCTTTGATTGTGTCCAAGGGAGGAATGGAGAGTAAAGTGAAAGGCAAAAATTAAATTATGCAAGTTCTCCAGACTTCAGAAGACAGGCAGGAGGTTAAAACTGTCCTTTTAGCAATCAAAAATTGTGGAGAAACTCCGTCTTTGGGAAGCTCTGAACCTTGTGATGCTTTGAAAAACTACCGTGTCCAGCAGGGAAGGGAGAATGGTACATGGAGGGGAAGTACAAGGAACGTGAAAGCTTGTTGGGTTTGGGTTTAATTTTGAGCTACATCACCCCAAGGTGTAGGATGTAGGTCAGATAGGCAGGTGTAGCGGAGTTGGGCAAGAGCTCTGACTTGTATTAAAAAGATAAAAATGGTCAACCCTAATCATTACAGGGGTGCTTGGAACGTGCCTTATGGTTTGCTGGAGCAAAGCACTGCGGAGTTTGCCAACCTCTTCCGTAAAAGAGGGCAATGTTTGTGTTTATTGGTGAGGAGAAGCTGTCACTGTTGGATGGGGCTGAGCTCTGCTCTTTGGCAGACCCAACCATAAGAGACTTGTCAGTGTTGGTCAGAAAAATAACTCTTTAGACTTACTCCTTCCTAGAAATGTTTCATTATTTTTATTTTAAAGAATGTCGAAGGGTATGTGTATCTCTTCCCTGAGTTCCTGTTTACAAAACCATTAAAGACAGTGCGTTAGTCATTAACAGAAAATAACGGAGTTGAGATGTGACATCTTCTTGGCTACATGAAAAGCAGTTTTAATGCTGAAATCAAACTCCTTCAAAACTTTTGAAAAAGGACCAGTGTTTAATCCCTGAATTTTATACAACAGTTAAAACGGCAGCAGCAGTGAAGGCCACGACTCCAAGTTTGGTAAATTGAAGTAGCAGTGTTGGCCTCAGTGAGTGTGTTTTGATTTGCACTAGCAGAACACTTTGCTCCCTGCCACTAGTGCCCGATAACTGATCCGTTGGTAACTTGTCCCGAAGTGAACTTCATACCTTTGTGTCAGTATGTTCTTCTTTATTGCTCCTTTTTGTCAATACTTGCTTCTTTAGAGCTCCTTTATGTCAACATGCTCTTCTTTCTAGCTCTTTTTTGTCAATATGCTCTTCTTTACAGCTCGTTGTGTATCAGTGTGTTATTCTTTATAGCTCTCCTCTGGTTCTTGTAGCTAGTTACTGTTTTGCAGACCTCTGGGCCTCTCTGTGGGCCCTTGTTTGTTTTAACTGACCTGGTAAAGCTTTTGGCTTCGACAGAAACAAGGTCGTGATCAGAACCCTGAGCTGCATCGCTGGCACGAGAGCACCAACAGATGGAGTAAAATCCTCATCTTGAGTGCACAGGCTTTTTCTTCTCTCATGAAAAAGCAAGTGATCTAGCTGAAAAAAACTTGATTGAGACTTATAGGTTTAATTATCAGCCTGCCGTTATCTCTCTGGTTACAGCAAATTTAAAATCCCTGCCTTGGCCTCAGTGAATGAGTGACTGACCCTTCTCTGGTTTGTTCGGGGGTTTTTTTTGTGGGAATTGATTAACAATTCACCCTTTGCTGAAAGTATCCTGAATGCTATAAAAATGGACACCTCCTGGGTCTTTCCTACTGGGAATCTGGTGCTGAGCAATATAGAATGCTTTGATTACAGGTTCTAATAATTACTCAGAAGAAATTTAGACGTGAAAATAGGCAGCTATGAAATTGCCGCTAGATGCTTTTAAAGCCTTTGATTTCACAAAAAAAATAATCGAGAATATACACCAATCTGTCAATTAAATTATTCCCTAGGCACTTCTCACAATTGTATCAGATTTTTCAATCGGCTGTTTGGGGCAGGGATTCAAAAGCAGGAGGTCTTGCAGCTGTCACGCATGCTCGAAACCATTAAGTTTTGAAGCAAAGCAAGCAGTTTTTTTTACATTTAGCACATCAGAAGTCTCTTGCCATTTTGCCATTTCTCAAAGTTGTGTTGCTTTTAGTCTTTATCAAGACAATTGCAGAGAGAACCTCCCGGGTCGCTATTTCAGTTCCCTGTTTCACGAGTCTGTCTTTTTCAAAGCATTGTCGCGATTCTAGCGACGAGTTAAAAGCTTTTATTTGTATTCATAGTTGATAAAGGTTATCTGTGCTTTTAAATCCAAAGAAAGGAATCGTTAATCTGTGTTAAAATGATGTAATCCTGTTGCAGGCCCCTCCTGCCCCTGCTGCAGCTCCGGTACAGGAAGATACAAAAGTCCCGATCAGCCTTGTACTAAGGTTAAGGTAAGGACACAAAACTGACCTGTTCTGTCAACGGGAGAACTTTGGAGAGAGG
This sequence comes from Coccyzus lansbergi, assembly GCA_033558105.1. Taxonomy (NCBI): domain Eukaryota; kingdom Metazoa; phylum Chordata; class Aves; order Cuculiformes; family Coccyzidae; genus Coccyzus; species Coccyzus lansbergi. The sequence continues at coordinate 576,192 of JAUMJK010000932.1, forward strand.
GACAGTGGGAGACTTCTGTAGTGCATCTTGCCGACTACCTTTTATTTAAAAGGGTGGTGGTTGTATGTCAGGCTGGACCACTGGGCTGAGTCCAATGGCATGAGGTTTAACACGACCAAATGGCAGGTCCTGCACTTGGGGCACAACAACCCTATGCAGAGCTACAGACTGGGAGAAGTCTGGCTAGAAAGCTGCCTGGAGGAGAAGAACCTAGAGGTGTTGGTTGACAGTTGACTGACCATGAGCCAGCAGTGTGCCCAGGGGGCCAGGAAGGCCAATGGCATCTTGGCTTGGATCAGAAACGGTGTGACCAGCAGGGCCAGGGAGATTCTTCTCCCTCTGGACTTGGCACTGGTGAGACCGCTCCTTGAATCCTGTGTTCAGTTGTGGGCCCCTCAGTACAAGGAGAATGTTGAGGCTCTGGAGTGAGTCCAGAGAAGAGTAATGAAGCTGGTGAAGGGGCTGGAGAACAGGCCTGATGAGGAATGGCTGAGGGAGCTGGGAGTGTTTATCCTGGAGAAGAGGAGGCTGAGAGGAGACCTCATTGCTCTCTACAACTCCCTGAAAGGAGGTTGTAGAGAGGAGGGAGTTGGGCTCTTGTCCCAAGGGACAGGGGACAGGACAAGAGGGAATGGCCTCAAGCTCCACCAGGGGAGATTTAGGCTGGACATTAGGAAAAATTTTTCACAGAAAGGGTCACTGGGCATTGGAACAGGCTTCCCAGGGAGGTGGTTGATTCACCTTCCCTGGAGGGGTTTAAGGCACAGGTGGACGATGTGCTGAGGGACATGGTTTAGTGTTTGATGGGAATGGTTGGACTGGATGATCCGGTGGGTCTCTTCCAACCTGATGATTCTATGATTCTATGAAATGTTCCAAGGATATATCCACTGCCAGAGAGGAGTTACTGAGACAGTGGAGCGATGTGGCCTTGTAGCAGAGAAGGATCCGCCCACTCCAGCTCTGTCAGGCTGAGAAGCAGAGTGCACCAAGAGCCATGATTCCAGACACACATGACGTGATGACTTTCTGCCCTTTAAAGGAGAAGGGTACAATGAAATCAGTCCATGGGCTGATTATTGAGTGACAGAAGTTTCTTTTGGGCACCTGTCAGAACACTGAAATGTTCTCCTATAACAATTCTTTTCTTTCCACAGGAATTCGAAAAAAGAGCTCAATGATATTCGATTTGAATTCACCCCAGGGAGAGGTGAGCTAGTGGAAAATTCCAGTCTGTGCAGGTGGTTTGGATGACAGGGACCTTTTACATTTGCTGTTGGGTGGATGGAGAATCCTGCTTGAGTATCCACAGGGGTTTCTAGGGCTTGCCTTGTGCTCAGGCTGATCGCTAGTGCTTAGAGCACTGTGGTTGAGACGTTCTTCCTAGTAAAACTGTTCATGGATGTGACCAAAGTGCAGCCCTTTGATGAATTGTGCAGCCCTTTTCACTCTCTACAACTACGTGAAAGGAGGTTGTGGAGAAGAGGGAGCTGGGCTCTTCTCCCAAGTGACAGGAGACAGGACAAGAGGGAATGGCCTGAAGCTCCACCAGGGGAGATTTAGGCTGGAGATTAGGAGGAAGTTTTTCCCAGAAAGGGTCATTGGGCATTGGAATAGGCTGCCCAAGGAGGTGGTTGATTCACCTTCCCTGGAGGTGTTTAAGGGACAGGTGGATGAGGTCCTGTGGGACATGGGTTAGTGTTTGATAGGAATGGTTGGACTGGATGATCCGGTGGGTCTCTTCCAACCTGGTTGTTCTATGATTCTATGATGCCTTCATCAGCTGGACGGTTTCTGTCGTGTGCTGACTGGCTCTTGGCTTTCTCCACCCACAGATACCGCTGACGGTGTGTCTCAAGAACTCATTTCAGCAGGTCTTGTTGATGGCAGAGATCTGGTAATAGGTAATTATGTGTTATTTATTCTTCTCTTATCCATTTCAGTCATTTTTTGCATGTTTAAAATGGCCAGATTAGCGGATACTAGGAGAGTCTGTTACAGCCTTGGTTCTCTACTCCAGTGGCTCTACAAAACTGCTGTTAATTCTGGTGGCAGCTCAATTTAGGCCACCCCTAGTCCACAAGAATATGATCTAGTTGGAAACATTATGAAGCAACTGTTCCTTGCAGTGCAAAATGAAGGCTAATTGGGAGAGGAGGGAGCTGGGCTCTTCTCCCAAGGGACAGGGGACAGGACAAGAGGGAATGGCCTCAAGCTCCACCAGGGGAGATTTAGGCTGGAGATTAGGAAGAAGTTCTTCACACAGAGGGTCATTGGGCATTGGAACAGGCTGCCCAGGGAGGTGGTTGATTCACCTTCCCTGGAGGTGTTTAAGGCACAGGTAGACGAGGTCCTGAGGGACATGGTTTAGTGTTTGATAGGAATGGTTGGACTCGATGATCCGATGGGTCTCTTCCAACCTGGTTGTTCTATGATTCTATGAAATGGCAGTGTTTTCACAGTTTAAAGCTTTAGATTTAAGTAGAATCTAATTGCAACCTAAACTCTTTTTATCATGAGTTTGCTGAGTAATAAAAAGAGGCCTAATGAGTTTGGGGTGTTTTTCTCCAGCCTGTCCTAATATTTGCCTGTTTTCTTTGTGTCTGTGTGTGTGTGTGTGTATGATTTCAGTTGCAGCTAATTTGCAGAAAATTGTGGAAGAGCCCCAAGCAAACAGATCCGTCACTTTCAAACTGGTATTTATTCCTGTTCCCTAACTGAACGAGTTGTCACTTGCAAAGAGAAGGCTTCGCATATAGATGGCTGTGATGTCTGCTGTCGGCAGCTACTGTCTGCACTCTAAATCCTCCCTTTCCCAAAGCTTCCTGCTGGTTGTCTCACAGTAGGCAGTGCAGGCTCCCTCCTCATCTTCCCTTAGCAACCCTTGAGTTAAATAACTGTGGGAGATGATCTGCCAACGCAGACATTCCCTTAACCTGCCTGAGAAGGAAATAGAAATGTTACAAAAGGGAAGAGCGAGATGGGGAGGGTCCAGATACATCCTCTCTGAGAAGGATCTGAAGGAGGAGAAAGAGCAGGGGGCAAAAGGGGATCTTCAGTAAACCATACATAGCACCAAGGGCCATAATAGTCTCTTCAAGCTTATTCTTTACTGATTAACCCTCCAAGAAATGCTACAGTGGTACAGATACAAACCTGGTATTAGCTGTGTGGTTTCAGAACAGCTTTTACTACTACACAGTGGAATATACAAGAACCACAATAGCAAATATTAACTGGAGGAGAGTTCCAGTATGGCCATTGTCTGCCCCTGCTCTCCAGTGACCATTATGCAGCTGAATTTTGATAGGAATGGTTGGACTTAATGATCCAGTGGGTCTCTTCCAACCTGATTATTCTATGATTCTTTGATTCAAAAGAAGAGAGCTAAAAGTAAAAGAAGCTAGGCTAGGAGAGGAGAAAGCTGGGCAGATGAGTCCTTCAGATGGAGTTATAGTGGCAAAGCGAAGATGTAATCGCTTTATTGCTAGCGAAGCAGCAAGTGCCGTTATTTTTGACTCTCTCTGTATGGAATTTTCACCTGGTTTGCTTCCGTTAGCGCACGTAGCCCCTAGTCAGAGCAGACATTGACAGAACTTCAGTCCCAGCCCTTCCTAGCTTCAAAAAAAAAAAGGCAAAAAGCACCATAAAAGCATTTAATTTGAACTTTGCCTAGTGTGAGCTGCTGAATACAGCGTAAAGCTGTCCTGTGGCTGCTCCGTCCCCAACATGTCTGATACACCTTGTGACACGTAGCAGGGGATCTCCCAGAGGGTAGAGCTTGGCTGTTACTATTGGGATCTCTCTTGTTTTTTCAGGCATCTGGCGTCGAAGGATCAGATATTCCCGATGATGGCAAACTTATAGGATTTGCACAGCTCAGCATCAGCTAAACGATGGTCCCAGGAGACGTTTCCCAACCGAGAACCCACATGTGCATATTCGTAATGCTTCTGTTAGCCTAAAAAAAAAAATAAAAAACCACTACTGCCAAAGAATTGAACTACAGCCCCCTTCCTAGAAGCTTTAACATTTTCCTTAATAGAATCACAAACCTTCCTGAAGTTCCCGTTGGCGTTTACACCTTTTGTAAACAACTCTCATGTTTTTGTATCTGTCATCTCAGACATGCAGACCCACCACGTCATTGCCTGCATGGTCAGTTTATTATTGCCTTACTTTAAAGAAAAATACTACTGAGTACGAAGCAGGGGGTTCCACTGCTCTGATGATCTTGCCTAAACGTTTGCTTACATGTGGTTTCAGTTTTTTTTTTTTTTTTTTTTTTCACTTGCTATTTTTGCACAAGTTTTAATACCGAACGGATCTTTTTTGGTTCTTTTACCCGCTTCTCCTTCCATCTGAAGCACCAATGTACATGTTGCTTGGGTCACCTGGAGTGCTGAGAAATCTGCTTCTCTTTGGCTGTGTTTTTTAAAACTGCTGATTCGAACGCTTGCTCCTGCGAAGGGCAAGCCAAGTCTTAACCCACGGGAGGGAGAGCTGCCTTCCCTTGCGTTTGTGTTTTTGAGAAGTTCCTTGACTTTGAGGTGTTAGAAGTCATCTTCCCTTTGTAAACTGCCTTAATTTTATTTTTTATTTTTTATTATTTTGGTTCTCTCCACATGAGTGCCAAGCGTGGCATGAGGGCTGAACCTTTTCATTTCCATTAAGCAGTCCTTCCTCCTCAAACGTCTTTCTGCGTCTTAGCTGTAGTCTGTTTCTCGAAGCAGACCCATGAGGCATTGCTGGCTGGAAACTGCTCTTTCAGATCATCAACAAAACATTCGTGCTCAGAGGGAAAGGAGATCTGTATCACTCTCTCTGCCTTTGGCAAAGATGCACTTGGAACTCTTCCCGAAACCCAGTCTGTTCCTGCCTGGCTGTGCGAGTCCTCCCAGTGTCTTTCCCAGCCCTCTGCAAACTGGTACCCGTGGAACCATCCCTCTTGTGTTTGACAGCAATAAAGACTCCCCAGTAGTGTGGCCGGACTGGGCAAGCGGGCGCTGGGCTGTGTCCCTCCTGCCCCAGTCGCTTGGGTCGTCAGCTTTCTCCTCGCTCCGAGCCTCAGCGTTTGATTGGGGTGTCACTCAGACCCTGTCACACACGTATTCAGCTTTCCTTTCTAGGTGGTGTGGAATTTGGAGTTTCTACAGGAATAATATAAATTATCCTCTGAGTTTGATAAGAGACACTTGTAATGCAATATGTGAATAATAAATGGTGTTGGTTTTTCTCCTCCTGTTTCACCGTTGGCCTTTGCCACTGCTATTGGCTCTGGAGTGTTTTCTACACAGAAATTGCAAGTCTGTCATTTAACAGGCAGATGGAAACGTGTTTGGTTTCCCTCAGCCACAAGCAATGCAGAAACAGAGTGTTAAAGCGGAATGACTGAGTTCAATTAGGACTTTTTTTTTTTTATTTTGATTTCCAAGTCTTCAGATGAACAATCTGTATTTAAATATTGTTCTCTGTGAGCAGCTGCGGAATCTTCCCGAATCGTGCATGTTCTTTTTCTACCACCCTTGTAGCCTTTAGCCTCTAGGTGGGTGTTGGGTTGTGTCCCCGTGAGCTGTTTGCAGCTGATGAGTGTGAAGGGCAGAATCACAGGATCCCCAGGTTGGAAGAGACCCACCCGATCATCGAGTCCAACCATTCCTACCATCTCTAACCCTTGCCCCTCGGCACCTCAAGAGATGAGAAAAGAGCGTTTGGGAGTGATAGCATCCCAGGGTGCTGAGCAGATGCTCTTGGGAGCCCAGGAGGTGGGTGCCCCATCCCAGGGAGCTGGTGGTGGCTGAGTTTGGCAGAGGGAGTTGTGTGCCCGTCTGTGTGGCACCTCTGGCACTTTCTCCTGTTGTCCAACCCAAAGCACTCCCTATGGCTTCCCCTGTTGAACTTCTTGGCCTGGGAAGGGCAGGTTGGCATCTCCATTTTCATGTCACCCTGTGATTGATCTGGTGGTATTGGAAACCCTAAGGATACGGAGACACAGTAGTCTTGGCGCAGTATTATTTTTCCCTTCTGCCTGCATTGCCACAGGGACTTCCCTCTTCTTTTGTGTCCTGGTGCTGAGAAAGGTAGGACTCGAACTGCTCAAATGGAACAATGCAATATCTATTTATTAAGTTATTCCCCACCTTCCCAAAGGCAGGGCTGCAAGAGCTCGAGCTCACGCTAACGGGAGGCTCCTTAGTTCTTTAATGGAGAAAGTAAGTAAGGAGGAAACCGAGGGGTTTTTTTTTGCTCTGTAGATCTCCAGATGTTTTGGGTAGGGATCCCGAATATTTCCTTGGGCTATTCCAGTGCTAGACAACTGTCTTCTCTGATGTTTTTCCAGTAAGTGCCAATGCTGTTCACAATTGTTCTCCAGTGTCATTAAGAATTTGGGTTTTGTGCAAATTTCTGATCTGAACCTGGAAGCAGGTGGTAATTTTAAGTCAGTTCCTACTTTTAAGGAAAATGCTCTGTTAATGAAAATGGATCATCGTCACAGTTTTGGTGTATTGTAGATTACAATGAAAGATGTAAAATATTCAGGCTTTTTTTTTTTTTTTTTTTTTTTTTTCCTTTTTTGGACTTTGTATTTTACTGCATGTCTCTAATTTTTAATCAATAAAGAACAAATTGTCCATTGCCATGCGTTTGGCCTGTGGGGTTTGTGTTGTTGGGTTGGATGGTGTACCTTGGGGAAGGGGTTTGCCTAAACCGGTGCAACCCCTGAGGTTTTTCTGATGGGAGCAGCGGGAGGTTTGCCGTCCCCTGAGAAAACTTGGTGAGAGGATGGAGAGGGGTTGTTTGCAGCAGTCGTCTACAGAAAGGGAGCCAGGAATGCACTTCACAGAATCACCAGGTTGGAAAAGATCTCCAGGATCATCGAGTCCAACCATTCCTATCAAACACTAAACCACATCCCTCAGCACATCGTCCACCGGTGCCTTAAACACCTCCAGGGAAGGTGAATCAACCACCTCCCTGGGCAACCTCTGCCACTGCCCAGTGACCGTTCCTGTGAATTTTTTTATCCTGATGTCCATCCTGACCCTCCCCTGGTGGAGCTTGAGGCCATTCCCTCTTGTCCTGTCCCCTGTCCCTTGGGAGAAGAGCCCAACTCCCTCCTCTCTACAACCTCCTCTCAGGTAGTTGTAGAGAGCAATGAGGTCTCCTCTCAGCCTCCTCTTCTCCAGGCTAAACACCCCCAGCTCTCTCAGCCGCTCCTCATAGGGCCTGTTCTCCAGCCCTTCAGCTTGCAGCACAGTTTCTCGGTGTCACTGACACCAAGGATACGCTGATTGTCTCAGTGGTATCCATGGGGCTCCTCTAGCAACAGGAGCTGCTCGTCCCGTAGCTTCTCATCTCAGCTTGGACCACAAGGCCAGGCCAGGCTTTGGGGCCCCTCTCCACACCTTAAATGCTTGTGGATCTGCCTGACCAGCCTCCTTGGCAGTGGAAAGATGGGAAAGGTGCTGGTACATGAACCTGAATGTCCTCCAAGGGGGAAACAGAAGTCAAGCAGTATGGGCTAAACCCAGGCAAGCGTAAGCGAGGGTGTAAGCACCCTCAGATGGCAGGGACGCTGGAAAAGGTTTGCTTAAGCGTATCAAATAATGTCCAAGGCTTGCTCCGATGGCTGATGTAGAAGGCCTGAAGAAGGCTTGGACACTATTTGATATGCTTAAGCAAACCTTTTAGAGTGTCCCTGGCATTTTCCCATCACTGTCACCCCCAGCACCTTCCCACAACTGGCCCTGCCATCATTGTCTTGGCAAACCACCCTCTCAAAGTCTTGTAGCTGACCTGGCACTGAGCCACCGCCACTGCTGCGGCAGTCGATTTGTGACCCTGAATGCTACAATTTGGTGTCAGTGGAACTGAGTGGGCATTTCTGCAGCTTTCCCCAGTCGTGGTCAACCTTTAACTGTGACCTTGGCCACAGCTTTTCAGTGTCAAGTAATGTCAGGCAGAAGAGAAGCACCTGGTTGCAAGCAGAGAGTGGCTGACTCCCTCTTGGAAAGTCAGCTCTGAAGCACTGCACTGGAGAAACCCTCGAATTCTCCTTTATATCCTTTAATATTTCTTGCCCATCGGCTGGGAAGGAAGGACATTTTTGGAAATGAAGCCGAACATTACATGAGAAGTAAAATTCCCTGATGATTCTCACTGGAGATCCTTGGAGGCTTTTCCTTAGTGCATGACTTGTGTTCCCAAGGAGTTCTGTTGGTAGGAAGGAAGTTCTGTGGTAGGAGGAAGTTTTTCACACAGAGGGTCATTGGGCATTGGAACAGGCTGCCCAGGGAGGGGGTTGATTCCCCTTCCCTGGAGGTGTTTAAGGGACGGGTGGATGAGGTCTTGAGGGACTTGGTTTAGTGTTTGATAGGAATGGTTGGACTAGAAGATCCGATGGGTCCCTTCCAACCTGGTTGTTCTATGATTCTATGATTCTATGGTTCAGGCTCTGACAGCTTGTTCTGGTTTGAGCTAAAGCAGAGTCAGTTTTTCCATGGTTGCACCGTGAAGCTACAAAAGATGAAAGAAACCGAGTCTCCCATCGACCAGGAATGCAGCCAAGTTGCCATCCTGCCCTGTCTCCCGCTCTGCTCATCCACTAGCATCACTCCCTTTACTGCCCTGGACTTCAACCAGCTCTGTCTCACTCTGGGCTTTCTCGGCTCCTCTGAAGGTTGCTTTCAGGAGTGGAGCTGCTGGGACCATCTCGGCGGCTCAGCAAACGCAGCACTTGCTGTTGCTTTGGAGAAGGGTCTTTCCCTCTGCCGATGCCCCCGAGCTCTGGCACAGGGGATGATGCAGGTGGCCCGAAGCAGGGGTCCTTCTGTTCCAGGCAGCATTGTAGGTCTGTGGGTGGCACAGAGATGATTAATATATTACGCGGTGTACTTAGGACAGGTAGAACTTCAGGCATTAAGTCTACTCTGACTTTACATGTTTGTGGCGTCTGCCTACGAATCCAGTGCTTATCTCAGGTTTAAACATTAATTGCAGCCCTCGGGAAAGTCTGTCTCAGCACTGTCCTCTTGCAGATGCAGCTGCCAATGTCAGGTGTTGGGGGAATTCTGAAAGCTGTTGGTGACTTTGGGCCATTTCAGAAGCGGCTGGTGGTGCTGACGGTGATTCCATGCCTCAGCGTGGCCTTCCACCAGTTTTGCCAACTTTTCATGGTGACACCTGTGCCTCATCACTGCGACACCAGCTGGATCCTCGCCGTCGGCCCCAACCTGACGGAGGAAGAGCGGCTGAACCTCACCCTGCCCCAGGGCGAGGATGGGGAGTACGAGCAGTGCTCCATGTACTCGCCGGTGGACTGGGACCTCGACTCCATCAAGGCATATGGCCTGAATGACACAGAGAAGTGCAGCGGTGGTTGGGTGTACCCCTCAGCACAACCGCCGTCCCTTCTGACTGAGGTTTGTAATCCCCTTTCGATGCGCCAGGGATATGGAAGGGAAGGGACAGGCAAAGGGCAGCCCTGTGCGGCCGTTCAGTCAAAGCTGGTGGTGGCCACGGGGCAGTTGGGCTTTCGATCAGGTGTATTTTGGGGACCTTGGCTCTACCGCACAGCCCTCAGGTGAGGTCCTGGAGGGGTTTCATGCCAGCAGGTTGCAATGTAGATGCCAGCAGGGCCACAGACAGAGCCAGTGGAGAGATTAATCCCTCCGGCCGGGACCTTTTGGGTCTCCTTGTCCCAGCTGAGCCTCTAGACTGGGGGTAACCTTCCAACTTGTCCCTGTGCACCGCTCTGGGCTTTGGGCAGCCCTGCCTGGGGAAGGAGGCAGAGCTCAGGGCTCGGTCCCCGCTCCTACATGTGTTGGGGAGTTGTCGGGGTGAGCAGCTGGGAGGTGTCTGCCTCAGGGACTTGGTGTCATGACACTGGCTCAGGGACTTGATGTCATGACAGCAGCTCAGGGTTTTTGCCAGCAGACCGAGTCCCTCACTGTTCCTTGCTCTGGTTTGAGGAGGAAAGGAGAGCTTTCAAAGCCACACATCCAACCGTCAACAGGAGCTTCGGCAACACCAACAGTGCTCCAGCGAGTGGTCCTGAACTTCTTGCAGGGCTTTCTGATCTCTCTGTATTTTCTATACATGATCTTCCCTCTTTCTAGAGATGCCCTCTGGGTGCTGCCAGTTGTGGAACATCTCTTCAAACAGAAATCGCTTGGCCTGGGAAGTGATGTTGCACTTGACCTTTTTCCTCTGGGAGAGCAAGTGGTCTAGGAGGAAACAAGCTGCTGGGACTTCCCTCCCAGGTCCTATTTGAAGCAAAAATTGCCATCCAGGAGTCTTCCCTGGGGGCAGTTGAGGTGGGGGCAGCCCTGCAGGTTTCAGTGCTTGGGAGAGAAACCCCACTGACTGCCCCATGGCCTCATCCCCTCTCTGGCCTGTGTGCTGTGTGCACACCACGGAGACTCGGAGCCTCAGAGGAAAGGTCAGAAAGCAACTGGAGTTTGTTGAGAACAAAAGCATCTGTGTTTCTTCCCCTCCAGTTTGACCTGGTGTGCGACAGGAAGGACCTGAACGACATCTCCCAGTCCATCTACATGCTGGGGCTGTTCCTAGGATCCATGATCTTTGGACCACTAAGTGACAGGTGATGAGATGCAGCCACACGTCCAGGGGCTGTTCAAAGCCCTGGAGGCTCTGGAGCAAGTCCAGAGAGGAGCAACGAAACTGGTGAAGGGGCTGGAGAACAGGTCCTATGAGGAGTGTCTGAGAGAGTTGGGGGTGTTTAGCCTAGAGGAGAGGAGGTTGAGAGGAGACCTCATCACTCTCTCCAACTACCTGAAAGGAGGTTGTGGAGAGGAGGGAGCTGGGCTCTTCTCCCAAGTGACAGGGGATAGGACGAGAGGGAATGGCCTCAAGCTCCACCAGGGGAGATTTAGGCTGGAGATTAGGAGGAAGTTTTTCACACAGAGGGTCACTGGGCAGTGGCAGATGCTGCCCAGGGAGGTGGTTGATTCCCCTTCCCTGGAGGTGTTTAAGGGACGGGTGGATGAGGTGCTGAGGGACATGGTTTAGTGTTTGATAGGAATGGTTGGACTCAATGATGCAATGGGTCTCTTCCAACTAGGTTGTTCTATGATTCTATGAAGCCAACGGTGAGCAGAGCATCACACTGCTCTGAGCCTGGCTGGACACTGCACTCTGCCTTTTGTCACCGCTCCTCACTCACAAGGGAACCTGATCAAAGTCCTCCGGTCCTGTGAGGACAGGGTGGGAAAAGAACACACCACTGTAAATGTCAACCCAGAACCTAGTATGAGCCTTATCACCCTCAAGAGAGGATGATAAAATCCCTGCGTAACCCACAGGGCTCTTCCCTGTCTCCTAAGCAGGTCCAGGGAGGATATTCTCCTTCTGGACTCAGCACTGGTGAGGCTGCTCCTTGAATCCTGTGTTGAGTTGTGGGCCCCTCAGCACAAGAAGGATGTTGAGGCTCTGGAGTGAGTCCAGAGAAGAGCAACGAAGCCGGTGAAGGGTCTGGAGAACAGGCCTTATGAGGAACGGCTGAGAGAGCTGGGGGTGTTTATCCTGGAGAAGAGGAGGCTGAGGGGAGACCTCATTACTCTCTACAACTACCTGAAAGGAGGTTGTGGAGAGGAGGGAGCTGGGCTCTTCTCCCAAGTGACAGGGGACAGGACAAGAGGGAATGGCCTCAAGCTCCACCAGGGGAGATTTAGGCTGGAGATTAGGAGGAAGTTTTTCACACAGAGCATCATTGGGCATTGGAATAGGCTGCCCAGGGAGGTGGTTGATTCCCCTTCCCTGGAGGTGTTTAAGGGACGGGTGGATGAGGTGCTGAGGGACATGGTTTAGTGTTTGATAGGAATGGTTGGACTCCATGATCCGATAGGTCTCTTCCAACCTGGTTGTTCTATGATTCTGTGATTCAAAGAGTCTCTCCAGATGCCAACTATGTCTTCCTTTTCCCTCCACAGGATTGGCCGTCGACCAGTCATTCTGATGTCTATCTTCCTCCAGGGCCTGTTTGGTGTAGGAACTGCCTTTGTGCCCCATTTGTATGTGTACATGGCCTTCAGATGTGTCGTGGGGGCTTCTGTGTCAGGGATCACTATAACACTACTCTCCTTAGGTGAGTAGGGTGCACACTCCCTGAGGCAGACTGAGACCGTCTCTCACGGTGCAGCAGGGAAGAGCTTCAAAGAAGTAGACTGGGAGAAGTCTGTCTAGAAAGCTACCTGGAGGAGAGGGACCTGGGGGTATTGGTCGACAGCGACTGACCATGAGCCAGCAGTGTGCCCAGGGGGCCAAGAAGGCCAATGGCATCCTGGCTTGGATCAGAAATGGTGTGACCAGCAGGGCCAGGGAGGTGATTCTCCCTCTGTACTCAGCACTGGTGAGACTGCTCCTTGAATCCTGTGTTCAGTTGTGGGCCCCTCAGCACAAGAAGGATGTTGAGGATCTGGAGCGAGTCCAGAGAAGAGCAACAAAGCTGGTGAAGGGGCTGGAGAACAGAACCTATGAGGAGCGGCTGAGAGAGCTGGGGGTGTTTAGCCTAGAAAAGAGGAGGCTGAGAGGAGACCTCATTGCTCTCTACAACTACCTGAAAGGAGGTTGTAGAGAGGAGGGAGCTGGGCTCTTCTCTCAAGGGACAGGGGACAGGACAGGAGTGGATGGCTTGAATCTCCGCCAGGGGAGATTTAGACTAGACATTAGGAGGAAGTTTTTCCTGGAAAGGGTCATTGGGCAGTGGCAGAGGCTGCCCAGGGAGGGGGTTGATTCACCTTCCCTGGAGGTGTTTAAGGGACGGGTGGATGAGGTGCTGAGGGACATGGTTTAGTGTTTGATGGGAATGGTTGGACTCGATGATCCGATGGGTCTCTTCCAACCTGGTTGTTCTATGAGTCTATGAACTGTGTGTCCATTTGCAGAGGACACCCTGACTATGAGGAGAGATGATGTGCCTCATAAACCACTGGTGATTCACATATGTGACTGGTACCAGAGCACTTATTCTGGCCTTTCTCTCCCAACCTCCTTAAAATATCTTTCCTGGGGAAACACCTGATTTGTCCCAAGGGAAATAATTTGCATTGATGACCCTGATGCTTTGTTCCTCTCCTCAGCTACAGAATGGATTGGTGCCTCCTCCCGGCCAAAGGCAGTGCTCACCTCTCACTGCTGTTTTGCCATCGGGCAGATGATTTTGGCCGGTTTGAGTTACGCTATTCGCAACTGGCGGCTGCTGCAGATTGCAGGTTCTGCTCCTATATTTGCCTTTTTCATCTTCGTCCGGTAAGTGGGATGTGGGCAGAGCTCCTTGCAGACGAGACACCGATGGGTGTGAGGGGAGCCAGGAGCTCAGGAGCAGACTGGGTCTTTCTCATTGGAGTACAAATCCTGGAGGGACATCTGCAGGGCTCGGCGCATCCTCTTGGAGAATCAGACCTCTGAGAACAGCAGCTTCTTTGCTTCAGATCCTCCAATGTGGCCTTTGAGGGTTAAATGTAGGGTATTTAGACCTTTAACAGAAGCTTCTTTGCTTCAGATCCTCCAATGTGGCCTTTTAGGGTTAAATGGAGGATATTTAGACCTTCTCCTTCTCATATGATGCTCACTGCCTGCTGGACGTGGTTGCAGAGAAATGGGCTGTGGGGAAGCTCAACTGCTGACCACTCCTTGAATCTTGTGTTCAGTTCTGGGCCCCTCAGCACAAGAAGGATGTTGAGGCTCTGGAGCGAGTCCAGAGAAGAGCAACGAAGCTGGGGAAGGGGCTGGAGAACAGGCCCTATGAGGAGCGGCTGAGAGAGCTGGGGGGGTTTATCCTAGAGAAGAGGAGGCTGAGAGGAGACCTCATTGCTCTCTCCAACTACCTGAAAGGAGGTTGTGGAGAGGAGGGAGCTGGGCTCTTCTCCCAAGGGACAGGGGACAGGACAAGAGGGAATGGCCTCAAGCTCCGCCAGGGGAGATTTAGGCTGGAGATTAGGAAGAAGTTTTTCACAGAAAGGGTCATTGGGCATTGGAACAGGCTGCCCAGGGAGGGGGTTGATTCACCTTCCCTGGAGGTGTTTAAGGGACGGGTAGATGAGGTGCTGAGGGACATGGTTTAGTGTTTGATAGGAATGGTTGGACTCGATGATCCAGTGGGTCTCTTCCAACCTGGTTGTTCTATGATTCAAAAGGTCACAGCCACATCTCCCGATTTTGTCTCCTGGGCAGGATGGTACCAGAATCACCTCGGTGGCTGGTGACAAAAGGCAAAATAGAAGAAGCGAAGAAAGTCCTTCAGAAGGCAGCCTCCTTCAACAAGTGCACCATCCCCCCAGGCCTCCTTGAACAGGTAGATCATAGAATCATAGAACAACCAGGTTGGAAGAGACCCATCGGATCTTTTAATCCAACCATTCCTATCAAACACTAAACCAAGTCCCTCAAGAGATGTAGCGACATGGAGAATTGTGCATCCTCTTCAGAGACTTTCCTCAGCACTTGGGCTAGAAGGGCAGAGGATGAGCACAAGGTCCTTCTTTGGTCTGTGGTTTTCCATGCACAAATACCTGAAGGGGAGGTTCACAGAACAACCAGGTTGGAAGGGACCCATCGGATCTTCTAGTCCAACCATTCCTATCTAACACTAAACCAAGTCAGATAGGTTACCTCCTTGCTCACCTCCACGTCCCTGCACTGGGGAACGATTCTTCCCTAGAATCATAGAATCATAGATCCTAGGATCCTCTTAGCCACCAAACTCATGCATTGGGTGCCCAGAGGCATCCAGTCCCACTGGGCCGCCCTCTGTCCCAGAGCAGTTTGGGGTCACAAGTCTGACCTGTTGAAGCTTCCCTTTGACTGCAGCTGGAAAAGGATCTCTCTGAGTGTCCCCTTAGCCTGCTTTGACTCTTGCTTTCTGCATTTTGAAGTTGAAGCCTGAGAAACAGACCAGCTCTGGAAGTGCTCTGGATCTCTTTCGCAAGAAGCACCTCCGGAAGGTGACTTTAATCATGTCGTGTGCTTGGTGAGACATCTCCTGGCCTCCTTTTTTTCCCCCCAAAATTTGCATTGAAGAAAGGAATGTGTCGATGGTTGGTCATAATTGTAAATACACCTCGTGATTTCGTGTTGTTAGTGATGAATGTTTCTGATTCAGGCTGCTGAAGATGCTGGGTTAGGGTTAGGGGTTAGGGTTAGGGGTTAGGGTTTGTGGTTAGGGTTAGGGGTTAGGGTTTGTGGTTAGGGTTAGGGTTTGTGGTTAGGGTTAGGGTTAGGGGTTAGGGTTAGGGGTTAGGGTTAGGGTTTGTGGTTAGGGTTAGGGGTTAGGGTTAGTGGTTAGGGTTTGTGGTTAGGGTTTGTGGTTAGGGGTTAGGGTTAGGATTAGGGTTAGTGGTTAGGGTTAGGGGTTAGGGTTTGTGGTTAGGATTAGGTTTTGGGGTTAGGGTTTGTGGTTAGGATTAGGGTTAGGGTTAGGGGTTAGAGTTTGTGGTTACGGTTGGGGTTAGGGGTTGGGGTTTGTGGTTGGGGTTAGGATTTGTGGTTAGGGTTAGGGGTTAGGGTTTTGTGGTTAGGGATTAGGGTTTGTGGTTAGGGTTAGGGGTTAGGGATTAGGGTTTGTGGTTAGTGTTAGGGTTAGGGGTTAGGGTTTGTGGTTATGGTTAGGGTTAGGGGTTAGAGTTTGTGGTTAGGGTTAGGGGTTAGGGTTAGGATTAGGGTTTGTGGTTAAGGTTCGAGCCATTCAGCTTCAGCAGTCCTGTAGCATTCATCCAGTCTTCTATCTCCTCGTAAATGCCGTGACTTGAGCAAAATGTTGTCTTTGGAGATCAATGCTGTGTTCGCTCGTGACCAAGAGATTTGCTCAGTGCAAACCTGTCTGCCTTTCAGGTTTGTGAACAGCCTCGTCTACTATGGGCTGAGTCTGAATGTGACCAATTTCGGTTTGGACATCTACCTGACGCAGCTGGCGTTCGGAGCAGTGGAAATCCCGGCCCGGGGTGGTTGTATCTTGCTGCTGCAGTGGTTTGGGAGGAAGAAAACCCAGACTGGTCTCCTGCTGCTGAGTGGCCTGGTGTGCCTCATCATCACTGCCATCCCTCAAGGTGAATGACCTCTTCCCATCCTGAGAGGACAACGTCTGCCACAGGGTTTTGCAGAGCCACAGCCCTTCCCTTGCTGCTTCAGCTTCTGTCCTCCAAACCGGGCTTGGCTGAGATGTGTCAGGGCTGCAGCTGCCCCTGGTGCCATGGCTCCAAGTCACTTGGTTAAGTCCCCAAGGTCCACTGCGAACAGCAAACTTTTTCCTACTGATTGTGATAGGAGAAGGTAGAACTGAGGCTGGTGGATCACCCATCAGCAGAGTTGTCCTCCGGGGAAATTAGGATGTGGGGAGATGAGATGAGGATGAGGCTTTGAGCAACCTGCTGTAGTGGGAAATGACCCTGCGTACAGCATGAGGGATGGAACTGGACAATCATAGAATCATAGAGCAACCAGGTTGGAAGAGACCCATTGAATCATCAAGTCCAACCATTCCTATCAAACACTAAGGAATGGTTACGGTTCTTTCCAACCCAAACTATTCCGTAATTCTATGGTTGTATGAAGATGGGTGCAAAAATCAGTCATCAGGTCAGGTCCAGGGAGGTTATTCTCCCTCTGGACTCGGCACTGGTGAGGCCGCTCCTGGAATCCTGTGTTCAGTTCTGGGCCCCTCAGCACAAGAAGGATGTTGAGGCTCTGGAGCGAGTCCAGAGAAGAGCCACGAAGCTGGGGAAGGGGCTGGAGAACAGGCCTTATGAGGAGCAGCTGAGAGAGCTGGGGGTGTTTATCCTGGAGAAGAGGAGGCTGAGAGGAGACCTCATTGCTCTCTCCAACTACCTGAAAGGAGGTTGTGGAGAGGAGGGAGCTGGGCTCTTCTCCCAAGTGACAGGGGACAGGACAAGAGGGAATGGCCTCAAGCTCCACCAGGGGAGGTTTAGGCTGGACATTAGGAAAAAAATTTTCATGGAAAGGGTGATTGGGCAGTGTCAGAGGCTACCTAGGGAGGTGGTTGATTCACCTTCCCTGGAGGTGTTTAAGGTGCGGTGGGACATGGTTTAGTGTTCGATAGGAATGGTTGGACTCATGATCCGATGGGTCTTTTTCAACCTGGTGATTCAATGATTCTATGAAAGCAGTGCTGAAGGTGACCCCCAGGACAGAGCTACTCCTCAGGCCATATTCAGGCACTGCTCAGAGGCAACATCTCCCTGCAAATGACAGAGATGTCAGAGTGCATCTCCAGCCTCTATCCCTGAGCAATGCTGTGCCCTGGGCCCACAGCGATGGTCTCTCCTCCCCTCAGACCAGCCTGTGGTAACAACCGTCCTGGCCACCATCGGCAAGTTTGCAGCCTCGGCCTCCTTCTCCACCTCCTACGTCTACTCCGCAGAGCTCTTCCCCACGGTTGTCAGGTGAGGTCTCCCCATCCATCAGAGCTTCCCTCTGCTGTGGTCGGTGGCACCGGTGAGGCAAGAGCCCAGCTGACCCCATGGCCACGCTCAGCCCTACAGTGGTCGAGGAGATGCTGAGGCCTTGCCCACCCCTCCCACTGCCCTTCTCTCCCCCAGGCAGACGGGTGTGGGGCTGTGTTCCATGGTGGGGCGGGTGGCAGGGGTCCTGGCCCCTCTGATCCGCCTCCTGGAGCAGTTCCACCGAGCCATCCCCATGGCCATCTTCGGGAGCACCCCAGTGCTGGGGGGGCTGCTCTGTCTCCTGCTGCCCGAGACCCGAGGCACGGAGCTGGCAGATGACACGAGGGACAGCCAGTGCTCGCCTGAGGTGGGTACGCGGTGGTGCCCGTGATGCCTCATGAGGTGTCAGGGCTGAAGGAGGACATCTGCATGGCATGGGCTGGGGGCTTCTTCGAGGGCTTATGGTGATGGGAGGGCAGAGCATGGGGCTGCCCCACTGGGAAAGAAAGGGAAGAGGTGTCCCCATAACCCTGCTCATAGTGGTGGTCCCTTCATTCCTGTCCAGGGGATGAAAGGACTCAAGGAACAGCCAATGCTTCACCCTCCCCAGGGAAGGGCTGGTACCTCATAGCCATGTCCTTCCGCTTTTGCTCTCACATAGTGTCCAGAGAAGAGCAACGAAGCTGGGGAAGGGGCTGGAGAACAGGCCTTAGGAGGAATGGCTGAGAGAGCTGGGGGTGTTTGGCCTAGAGAAGAGGAGGCTGAGAGGAGACCTCATTGCTCTCTCCAACTACCTGAAAGGAGGTTGTGGAGAGGAGGGAGCTGGGCTCTTCTCCCAAGGGACAGGGGACAGGACAAGAGGGAATGGCCTCAAGCTCCACCAGGGGAGGTTTAGGCTAGAGATTAGGAAAAAAATTTTCCCAGAAAGGGTGATTGGGCAGTGGCAGAGGCTGCGCAGTGACGTGGTTGATTCACCTTCCCTGGAGGTGTTTAAGGGACGGGTGGACGAGGTGCTGAGGGACATGGGTTAGTGATTGATAGGAATGGTTGGACTCGATGATCCAGTGGGTCCTTTCCAACCTAGATTCTGTACCATAGCTCCCAACACTCTGTTTTCCATAGGACTGGGTGGAATCATAGAATCACAGAACAATCAGGTTGGAAGGCACCCATCCATAGGATCATCGAGTCCAACCATTCCTATCAAACACTAAACCATGTTGTACCATAACACTTTTGTTGTCCTCCTGGGAAGAGGGTGTCCACAGGGGCCCAGAGAGCAAGTGGTGACTGGGAAGCCATTTTGCTGAAGGCCGTCTTGCAGCCATTGGCTCACTAAAGGGTCTTTTTCACTTTTTAACCCTTTTCCTTTTCATTAGGTCTGTGCAAATGCCAACAGCAGCTCTGGAAACGAACACGTGAAAGGAAAAGCTGGTGACCAAGAGAAGGAGTACTCACAGAGCACGTACTTCTAGCTCGGTCTACAAGGAGCTATAACTACAGACAACCTGGTGCTGTGCAGAGAGTGAGGACAGGCAGGGCCTCCCTTGACCGGACACCACCAACTCTCCAGCAGTCACTACCAGTTCTTGTCTTTTCTTTTTTTTGCCTTCCTGTATCTCCCTCTATAGCTTGTCCTCGGGCACTGCATGTTGTCGCTTAACAGTGCTCAGAATGGAGAAAAATCTGATTTTTTTTTCGTTGAAGGAAACAAAGAAAGCTATCAGAAACCTGGACGGATGCAATGTTTTCTCTTCCTCTTTTCTGTCGCATCCTCATTTTTTCAGGAAAAAAAATTTTCAGTTGGCATTGCAGCATCTTCTTGCATTTTCACGGAAAGGGTCGTTAGGCATTGGAACGGGCTGCCCAGGGAGGTGGTTGATTCACCTTCCCTGGAGGGGTTTGAGGGACGGGTGGACGAGGTGCTGAGGGGCATGGGTTAGTGTTTGACAGGAATGGTTGGACTCGATGATCCAGTGGGTCTCTTCCAACCTGATTGTTCTACGATCCTATGATTCTATGAATGTGAGACTGTAAACTGTGAGACTCGGAGAAGTGTGGCTGGAAAAGTGCCAGGAGGAGAGGGACCTGGGGGTGTTGGTTGACAGCGACTGACCATGAGCCAGCAGTGTGCCCAGGTGGTCAAGAAGGCCAATAACATCCTGACTTGGATCAGAAACGGTGTGACCAGCAGGCCCAGGGAGGTGATTCTCCCTCTGGACTCAGCACTGGTGAGGCTGCTCCTTGAATCCTGTGTTCAGTTGTGGGCCCCTCAGCACAAGAAGGATGTTGAGGCTCTGGAGAGAGTCCAGAGAAGAGCAATGAAGCTGAGGAAGGGGCTGGAGAACAGGCCTTATGAGGAGCATCTGAGAGAGCTGGGGGTGTTTATCCTGGAGAAGAGGAGGCTGAGAGGAGAACTCATTACTCTCTCCAACTCCCTGAAAGGAGGTTGTAGAGAGGAGGGAGCTGGGCTCTTCTCCCAAGGGACAGGGGACAGGACAAGAGGGAATGGCCTCAAGCTCCACCAGGGGAGGTTTAGGCTAGAGATTAGGAGGAAGTTTTTACCAGAAAAGGTCATTGGGCATTGGAATAGGCTGCCCAGGGAGGTGGTTGATTCACCTTCCCTGGAGGTGTTTAAGGCACAGGTGGATGAGGTGCTGAGGGACATGGTTTAGTGTTTGATAGGAATGGTTGGACTGGATGATCCGATGGGTCTCTTCCAACCTGGTTATTCTATGATTTTGTGATTCTGTGAGGAATGGCAGGATGGCTGATGGTATTGCTGTGCCTTAACGTCTACAGCCCTGGTCTACACACAGCCTTGCACTGTAATAAACAGAACTCTCAGTACAGAGTGTAAATAGGTGTGGTGGAACAGCAGGTATAGATGCAAACACAGTTTAGGGTGCGTATAATGGGATGTTATAGGCTGTCTTCACAACCAGGTTCTAGGCCAAGGGTAAAAGGTGACCTGCAGAGAAAACTAAGAGAAAGAGGATGACTCCACAGCCAAGGGAAGGGAGTGAAAAGGTTGAAGAGAAGATGAGGACAATATGATGCGGCAAGGTTTAGCTGGGAAGAGAAAGTACAGGACCTTAAGAGGGTGGTTTGCCAAGACAAAGACGGGAGGATCGGTTGTGGGAAGGTGCTGGGGATGACAGTGATGGGAAAATGCCAGGGACACTCCAAAAGGTCTGCTTAAGCATATCAAATGGATATGTTTAAGAGGTGTTTAAGGGACGGGTAGATGAGGTGCTGAGGGACATGGTTTAGTGTTTGATAGGAATGGTTGGACTCAATGATCCGATGGGTCTCTTCCAACCTGGTTGTTCTATGATTCTAAATAGTGTCCAGGCCTTTTGAAGGCCTTCTACATCAGCCATCGGAGCAAGGCTTGGACATTATTTGATATGCTTAAGCAAACCTTTTCCAGCGTCCCTGCCATCTGAGGGTGCTTACACCCTCGCTTACGCTTGCCTGGGTTTAGCCCATACTGCTTGACTTCTGTTTCCCCCTTGGAGGACATTCAGGTTCACGTATCAGCACCTTTCCCATCTTTCCACTGCCAAGGAGGCTGGTCAGGCAGATCCACAAGCATTTAAGGTGTGGAGAGGGGCCCCAAAGCCTGGCCTGGCCTTGTGGTCCAAGCTGAGATGAGAAGCTATGGGACGAGTAGCTGCTGTTGCTAGAGGAGCCCCATGGATACCACTGAGACAATCAGCGTATCCTTGGTGTCAGTGACATCGAGAAACTGTGCTGCAAGCTGGAAGCCTGACTGTGGGGCAGAGGGGTCAGGATTCCAGACCTTGCCCTTTAATTAGAGGACAACATCCTCTCCTTTCTCCTGACCTCACAGAATCATAGAATCATAGAACAACCAGGTTGGAAGAGACCCATCGGATCATCGAGTCCAACCATTCCCATCAAACACTAACCCATATCCCACAGCACCTCTTCCACCCGTTCCTTAAACTCCTCCAGGGAAGGTGAATCAACCGCCTCCCTGGGTAGCCTGTTCCAATGCCCAATGATCCTTTCCAGGAAAAACTTCCGCCTAATCTCTAGTCTAAATCTCCCCTGGTGGAGCTTGAGGCCATTCCCTCTTGTCCTGTCCTCTGTCCAGTGGGAGAAGAGGCCATTACCCTCTTCTCTACAACCTCCTTTCAGGTCGTTGTAGAGAGTAATGAGGTCTACTCTCAGCCTCCTCTTCCCCAGGGTAAGGGTTAGAGATGGTAGGAATGGTTGGACTCGATGATCGGGTGGGTCTCTTCCAATCTGGGGATCCTGTGATTCTGCCCTTCACACTCATCAGCTGCAAACAGCTCATGGGGACACAACCCAACACCCACCTAGAGGCTAAAAGCAACAAGGGTGGTAGAAAAAGAACATGCACGATTCGGGAAGATTCCACAGCTGCTCACAGAGAACAATATTTAAATACAGATTGTTCATCTGAAGACTTGGAAATCAAAAAAAAAAAAAAAAAAAAAAAAAAGTCCTAATTGAACTCAGTCATTCCGCTTTAACACTCTGTTTCTGCATTGCTTGTGGCTGAGGGAAACCAAACACGTTTCCATCTGCCTGTTAAATGACAGACTTGCAATTTCTGTGTAGAAAACACTCCAGAGCCAATAGCAGTGGCAAAGGCCAACGGTGAAACAGGAGGAGAAAAACCAACACCATTTATTATTCACATATTGCATTACAAGTGTCTCTTATCAAACTCAGGGTATCATTTATATTATTCCTGTAGAAACTCCAAATTCCACACCACCTAGAAAGGAAAGCTGAATACGTGTGTGACAGGGTCTGAGTGACACCCCAATCAAACGCTGAGGCTCGGAGCGAGGAGAAAGCTGACGACCCAAGTGACTGGCGCAGGAGGGACACAGCCCAGCGCCCGCTTGCCCAGTCCGGCCACACTACTGGGGAGTCTTTATTGCTGTCAAACACAAGAGGGATGGTTCCACGGGTACCAGTTTGCAGAGGGCTGGGAAAGACACTGGGAGGACTCGCACAGCCAGGCAGGAACAGACTGGGTTTCGGGAAGAGTTCCAAGTGCATCTTTGCCAAAGGCAGAGAGAGTGATACAGATCTCCTTTCCTCTTGAGCACGAATGTTTTGTTGAGGATCTGAAAGCCCAGTTTCCAGCCAGCAATGCCTCATGGGTCTGCTTCAAGAAAGATTGGATCAGACTAGACCTCTAGCAGATTCCTGTCTGTCACTTGCTTTCTGAGCATCTGTAGATACATTCTCCAAGCGTATTCCATCCTCTGTGGTGTCCTTCTCAGACAAACTATCCAGTCTCCTGCTACTGAAGACAAAAAAGAGGAAGAGATGATCCACCTTGGTTTCTGACATGTTTCTACTTCCCTTAAATTTCATAGAATCATAGAACAACCAGGTTGGAAGGGACCCATCGGATCTTCTAGTCCAACCATTCCCATCAAACACTAAACCATGTCCCTCAGCACCTCATCCACCTGTCCTTTAAACGTCTCCAGGGAAGGTGAATCAACCACCTCCCTGGGCAGCCTATTCCAATGCCCAATGACCCTTTCTGTGAAAAACTTCCTCCTAATCTCCAGCCTAAATCTCCCCTGGAGGAGCTTGAGGCCACTCCCTCTTGTCCTGTCCCCTGTCCCTTGGGAGAAGAGCCCAGCTCCCTCCTCTCTACAACCTCCTTTCAGGTAGTTGGAGAGAGTAATAAGGATTTTTTGCACCTTAGATTTTTTTTTTTTTGTCTTAAATTTGGAGCTCTGGGTACCTACCTCACCTCGGGGGTGGTTGCCCCCGTGTCATCTGCCAGATCGACACCGCAGGTCTCTGGCAGCAGGAAGCAGAGCAGCCCCACCACAACGGGAGGGCTCCCGAAGATGGCCATGGGGATGGCTCGGTGGTACTGCTCCAGGAGGCGGATCAGCGGGGCCATGATCCCTGCAATCCGTGCTGACATCGAGCACAGCCCCACACCCGTCTGCCTGAGAGAGAGAGAGAAGGGCAGTGGGAGGGGTGGGCAAGGCCTCAGCATCTCCTCGACCACTGTAGGGCTGAGCGTGGCCATGGGGTCAGCTGGGCTCTTGCCTCACCGGTGCCACCGACCACAGCAGAGGGAAGCTCTGATGGATGGGGAGACCTCACCTGACAACCGTGGGGAAGAGCTCTGCTGAGTAGACGTAGGAGGTGGAGAAGGAGGCAGTGGCAGTAAACTTGCCAATGATGCCCAAGACGGTTGTCGCTATAGGTTGGTCTGAGGGGAGGAGAAGAGACCATCGCTGTGACCTCCATAGAATCACAGAACAACCAGGTTGGAAGAGACCCATTGGATCATCGAGTCCAACCGTTCCTGTCCAACACTAAACCATGTCCCTCAGCACCTTGTCCACCGGTCC